>JAWNOA010000141.1:1200000-2400000 GCA_035046345.1 Drosophila birchii | reverse complement strand
TATTTCCGCCCGAACTCCGCTCCATCTCCCGTGTTCTCGGAGATCCTGGTATGAGTTCTTGCTGATCACGCTCCGTGATGCTCCTGTATCTATGACTCCCTTTACTGTTCTTTCCCCGAATCCGATCCTTGCCACGATTTGGAATCCGTCACATGTCAGGTCGTCCCTCGGGTCTGGCATTTGATGCGTGGCCTGAGCTACCAGTTTTAGTTGCTCAGGCCTTACGCGTTTTCCGTCGGCGCCCTACAGCATTGTGTAGTTCTTATTCCGTTCTTCCCGCAGACCAAACAGAACAGCCTTGGTGGCTTACCACAATTGCGTGCTGCGTGCCCTGTGCCACCGTATCTAAAGCACATCTCTTGCTTTATCTGTTGCTGTTGTCCCGGTCGTATTGCGCCCTCCGCGGCTTCGATTTCCTCTACCTCCTCTGCCAATTTCAGGAACTCCGTTAATGTGCTGAACCCATTCCTCCGTGTGTACAACTTTATTTTGCTCCTGCAATTTTTATACACCCTGTCCAATTTTTCGTCTTCGGAAAGCTTCGTGAAACGCATCAACATCCGTAATTCGGTTGCGTATTCCCTTACTGGTTCGTTTCCCCGTTGCCTCATCTGGGCGATCTGTTGTTCTAGCTGTTCTTCGTACCTCGGTGGCAGGAAGTACTCTCGTAATTCCTCCTTTAACTGATCCCAGGTCCTGATCTTTGTTGGCGTGGTGTTCCACCAATCCGCTGCGAGTCCCTCCAGGATGAATTGCATGGTTTGGATCAACTGGTCCACTGCCATTCCGTACCCTTTGGCCCACTGTTCTATCTTCTCCAAGAACTCCAGTAGGTTTGATGTTCCCTGGTACCTTATCCCCCAACCTCGCACCCGGTCAATAATCTCTGTTTCCACCTTCCTCCCCGGTTTCTCCTTCCTTGGGCTCTCCATCTCGCCAGTTACCATGATCGTTGGTGCTCTTGCAGGGCTTTTTTCTCTTCTGTACCTCTCCGCCAAGGTTGCCAGTCTCTGTCTTATGCTTTCTGTATGATCCGTCTTTTTACAGAACGCCGACAGTTCCTTCCTTAAGTCTTCCAATTTCCCTGCTTGGTCTAACCTGAATTCCTCCGCGTACTCGGCCAGCTCGGCTTTTGTTGACATGTACACCCAGCTGGACATGCTCTCCTTGTCTCGGGTTTCTCTTACTACCACTTTTCCTATTCGGGTGCCAATGTGACGGTCTGCCCTCCAGCTCCCCAGGTAGCTTAGGGACGGCCAGAGTCCGCCTAGTAGTCCGAGTGGTAGCTGTAAGAGAGGTTCCCCGATTCCCAGTAAGAACAGTAGAGAGAATTCGGTAACTTAAGTATGCTTCTTTGTACAGAGTTCGATAGATGGATCTCGGGTACGCTGCTGCCTGGTCGTCGGTGATTCGGCACGCCCCGACAGATCAGTTCGGGCCGGGGTACGTCGGCAGTCTGGGACGGCCAGTCCAGAGGGCGATGGACCCGGGAGCCTGCGGAGAAAAGAGAAGAGAACAGTTGTGAGACTCTAAAGTCTTCCCGAACGGACTCGAAAATCTTCAAAGAGAGAAAAAGAGAGAGTGAGAGAGCGGACTCGAAAGTCTTCAGAGAGGATTCGCGAGGATTCGGACTCGAAAGTCTTCGGTTTGCGGGAGAGAGAGAGGGCGGACTCGAAAGTCTTCAGAGAGAATTCGCGGTGGTCTCGAAAGTCTTCGGTTTGCGGGAGAGAGATAGCGGACTCGTAAGTCTTCAGAGAGAATTCGCGGTGAACTCGAAAGTCTTCGGTTTGCGGGAGAGAAAGAGGGCGGACTCGCAAGTCTTCAGTGAGAATCCGCGGTGGACTCGAAAGTCTTCGGTTTGCGGGAGAGAGAGAGAGGGCGGACTCGCAAGTCTTCAGAGAGAATTCGCAGTGGTCTCGAAAGTCTTCGGTTTGCGGGAAAGAGAGAAAGGGCGGACTCGTAAGTCGTCAGAGAGAGAGGGCGGGGGGACTCGTAAGTCGTCAGAGAGAGAGGGCGGGCGGACTCGTAAGTCGTCAGAGAAAGAGGGCGGGCGGACTCGTAAGTCGTCAGAGAGAGAGGATTCGGCAAGCCGAATTCGATGCCGCGACTCGCAAGTCTTTTGACAATGTATTGAAACCCAAATCCTAAGAATCTGGTCGCCCAAAAAGTGACTTTGGCTGCTGACTACTAGGAGTGTGCTACTAGAGGCTTACCGCTCCCGATCGCTGTTGGCTGCTAAGTGCCTTCCTATGGCCAGCGGCCCGCATTATATAGGGTCTGGCGGGCTCCAGTGTGCCCCTGGCTGTTAGTGTGGCCCTTTCTTGGCGCGCGCGCACATTTAATTCAAATTCAAATCCACTTCCTTTATATACATTTTATTTACAAGTTTATTGTGCGCGGCGCGCGTCACACGATTTAATTTGATTTAACTTCGTTTCATTAAATTTCTTTAAAAAAAAATTAAATAAAATTCAAACCAATGTGTTTTAATTTAACAAAATACTCATAAAAGTTGTAAACAATTATTGTAGAAATAAAAAGCCGTTGAAAAAACTATACCAACCAAAATGGTGCTAAATTCGATTCAAATAATAACAAACCATTTATAATTTTCACGTTCATGAGAGAAGTACACCATGTTCTTTAATTCCGCCTAGTTTAGTTAATGACTATCTTGAATCTATTCCTATGAACTGTTTGTGTTTAATAATAAAAAAAATATTACAGTAATAATACATTACAATAACCTTTCGATCTTTCGCAACCTGTAGAGTTGATACTTAAAGAGATTTGAAGTGAGCTTCTATCGGAAATCGAGTCTTCTCTTTGGTGTCTAGATTTTCTAAAGTTCAAAATCGTTCTAGCAGCGTACAGTGGCGCCATTGGCGCATTTGGCGTTGCATAAATCAAAAATGCATAGTCGCAAAAACGATTTAAACTATAAGAATCACGACGGTTCCAAATCCGTTGAGAAAACAAAATTTTTGTAGAAGTTATGAGCATTCAAAGTTGAAACCAATCGGACTTTTTTTTTTTTTTTTTTTTTGTTTGTTTATTTGGTTGTATGCAAGTTTGCTGCTAAACTTATTTGGCTACATATCTATTATTATTTAACAATTTTATGTATCGAATATGTATCAATGTTAATTAAAAATTAGTTTAAACGCCGGGTTGGCAGCTCCCGGATTATGACCCTCTTCAGGCGTCTCCTGGTCCTAGTCCAGCTCATCCTCCTGGCCAGCGGGTTTGGGTGACTCCAAAGTCTGGTTCTGTGTCTGGCAGCTAAGGTGTTCACGGCGTCTCCGATTGCAGGGACTTGCAATTCCCTGCGTATGTCGGCATTTCTTATGTACCACTCCGCTCCAGTGATACGTCTGAGAAATTTCGCCTGAAACGCTTGAATTCGATTCAAATGCGTCCTGGCCGCACTGCCGTATATTGCCATTCCATATTGCCAAATCGGTGCTAGCAGGGACTGGTAAAGGCGAGTCTTGCACCTAAGACTCAGCTTCGACTTCGGGCAAGTTAGCCAGCTTAGACGCCTGGCAGTGTTTTCCAACTTGGCCCTTGTCTTTTTGATGTGCGACGCGAACGTCAGCCTCTTGTCCAGGACCAGTCCCAGGTATGTGTGCTCCTCGCGTTGCGGCAACAGCTGACCATAAAGAAAGACCCCTGGACATGTGTCTCTCCTCAAGGCGAATGTGACCACCGCACACTTGTCTGTGTTGATGGCCACATTCCATCTACAGGCCCAGTTCTCAAACCTCTTCAGAAGTATCTGAAGTTTGTCCGTGGCGTAGACGCAGCTGGACCTTGCGAGGATTGCAGTGTCGTCCGCATATGTCGCTACGCACACGCTTTTTGAGCTCAGATGAAGTGGGGCATCGTGCGCAAACAAGTTATATAGTGTAGGGCCCAGTACACTACCTTGTGGAACTCCGGCAGCTATCCTCCTGGTAGTTGAGGCTACTCCATCCTGCACCACTTGGAAGGTTCGATCGCTGAGGTAGCTCCTGACTAACTCGAACAGTTGAGGAGGCCTTTGATAGGAGCCTTTGGTGCCAGACCCTATCAAAGGCCTGCTGGATGTCCAGGAAGGCAGCCACCGTATATTGCCTTCTTTGGAATCCATCCACGACGAAGTCCACTACACGGTGAAGTTGCTCGGGGGTGCCATGTCCTTTGAGAAAGCCGAATTGGTGCATGGGGATCGCTTGTGTGACTTCTGGTATCATTTGCAATCTTTCCAGAATGCACCGTTCATAGACCTTTGCAAAGGTCGGCAGGAGGCTAGTATTGCCCTATAATTGGCCTATAATTGCCCTTTTTGTGTATCATTACAACATTTGCATGCTTCCAGCTTTTCGGGAAATGTCCCAGCCTGAGTGCAGCGTTGAACAGCAGGACCAAGAAAAGGAGAGTCTTCTCCGGAAGGAGTTTTACTACTCGGCTGGAAATGCCATCCGCTCCTGGCTGATTTTGGTTTTAAATTATAGATACATTCATAAACTGTAAATGAAAGCAAAAAAACGGCAGTTTGGGTTTGGCTTGTACAGGTAAATCGTTACCTGCCAGGTGTCCAATTTTAACAACTTTTTCTGCCTAAAGTAGTCTAGAACTTTTTTGGCACCACGGAACACTCAACTACACTATATAGGTCAGTTCCGTGTATCTTTCCTGAACCAGGATCCGTTTAGAGAGTCTGCGTCTAGCTGCGACTCCACCTTTGGCAGCGATTTTAGTGAAGCAACTCAGGGTCAAAAAACACGAAATATGGGTGAAAACGCTTCAGGGGTACCGGCAGCGATTTGTTGATTGTGATTTGTTGTTGTGATTTTTTGTTTTAAATAATATTAAGACGCGAAAGGATGAAGAATCAAATGTTTATAGTCCAGAAATGCTTCAGCTATTAGAAATTCCCTCAATATAGGTTTATTGATAGTCAAAATGTTAGAAAAATGATCAAAAAATAAAAAAAAATCGAAATTTAAAAAAATATTTGTGTAAAATATTTTTTTACATTTTTTAAAATATTTTTATTTGAGCAAATCGATAAAAATAAAGCTAAAAAATTCAACAATTTTTTTGTATAAAAACCGTTTTCAATGAGAAAAATCGATTTTTTCACTTTGACGCCCTATAAATGGAGGAATGAATGGGCGTGGCACATTGTCCACTAGATATATAAATTTTACATCAATTCACTGTCAAATGCCGTTTAAATTATTCGATTATCTCATTTGGTTCAAAAGTTATAATTTTTGCAACGTCAAATGCCAGAAAAGCGCCACTGTGCAGCGTATCGATCTCTTCTTCTATGGTTGCCGCTGCACAAATCACTGATCAGTCATAGAAGTCCAGAATTGATGTTTGATTTTTCAGGAGCATCATTAATACATCCTCCTTGGACTTGACCTCCTTTATTACTTTTGACACGTCGTCGGCGTATTTTGAGTTCAGCATGCCAAAAATGAGTTTGCCGATTTTCCGATTATATCGAGTGCTGATTGTTGTTGTCGGGAGTGATTAATCAGCTTATTTCTTGATTGTAGCTCGCCGTGAAAATGTTCATGTAGGGACCCAAATGCATTGCCGTTTCGTAGTTCTCAACACTTTTTGTCTTAGTTCAGATATTCCGGCTGAAAATATTTCAATGTCGCTCCGATATGGCTTCAAGTCATAATACACGATTATCATCTATTCTGCGATTGCCATTTTGAAGGTGCCGAGCCGCTGGTAGAATATTTGAAAACTGAGTCGCGCTTATTGATTGTACCATTGCTAATTATAGAAAGAGTAGCATTGCCAACAAAGTTGGGAGGATCGGCAACGACATCTTATTTTCCTACGTTTCTTCTGCCCGCGCTGTGTCCTCAATAGAGCTGCCTAGACGTTTTGAATGTTCCTGACCTCGTTGTTTTTGCTTAGATCTGCTTTTACTATCTGTTCCATATTCCAGCTCATTACAGGCACGTTGTCTTCTTTTACTAATACCATTAATTCTTCTTTGACATTCTGTGACATGGTTTTCCATTTGGTGCGCATTTGTAGTTCTTGCAGATATTCCATTGAGTACTGATTCCATAATGATTGTTTGAGCCCAGCGTTTTACCGGGTAGGGCAAGATTTGAATCAGTAGGAGTGGTTAGTGGCTTACCCATTAGGAAATTAGGATGAGCGCTGATGTATCCGTAGGATCTGATGACCTCGGAGTGATCGCCTCGACCTCAATGATTATAGTGTTGAGCTCTTCAAACATTAATGATGATGACTGATACCAGTAGCCGCAATGCTGATTTTATCGAAGCTTCCCATAGGCCGCCAAATTATGGCGCTCGAGGAGGTTTAACTTGAATTCCACCTGCTTCTTGTTGCATTGGTTTATAAGTCTGGCCTGGGCATTGTCGGTGAAGATATCTTCTTCTGAAGCTATTAACGGATTGTTGGCACCGATGAAATTTGCGTTATCACAGTGAATAGTCGACAGCAAAGAGCGGCTAGGAAGACATGTGGCTTTAGTGGCAAAACAGCAGAACACTGCAATATAGGTCGTATCTGGTCTTATCCACGGATATTATGATGAATCCAAATGGAACTGCAGTAGTCGACTCCAGAGTTGGAAAACGGCCAAGCCTCTGTCATTGTTTTATATGGACGTTAATGCACTACGGTCAGTGGCCATTATGACACCAAGCACGTGCCTGTTAGAGTTAGGTATTAGTAGACGCGATGGAAAATATAGAAAAGAATACGAGGAAATAAACTACCGGCGAGCTGCCTGAATGTTTGCGTGCATGCGGTCTAAATGGGTAAGAATTAAAGTTGTTAGTTTAGGAAGACTATCAACATTTGCGATTACCGAATACAAATTATTATAACTAGCACACAGTACTCTGAAGGTATCATGCAGTTCATAGGAGGTTCTACAATGGCGCAAAACTAAGAGTATATACGATCTAGTCTTTCTAATCGGAACGTGGAAATTGATCTGACCTAACAAGTCAGTACTTTCCACGTCACCGTTAATAAGGTTATAAATAAAGGTAATGCCTAGCATAGTTCTACGATTGGCTAAGGAGAGTAAGATAATTAGGAGAAGTCTACTATAATAGGAGGGTAATCTCTGTTCAGCATCCCAGTTTAAAGCGCGTAGAGCGAAAAGCAAAAAGTTATTTTGAACCGATTCAATATGGACCCCATACTGGGGACTCCAAATGCAAGATCCGTATTCGTAGATAGGACGAACTAGAGAAATATATAATGTTTTTTTTACATAGGGGTCATCGAATTCTTTCGACCACCGTTTAATAAATCCCAACATACCCCTGGCTTTATTCACCATGCACGAAATATGATCGATAAAGTCAAGTTTTGGGATCCAGGCGGATACCCAAGTCATCAACTGAGGTAATTCTTTCCAAAGAGCAGCAGTTAAGCGTGTAAATTTCAAGCTTGGCAACGACACGAGAGAATGTCATTAGCTTACATTTAGAGCCATTTAAGTTTAGTAGGTTTGGGAGCTATCAAGATCTGTTTGTAAATCAGACTGGTAAGCAACGTCCTTGTATTGCACGCAAAGCTTGACATCATCAGCGTACATAAGTACTCTAGAATTTGTCAAAACTTCGGGCAGATCATTAATAAATAATGTAAACAACAAAGGACCCAGGTGACTCCCTTGCGGGACACCTGAGGTGACTTGAAGAACATTAGATAATTTATTTTAAAGAGGACTTTTTGCGTCCTGCCAGTCAGATAACTAGAGATCCACCTAAGAAGATCAATTGGAAAACCCATTAAGTCGAGTTTCCTGAGGAGAAGGGAATGATTAACGGAATCAAATGCTTTACTGAAGTCATTATAAATTACATCCTTTTGAAAGTTATTCTGGAAACCTGGAAAGTGAGCTCCAAAAGGTTTGTAGTTGTGGATCTTCGCTTAACAAATCCATGCTGACATGGTGAAATTACTGATCTACAAAGGTGCTGCAAATGTGGAGTAATAATGATCTCAAAAAGTTTAGGGATGGCCGAAAGCTTAGAGATTCCTCTATAGTTATTGGCCTCCGATTTGTTACCTTTTTTGTGAAGAGGAATAATGAATGATTCCTTCCAAATAAGGGGAAAGTTCGAGGCTTCTAAGGATACAGTAAAAAATTTTAGAAGGGGCGAGCACAGGGCATCGGCACAATACCTAAGCACACAGCCCGGTATTCCGTCGGGACCTGGCAGATAAACAGGCCTTACACGATGAAGATCTAAAAGGAGTGAGCTTTCGTTTAAACATGGTCTGAAAATTAAGTTCGATCTGGGCAAGCTATTAGAATACGTCTGATTTAGGTCAGTGGAAGTGGAGTGTGTTGTTTTGAAAAACTTGGGCAAAAAGATCGGCAATTGCCTGATCGCCCTTCACAGTTGCGTTTGCAAAAGAAAGTAATAAAGGATGTGTTACCGCCTCACGCTTAGTATTAACAAAATTATAAAACTGTTTAGAATCCTGAGAAAATTTGACTCTGCAACGAGTCAAATACTTTTTATAACACTGTGCGTTCAGTACGGTGAAGTTTGACCGAGCCGATATATAGTTAGAGAGGTTAGAACGAGAACCGGTTTTTTTATATTTCGTGTACCGCCTTAACTTTACATTTTTCAAGCGACTCAATTCTTTAGTAAGCCAAGGTGGTTTATTTGAAATAGAGGGATAGTATAAGGGAACACATTCCGAGAAGAATGAATTCATCGCATTGTAAAAAATGTCCACGGCATCAGCCATGTCAGTGCATTTGTATAAATCAGACCAGTTAAAGTCCGAAATAAAATGATTCATCCGGTCGAAATCAGACTTGCCAAAGCAGTAAACTCTTTTGGCTGGTCTATCAGTATATTCTTCAGTATATCAGCACCAATGTCGAGTGTTGCTTTCCTCGAAAGTTACTAATTCTGACGTGGGAGTGGAGTTGATCACTATGAGGACCCCACCCCCGCGCCTGACAGTCCGATCTAGCCGATAAATCGTGAACGCAGCTGGGAAAACTTCGGAGCTAAGAATCTCCGACTTTAACCAGGTTTCTGTGAACACAATAACATGGGAAGCGAATGCAACAGTATCAGAATACAATTTAGGCAGCTTACTACGCAAGCCTTTTGCATTCTGATAGGAGATTAACAAAGAGTTATTTAGTTTTTTTGGACAGAGGCCGAGGATGTATAGTGCACAGTGGGCAGATCGGGCTTAGGAAGAGTTATCCCGACAAGCCGTTTCTTTTTCTAAGCTTCATATTCTGTGACAACAACATACTCAGGCCACAACACCATGTAGTTTGCATGTTGTCACACAGCCAGCAGCCGATGGTAAGATCGGTAGACAAAACAGCGTCTTTGCATGCTTTGAAAGAGCATACAATATCAGAAGATATTTTCACAAACTTACCACTGTACTTGTAAGTATAGGATGAGGGGGCGACAGATAAGAAAAGAGAAGTGCGGCTGCACCGAGAGAGTTGTAGCGATAGAGAGGAGTGGAGCGTGAGAGTGAGCGAGCTTAGTAAACGTTTAGCTGTCGGGACAGAGCAACAACGGCTAAACGGGAGAGGTGCAAAGAAATGCAAAAAAAAAGACAAAAAGAGCAAACACTGGCAGCACAATTAATTATTGAAAATAAAGGGATTAAAATGAATTAAAATAGCTGCATGCACACGCGAAGTGAACGGGAACTATAGAAAAAAACAAAGTAGAAGTTTTAGGTAAACCCGGTTGTTTTAACGTGACGTTATTACACAAAAACGAAAGCGCAAGAAAAAAACACTACCGTTCACTTGGAAGAGAGAAAGCGTGATGATATAAAGCTGACATAGGAACGATCGCAACATTTTTCGAAAAAAAATTATAACTATATTAGTTTCAAGATATTTTCACCAAACTTGATATTTGGGCATCTAATATAATTTCTTTAATTTGATATTCAAATTTCTATATAATTCATCAATTATTGAATTGGAACGTCCGTAACCGTACTTCAAAGTAAAATCATCAAATATATTTTTAGCTACCCCTTCAAGAAATACTTGGTGTAAATTCGCCTGCAGATGCGCCTGGCAGGATTCACTCAGGAGCGAGAGCTGGCACGGGTGTATGACAACATGCTCCCGGAGTAGCAGTTGTTCTTCCGCAGGCAGGATTTCCACACGCTGGCGGAACTGACCCACTTTGTGGTCGACTACGAGGTGACCCGAAGTCGGAGCGGACGAGCCAAGGACTACCGCTCGCAGAGCCCGCGAGTAGCGCCCGTCTCCGGTCTTACGGCAGACGCAGACCGGACATGCCCGCCAGACACCAGTGACACTTTCAGCAGGGAACATCAGCAGGATCCAGGGCGCACCCTCTCTCGCCACGCGGGAACCAGTCAACGTTCGTGAAGCCTGCCGCAAACGGGACATTTATCCACAGAATGTCAGCGCCCACGCATTGTCTTCTGCTGGGATTGTGGGCGACGAGGACTACGGATCATCGACTTATGCCGACGTGAAGCGTCGAGAAACGGGAGCGGGCCTCATGTGACCGGGAATCACCCGAGGAAACCAGCCAACCCGAGCCGCCAATAGGAAGTACCCTCAATGAACACCAGGTACGTATCCGAGCTGCCATTACCATGAATGGACGAGGAACTAGACAACAAAAGGAACATGAGGACGAAAGGAAAAATGGACGATGAATCGTGTTGACAGCTGACTCGGGCACTGGCGACCAGCATCTAGCTCGAAAATCGGAGTGCACCTACCATACTGCTGGTGATGTCGGTCGTTTTGGACGACGTATTCCTCGGGATGGATTTCCAATGTCGAATTGGAGCCACCATTCAGTGCGGCAGACCTTCATCTTGTGGCCGGATGACCACACCAAGCCACCCTGGGCCCGGACGCGGACCGCTCCAGTCAGGGCAGGAGACACAGCAAAGTCACACTCCACTCATCGACGACAACCAGCGGAGTCATACTCCGCCCACGAGGAAGCATAGAGGTCAATCAACAGAGCCACGCTCTGAGAACTTGGGCGACGCCACAGCCGCGCAACGGAATCCTTTCCGTGCCTTTATGAACCCTGTAGCAGGAATTGGCCGAGTTTGATACTGTAATTAATCAAGCCTATTGCCAAATGGTTGGATCCATATATTTATTGTTAGACGATTAAATTTGATTTAATTTAGTTTCATTAATTAATTAATGAATTGAATTAATGAATGAATTAATTATTTCTTTCATCTCTTGGAAATGAAATGAAATAAAATTCAAACCTTTGTGTTTTAATGTAACAAAATTATACTCATAAAAGTTTGAACAATTATTGTAGAAATAAAAAGCCGCTAAAAAAAACTATGCCAACCAAAATGGTGCTAAATTCGATTCAAATAATAACAAACCATTTATAATTTTCCAGTTCATGAGAGAAGAAGGACACCATGTTATTTAATTCTGCCTACCTGTTGGATTTTAGTTAATGAATATCTTTAATCTATTCTTTTGAACTGTTTGTTTGTTTTTGTTTTTTTTTTTTTATATTAGACGTTGCTTTTATTTCTTGAATCTTCTCTTTGCAAGACTAACAAGAGGTGTATCAAATCTTATATTTTTAACTTAACTAACAGTCATATTGACTAATACAGAGTTAGACGGCCCTAAAAATCGATTGCTGGTTTGGGAGCCCGTTGCGTCGCAGGCGGGATCCGCTAGAAAACCGAGTCAATCCCCGAGCCAAGAAAATTGGGTGCGAAGACAGATTTTCTTTGTAGGACTCTTTTTGCTTCTGGGTTTCATCTTTCACTGCGTGAATGCCCAGATCCCGGTGAATGTTTTCGTTGCGAACATACCAAGGTGCCTCAGTGATAGTTCTCAAGAATTTTGATTGTGCGCGCTGTATGATGTCTATGTTGATGCTGCTCGCTTTCACCCATAGCACTATGGTCCAGCGGACCACTTTTTTTTGGCCAATATTATTGACCTATATTTTTCATAAGAATCGGAATACTTCGCTGTTTTTGGCAAAAAAAATTGAATATAAAAACTTTTACCGATATAAATAATTCAAACATTTTAGAATATATTTCAGAAAAAAAAAATTTCAGTTCGGAATGCTTTTTCCGAGTTTTCATAATTTTAGAAAATGTGCTTTTTTCGCACTTTACCTCTGCCGATTTTCTTGAGAGCAAACAGCTGACATTAACAGCTCCATGCGCGAAAGTGGCGCCACCTATGAAAATTTGGGGCATGCCACATAGATGGTCACTCTATTTCTAATCGATCGCTACCAAAATCAATTAATTTTAACAACTTTAAAAAAATGGCTTTTGGCCAGCTTTAGTGGTCGGCTGGCCCATAGTGCATAGCTGGGAGCCATACGACCAGATCGGTTTTAGGAGTGAGTTGTATAGTAGTAACTTGTAGTCCAAGCACAGTGGCGATCGTGAGTTTATGATCCAGTGGAGGCAGCTGGCTTTTAGTTTTAAGTGCATCTTCTTGCATTCGATGTGCTTACGCCAGGTTAGTCGTCTGTCAAGGTGGACGCTATGGTACGTTACTTCGTTAGCTTGAGGGATCTGCATACCGTTTAGTGAAAGCGGAGGGCATGTTTGTCTATTACTTTTGTTCATTTATTTTAATGCACCAGTCGGAAATCCACCTTTTCACTATTATATGATTAGCTAGTTGGTTTGTTGCTTGCGTTGGGCATCTGGAGCGACTAAGGATAGCTGTATGGTCGGCGAACCTTTATGTTGTTAGTTGTGCGTTCGTAGGAATATCCGTAGAATTCGAAACATATAGACGGGCCGAGTGCGCATCCGAAGTAGCTGCGTTGCATCTCACTGAGAATACCCTATTCTAGAGGTATAATTCCAGTAGATTGTGGGTGTATGTTGGCAAACTCGGTCGAAAGCTTGAGATATGTCGAGAGAAATAGCGCTACAGTATTCTCGCTGTTCGAAGGCTGAGCGTATTTCGGAGGTTAACCTGTTCACCAAATTGGTGTGCCGGGATAATATAGTAAGCTTCCATATGTAGTATTAACAAGAATTTTTCAAACAATTTAGACAAACAAGACAGAAGGCTTATTGGTCTGTACGATGACGGCGCATTTTGGAAGTTCGATCAGCATCTTTTGTGTTAGTAGGTCACCACCGGGAGCTTTTTTTTTGTTTTAACCCTCTTTTAACTTATTCGATTTCGGTCGGCCGGAATGCAGGTGCATTTGGCTAAGGAATGGATTTGAGGCAAAATTTGGCTGGAAGACACTTTGGAGATGTGTAGCGTATGTTTCAGCTCGGTCTTTGTGAGTTAGGTTGAATTGGATTTTCCATTCCAGATCGTAAAGCATCGGAGAAGCCGTTGATGGTGTTTAGGGGACCGAATGAGAACCTCGCAGCTTTGGCAAAGAAGACGTCTGGCGTAGTTTTTGACGCAAGGTACACATTCTGTGAATTTTGGTTTGCCGTTGCGGTCGCTTGACGCATGCGACTCTTCAACTCCTTGTACACCACACATCCTCTATAGTTTGCAGTATGGTTACCTCCGCAGTTTCCGCATTTCTTCACGGTATTGTCCTTGTTTGTAGTGCAGTGAGCGGAGTTGTGGGCGTCCCCGCAGACTAAACAGAGAGAAGTGTGCAGTATGACCTTGTGTGCCCATACTCTTGGCAATTAGTGAATTTCACTGGACCGTTGCGTTTATGTGGCTCTTCAATAGTGATTCTCCGATGCAAAAGATATTGCAGCTTGTAGATTGGGTGGACTTCGTTCTCCTTCAGCGACCTGCTCTCTGGCTCAAGCTCGACCTTGAAGAGAGGTTGTGGCTTTTTATTGTGTCTTAGTTCCAATATTCAGGCCGACAACATTCCCATGTCGCTCCGATATGGCTTCATGTCGTAATATACGATTATCATCCATTCTGAGATTGCCATTCTGGAGGTGCCGAGCAGCTGGTCGAATATTAGAAAACTGAGTAGCGACATGTTCTATTTCTGCGTAGGGGTTTCTTC
Organism: Drosophila birchii; assembly: GCA_035046345.1. NCBI lineage: Eukaryota > Metazoa > Arthropoda > Insecta > Diptera > Drosophilidae > Drosophila > Drosophila birchii. The sequence continues at coordinate 2,385,976 of JAWNOA010000141.1, read as the reverse complement.
TGATACTAATACTAGTAATCCTTCTTGACATTCTGCGACATGGTTTTCCATTTGGTGCGCATTCGTAGTTCTTGCAGATAAACAAGAAAGGAAGCAAACTTCGGCCCACCGAAGTTTGTATATCCTTGCAGAATTAAAAAAATAATTAAAACCGAAAATCTGGAATAATAATAAGTTGCCAAATCTCAAATTTGATAAAAATGGTTTCAAAAACGGCTGTTATGTTTTTTTTGTATTTTCCTGATACAGGATATAGTCGACCGTTTTTCATAAAATTAAACTCAAAATTATGAATAATATAAGAAGCCAAATATCAAGTTTGGTGAAAATATCTTAAAAACTGACCATGTTAAAATTTTCTTCCCAAAATTTTCCAATTGTTCCTATGGAAGCTATATGATATAGTCGTCCGATTCGGCTCGTTCCGACATATGTGAGAGTGAGAGTATATAGAAGACTAACTGCAAAGTTTCATTCAGATAGCTTTAAAACTGAGGAACTAGTTCGCGTATAATCGGACAGACGGACATGGCTAGATCGACTCGGCTAGGAGGGTCGGAGATGTCTCCTTCACTACGTTGCAAACTTCTGACTGAAATTATAATACCCTGCAAGGGTATAAATATATAAACAAATTTAAATTATCTGCGAATTATTATCACTATTGGGTTATATAAAACATTAATGCGATAAAAATAAATATTTAATAAATACATATAAACATACATATAATAAAACATATAAACATATTTACATAAATAAATAATTCATAAATAATTATTTACATACATAGATATATACACATGTATTTAAATAAATAAATTAATATTTACATAAAAAATTTTGTTTTTTCTTAGTATTTTTTTATCACGCAGTAAAGGGTGACGCCAACAATTCTACAACCCAAAAAATTTAAACGAATACAAAAAATACTATTTCTGCTGTTTTATTATAATTCATTTATAAACTGCACATGTGTTTTGTGTGTAAGCAAATGACCCGGGTTCGATTCCTGCCGCGAGGCATTAGGATAATTTTCTTATTTTTTTATTTCTTAGTATTAAATACTGTAATTATTTTGATTTACAGCGAAAACCTCTATAGTTATTGGCCTCCGATTTGTTACCTTTTTTGTGAAGAGGAATAATGAATGATTCCTTCCAAATAAGGGGAAAGTTCGAGGCTTCTAAGGATACAGTAAAAAATTTTAGAAGGGGCGAGCACAGGGCATCGGCACAATACCTAAGCACACAGCCCGGTATTCCGTCGGGACCTGGCAGATAAACAGGCCTTACACGATGAAGATCTAAAAGGAGTGAGCTTTCGTTTAAACATGGTCTGAAAATTAAGTTCGATCTGGGCAAGCTATTAGAATACGTCTGATTTAGGTCAGTGGAAGTGGGGTGTGTTGTTTTGAAAAACTTGGGCAAAAAGATCGGCAATTGCCTGATCGCCCTTCACAGTTGCGTTTGCAAAAGAAAGTAATAAAGGATGTGTTACCGCCTCACGCTTAGTATTAACAAAATTATAAAACTGTTTAGAATCCTGAGAAAATTTGACTCTGCAACGAGTCAAATACTTTTTATAACACTGTGCGTTCAGTACGGTGAAGTTTGACCGAGCCGATATATAGTTAGAGAGGTTAGAACGAGAACCGGTTTTTTTATATTTCGTGTACCGCCTTAACTTTACATTTTTCAAGCGACTCAATTCTTTAGTAAGCCAAGGTGGTTTATTTGAAATAGAGGGATAGTATAAGGGAACACATTCCGAGAAGAATGAATTCATCGCATTGTAAAAAATGTCCACGGCATCAGCCATGTCAGTGCATTTGTATAAATCAGACCAGTTAAAGTCCGAAATAAAATGATTCATCCGGTCGAAATCAGACTTGCCAAAGCAGTAAACTCTTTTGGCTGGTCTATCAGTATATTCTTCAGTATATCAGCACCAATGTCGAGTGTCACATCGAAAGTAGGATGATAGGGATCTTCAGGTTGCGTCAGCGGCGCCACCCTCAGTAAACTGACACTCGCCGGATCAGAGTCAAAACAAAGATCAAGCAAGCGCTCTAAGGAATTTCGTACATGATTGACTTAAGACAGCGAAATGTCGAACAAGTCAGCAATAAAATCATGTTGTGTTGAAGATTGAAGTGTGTCAGAGGAGCAATTTAGGGACCAAATAGCCCAAGGCATATTAAAATCAGCCAAGACTACTAAATGATCTCTATCAGAAAGCATATTGGAAACCATCCGAATGGCGGAAAGGTGGTTCCAAAAAATAGGCAATGGAGGAATGTAGGAGCATGTAATAAAAACAAAGCGACCATTAAATGAAAGCTTCACACAAAGGAATTCAACTTCGTTGCTTTCCTCGAAAGTTACTAATTCTGACGTGGGAGTGGAGTTGATCACTATGAGGACCCCACCCCCGCGCCTGACAGTCCGATCTAGCCGATAAATCGTGAACGCAGCTGGGAAAACTTCGGAGCTAAGAATCTCCGACTTTAACCAGGTTTCTGTGAACACAATAACATGGGAAGCGAATGCAACAGTATCAGAATACAATTTAGGCAGCTTACTACGCAAGCCTTTTGCATTCTGATAGGAGATTAACAAAGAGTTATTTAGTTTTTTTGGACAGAGGCCGAGGATGTATAGTGCACAGTGGGCAGATCGGGCTTAGGAAGAGTTATCCCGACAAGCCGTTTCTTTTTCTAAGCTTCATATTCTGTGACAACAACATACTCAGGCCACAACACCATGTAGTTTGCATGTTGTCACACAGCCAGCAGCCGATGGTAAGATCGGTAGACAAAACAGCGTCTTTGCATGCTTTGAAAGAGCATACAATATCAGAAGATATTTTCACAAACTTACCACTGTACTTGTAAGTATAGGATGAGGGGGCGACAGATAAGAAAAGAGAAGTGCGGCTGCACCGAGAGAGTTGTAGCGATAGAGAGGAGTGGAGCGTGAGAGTGAGCGAGCTTAGTAAACGTTTAGCTGTCGGGACAGAGCAACAACGGCTAAACGGGAGAGGTGCAAAGAAATGCAAAAAAAAAGACAAAAAGAGCAAACACTGGCAGCACAATTAATTATTGAAAATAAAGGGATTAAAATGAATTAAAATAGCTGCATGCACACGCGAAGTGAACGGGAACTATAGAAAAAAACAAAGTAGAAGTTTTAGGTAAACCCGGTTGTTTTAACGTGACGTTATTACACAAAAACGAAAGCGCAAGAAAAAAACACTACCGTTCACTTGGAAGAGAGAAAGCGTGATGATATAAAGCTGACATAGGAACGATCGCAACATTTTTCGAAAAAAAATTATAACTATATTAGTTTCAAGATATTTTCACCAAACTTGATATTTGGGCATCTAATATAATTTCTTTAATTTGATATTCAAATTTCTATATAATTCATCAATTATTGAATTGGAACGTCCGTAACCGTACTTCAAAGTAAAATCATCAAATATATTTTTAGCTACCCCTTCAAGAAATACTTGGTGTAAATTCGCCTGCAGATGCGCCTGGCAGGATTCACTCAGGAGCGAGAGCTGGCACGGGTGTATGACAACATGCTCCCGGAGTAGCAGTTGTTCTTCCGCAGGCAGGATTTCCACACGCTGGCGGAACTGACCCACTTTGTGGTCGACTACGAGGTGACCCGAAGTCGGAGCGGACGAGCCAAGGACTACCGCTCGCAGAGCCCGCGAGTAGCGCCCGTCTCCGGTCTTACGGCAGACGCAGACCGGACATGCCCGCCAGACATCAGTGACACTTTCAGCAGGGAACATCAGCAGGATCCAGGGCGCACCCTCTCTCGCCACGCGGGAACCAGTCAACGTTCGTGAAGCCTGCCGCAAACGGGACATTTATCCACAGAATGTCAGCGCCCACGCATTGTCTTCTGCTGGGATTGTGGGCGACGAGGACTACGGATCATCGACTTATGCCGACGTGAAGCGTCGAGAAACGGGAGCGGGCCTCATGTGACCGGGAATCACCCGAGGAAACCAGCCAACCCGAGCCGCCAATAGGAAGTACCCTCAATGAACACCAGGTACGTATCCGAGCTGCCATTACCATGAATGGACGAGGAACTAGACAACAAAAGGAACATGAGGACGAAAGGAAAAATGGACGATGAATCGTGTTGACAGCTGACTCGGGCACTGGCGACCAGCATCTAGCTCGAAAATCGGAGTGCACCTACCATACTGCTGGTGATGTCGGTCGTTTTGGACGACGTATTCCTCGGGATGGATTTCCAATGTCGAATTGGAGCCACCATTCAGTGCGGCAGACCTTCATCTTGTGGCCGGATGACCACACCAAGCCACCCTGGGCCCGGACGCGGACCGCTCCAGTCAGGGCAGGAGACACAGCAAAGTCACACTCCACTCATCGACGACAACCAGCGGAGTCATACTCCGCCCACGAGGAAGCATAGAGGGCAATCAACAGAGCCACGCTCTGAGAACTTGGGCGACGCCACAGCCGCGCAACGGAATCCTTTCCGTGCCTTTATGAACCCTGTAGCAGGAATTGGCCGAGTTTGATACTGTAATTAATCAAGCCTATTGCCAAATGGTTGGATCCATATATTTATTGTTAGACGATTAAATTTGATTTAATTTAGTTTCATTAATTAATTAATGAATTGAATTAATGAATGAATTAATTATTTCTTTCATCTCTTGGAAATGAAATGAAATAAAATTCAAACCTTTGTGTTTTAATGTAACAAAATTATACTCATAAAAGTTTGAACAATTATTGTAGAAATAAAAAGCCGCTAAAAAAAACTATGCCAACCAAAATGGTGCTAAATTCGATTCAAATAATAACAAACCATTTATAATTTTCCAGTTCATGAGAGAAGAAGGACACCATGTTATTTAATTCTGCCTACCTGTTGGATTTTAGTTAATGAATATCTTTAATCTATTCTTTTGAACTGTTTGTTTGTTTTTGTTTTTTTTTTTTATATTAGACGTTGCTTTTATTTCTTGAATCTTCTCTTTGCAAGACTAACAAGAGGTGTATCAAATCTTATATTTTTAACTTAACTAACAGTCATATTGACTAATACAGAGTTAGACGGCCCTAAAAATCGATTGCTGGTTTGGGAGCCCGTTGCGTCGCAGGCGGGATCCGCTAGAAAACCGAGTCAATCCCCGAGCCAAGAAAATTGGGTGCGAAGACAGATTTTCTTTGTAGGACTCTTTTTGCTTCTGGGTTTCATCTTTCACTGCGTGAATGCCCAGATCCCGGTGAATGTTTTCGTTGCGAACATACCAAGGTGCCTCAGTGATAGTTCTCAAGAATTTTGATTGTGCGCGCTGTATGATGTCTATGTTGATGCTGCTCGCTTTCACCCATAGCACTATGGTCCAGCGGACCACTTTTTTTTGGCCAATATTATTGACCTATATTTTTCATAAGAATCGGAATACTTCGCTGTTTTTGGCAAAAAAAAATTGAATATAAAAACTTTTACCGATATAAATAATTCAAACATTTTAGAATATATTTCAGAAAAAAAAAATTTCAGTTCGGAATGCTTTTTCCGAGTTTTCATAATTTTAGAAAATGTGCTTTTTTCGCACTTTACCTCTGCCGATTTTCTTGAGAGCAAACAGCTGACATTAACAGCTCCATGCGCGAAAGTGGCGCCACCTATGAAAATTTGGGGCATGCCACATAGATGGTCACTCTATTTCTAATCGATCGCTTCCAAAATCAATTAATTTTAACAACTTTAAAAAAATGGCTTTTGGCCAGCTTTAGTGGTCGGCTGGCCCATAGTGCATAGCTGGGAGCCATACGACCAGATCGGTTTTAGGAGTGAGTTGTATAGTAGTAACTTGTAGTCCAAGCACAGTGGCGATCGTGAGTTTATGATCCAGTGGAGGCAGCTGGCTTTTAGTTTTAAGTGCATCTTCTTGCATTCGATGTGCTTACGCCAGGTTAGTCGTCTGTCAAGGTGGACGCTATGGTACGTTACTTCGTTAGCTTGAGGGATCTGCATACCGTTTAGTGAAAGCGGAGGGCATGTTTGTCTATTACTTTTGTTCATTTATTTTAATGCACCAGTCGGAAATCCACCTTTTCACTATTATATGATTAGCTAGTTGGTTTGTTGCTTGCGTTGGGCATCTGGAGCGACTAAGGATAGCTGTATGGTCGGCGAACCTTTATGTTGTTAGTTGTGCGTTCGTAGGAATATCCGTAGAATTCGAAACATATAGACGGGCCGAGTGCGCATCCGAAGTAGCTGCGTTGCATCTCACTGAGAATACCCTATTCTAGAGGTATAATTCCAGTAGATTGTGGGTGTATGTTGGCAAACTCGGTCGAAAGCTTGAGATATGTCGAGAGAAATAGCGCTACAGTATTCTCGCTGTTCGAAGGCTGAGCGTATTTCGGAGGTTAACCTGTTCACCAAATTGGTGTGCCGGGATAATATAGTAAGCTTCCATATGTAGTATTAACAAGAATTTTTCAAACAATTTAGACAAACAAGACAGAAGGCTTATTGGTCTGTACGATGACGGCGCATTTTGGAAGTTCGATCAGCATCTTTTGTGTTAGTAGGTCACCACCGGGAGCTTTTTTTTTTGTTTTAACCCTCTTTTAACTTATTCGATTTCGGTCGGCCGGAATGCAGGTGCATTTGGCTAAGGAATGGATTTGAGGCAAAATTTGGCTGGAAGACACTTTGGAGATGTGTAGCGTATGTTTCAGCTCGGTCTTTGTGAGTTAGGTTGAATTGGATTTTCCATTCCAGATCGTAAAGCATCGGAGAAGCCGTTGATGGTGTTTAGGGGACCGAATGAGAACCTCGCAGCTTTGGCAAAGAAGACGTCTGGCGTAGTTTTTGACGCAAGGTACACATTCTGTGAATTTTGGTTTGCCGTTGCGGTCGCTTGACGCATGCGACTCTTCAACTCCTTGTACACCACACATCCTCTATAGTTTGCAGTATGGTTACCTCCGCAGTTTCCGCATTTCTTCACGGTATTGTCCTTGTTTGTAGTGCAGTGAGCGGAGTTGTGGGCGTCCCCGCAGACTAAACAGAGAGAAGTGTGCAGTATGACCTTGTGTGCCCATACTCTTGGCAATTAGTGAATTTCACTGGACCGTTGCGTTTATGTGGCTCTTCAATAGTGATTCTCCGATGCAAAAGATATTGCAGCTTGTAGATTGGGTGGACTTCGTTCTCCTTCAGCGACCTGCTCTCTGGCTCAAGCTCGACCTTGAAGAGAGGTTGTGGCTTTTTATTGTGTCTTAGTTCCAATATTCAGGCCGACAACATTCCCATGTCGCTCCGATATGGCTTCATGTCGTAATATACGATTATCATCCATTCTGAGATTGCCATTCTGGAGGTGCCGAGCAGCTGGTCGAATATTAGAAAACTGAGTAGCGACATGTTCTATTTCTGCGTAGGGGTTTCTTCTGATACTAATACTAGTAATCCTTCTTGACATTCTGCGACATGGTTTTCCATTTGGTGCGCATTCGTAGTTCTTGCAGATAAACAAGAAAGGAAGCAAACTTCGGCCCACCGAAGTTTGTATATCCTTGCAGAATTAAAAAAATAATTAAAACCGAAAATCTGGAATAATAATAAGTTGCCAAATCTCAAATTTGATAAAAATGGTTTCAAAAACGGCTGTTATGTTTTTTTTGTATTTTCCTGATACAGGATATAGTCGACCGTTTTTCATAAAATTAAACTCAAAATTATGAATAATATAAGAAGCCAAATATCAAGTTTGGTGAAAATATCTTAAAAACTGACCATGTTAAAATTTTCTTTCCAAAATTTTCCAATTGTTCCTATGGAAGCTATATGATATAGTCGTCCGATTCGGCTCGTTCCGACATATGTGAGAGTGAGAGTATATAGAAGACTAACTGCAAAGTTTCATTCAGATAGCTTTAAAACTGAGGAACTAGTTCGCGTATAATCGGACAGACGGACATGGCTAGATCGACTCGGCTAGGAGGGTCGGAGATGTCTCCTTCACTACGTTGCAAACTTCTGACTGAAATTATAATACCCTGCAAGGGTATAAATATATAAACAAATTTAAATTATCTGCGAATTATTATCACTATTGGGTTATATAAAACATTAATGCGATAAAAATAAATATTTAATAAATACATATAAACATACATATAATAAAACATATAAACATATTTACATAAATAAATAATTCATAAATAATTATTTACATACATAGATATATACACATGTATTTAAATAAATAAATTAATATTTACATAAAAAATTTTGTTTTTTCTTAGTATTTTTTTATCACGCAGTAAAGGGTGACGCCAACAATTCTACAACCCAAAAAATTTAAACGAATACAAAAAATACTATTTCTGCTGTTTTATTATAATTCATTTATAAACTGCACATGTGTTTTGTGTGTAAGCAAATGACCCGGGTTCGATTCCTGCCGCGAGGCATTAGGATAATTTTCTTATTTTTTTATTTCTTAGTATTAATTACTGTAATTATTTTGATTTACAGCGAAAAATAAAAAAAATAATTTGCTAAAAGTATACAAAAAAAATGTTTAATCGAACTCGTGACATATAATCTTTGTTAAGAAAAACCATTTCAGGCAGCTTAGACAGCTGCACCTTAAGCAGTTTTAAATGAATAATCTTAATTTCATAATAATGTGCAGATAATTAAAATGTCTAATGAACGTTTTGATTTATTTGGAGCCCTCTTCCTGAGCTGCCTCTTGTACACATAATGTGTATAAAGTAATAAGCTTATATCTCCGCTATTTATGGCACGATCGCAATGAAATTTGGGCAATTTGTGTAAAATACATCAAGGTTTTGAATATCGTTTACATAACTTTATAAATTTGGGAGATATATGGTTTTTCCAAATAGCTCCACCAAAAAGAGGAGTAGCAAAAATTTAAAACAAACTTGATCTGCGTGCAGATATAAGAAGTCTAAATTAAAAGTTTGATGTCTCTAGCTCTTATAGTCACTGAGATCTAGGCGTTCATACAGATAGACGGACAGACGGACGGACGGACATGGCTATATCGACTCCTTTAGTGGTCCTGATCAATATTTAGGTAACTTTTGGAGGTCTGCCATGCTTCCTTCTGCCTGTTACAGAAAATTGCACTCGCAGAAAATTATAATACCGTTGTACCTTTGGTACAGGGTATAAAAAAACCGTTTTTTAAACCATTTTCATCAAATTGAAGATTTGGAAACTAATTATTATTTCAAATTTCCGGTTTTAATTTTTTTGTTTAAATTCTGCAAGGGTATACAAACTTCGGTGAGCCGAAGTAATAACATTTAGTTGCCAAATCTCAAATTTTGATGAACATGGTTTGAAAAACGTCTAAGTTATGTTTATTTTTTTCTGATTGATCCTATGGCAGCTATAGGATATAGTTGGCCGATTTTCATGAAATTTAAACTAGATTTGGAAAATCATCGATGTTTTCTTACATGGATGTTTTAATGTTTTTCAGGAGAAAACATCGATGTATCGATACATCGATTTTTTGGTGTTATTTTAAAAAATGTTTTTACTCCATTATTATTTTTATTATCTATTTGTTTTATTTTCTAAATATTTATACTTAAATTAAATTAAAACAAAAGTAAACAACAGCCGAGTTCTATTCGGAAAAAAACATAAGAAAAAAGGTAACATAAAAAACTTAAGAAATCCAATTGAGGTGGCCGGTACGCAGAAATATTTAAGAACGCAAGTTTTATATGCTGCATCATTTGATATCTGTGGAAATTTTTAAGTTTAATAAGTTTAGATAATTGTTATATTTTTACCTTCCAGTAGTCCAACGGGTTTTGGGCAGGTTCCGAATTTTCCGCATTTAAGTAATGCCGCAAAGCTAAAATAGAATCCAAGCGGCTGCTTTGAGTTTTTTGAGATTTTTTGGTTTGTAAAAAACTAAATAGGTTGGATTCCGCTGAGGATTCTGGTGTTGGCGGGCTTGAAATGAGAGCAGTGTTTTTTGGAGCATTGATGTGTGTTGGTTCATTTCTCGAAATCTACAATAATTTTATCGTATATTTCAGTTTTATTTGCTGAATCGATAAAAAATGCGTTCAGCTTACCAAGATTCTTCCATGCCAAGAAGTAATGGGTGAAGGGGAAACATCGAGCATCGATGTTTTGGAAAACATCGATGTATCGATACATTACCGATGTTATTTCCAGCTCTAATTTAAACCGAAATTCTAAAATAATAATAGACGAATTCGAAAAATTTTCTGATTGTTCCTATGGCAGCTATATGATATAGTCCGATTCCGTTCCAACACATGTACGAGTGAGAGTATATAGAAGACTAAATACAAAGTTTCATTCAGATAGTTTTAAAACTGAGGGACTAGTTCGCGTATAATCGGATAGACATACATGGGTAGATCGACTCGGCTGTTGATCCTGATCAAGAATATATATACTTTATAGGGTCTGAGATGTCTCCTTCACTGCGTTGCAAACTTCTGACTGAAATTATAATACCCTGCAACGGTTTAACAAGAAAGGAGGCTAACTTTGAATACATATATGTCGAATCATGATCGTTGTTGTTGTTGTTTTCTTCCATTGTGGAGCAACGAGTTTCGGCCTTGTATGCACTTCAAGTTCTGGTACGCAACTACCTGCGTCTAATTCTTTACCTACTGTGCATACTACCGAACCACGATCGGCGACAGCGACACAACGCTGTCGCCTCGCTACAACGGTACTTCTTAAAGCGACATCCAGGCAACGGTTGCCTGGCAACCACACACTCACAGCGCAAGAGGCTGATGCAATATTATCACTCTGGTGAAATACCCGAAAATGTGTATTCGCACACACACACACATACATTCGCAACCACGCAGTTTCAATGCGCCGACACGGCCATCCTGACCCTAACACGACCTCGTGTAGAAAATAGCAACATTCGAATTTTCTTTCTTTTAATTATCAGACTGAAAATTAAATAGTTTCATAACAAAATCCAATTTTCTTATCTTAATTCCTAACAAATTATCATATTAACAGTTTCGCAAAACAGTATTCAGTTCCATAACCATAATTTTTTTCATCAATTCAATTAAATTCAATTTTTCTTTCTTTCTTTTCATTTCTTTTCATTTCTTTGTTTTTCTTCTTCTTTTATATAATCTATTCTTCTTCATTATTCACTCTTATAGTCGCATAATCAAATACCCCACACGCCATGATCAAAACAAACAATATGTTTTGCACTTGTGCTTGCATTATATTTTATGGACTCAGTACTCTGCCATTTTCATTGGCCAGCAGTACAACTTTGTCACCCTTATTGGTGTACTTCATTTTCTTCTTCAATACTCTCAGTATTTTCATTTTCACTCTTTTCTTCAATACTCTCAATATTTTCATTTTCACTCTTTTCTTCAGTACTCTCAATATTTTAATTTTCACTCTTTTCTGTAGCGGTTACGTTTCTTTCATCTAAATTATTATAATCATCGTACACATTTAGCTCTTCGGGCACTTGCCCCTCTGGTAATTTTCTTAAATCCTCATGTGCATATTTATAATTTCTTTTATTAGTTAAAGACTTTAAAATGTACCTGTCACCTTCTAGAACTTTTACTATTTCAAAAGGCCCCCTAAATTTTGGACTTAGCTTGGTCTGGTGTCTTTCTTCGCTCTTAAGTAATACGAAATCTCCAATTTTGTGCCTTTTTACTTTTGCCTTATTTCTATCAAAACGTTCTTTATCATAAGCTGCACTGGCTAATACATTCTTTGCAGCTTGCTCTCTTACGTTTGGCAAATCAATAACATCTTCTATATCACTAGGTGGAAGTAATCCCAATGGGCGTGCTACCTTTCCCAATAACATTTCTAAAGGACTTGCTTTCGTAGTGCGATTGGTTGTACAATTGATTGCCAACTGCACCTCTCCCAACACATCCTGCCAAGACTGTGTTCAAGTTTCGACCGTCGTTAACATATTCTTCAACGTGCTCATAGTTCGCTCCACTTGACCATTAGCTCGACTTGCACCAGTGGCTATCAAATGCAAGTTTATTTTTTGATCTGAACAAAATTGACTGAACTTTGCGCCTGTAAAACACCTTCCCTGGTCAGCTATTATTCGGTTTGGTACTCCAAACAATGAAACGGCAGATTGAACGGCCCTTATACAACTCTCACTGTCTAGTTTAAGACTATGACTAAGATAGACATATTTGGTAAACGCGTCTATTTGAACAATAACATACTCCTTCTGATCACTCTTGCCACTTAATTTTCCTGTGATATCGATGTGGATAGTGTGCCAAGGAATAGTGACTTTTGGTATTGGATGCAACTCCGCCTGTATTTTTCCTGAAGTGGATTTTGACATTTTACAAGTGATGCAGTTGTCGACAAATTTTTTTACGTATTTTGACATTTGTCAAACCAGTAGAAATCGTAAGTTTTATCTAATGTCTTTTCGAAACCTAAATGCATTATGGACTCATGCACTTGATTTATGGCGGACCATCTGAAAGCTCGTGGCACCATTGGTAAGCAACGTGTTCTCCCATTTCTTTGTATCTTTCGATGAAGAACTTCTGCCCTTAATTCATAGGTTTTCGCAATATCTGAAGATAAGAGAAAAGTTTTTAAAATGGTTAACAATTTCTATTATGTCCAAATCTCGACGTTGTTCAGCAATAAGCCAGTTGCTTGAAATTTCAGCTAAATTTAGTAGTAGTAATTTAGTAATTATAGTAGACTTTTTTGAAAGGGGATTTCTCGATAAAAAGTCAACGTGTGCCATCCTTTTCCCTTCTCTATACTGAATATCGAATGTGAATGACTGCAAATAAGACCACCAACGCTGTGCTCTGGGGGTTAAATCTTGTTTATTTCTCGACGCCTTAAGCGAGTTGCAGTCAGTTTAAACTACAAAGTTCCTGCCTAGCAAATAATGTCGAAAATGCTTAATTGCGTTCGCGACAGCTAAGGTTTCCAACTCGTACGAGTGATATCTTGATTCTGCCGATGAAGTAGTTTTGCTATAGTATTCTATTACCTGGGGTTTGTTATTAATTTTGTGTAATAAAATTGCACCGTAGCCACTGCAACTGGCGTCTGTGTGCAATTCGATTGGGTAATAAGGGTCAAAAATAACAAGGACTGGTTTGTCGGTAAGAGAGGCAATGACCTTTTTCCGTATCTGTTCATGCTCTGTTTTCCAAATAAATTTGTTTTTATCTGCAGTTAAGAAATATAACGGTTTCATTAATTGTGAAAATCCCTTAATAAACTGTCGGAAATAGGATGCTAGCCCAATGAATTGTCTAAGTGAAGTGACTGACTGTGGAGGCGGAAGAGCAGTCAACGCTACAACTTTCTGTGGGTTTGGACGAATCTCACCCGCACTTATATTGTAACCCAAATATTGAACCGATGTTTTCATGAATGAGCACTTTGTAAGATTAAATGAAAACCCAGCCTTTGTCAAAACATCTAGAACGATCTGTAATCTTTCTAGCGCCTCGCATTTTGTTGAGGCGGCTATCATGATATCATCCATATAGACGATGACAAAGGAATTTGCTAGATCCCCTAGCGCCTGTATTACTAATCGTTGAATCTGAATGTAAAGGAATTTGGTAATATCCGCTGGCCATGTCTAGACATGTAAAGTAATTAACTCCCCCAAGCCTATTGATTTGATCTTGTATAAGTGGTAAAGGGTATTTATCAGCGACCGTATTTGAATTCAGCTCTCTAAAGTCAACACAAAGTCTGTCCGTACCATTTTTTTTCTTCACTAATAATATAGGGCTTGCATAAGGTGAGCAGCTTGGCCTAATTATATTGCATTTTAGCAGTTCATTAATTTTGTCCCTAACCAACCTACCGATAACATAACAATATTATTGAATCTTTTACCAGAAAATTTGATACTTAGCTTTTCTTTTATCAACGAGCATTCCGATCCCGAATCGAAGGTGATTTCAAAAATTTGGCCTCTATGGTTCAGGCATCCTTTTGGTACTGCAACTCTGCACTGCTCCACTCGTTTCTCCCGGTTGAAGCCTTGTTCTTATCAGCTTCCTTCTTTGTACATTGGGTGGATATGTGACCCAATTCTCCGCACTTGTAGCAAGTTAAATTTGATTTCCCACGGTGATGAACATCATGCCGCCATGTTGGGTTTTATCAGTCGTTCTGTTGTTTCCTGAATCTGCATTCAGACAGAAATGGCACTCTATCGGTGATTGTTTTTGCCGTTTAGAATAAGTTTCAGACTGATGCTCCATAGCGCCGCTTTTCCTTTTAATAAAAGTAAAAGTAGTAATTCGGACTGTAGATCGCCTCTGGTTCGAACATTTGATGTGAAACTTAAACGCTGCAATCGGTGATCGAAGCTTGCCAGCAGCACAAGGGTCACAGACACAGCAATCTTTTCGTTATCCATTTGGCGCCATTTCGTCGTTAATTCGGTAACCATGCGACTTGCATGAACAGCCAGACTCTCGCCATCAGTCGGTCGATTTGATAGCATATTAAGAAACATAGCGGCTGATGTTTCTATAGTGTCGAAGCGTTGTATAAACAATTCTTTAAACTCAGGCCAAGTAATTTCAGCATAGCACACTTGCGAAAGCCATTGCGAAGCACTTCCTTCTAAAGCCGAACTCAAAGCCATAACCAACGCACTGCTTCTCAATGTGTTTTCTTGTAAAATTATTTCCACAGTTGTGCACCACGATGATGCGTTGGCGCCTGGTTTGTCTGGGTTGAATTTGGGTAGTTGCACAGTTTAGTTCTGCCCTGCATCAGGTACAGTTGTTTTTATGGCTCTCACTAGTTCAATTAAATTTTTATTTTGTAATTCCATCAGGGTACGCCATGGTCCATCTAGTGTTGAAGGCTGGTGGCCAGATCCCACTTCTGAAGTCGAATCATGATCGTTGTTGTTGTTGTTTTCTTCCATTGTGGCGCAACGAGTTTCGGCCTTGAATGCACTTCAAGTTCTGGTACGCAACTACCTGCGTCTAATTCTCTACCTACTGTGCATACTACCGAACCACGATCGCTACAACGGTACTTCTTAAAGCGACATCCAGGCAACGGTTGCCTGGCAACCACACACTCACAGCTCAAGAGGCTGATGCAATATTATCACTCTGGTGAAATACCCGAAAATGTGTATTCGCACACACACACACATACATTCGCAACCACGCAGTTTCAATGCGCCGACATACATATATACTTATATATATATATATATATATTATTTAAAAGTTTAAGGACAAAACAACTAATTTATCATACATTCTAATGATATAAATGCTTTACAAAGTTTTTTATATTTTTATTTAGCATAATATAGTGGATTAGTGAAAATCAAAATAATTATAAAATAAACCTTAAAAATAATTTAAAACTATTTTTTAGAATGCGGAAAATTATAAGATTATTAATATTATATAATCGACTGTTTGAATTTTTTTTTGGACCCAGAATTACAGAAAATTCTTTTGTTTGAAAATATTGTTTAATTCACAAATTTTTCAATTAAGCTATTCTCTTTTACTATAGGATACAACAAAATAGCGTTTAACTGACGCTTTATATTCATATTTTAAGAAAATATAAGAAATGGGAAAAGGGAACAGGGTAAAATACTTAAGTAAAAATTGTTCATTATTCTACGGTCGAAATTGTTGTGTCAGATTAGCTCCAATTCCATCAGGTATATTAATAATGAAAAATTGAGCTCGGGACAACAACTTTAGACCATTATTTTAGACTTATAAATTATGACATATATCGTAAGTTTAATTCAACATTTTAATATCAAGTTTGACCCTGTACCGTGTGACGCGTGCCGCGCACATAATAGAAATATTTGAATTAAATGCGCCCGCGCGCCAAGAAAGGGGCACACTAACGGCCAGGGGCACGCTAGGCGGAGAAGAAGAAGAGACCGATCGCGGCGGGCACACAAGGCCCCGCCAGGCCCTATATAAAGCGGACCGCTGGCCTTAGGAAACCACATAGCAGCCGACGGCGATCGGAAGCGGTAAGCCTCTAGCAGCACACTTTCAGTAAGTAAGTAATTTTTTCTCCCAGTAGACTTTCGAGTCCGCCCGACGACTTTCGAGTCCGCCCGACGACTTCCGAGTCCGCCCGAAGACTTTCGAGTCCGCCCGACGACTTTCGAGTCCGCCTCTCTCTTAAGACTTCCAAGTCCGCAAACAGCAGACTTTCGACCCCGACGCGAGAAGCCCAGACGACATAGGCAACGGCGCCTCCTGGTTCCTGGCGCAGCGCACACAAAACTCTGTCCACCCAAGCATTCAATAAAGACCAAAATCTACTTAAGTTAATCGAATTCTCTCATCTGTTCTCACTGGGAAACGGGCAAACTTCTCTTACAGCTACCACTCGAACTAAAATATACTGAGCGGACTCCGGCCGCCCCTGAGCTACCTGGGAACCTGCGGCAGACCGTCACAACAGTTTTTGCAAAAATACACATATCATGAATATAGTTATAATACATTCTTAAAATACGACTATTAAGCGTCTCAGTAAAGAGGATAAACTTAAAGGGGGGTAAGGTTAATTCGGTGCAAACCCGTTTTTTAAAAAAAATGTTGTGGCAAAACGGATAATGTTAGCGTGATAATTTAAAAACCATAAAATAACACCATATTTCAACAATTTTATTCGTATGTATTTATTAGGGAACATTTGCAGTTTTAAGAGTAAGAGCGAATCTCCGAAGCCGCCATCAAAAAAAGTTGGTTTGCTAAGTACATCCTAGCTGCCCATAGGTTCACCCGAATCTAAAAAATTTAAATGCGTTACTTAAAGGATAAATGTCCTCAAGTTTGAAGTCAAAAGTGCGACTTTTAACTAAAAAAAAGGATAAATTGTTAAAATAAAAATACAAAAAAGAATAAAACTTTACTTAGTTAAGCTATATTCGCAAAATGCCATTTTTCAGGTGAGCGCTTCAAAGTTTTTTAAGCACATGCAGTGCACACTAAGCGACCTCTGTTCAATGAACTACCATATAACTTTTTTATTTTGTATATGATCGATGTGAAACTTTTACACAATATTCTTAACATATTGCCAATTGTAAAAAAAAAAAAAATTCGAAAAAAAAAATTTAATACCTTACCCCCCCCCCCCCCCTTTGGCCGTCAGCCGATAGGGTAACAGGGGGACCAACGGATGGGTGTGTCATCTGCCGTAACTGTGTGCATCATCGGTAGTGCGACTATACTCTCCAAGCGAGGGCGGCTGGAAGCAGGCCCTCGGTCTGAGCCTAGTTGGGTTTAGACCGAGAACGCTGACCAATGGGCGGACCAGGGCATGTCTTTAAAGTGCCTCCCCTCAAGTCAGGAGTGTTACGCGACCCGTGCCCTCTGACTTCCAGGTTCGCAGCTAAGGGGTTAGTCCAGCTGCGTTTATACAGAGCCTTCCTAGGGCCGGGCAACCCTAGGTCGTAAGATGCCTAACCGCAGCTTTGGGGCGAAGTTGCGGTTGACCTTCCCACAAAGCCCAACCCACCTCTGGCCAGCTGCGCTTGCCTTGCCGAGCAAAGCGGGCGTTCATTACATGCAATGAAAAAAATACGCCGAGCTTCGGAACTCCCGGGAGAGGATAAACCCCAAAAAACATTAGTGATGGACGAGGTGTAAACGCTGAGGCTGAGTCTGGTCTCAGAGTCTCAACAGAAATCAGAGACCGTCGGTGTCAGGTCTAGAAACCACGACCCCGTCGAGAGATGAGATGAGAACCACGACGACGGTCGCCTGCTGTCGGAGAAGTGGGAGGAGATCGAGGCCAAGTTGGTACATGGTAACCGAGTGGTTATCGACTCCTCGGACGTGGTCATGGGGCACCGGGTCATAAGGTGTGATGATAGGTTCTCCAGGAGCTTCCTGGCGGAATGCGTGGCTAAGGTCACCAACGCATGGGCAGGCCTTAAGATTAGGCTGGTCCACGCGAGGGAGATTCCCAAGAGACCCAGAGCTCGCATGTGGTTACTCAAGGGGCAGACTGACCATGCAAGGGTGATCGCAGGTCTGAAGGCTCAGAACCCGGATGTCCATATGTCGGACATCCTCAAAGCAGAGAAGGAAATGAAGACTAGCCAGCCATTTCTCCTGCTGATAAACCAACGCTGCCTGCCGCAGCTCGAGGTGAATGACTACAAGGTCCGGTATGGCATCAGGAAGGCCAAGATTAAGGTTTTCCTGGCCGAACCGCATGAGCTATTAGAGGAGGTCGATGGCACTAACTCGAATGGTAGGCCGAGAGCATGCATAGTAATAAAAACCCACTTTAATGCTTTCCTCTGTTCCAATCTTAGCACACCTGACCTAGCAGTGGCCAGATTCGTGTCAGCGGATGGAAGCGGAGTGCTGATCGCTTCGGCATACATGGCCCATGACGAACCGGCCCCGCCTGAGCCGGTAGTCAAGCTGCTGCAAAGGGCTGAAGATACGAAGACGACCCTAGTGCTGGGGTGAGACGCTAATACAAGGCACACGGTCTGGGGAAGCTCGGACACAAATGAAAGAGGCGAGTCACTTCTTGATAACATCATATGTCGCAACGCAATATGTAACAGGGGGGACGCCAACATTCATTTTTCCCAGCACAGGTAATTTCCAAGGTTGGAAAGAGGTGCTAGATATCACCTTACAAATCGAACAAGGCAATTACAAGGTAGAGAACTGGAGAGTATCGACAAAACACTCCTTCTCTGACCATAGATACATTTTCTTTGATCTAGCGGTACACGTAAGCAAGCAGGTACCGAAGAGAAAATTCACGCAAAGCAGATTGGGGCAAATTCGGGGAAAATGTCCAAACAAAAGGTGGTACTAGGAGGATTAGTGAAGGACCTTACCAACATACTAAACAATGCCTTCCAAAAGACATGTAAGGTTTCATTCTCAAGGAAGAAGTATCCACCATGGTGGACGAAAGAATTCAGCGATCTCAGGAGAATGGCACGGAAGTCATTTAACACTAGCTATGGTACCAAGGAATGGGAACCATACAAGGCGGCGCAGAGGGCATCCAAAAATGCGAACAGGCCAAAAAGGACTCATGGCACAGCTACTGCGAGTCGCTGGAAGGCGTAAGACACTGCGAGACTAAGCAAGATTCTCGCCAATGGACACACAAGTCCTACCCTAATTAAAAGGGCGGACGGCACTGTCACAACGACGGTAGTGGAGTCACTGGATCTACCAGTCGACACTCATTTTCCAGGAAACTTACGAGAGAGCACGGAACCTAAAACGGGAAGAACCTCGCAGGTAGAAACATCAACGGAAGACATAATTACCACTGCCCACTCGGTGGGCAATAGGACAAATACAAAAGTCCGGGCCCAGACGGCATAATACCGGCAATGCTACAAACAGCCAAAGACAGCATCTATAGATGGCTAAAAGCCATAAACAAGGCTTTCATTAGACTGACGCATATTCCACTTCAGTGGAGGGAAGCGAAAGTCGTAATCATACCGAAACCAGGCAGAAAAGGGCATATCCTAGCAAAGGATTACAGGCCAATTAGCCTCACCTCCTTCGTCCTTAAGACACTAGAGAGACTCTTGGATGTTCACATCCGGGAGAAACTGGAGAGACACAGCTTTCCAGATGCACAACACGCATACCGGAAGGGCAGGTCGACAAAAACAGCACTACACGAAGTAGTGGGTTATGTCCAAAAGGCACTACAATATAATCAATACACAATGGCCGCCTTCCTGGGCATAGAAGGTGCGTTCAACAACGTGAACGCCAATTCCATCCTGAGCTCCCTCAACTCGTTAGCCATTGAGGAAGTCATCAGAGAATGGATTGGGGTTATGCTGACGTAAGATGATCACTGCTGAACTGAGTGGCACTCACCTCACGCGAGCAGCAAAGAGAGGCACACCTCAGGGCGGAGTACTGTCACCTCTACTTTGGCTGACCAACATGAACAGCATATTGCAAGAGCTCTATATGGGAGGTATCAAAGCAGTTGCCTACGCAGACGATGTGGTACTGCTAGAATCAGGACCCTTTCCTGACGTTATCAGTGGCATAATGACAGATGCGCTTGGACAGCTAAACAGATGGGCTTATACCTGCGGACTAGGCATCAATCCAACAAAAACAGAACTAATGCTCTTCACCAGAAGAACTAAAGTTCCAGCCTTCGACATGCCCAATATAGGCGGCACGAAGCTAACACTATCTGGGCAAGCAAAGTATCTAGGAGTGATACTAGACCCAAAACTCACATGGAAGGAAAACGTTGCAGAAGAGTCAGGAAAGCAAGCATTGCTTTTCACTCCTGCAGGAAAATGTTTGGAAACAACTGGAGGCTACACCCAAAAATTTTTATATGGCTCTACACAGCGGTGGTACGGCCAATTCTGACATAGGGGGCCCTGGTATGGTGGCCTACAACATATCGAAGCTCACAAGGATACAACGAGCAGCGTGTGCAGGAGCCGCTGCAGCGATGCGCTCATGCCCCGTGCCTGCTCTAAATGCTATCCTCAAAATAATGCCGATAGAACTGTTCGTTAGGGACATTGCCGCGCAGAGTGCAGTCAGACTGAAAGCAAGCCACTGCAGGTGGGAAAACGGCACTGGGCACGGCAAAATACTTGAGAGAATGGAATACAACGGTTTCACAACCTCGTATCCAACGAGGGAAGACTGGAACATGGGAAAAGTAACCGTATAGTACAAGGCATCCCTCTACACCGACGGATCCAAGATGAGCTGTGGCGTAGGGGCTGGGATCTACGCCGAGCACTGGGGGATTGAAGAGGCCTTCAGGCTCTCAGATTCAACGACGGTCTTCCAGGCAGAACTGCTCGCCATAAGGGAAGCAGCCAGGCTTTCAATAAGACGAGGACTCAGCGATACCACCATACGGATCTTCTCGGACAGCCAAGCGGCTATCCCTAGCTTCCGTGAGAATCACGTCACGACTTGTGGCTGAATGCAAGGAGGCCCTGAATAAACTTGCAGAGGACAATTAGGTACAAGAGGGAACGAAAAAGCAGACGAGCTAGCAAGAGCAGGCTCCGCAGAGCCTAGCACTGACGCAAAAATACCAATCGCCCTAAACTCAGTCCAGACAAGGACACACGACCATTTCAAAGAAACAGCTAACAAGGAATGGTCGAGGACTGTTGACAGAAATCGAACGAGAGAACTGTTATCCAATAGCAATAAGGATATCAGGATCGCACGCAATGAAAATGGGACTGCCACACAATGTGACCTGCAGAAGCTGCAAGCAAACAACGGAGCAAGAGACTCCGGAACATTTGCTCTGCTTCTGCCCGGCACTAAACCACAAAAGACTTTGGAGCCCAACAGTTGGAGTCACTGGACAGCGTAGGCGAGCTGAAGATATCACCAATCCTAAGCTTCCTCACTGAATAGGGATGGTATTAAAACGACAACGAATAAAAAACATAGGCAGTGCATAAGAAAGGAGCCTAGCTCTAATTGGAGGTCCCAGGATGGGGCCTCGCCACTTGTACCTACCTACCTACCCCCCCTCCCCCTTAAATAAATAATTATAGTTTCTAGTATTTTACGCCAAAAGTATGAAATAAAATACTATTATGTATGCCCATGGCAGCCGTCTTTGTAACCCACTGTTTTAAAAAAGACCATTGCGGTGTCAAAAAATTCCCGAAAACGAATTGCCGAAAATCAAAAAACCAAATGGATTCTATTAAAAGAAAGATGATTCCTCCCCCCAAAGTGTTTTGCTTTTTATTAATTTTTTCTGGGTTTGAAAACGTTTTTGCGCCGAAAATCAGACTTCATAAATCTGTCAAATCAGCCTCAAAGCAAACATGGGGAAAAGGAGCACGTTGGGGGGAGCAACAATTAGTTAAGAATGTGTTTTCAACATTTCAAACCGATCCGGATAGTTTCCAAAAATTTTATGACACAGACTTTTTTGAGAAAATTTGGATTAAATGCGATTAAAGTTTAAGAAGCATATATCCGCTTGCATATACACTGCCGCTCATTTGAATAGCCCACCCAAATTGCTTACACTAAAAACCGAATAACTCATAAATTAACATAAATTAATAAAAACCAAAGTTTGTATACCCTTGCAGAATCTAAACAAAAAATTATAAGCGAAAATCTGAAATAATAATTAGTTGCCAAATCTAAAATTTGATGAAAATGGTTAGAAAAACGGCTAAGTTTTGATTTTTTTTCCGATTGTTCCTATGGAAGCTATAGGATATAGTTGGCCGATTTTCATGAAATTAATATCGAAATTCTGAAATAATACTAGATGGCCAAATATCAAGTTTGGTGAAAATATCTTGAAAACTGACATAGTAAAAAATTAAAAAAAAAAAAATTTCCGATCGTTCCTATAACTGCAAAGTTTCATTCAGATAGCTTTAAAACTGAGGGACTAGTTCGCGTATAATCGGACAGACGGACATACACGAATATATATACTTTATAGGGTCGGGGATGTCTCCTTCACTGCGTTGCAAAGTTCTGACTGAAATTATAATACCCTGCAAGGGTATAAAAACAGGGCAAAATAAAATGTACAGTCTTGCAAAAATTAATACAAACAATAAAGAAGCTTGTATTTGAAGCTTAATTATAAAATTTTTGAGAAACTAATGCACTTAAATAGTATCTTATATTATTTCTTATTAAAATGACAAGAAAGAAAGCTGACTTTGGCTCACCGAACTTTATATACCCTTGCAAAATTAAATAAAAAATTTTAACCAAAATTCTGGAATAATAATTAGTTGCCAAATCTCCAATTTCATGAAAATATGTTGAGAAACAGCGAAGATATGATTTTTTCTTTTATTTCCCTATAGTTCCTATGGCAGCTATAGGATATAGCTGTTCGATTTTCATGAAATTAAAACCGAAATTCTGAAATAATATTAGATGGTCAAAATTTTTCCAGCGGTTACCATCCACAGCACGCCTAGAATTGTTCCAACAGCGAGACCAATTAGACTAGGCTGGTGGCCTGGAAATAACTACAACTGCAATCGCACTCGTTTTTTTTTTTTTTGATCAGAAGTTTATTATCCCTCGAAGACGTCTTTGTTGTTTGCCGGTTGCCTTCTCAGTGGCGATTCTCCCGATCGGCAGCACGGCCGCGACCTATTTCTGCTGGCAGCGCTGCCACGATCCGCGGGCTATCCCATTCCGGGTTCCCGGCATTCTTTCGTTGACACACTTGTCTGTATGCGCCGATCGTGCCTTCCCTTACCCATCAGGCAACTGCTAGCTTTGCCGACTTTTGCAGGTGGCCGCGGTGACTGCTGCAAGGGCGTTTTGCGCTTTGGCTCATTTTTCAGCGACTGCGCACTAGGGCCCTCTCCTCCGGTCGTGTTTCGCTGTTCGGATTTCGGCCGTTTTTACTTGCTATTTTAACGATGCTCAACTAATTGTATCCTAGCAATATACCAGGTGTGGCGGTTAATAATTCTTAATTCTTCTTGAAAGTAAATTGTCATTTGTGGAATAAGTGAATGAAATCGTGTGTTCAAAGTAAGCTCTATCGCTTGATAAACATTTTCTTATCTTTCTGGTAGATTTTAAAGATCCTTCCAAAGAAAATGTTTATCCTGCGAATGAATCCCCTGATTGACCTTTTTTTCTCTTCTTCGAAGTTTTTAATCTGCTGCCTCGAGAGCGCAACCAATATAGATTAAAAAATAGTTAACTGATAGAGCCAGGTTCTGTGAGTAGGGCGGGGGGCCAAAATTTTCCAGCCACACCACACTGGTCCCAATGCCAAAAATTTTTGCATAAACTAGAAAAATGAAGCTACAGACTTGAAACTTGGCACACTATATAGTTATTATATATGCAAGGTCCGGATAAAATTTCGTGTCGATCGGGCCACGCCTTCTTTTCCGCCCCATAGTAACCAATGCACTCTAGTACAAAAATGTACAAAACGTCCATGAAAATTGGGCTAATATATCCAATAAATTGTGAATATATATAACATAATTATAGTAAATATCCGCCACGCCCAAATCCCCCCCTCCCCCCCTTCCAAACTAAATAATGCATCTTGAACAATTATAATTTATTTAATTACATTTTTAATCATTTTCAACATCTAAATCAAAAGAATAGTTGTCGAAACATTCAAATGTATCCAAGTCATCTTCATCATCATTATCTATAGTAGGATAACTGTTTAGGAAATCGACATTTGGCGCTGTTAAGAGATCAATAACTTCAATAACCTAGGTCTATGTTGTCTAACAAAAAGTGTTTTTTTGTAAAATGGAGCAAAAACGAGCAAAAAAGGTTTATGTCATCGTATTGTTGATAAATTCAAAAACAAAACTGCGTTAATAGTTTTTGTAATCCGGCTTAAGAAAACCTACTTTTCTTCCACGAAACACGAACAATGCTAGGTTAAAATTGTTAAATATAGCACTTTACAAAAGCACATATACACACAGACACATCACTTTAAACAAATATTGAACTAAACACATAAATTTAACATACCTCCACTAATATTTTCCATTTTACTTTTCGTTAATCAGTTAAGTAGAACCTCCGCAATCTTGTATTAAAATGTGCTATTATTTAGCTCGCCAAAATGCCAACGTTTTCGATAAACAAACAGCTGACTTTCAGGGCCTCAGAAATTCGCAGAGCTGCAATTTCACCAACGAAATTGCGATTTTTATATGCAACGTTTAATATTCTATTAGGATAAAATGTTTCTTTTTTCCTAACTTTAAAAAAAAAAAAATGGGTTTTTGCAAAAATTTTGGGCATTGGGACCAGTGTGCACACGTGAAAATCGTATATTTGGTAGTTTATGCGAGGCGGATTTGTCATGCTGCAGAAATCACCTTACAGTGACTTAATGGCCATTCTAGTTCAATAGTTCAAATTGACCATTTCTTGATTGCTGAGAATAGTATTAATGGTTTCATCTAATTTCAAAAGGTGCACGACAACCCCCTCAGGACCAACCATATGCCAAATTTTCCTCTTTTTTCAAAGGGATTTAATTTTGCGGTGGATGTTAATGATTGACCTGGGTCAACCCATAATTTTTGTTATCTGGGGTTCTCAAAATAGATATTTTTATCGCCCTCAGTCAAAAAACTTTTTTGTTGCGGTCGAGAAAGAAAAATTACGAGCAGTGTTTTTCTCTTTCCCGCGAATGCTCTTTATACGGCTCGGAGGTTGGCATATTAAAAACGCTAAAAAACTAAGACGCTAACTCGAAATCCAAAAATTTTTTATGTGGATTGAAAGTGGATACACATAGCTACAAAACGACCTAAGACAGAAGGGTGTGAACAAATGGGTGCACTCAGCGCAATCCCCTAAAAAATTAAAAATTATTAACCGCCACACCTGATATGTACATATTTATATATTGTGCCCATCGTCTTCCATAATTATTTTCAAACAAATTTAATCTATACTAACTTCAGCAAAGCATTTCACTCTGTTAATCATTCTCTCCTTGTCAGGAAACTCGATTTAATCTGATTTTTTATCTCTAGTTATCTGACTGGCAAAAGGTCCTTCTTAAAAATTACGTGTATAGTGTTCTCTGGGTCACTTCCGGTGTCCCGCAAAGGAGTTTTTTTTTGGGACCTTTATTGTTTACATTATTTATTAACGATCGCGATCTGGCAAAAGCTCTGACTAACCCTAGAGTACTTACAAATGTACGTAGATGACTTAAAGCTTTGTGTGCAATATAAGAACGTCGTTTGCCAGTCTGATTTATAAACAAATCTTTATCATTTCCGAATATGATGCTGCGTAAACCTATTAAATTTAAAGACCTCTAAATGCAAGCTACTGGAATTCTCGCATGTACTTGCTCATATATATATATATATATATATATATATATGTATGTATTTAAATAAATAAATATTTAAATTTAAATATGCAGTAAAGGGTGACGCCAACAATTAAACAACCCAAAAAAATTAAACGAATACAAAAAAATATTATTTCTGCTGTTTTATTATTATTCATTTATAAGAAACATACATATATTTTATTAACATCCCTCATCATCAAGTCCAGAATATTTGTTAGACGATTGCAAAATCTGAAATATAAGAAACATTTCGTTAAAACTAATGATTGTAATTAAATTAAACATTTATGAATTATGTATTCCGTTTGAAATATATTAAGTACGAGTACATATGGTAAATAAAGAATGCCTATTTTACCACAGTAGGTGCGTTTCAATTTGAAACAGGTGCTACAGGCGCCGAGCGAATTGAACATGATATGGAGTTGGGTCGGTCGCAACCAGCAGAGTGAAAGAGATAATTAGATGTACTCCTTTGAGTGAAATCAATGGAAGTGTTAAAGGTCGTAGGTCGTAGAGTACGACACTGTGTTGCGGAGTCGAGAGAAACTTGGTGTGTTCCATTTTGTGAAATTATAAAGCCAACCCAGACCCGTCTCCGCAAGGGAAACAAAAAAAAGCGCAGAAAAATACACAAATGTAGTATTTAATATAGTTATATTACGTATGCTGTATAAAGTATTTTTTACATTTCATTCTAAAAAAACTTCACTGCTGTAGTATTTGTAAATAAAGTTCTTTGAACGTTCAGACTGGAAGATGCGGGCGCAGGACCCAGGTCAAAAAATTACATTTTTCCCCTTTAGCCCTTATGAGGTTTATGCAGTATTAAAAAATTAATAGAAACAAACTTTTTTTTAGATAAATCGTTTCTATAACTTATATATAAAGGAAAAGGTCTGACAGTTTTTATACCCTTGCAGGGTATTATAATTTCGGTCAGAAGTTTGCAACGCAGTGAAGGAGACATCTCCGACACTATAAAGAATATATATTCTTGATCAGGATCAACAGCCGAGTCGATCTAGCCATGTCCGTTTGTCCGTTTCTACGCAAACTAGTCCCTCAGTTTTAAAGCTATGATAAAAGCTAATGAAACTTTGTAGTTAGTCTTCTATATACTCTCACTCGGTCATATGTCGGAACGAGCCGGATCCGACGACTATATCATATAGCTGCCATAGGAACCATCAAAAAATTTTTAGAAAAAAAAATGACAAAGTTAAGTCAGTTTTCAACACATTTTTATCAAAGTTAAGATTTAGCCGTTTTATATTATTCCTGAATTTCGGTTTTAATTTCGTGAAAATCGGTCGACTTTATCCTATAGCTTCCATAGGAACAATCAGGAAAATAAAAAAAACATAACTTAGCCGTTCTTCAAACCATTTTCATCAAATTGAAGATTTGGAAACTAATTATTATTTCAAATTTTCGGTTTTAATTTTTTTGTTTAAATTCTGCAAGGGTATACAAACTTCGGTGAGCCGAAGTTAGCTTCCTTTCTTGTTTTTTATTACTTTACAAACATGCTTTTAGAGAATTTTTAGAATGCTTTTAGATTATTTATTTCAGACTACCCAGTTTTCCTGATCCGTGAAAGCCAACGGAGAACTTTTTTTTATTGTTACTGCTAAAACTGTCTTATCTTATTTGTTTGAATTGAATGACATAAAGGTATTACTTAAAGCACGTTTTAAAATTGTCTGCACGTGTATGTTATGCTAAAACCGACAGTGTTCGACGGTAATAGTTTAATAGTATTAGATTATGGATGTTAACTTACCGGTTCATTATTCGGTTTATTTTTCGGCAGTGGTTGGTTGTGTTTGTAGTCGTCCTGGAATCTGCTCTGACCATTTGTAGAGACTTTTTCCTTTAAAGCTTCGGGCCTTAAAAGATTCGATCATAAACAAAATATTATTGATTTTATATATAACTTAGGAATTACATATTAACATATTTTAATACTAAACAGAGAAGGGCTCTATATCTTTCTAACAAAATCGACTTACAATAAGAAACCAAAACAGAGCAAAATAATATGTACAGTTTTGCAAAAATTAATACAAACAATAAAGAAGCTTGTATTTGAAGCTTAATTCTAAAATTTTCGAGAGATGTCGGAGATGTCTCCTTCACTGCGTTGCAAACTTCTGACTGAAATTATAATACCCTGCAAGGGTTTAACAAGAAAGGAGGCTAACTTTGAATACATATGTACCAGGTGTGGCGGTTAATAATTCTTAATTTTTTTCGAAAGTAAATGGTCGATTGTGGAAAGAGTAAATGAAACTGTTTATTCAAAGTAAGCTTAATCGCTTGATAAACATTTTCCCATCTTTCTGGAAGATTTTGAATATCCTTCCAAAAAAACTGTTCATCCTGCGAAAGGATCCCTTCACCGACCTTTTTTTTTAATTCTTCGAAGTTTTGAAACTGCAGCCTCGAGAGCGAAACCAATATCGATTAAAAAAATTGGTTAACTGATAGAGCCAGGTTCTGTGAGTAGGGCGGGGGGCGAAAATTTTCCCGCCACACGTGAAAATCGCATATTTGGCGGTTTTTCCTATATGCGAGGCGGATTTGTCATGCTGCAAAAATCACCTAACAGTGACTTAATGCCCATTCTAGTGCATTTTCTATCAACGAATAGTTCAAATTGACCATTTGTTGATTGCTGAGAATAGTTTTAATGGGTTCATCAAATTTCAAAAGGTCAAAGTTCACAACACCCCCTCTGGACCCTCCAGATGCAAAATTTTCCTCTTTTTTCAAAGGGGTTTAATTTTGCGGTGGATGTTGATAATTGACCTGGGTCAACCTATACTTTTTTTATCTGGGTTTCTCAAAATAGATATTTTTATCGCTCTCAGTCAAAAAACTTTTTTGTTGCGGCCGAGAAAGCCAAATTTCGAGCAGTGTTTTTCTCTTTCCCGCAAATGCTCTTTATATGGCTCGGAGGTTGGCGTTTTAAAAACGCTATAAATGCGATTAAAGTTTAAGAAGCATATATCCGCTTGCATATACACTGCCGCTCATTTGAATAGCCCACCCAAATTGCTTACACTAAAAACCGAATAACTCATAAATTAACATAAATTAATAAAAACCAAAGTTTGTATACCCTTGCAGAATCTAAACAAAAAATTATAAGCGAAAATCTGAAATAATAATTAGTTGCCAAATCTAAAATTTGATGAAAATGGTTAGAAAAACGGCTAAGTTTTGATTTTTTTTTCCGATTGTTCCTATGGAAGCTATAGGATATAGTTGGCCGATTTTCATGAAATTAATATCGAAATTCTGAAATAATACTAGATGGCCAAATATCAAGTTTGGTGAAAATATCTTGAAAACTGACATAGTAAAAAATTAAAAAAAAAAAAATTTCCGATCGTTCCTATAACTGCAAAGTTTCATTCAGATAGCTTTAAAACTGAGGGACTAGTTCGCGTATAATCGGACAGACGGACATACACGAATATATATACTTTATAGGGTCGGGGATGTCTCCTTCACTGCGTTGCAAAGTTCTGACTGAAATTATAATACCCTGCAAGGGTATAAAAACAGGGCAAAATAAAATGTACAGTCTTGCAAAAATTAATACAAACAATAAAGAAGCTTGTATTTGAAGCTTAATTATAAAATTTTTGAGAAACTAATGCACTTAAATAGTATCTTATATTATTTCTTATTAAAATGACAAGAAAGAAAGCTGACTTTGGCTCACCGAACTTTATATACCCTTGCAAAATTAAATAAAAAATTTTAACCAAAATTCTGGAATAATAATTAGTTGCCAAATCTCCAATTTCATGAAAATATGTTGAGAAACAGCGAAGATATGATTTTTTCTTTTATTTCCCTATAGTTCCTATGGCAGCTATAGGATATAGCTGTTCGATTTTCATGAAATTAAAACCGAAATTCTGAAATAATATTAGATGGTCAAAATTTTTCCAGCGGTTACCATCCACAGCACGCCTAGAATTGTTCCAACAGCGAGACCAATTAGACTAGGCTGGTGGCCTGGAAATAACTACAACTGCAATCGCACTCGTTTTTTTTTTTTTTTGATCAGAAGTTTATTATCCCTCGAAGACGTCTTTGTTGTTTGCCGGTTGCCTTCTCAGTGGCGATTCTCCCGATCGGCAGCACGGCCGCGACCTATTTCTGCTGGCAGCGCTGCCACGATCCGCGGGCTATCCCATTCCGGGTTCCCGGCATTCTTTCGTTGACACACTTGTCTGTATGCGCCGATCGTGCCTTCCCTTACCCATCAGGCAACTGCTAGCTTTGCCGACTTTTGCAGGTGGCCGCGGTGACTGCTGCAAGGGCGTTTTGCGCTTTGGCTCATTTTTCAGCGACTGCGCACTAGGGCCCTCTCCTCCGGTCGTGTTTCGCTGTTCGGATTTCGGCCGTTTTTACTTGCTATTTTAACGATGCTCAACTAATTGTATCCTAGCAATATACCAGGTGTGGCGGTTAATAATTCTTAATTCTTCTTGAAAGTAAATTGTCATTTGTGGAATAAGTGAATGAAATCGTGTGTTCAAAGTAAGCTCTATCGCTTGATAAACATTTTCTTATCTTTCTGGTAGATTTTAAAGATCCTTCCAAAGAAAATGTTTATCCTGCGAATGAATCCCCTGATTGACCTTTTTTTCTCTTCTTCGAAGTTTTTAATCTGCTGCCTCGAGAGCGCAACCAATATAGATTAAAAAATAGTTAACTGATAGAGCCAGGTTCTGTGAGTAGGGCGGGGGGCCAAAATTTTCCAGCCACACCACACTGGTCCCAATGCCAAAAATTTTTGCATAAACTAGAAAAATGAAGCTACAGACTTGAAACTTGGCACACTATATAGTTATTATATATGCAAGGTCCGGATAAAATTTCGTGTCGATCGGGCCACGCCTTCTTTTCCGCCCCATAGTAACCAATGCACTCTAGTACAAAAATGTACAAAACGTCCATGAAAATTGGGCTAATATATCCAATAAATTGTGAATATATATAACATAATTATAGTAAATATCCGCCACGCCCAAATCCCCCCCTCCCCCCCTTCCAAACTAAATAATGCATCTTGAACAATTATAATTTATTTAATTACATTTTTAATCATTTTCAACATCTAAATCAAAAGAATAGTTGTCGAAACATTCAAATGTATCCAAGTCATCTTCATCATCATTATCTATAGTAGGATAACTGTTTAGGAAATCGACATTTGGCGCTGTTAAGAGATCAATAACTTCAATAACCTAGGTCTATGTTGTCTAACAAAAAGTGTTTTTTTGTAAAATGGAGCAAAAACGAGCAAAAAAGGTTTATGTCATCGTATTGTTGATAAATTCAAAAACAAAACTGCGTTAATAGTTTTTGTAATCCGGCTTAAGAAAACCTACTTTTCTTCCACGAAACACGAACAATGCTAGGTTAAAATTGTTAAATATAGCACTTTACAAAAGCACATATACACACAGACACATCACTTTAAACAAATATTGAACTAAACACATAAATTTAACATACCTCCACTAATATTTTCCATTTTACTTTTCGTTAATCAGTTAAGTAGAACCTCCGCAATCTTGTATTAAAATGTGCTATTATTTAGCTCGCCAAAATGCCAACGTTTTCGATAAACAAACAGCTGACTTTCAGGGCCTCAGAAATTCGCAGAGCTGCAATTTCACCAACGAAATTGCGATTTTTATATGCAACGTTTAATATTCTATTAGGATAAAATGTTTCTTTTTTCCTAACTTTAAAAAAAAAAAAATGGGTTTTTGCAAAAATTTTGGGCATTGGGACCAGTGTGCACACGTGAAAATCGTATATTTGGTAGTTTATGCGAGGCGGATTTGTCATGCTGCAGAAATCACCTTACAGTGACTTAATGGCCATTCTAGTTCAATAGTTCAAATTGACCATTTCTTGATTGCTGAGAATAGTATTAATGGTTTCATCTAATTTCAAAAGGTGCACGACAACCCCCTCAGGACCAACCATATGCCAAATTTTCCTCTTTTTTCAAAGGGATTTAATTTTGCGGTGGATGTTAATGATTGACCTGGGTCAACCCATAATTTTTGTTATCTGGGGTTCTCAAAATAGATATTTTTATCGCCCTCAGTCAAAAAACTTTTTTGTTGCGGTCGAGAAAGAAAAATTACGAGCAGTGTTTTTCTCTTTCCCGCGAATGCTCTTTATACGGCTCGGAGGTTGGCATATTAAAAACGCTAAAAAACTAAGACGCTAACTCGAAATCCAAAAATTTTTTATGTGGATTGAAAGTGGATACACATAGCTACAAAACGACCTAAGACAGAAGGGTGTGAACAAATGGGTGCACTCAGCGCAATCCCCTAAAAAATTAAAAATTATTAACCGCCACACCTGATATGTACATATTTATATATTGTGCCCATCGTCTTCCATAATTATTTTCAAACAAATTTAATCTATACTAACTTCAGCAAAGCATTTCACTCTGTTAATCATTCTCTCCTTGTCAGGAAACTCGATTTAATCTGATTTTTTATCTCTAGTTATCTGACTGGCAAAAGGTCCTTCTTAAAAATTACGTGTATAGTGTTCTCTGGGTCACTTCCGGTGTCCCGCAAAGGAGTTTTTTTTTGGGACCTTTATTGTTTACATTATTTATTAACGATCGCGATCTGGCAAAAGCTCTGACTAACCCTAGAGTACTTACAAATGTACGTAGATGACTTAAAGCTTTGTGTGCAATATAAGAACGTCGTTTGCCAGTCTGATTTATAAACAAATCTTTATCATTTCCGAATATGATGCTGCGTAAACCTATTAAATTTAAAGACCTCTAAATGCAAGCTACTGGAATTCTCGCATGTACTTGCTCATATATATATATATATATATATATATATATTTTTGTATGTATTTAAATAAATAAATATTTAAATTTAAATATGCAGTAAAGGGTGACGCCAACAATTAAACAACCCAAAAAAATTAAACGAATACAAAAAAATATTATTTCTGCTGTTTTATTATTATTCATTTATAAGAAACATACATATATTTTATTAACATCCCTCATCATCAAGTCCAGAATATTTGTTAGACGATTGCAAAATCTGAAATATAAGAAACATTTCGTTAAAACTAATGATTGTAATTAAATTAAACATTTATGAATTATGTATTCCGTTTGAAATATATTAAGTACGAGTACATATGGTAAATAAAGAATGCCTATTTTACCACAGTAGGTGCGTTTCAATTTGAAACAGGTGCTACAGGCGCCGAGCGAATTGAACATGATATGGAGTTGGGTCGGTCGCAACCAGCAGAGTGAAAGAGATAATTAGATGTACTCCTTTGAGTGAAATCAATGGAAGTGTTAAAGGTCGTAGGTCGTAGAGTACGACACTGTGTTGCGGAGTCGAGAGAAACTTGGTGTGTTCCATTTTGTGAAATTATAAAGCCAACCCAGACCCGTCTCCGCAAGGGAAACAAAAAAAAGCGCAGAAAAATACACAAATGTAGTATTTAATATAGTTATATTACGTATGCTGTATAAAGTATTTTTTACATTTCATTCTAAAAAAACTTCACTGCTGTAGTATTTGTAAATAAAGTTCTTTGAACGTTCAGACTGGAAGATGCGGGCGCAGGACCCAGGTCAAAAAATTACATTTTTCCCCTTTAGCCCTTATGAGGTTTATGCAGTATTAAAAAATTAATAGAAACAAACTTTTTTTTAGATAAATCGTTTCTATAACTTATATATAAAGGAAAAGGTCTGACAGTTTTTATACCCTTGCAGGGTATTATAATTTCGGTCAGAAGTTTGCAACGCAGTGAAGGAGACATCTCCGACACTATAAAGAATATATATTCTTGATCAGGATCAACAGCCGAGTCGATCTAGCCATGTCCGTTTGTCCGTTTCTACGCAAACTAGTCCCTCAGTTTTAAAGCTATGATAAAAGCTAATGAAACTTTGTAGTTAGTCTTCTATATACTCTCACTCGGTCATATGTCGGAACGAGCCGGATCCGACGACTATATCATATAGCTGCCATAGGAACCATCAAAAAATTTTTAGAAAAAAAAATGACAAAGTTAAGTCAGTTTTCAACACATTTTTATCAAAGTTAAGATTTAGCCGTTTTATATTATTCCTGAATTTCGGTTTTAATTTCGTGAAAATCGGTCGACTTTATCCTATAGCTTCCATAGGAACAATCAGGAAAATAAAAAAAACATAACTTAGCCGTTCTTCAAACCATTTTCATCAAATTGAAGATTTGGAAACTAATTATTATTTCAAATTTTCGGTTTTAATTTTTTTGTTTAAATTCTGCAAGGGTATACAAACTTCGGTGAGCCGAAGTTAGCTTCCTTTCTTGTTTTTTATTACTTTACAAACATGCTTTTAGAGAATTTTTAGAATGCTTTTAGATTATTTATTTCAGACTACCCAGTTTTCCTGATCCGTGAAAGCCAACGGAGAACTTTTTTTTATTGTTACTGCTAAAACTGTCTTATCTTATTTGTTTGAATTGAATGACATAAAGGTATTACTTAAAGCACGTTTTAAAATTGTCTGCACGTGTATGTTATGCTAAAACCGACAGTGTTCGACGGTAATAGTTTAATAGTATTAGATTATGGATGTTAACTTACCGGTTCATTATTCGGTTTATTTTTCGGCAGTGGTTGGTTGTGTTTGTAGTCGTCCTGGAATCTGCTCTGACCATTTGTAGAGACTTTTTCCTTTAAAGCTTCGGGCCTTAAAAGATTCGATCATAAACAAAATATTATTGATTTTATATATAACTTAGGAATTACATATTAACATATTTTAATACTAAACAGAGAAGGGCTCTATATCTTTCTAACAAAATCGACTTACAATAAGAAACCAAAACAGAGCAAAATAATATGTACAGTTTTGCAAAAATTAATACAAACAATAAAGAAGCTTGTATTTGAAGCTTAATTCTAAAATTTTCGAGAGATGTCGGAGATGTCTCCTTCACTGCGTTGCAAACTTCTGACTGAAATTATAATACCCTGCAAGGGTTTAACAAGAAAGGAGGCTAACTTTGAATACATATGTACCAGGTGTGGCGGTTAATAATTCTTAATTTTTTTCGAAAGTAAATGGTCGATTGTGGAAAGAGTAAATGAAACTGTTTATTCAAAGTAAGCTTAATCGCTTGATAAACATTTTCCCATCTTTCTGGAAGATTTTGAATATCCTTCCAAAAAAACTGTTCATCCTGCGAAAGGATCCCTTCACCGACCTTTTTTTTTAATTCTTCGAAGTTTTGAAACTGCAGCCTCGAGAGCGAAACCAATATCGATTAAAAAAATTGGTTAACTGATAGAGCCAGGTTCTGTGAGTAGGGCGGGGGGCGAAAATTTTCCCGCCACACGTGAAAATCGCATATTTGGCGGTTTTTCCTATATGCGAGGCGGATTTGTCATGCTGCAAAAATCACCTAACAGTGACTTAATGCCCATTCTAGTGCATTTTCTATCAACGAATAGTTCAAATTGACCATTTGTTGATTGCTGAGAATAGTTTTAATGGGTTCATCAAATTTCAAAAGGTCAAAGTTCACAACACCCCCTCTGGACCCTCCAGATGCAAAATTTTCCTCTTTTTTCAAAGGGGTTTAATTTTGCGGTGGATGTTGATAATTGACCTGGGTCAACCTATACTTTTTTTATCTGGGTTTCTCAAAATAGATATTTTTATCGCTCTCAGTCAAAAAACTTTTTTGTTGCGGCCGAGAAAGCCAAATTTCGAGCAGTGTTTTTCTCTTTCCCGCAAATGCTCTTTATATGGCTCGGAGGTTGGCGTTTTAAAAACGCTATAAATGCGATTAAAGTTTAAGAAG
Organism: Drosophila birchii; assembly: GCA_035046345.1. Classification (NCBI taxonomy): domain Eukaryota; kingdom Metazoa; phylum Arthropoda; class Insecta; order Diptera; family Drosophilidae; genus Drosophila; species Drosophila birchii. Next base: position 2,350,086 of record JAWNOA010000141.1, on the reverse strand, counting down.
CATATATCCGCTTGCATATACACTGCCGCTCATTTGAATAGCCCACCCAAATTGCTTACACTAAAAACCGAATAACTCATAAATTAACATAAATTAATAAAAACCAAAGTTTGTATACCCTTGCAGAATCTAAACAAAAAATTATAAGCGAAAATCTGAAATAATAATTAGTTGCCAAATCTAAAATTTGATGAAAATGGTTAGAAAAACGGCTAAGTTTTGATTTTTTTTTCCGATTGTTCCTATGGAAGCTATAGGATATAGTTGGCCGATTTTCATGAAATTAATATCGAAATTCTGAAATAATACTAGATGGCCAAATATCAAGTTTGGTGAAAATATCTTGAAAACTGACATAGTAAAAAATTAAAAAAAAAAAAATTTCCGATCGTTCCTATAACTGCAAAGTTTCATTCAGATAGCTTTAAAACTGAGGGACTAGTTCGCGTATAATCGGACAGACGGACATACACGAATATATATACTTTATAGGGTCGGGGATGTCTCCTTCACTGCGTTGCAAAGTTCTGACTGAAATTATAATACCCTGCAAGGGTATAAAAACAGGGCAAAATAAAATGTACAGTCTTGCAAAAATTAATACAAACAATAAAGAAGCTTGTATTTGAAGCTTAATTATAAAATTTTTGAGAAACTAATGCACTTAAATAGTATCTTATATTATTTCTTATTAAAATGACAAGAAAGAAAGCTGACTTTGGCTCACCGAACTTTATATACCCTTGCAAAATTAAATAAAAAATTTTAACCAAAATTCTGGAATAATAATTAGTTGCCAAATCTCCAATTTCATGAAAATATGTTGAGAAACAGCGAAGATATGATTTTTTCTTTTATTTCCCTATAGTTCCTATGGCAGCTATAGGATATAGCTGTTCGATTTTCATGAAATTAAAACCGAAATTCTGAAATAATATTAGATGGTCAAAATTTTTCCAGCGGTTACCATCCACAGCACGCCTAGAATTGTTCCAACAGCGAGACCAATTAGACTAGGCTGGTGGCCTGGAAATAACTACAACTGCAATCGCACTCGTTTTTTTTTTTTTTGATCAGAAGTTTATTATCCCTCGAAGACGTCTTTGTTGTTTGCCGGTTGCCTTCTCAGTGGCGATTCTCCCGATCGGCAGCACGGCCGCGACCTATTTCTGCTGGCAGCGCTGCCACGATCCGCGGACTATCCCATTCCGGGTTCCCGGCATTCTTTCGTTGACACACTTGTCTGTATGCGCCGATCGTGCCTTCCCTTACCCATCAGGCAACTGCTAGCTTTGCCGACTTTTGCAGGTGGCCGCGGTGACTGCTGCAAGGGCGTTTTGCGCTTTGGCTCATTTTTCAGCGACTGCGCACTAGGGCCCTCTCCTCCGGTCGTGTTTCGCTGTTCGGATTTCGGCCGTTTTTACTTGCTATTTTAACGATGCTCAACTAATTGTATCCTAGCAATATACCAGGTGTGGCGGTTAATAATTCTTAATTCTTCTTGAAAGTAAATTGTCATTTGTGGAATAAGTGAATGAAATCGTGTGTTCAAAGTAAGCTCTATCGCTTGATAAACATTTTCTTATCTTTCTGGTAGATTTTAAAGATCCTTCCAAAGAAAATGTTTATCCTGCGAATGAATCCCCTGATTGACCTTTTTTTCTCTTCTTCGAAGTTTTTAATCTGCTGCCTCGAGAGCGCAACCAATATAGATTAAAAAAATGGTTAACTGATAGAGCCAGGTTCTGTGAGTAGGGCGGGGGGCCAAAATTTTCCAGCCACACCACACTGGTCCCAATGCCAAAAATTTTTGCATAAACTAGAAAAATGAAGCTACAGACTTGAAACTTGGCACACTATATAGTTATTATATATGCAAGGTCCGGATAAAATTTCGTGTCGATCGGGCCACGCCTTCTTTTCCGCCCCATAGTAACCAATGCACTCTAGTACAAAAATGTACAAAACGTCCATGAAAATTGGGCTAATATATCCAATAAATTGTGAATATATATAACATAATTATAGTAAATATCCGCCACGCCCAAATCCCCCCCCTCCCCCCCTTCCAAACTAAATAATGCATCTTGAACAATTATAATTTATTTAATTACATTTTTAATCATTTTCAACATCTAAATCAAAAGAATAGTTGTCGAAACATTCAAATGTATCCAAGTCATCTTCATCATCATTATCTATAGTAGGATAACTGTTTAGGAAATCGACATTTGGCGCTGTTAAGAGATCAATAACTTCAATAACCTAGGTCTATGTTGTCTAACAAAAAGTGTTTTTTTGTAAAATGGAGCAAAAACGAGCAAAAAAGGTTTATGTCATCGTATTGTTGATAAATTCAAAAACAAAACTGCGTTAATAGTTTTTGTAATCCGGCTTAAGAAAACCTACTTTTCTTCCACGAAACACGAACAATGCTAGGTTAAAATTGTTAAATATAGCACTTTACAAAAGCACATATACACACAGACACATCACTTTAAACAAATATTGAACTAAACACATAAATTTAACATACCTCCACTAATATTTTCCATTTTACTTTTCGTTAATCAGTTAAGTAGAACCTCCGCAATCTTGTATTAAAAGTGCTATTATTTAGCTCGCCAAAATGCCAACGTTTTCGATAAACAAACAGCTGACTTTCAGGGCCTCAGAAATTCGCAGAGCTGCAATTTCACCAACGAAATTGCGATTTTTATATGCAACGTTTAATATTCTATTAGGATAAAATGTTTCTTTTTTCCTAACTTTAAAAAAAAAAAATGGGTTTTTGCAAAAATTTTGGGCATTGGGACCAGTGTGCACACGTGAAAATCGTATATTTGGTAGTTTATGCGAGGCGGATTTGTCATGCTGCAGAAATCACCTTACAGTGACTTAATGGCCATTCTAGTTCAATAGTTCAAATTGACCATTTCTTGATTGCTGAGAATAGTATTAATGGTTTCATCTAATTTCAAAAGGTGCACGACAACCCCCTCAGGACCAACCATATGCCAAATTTTCCTCTTTTTTCAAAGGGATTTAATTTTGCGGTGGATGTTAATGATTGACCTGGGTCAACCCATAATTTTTGTTATCTGGGGTTCTCAAAATAGATATTTTTATCGCCCTCAGTCAAAAAACTTTTTTGTTGCGGTCGAGAAAGAAAAATTACGAGCAGTGTTTTTCTCTTTCCCGCGAATGCTCTTTATACGGCTCGGAGGTTGGCATATTAAAAACGCTAAAAAACTAAGACGCTAACTCGAAATCCAAAAATTTTTTATGTGGATTGAAAGTGGATACACATAGCTACAAAACGACCTAAGACAGAAGGGTGTGAACAAATGGGTGCACTCAGCGCAATCCCCTAAAAAATTAAAAATTATTAACCGCCACACCTGATATGTACATATTTATATATTGTGCCCATCGTCTTCCATAATTATTTTCAAACAAATTTAATCTATACTAACTTCAGCAAAGCATTTCACTCTGTTAATCATTCTCTCCTTGTCAGGAAACTCGATTTAATCTGATTTTTTATCTCTAGTTATCTGACTGGCAAAAGGTCCTTCTTAAAAATTACGTGTATAGTGTTCTCTGGGTCACTTCCGGTGTCCCGCAAAGGAGTTTTTTTTTGGGACCTTTATTGTTTACATTATTTATTAACGATCGCGATCTGGCAAAAGCTCTGACTAACCCTAGAGTACTTACAAATGTACGTAGATGACTTAAAGCTTTGTGTGCAATATAAGAACGTCGTTTGCCAGTCTGATTTATAAACAAATCTTTATCATTTATCATATGATGCTGCGTAAACCTATTAAATTTAAAGACCTCTAAATGCAAGCTACTGGAATTCTCGCATGTACTTGCTCATATATATATATATATATATATATATATATATTTTTTTTATGTATGTATTTAAATAAATAAATATTTAAATTTAAATATGCAGTAAAGGGTGACGCCAACAATTAAACAACCCAAAAAAATTAAACGAATACAAAAAATATTATTTCTGCTGTTTTATTATTATTCATTTATAAGAAACATACATATATTTTATTAACATCCCTCATCATCAAGTCCAGAATATTTGTTAGACGATTGCAAAATCTGAAATATAAGAAACATTTCGTTAAAACTAATGATTGTAATTAAATTAAACATTTATGAATTATGTATTCCGTTTGAAATATATTAAGTACGAGTACATATGGTAAATAAAGAATGCCTATTTTACCACAGTAGGTGCGTTTCAATTTGAAACAGGTGCTACAGGCGCCGAGCGAATTGAACATGATATGGAGTTGGGTCGGTCGCAACCAGCAGAGTGAAAGAGATAATTAGATGTACTCCTTTGAGTGAAATCAATGGAAGTGTTAAAGGTCGTAGGTCGTAGAGTACGACACTGTGTTGCGGAGTCGAGAGAAACTTGGTGTGTTCCATTTTGTGAAATTATAAAGCCAACCCAGACCCGTCTCCGCAAGGGATACAAAAAAAAGCGCAGAAAAATACACAAATGTAGTATTTAATATAGTTATATTACGTATGCTGTATAAAGTATTTTTTACATTTCATTCTAAAAAAACTTCACTGCTGTAGTATTTGTAAATAAAGTTCTTTGAACGTTCAGACTCGAAGATGCGGGCGCAGGACCCAGGTCAAAAAATTACATTTTTCCCCTTTAGCCCTTATGAGGTTTATGCAGTATTAAAAAATTAATAGAAACAAACTTTTTTTTAGATAAATCGTTTCTATAACTTATATATAAAGGAAAAGGTCTGACAGTTTTTATACCCTTGCAGGGTATTATAATTTCGGTCAGAAGTTTGCAACGCAGTGAAGGAGACATCTCCGACACTATAAAGAATATATATTCTTGATCAGGATCAACAGCCGAGTCGATCTAGCCATGTCCGTTTGTCCGTTTCTACGCAAACTAGTCCCTCAGTTTTAAAGCTATGATAAAAGCTAATAAAACTTTGTAGTTAGTCTTCTATATACTCTCACTCGGTCATATGTCGGAACGAGCCGGATCCGACGACTATATCATATAGCTGCCATAGGAACCATCGAAAATTTTTTAGAAAAAAAAATGACAAAGTTAAGTCAGTTTTCAACACATTTTTATCAAAGTTAAGATTTAGCCGTTTTATATTATTCCTGAATTTCGGTTTTAATTTCGTGAAAATCGGTCGACTTTATCCTATAGCTTCCATAGGAACAATCAGGAAAATAAAAAAAAACATAACTTAGCCGTTCTTCAAACCATTTTCATCAAATTGAAGATTTGGAAACTAATTATTATTTCAAATTTTCGGTTTTAATTTTTTTGTTTAAATTCTGCAAGGGTATACAAACTTCGGTGAGCCGAAGTTAGCTTCCTTTCTTGTTTTTTATTACTTTACAAACATGCTTTTAGAGAATTTTTAGAATGCTTTTAGATTATTTATTTCAGACTACCCAGTTTTCCTGATCCGTGAAAGCCAACGGAGAACTTTTTTTTATTGTTACTGCTAAAACTGTCTTATCTTATTTGTTTGAATTGAATGACATAAAGGTATTACTTAAAGCACGTTTTAAAATTGTCTGCACGTGTATGTTATGCTAAAACCGACAGTGTTCGACGGTAATAGTTTAATAGTATTAGATTATGGATGTTAACTTACCGGTTCATTATTCGGTTTATTTTTCGGCAGTGGTTGGTTGTGTTTGTAGTCGTCCTGGAATCTGCTCTGACCATTTGTAGAGACTTTTTCCTTTAAAGCTTCGGGCCTTAAAAGATTCGATCATAAACAAAATATTATTGATTTTATATATAACTTAGGAATTACATATTAACATATTTTAATACTAAACAGAGAAGGGCTCTATATCTTTCTAACAAAATCGACTTACAATAAGAAACCAAAACAGAGCAAAATAATATGTACAGTTTTGCAAAAATTAATACAAACAATAAAGAAGCTTGTATTTGAAGCTTAATTCTAAAATTTTCGAGAAACTAATGCACTTAAATAGTATCTTATATTAGTTCTTATTAAAAAACAATAAATGAAGCTAACTTCGGCTCACCGAAGTTTATATACCCTTGCAAAATTAAATAAAAAATTTTAACCAAAATTCTGGAATAATAATTAGTTGTCAAATCTCCAATTTGATGAAAATATATTGAGAAACAGCGATGATATGATTTTTTCTTTTATTTCCCTAATAGTTTCTAATGCAGCTATAGCATATAGTTGTCCGATTTTCATGAAATTAATTCATGAAAATCTGAAATAATATTATCTTGAAAACTGACATATTTATAATTTTTTTTCGAAAAAATTTCCGATCGTTCCTATATCAGCTATATGATAGTCGCCCGATTCGGCCCGTTCCGACATATATACGAGTGATTCAGATAGCTTTAAAACTAAGAGACCAGTTTGCGTCTAATCGGACAGACGGACGGACAAACAACCATGGCTAGATCGAGTCGGCTGTTGATCCTGATCAAGAATATATATACTTTATAGGGTCGGAGATGTCTCCTTCACTGCGTTGCAAACTTCTGACTGAAATTATAATACCCTGCAAGGGTTTAACAAGAAAGGAGGCTAACTTTGAATACATATGTACCAGGTGTGGCGGTTAATAATTCTTAATTTTTTTCGAAAGTAAATGGTCGATTGTGGAAAGAGTAAATGAAACTGTTTATTCAAAGTAAGCTTAATCGCTTGATAAACATTTTCCCATCTTTCTGGAAGATTTTGAATATCCTTCCAAAAAAACTGTTCATCCTGCGAAAGGATCCCTTCACCGACCTTTTTTTTTAATTCTTCGAAGTTTTGAAACTGCAGCCTCGAGAGCGAAACCAATATCGATTAAAAAAATTGGTTAACTGATAGAGCCAGGTTCTGTGAGTAGGGCGGGGGGCGAAAATTTTCCCGCCACACGTGAAAATCGCATATTTGGCGGTTTTTCCTATATGCGAGGCGGATTTGTCATGCTGCAAAAATCACCTAACAGTGACTTAATGCCCATTCTAGTGTATTTTCTATCAACGAATAGTTCAAATTGACCATTTGTTGATTGCTGAGAATAGTTTTAATGGGTTCATCAAATTTCAAAAGGTCAAAGTTCACAACACCCCCTCTGGACCCTCCAGATGCAAAATTTTCCTCTTTTTTCAAAGGGGTTTAATTTTGCGGTGGATGTTGATAATTGACCTGGGTCAACCTATACTTTTTTTTATCTGGGTTTCTCAAAATAGAAATTTTTAACGCTCTCAGTCAAAAAACTTTTTTGTTGCGGCCGAGAAAGCCAAATTTCGAGCAGTGTTTTTCTCTTTCCCGCAAATGCTCTTTATATGGCTCGGAGGTTGGCGTTTTAAAAACGCTATAAAACTAAGACGCTAACTCGAAATCCAAAAATTTTGTTGTGGATTGAAAGTAGATACCTATAGCTACAAAACGACCTAAGAAAGAAGGGTGTGAACCATTGGGTGCACTCAGCGCAATCCGCAAAAAAAATTAAGAATTATTAACTGCCACACCTGATATATACATATATATATACAGTGATGGAAAAAATAATAGAAACGACTTTTCAGTTCAGGTTTAAAGTCGTATTTTTAATAAGGAACGTGGTAATGAGTGAACATTTTTCTTTTTCTTTGATATATATACATCTATCTTACATATTAGAAAACAAAAATAAATTTAACTTTATTCATTTAGCTAAAAAATTATAATTAAGTTCAATTTAATGTTTTTGACTTGGAAATAATAATAGAAACGAAATGATTAATCTTTAACCAAATTGACTAGTTTAGCAAAAGTTACCATGAAATGTTTTCAGTTTTAATATTTAGTTGCGTTACCATGGTTTTTATAACTGCAGCACACCTACGAGGCATAGACTCCACCAGATTGGAGCATATTGCTGGCTCAATGGAGTACCACTCTTCCTGGACTTTTTCCCACAAATGCTCCTTATTTTTTGGTTGAAAACCACTCAAACGTTTTTTAAGAACGCCCCACACATTGGGTTTAAATCGGGTGACTGAGCTGGCCAATCCATAACATCGACTTTATTGTCCTGGAACCACTTTTTTGCAAGCTTCGATGTGTGTTTGGGATCGTTATCCTGCATAAATTTCCACTTCAAAGTCATTTCTTCTTCGGCATATGGTAACATAACGTCCTTCATTATGTTAACATAATCTGTAGCACACATATTGCCTTGTATCCAATAAAGTGGACCAACACCTAAAGCAGAGAAACATCCCCATAGCATAATATTGCCACCACCGTGTTTGATCGTCTTTTTGGTGTATTTGGGATCGAATGCTGTGTTTTTTGGGCGTCTAACATGGGGTCTACTATCAGATCCAAACAAATCTATTTTTGTTTCATCGGACCAAAGGACATTTTTCCAGTTTTGGCGGATCCCTTGGATTTTGGCAAAGCAGAGTCGCCTTTCGATATGTCTCTTGCTCATAAAAGGAACTCTCCTGGCTGAATGCGCTTTTAGCCTGTTTCAATTAGCCTGTTTCGGATGGTGCGACACGTTACCGATGCGTTCATGTAGTTTATAAGGTCCTTTGATGAAAGAAATAGATCCTTTTTCGACTTCCTTTAAGGGTCGTGTCAAATTTTGAAGAAGTTGCTCGCTTTCTGCCACGTTTCTCCTGTTTTTCTGTATAGTGGATAGCAGAAAACACTTTTTTTTTTAGCATTCCAATAGTTCGTCGATTTGTGCCATGGATTGGCCTTCTGCTTTTAATTTGAGGACCAGATTCCTCTCTACTGCAGTGCAATGTGCTCCACGACCCATTTTGATGCATTTAACAAAATTAAATGATAAAATGTACAACAAATTTCTGCAATAGCACTCCTTGTAATAGAAATATTCCAAACAATACCTTTTGTTTTAATTTAAACCAAGAATAACCACAGGTTTTGACCAAATACGACCGCGTTTCTATTATTTATTCCAACCCAAAAACGAAGTCTTCTGACAAATTACCATGAATAACAAAAATTTCGTACGGAAAGCGTTCAAAAAGAGGATTTTGACTAAGTACCGTTATTAATTTTACCAGCCCAGTGATTTTCATAAATATTCCTAAAGCTAAAACTTAAAAACAAGCCTTTAAGTGAAATTGTAATAGTCGTTTCTATTATTTTTTCCATCACTGTATATATATATATATTATTTAAAAGTTTAAGGACAAAACAACTAATTTAGCATACATTCTAATGATATAAATGCTTTACAAAATTTTTTATATTTTTATTTAGCATAATATAGTGGATTAGTGAAAATCAAAATAATTATAAAATAAACCTTAAAAATAATTAAAAACTATTTTTTAGAATGCGGAAAATTATAAGATTATTAATATTATATAATCGACTGTTTGAATTTTTTTTTGGACCCAGAATTACAGAAAATTCTTTTGTTTGAAAATATTGTTTAATTCACAAATTTTTCAATTAAGCTATTCTCTTTTACTATAGGATACAACAAAATAGCGTTTAACTGACGCTTTATATTCATATTTTAAGAAAATATAAGAAATGGGAAAAGGGAACAGGGTAAAATACTTAAGTAAAAATTGTTCATTATTCTACGGTCGAAATTGTTGTGTCAGATTAGCTCCAATTCCATCAGGTATATTAATAATGAAAAATTGAGCTCGGGACAACAACTTTAGACCATTATTTTAGACTTATAAATTATGACATATATCGTAAGTTTAATTCAACATTTTAATGTAAAGCGGACCGCTGGCCTTAGGAAACCACATAGCAGCCGACGGCGATCGGAAGCGGTAAGCCTCTAGCAGCACACTTTCAGTAGTCAGCAAGCCAAAGTAATTTTTTCTCCCAGTAGATTTTCGAGTCCGCCCGAAGACTTTCGAGTCCGCCCGACGACTTCCGAGTCCGCCCGAAGACTTTCGAGTCCGCCCGACGACTTTCGAGTCCGCCTCTCTCTGAAGACTTCCGAGTCCGCAAACAGCAGACTTTCGACCCCGACGCGAGAAGCCCAGACGACCGAGGCAACGGCGCCTCCTGGTTCCTGGCGCAGCGCACACAAAACTCTGTCCACCCAAGCATTCAATAAAGACCAAAATCTAATTAAGTTAATCGAATTCTCTCATCTGTTCTCACTGGTTTTTTTTAGTAAAAAAAAAATCTGGCATTTTTTTTAATTTTTCTTAGTAAAAAGGATAAACTTAAAGGGGGGTAATTCGGTGCAAACCCGTTTTAAAAAAAAAATGTTGTGGCAAAACGGATAATGTTAGCGTGATAATTTAAAAACCATAAAATAACACCATATTTCAACAATTTTATTCGTATTTATTTATTAGGGAACATTTGCAGTTTTAAGAGTAAGAGCGAATCTCCGAAGCCGCCATCAAAAAAAGTTGGTTTGCTAAGTACATCCTAGCTGCCCATAGGTTCACCCGAATCTAAAAAATTTAAATGCGTTACTTAAAGGATAAATGTCCTCAAGTTTGAAGTCAAAAGTGCGACTTTTAACTAAAAAAAAGGATAAATTGTTAAAATAAAAATACAAAAAAGAATAAAACTTTACTTAGTTAAGCTATATATCGGCCGTCAGCCGATAGGGTAACAGGGGGACCAACGGATGGGTGTGTCATCTGCCGTAACTGTGTGCATCATCGGTAGTGCGACTATACTCTCCAAGCGAGGGCGGCTGGAAGCAGGCCCTCGGTCTGAGCCTAGTTGGGTTTAGACCGAGAACGCTGACCAATGGGCGGACCAGGGCATGTCTTTAAAGTGCCTCCCCTCAAGTCAGGAGTGTTACGCGACCCGTGCCCTCTGACTTCCAGGTTCGCAGCTAAGGGGTTAGTCCAGCTGCGTTTATACAGAGCCTTCCTAGGGCCGGGCAACCCTAGGTCGTAAGATGCCTAACCGCAGCTTTGGGGCGAAGTTGCGGTTGACCTTCCCACAAAGCCCAACCCACCTCTGGCCAGCTGCGCTTGCCTTGCCGAGCAAAGCGGGCGTTCATTACATGCAATGAAAAAAATACGCCGAGCTTCGGAACTCCCGGGAGAGGATAAACCCCAAAAAACATTAGTGATGGACGAGGTGTAAACGCTGAGGCTGAGTCTGGTCTCAGAGTCTCAACAGAAATCAGAGACCGTCGGTGTCAGGTCTAGAAACCACGACCCCGTCGAGAGATGAGATGAGAACCACGACGACGGTCGCCTGCTGTTGGAGAAGTGGGAGGAGATCGAGTCCAAGTTGGTACATGGTAACCGAGTGGTTATCGACTCCTCGGACGTGGTCATGGGGCACCGGGTCATAAGGTGTGATGATAGGTTCTCCAGGAGCTTCCTGGCGGAATGCGTGGCTAAGGTCACCAACGCATGGGCAGGCCTTAAGATTAGGCTGGTCCACGCGAGGGAGATTCCCAAGAGACCCAGAGCTCGCATGTGGTTACTCAAGGGGCAGACTGACCATGCAAGGGTGATCGCAGGTCTGAAGGCTCAGAACCCGGATGTCCATATGTCGGACATCCTCAAAGCAGAGAAGGAAATGAAGACTAGCCAGCCATTTCTCCTGCTGATAAACCAACGCTGCCTGCCGCAGCTCGAGGTGAATGACTACAAGGTCCGGTATGGCATCAGGAAGGCCAAGATTAAGGTTTTCCTGGCCGAACCGCATGAGCTATTAGAGGAGGTCGATGGCACTAACTCGAATGGTAGGCCGAGAGCATGCATAGTAATAAAAACCCACTTTAATGCTTTCCTCTGTTCCAATCTTAGCACACCTGACCTAGCAGTAACCAGATTCGTGTCAGCGGATGGAAGCGGAGTGCTGATCGCTTCGGCATACATGGCCCATGACGAACCGGCCCCGCCTGAGCCGGTAGTCAAGCTGCTGCAAAGGGCTGAAGATACGAAGACGACCCTAGTGCTGGGGTGAGACGCTAATACAAGGCACACGCTCTGGGGAAGCTCGGACACAAATGAAAGAGGCGAGTCACTTCTTGATAACATCATATGTCGCAACGCAATATGTAACAGGGGGGACGCCAACATTCATTTTTCCCAGCACAGGTAATTTCCAAGGCTGGAAAGAGGTGCTAGATATCACCTTACAAATCGAACAAGGCAATTACAAGGTAGAGAACTGGAGAGTATCGACAAAACACTCCTCCTCTGACCATAGATACATTTTCTTTGATCTAGCGGTACACGTAAGCAAGCAGGTACCGAAGAGAAAATTCACGCAAAGCAGATTGGGGCAAATTCGGGGAAAATGTCCAAACAAAAGGTGGTACTAGGAGGATTAGTGAAGGACCTTACCAACATACTAAACAATGCCTTCCAAAAGACATGTAAGGTTTCATTCTCAAGGAAGAAGTATCCACCATGGTGGACGAAAGAATTCAGCGATCTCAGGAGAATGGCACGGAAGTCATTTAACACTAGCTATGGTACCAAGGAATGGGAACCATACAAGGCGGCGCAGAGGGCATCCAAAAATGCGAACAGGCCAAAAAGGACTCATGGCACAGCTACTGCGAGTCGCTGGAAGGCGTAAGACACTGCGAGACTAAGCAAGATTCTCGCCAATGGACACACAAGTCCTACCCTAATTAAAAGGGCGGACGGCACTGTCACAACGACGGTAGTGGAGTCACTGGATCTACCAGTCGACACTCATTTTCCAGGAAACTTACGAGAGAGCACGGAACCTAAAACGGGAAGAACCTCGCAGGTAGAAACATCAACGGAAGACATAATTACCACTGCCCAATCGGTGGGCAATAGGACAAATACAAAAGTCCGGGCCCAGACGGCATAATACCGGCAATGCTACAAACAGCCAAAGACAGCATCTATAGATGGCTAAAAGCCATAAACAAGGCTTTCATTAGACTGACGCATATTCCACTTCAGTGGAGGGAAGCGAAAGTCGTAATCATACCGAAACCAGGCAGAAAAGGGCATATCCTAGCAAAGGATTACAGGCCGATTAGCCTCACCTCCTTCGTCCTTAAGACACTAGAGAGACTCTTGGATGTTCACATCCGGGAGAAACTGGAGAGACACAGCTTTCCAGATGCACAACACGCATACCGGAAGGGCAGGTCGACAAAAACAGCACTACACGAAGTAGTGGGTTATGTCCAAAAGGCACTACAATATAATCAATACACAATGGCCGCCTTCCTGGGCATAGAAGGTGCGTTCAACAACGTGAACGCCAATTCCATCCTGAGCTCCCTCAACTCGTTAGCCATTGAGGAAGTCATCAGAGAATGGATTGGGGGTATGCTGACGTAAGATGATCACTGCTGAACTGAGTGGCACTCACCTCACGCGAGCAGCGAAGAGAGGCACACCTCAGGGCGGAGTACTGTCACCTCTACTTTGGCTGACCAACATGAACAGCATATTGCAAGAGCTCTATATGGGAGGTATCAAAGCAGTTGCCTACGCAGACGATGTGGTACTGCTAGAATCAGGACCCTTTCCTGACGTTATCAGTGGCATAATGACAGATGCGCTAGGACAGCTAAACAGATGGGCTAATACCTGCGGACTAGGCATCAATCCAACAAAAACAGAACTAATGCTCTTCACCAGAAGAACTAAAGTTCCAGCCTTCGACATGCCCAATATAGGCGGCACGAAGCTAACACTATCTGGGCAAGCAAAGTATCTAGGAGTGATACTAGACCCAAAACTCACATGGAAGGAAAACGTTGCAGAAAGAGTCAGGAAAGCAAGCATTGCTTTTCACTCCTGCAGGAAAATGTTTGGAAACAACTGGGGGCTACACCCAAAAATTTTTATATGGCTCTACACAGCGGTGGTACGGCCAATTCTGACATAGGGGGCCCTGGTATGGTGGCCTACAACATATCGAAGCTCACAGGGATACAACGAGCAGCGTGTGCAGGAGCCGCTGCAGCGATGCGCTCATGCCCCGTGCCTGCTCTAAATGCTATCCTCAAAATAATGCCGATAGAACTGTTCGTTAGGGACATTGCCGCGCAGAGTGCAGTCAGACTGAAAGCAAGCCACTGCAGGTGGGAAAACGGCACTGGGCACGGCAAAATACTTGAGAGTATCAGAATGGACACAAGCCAGAAAATGGAATACAACGGTTTCACAACCTCGTATCCAACGAGGGAAGACTGGAACATGTGAAAAGTAACCGTATAGTACAAGGGATCCCTCTACACCGACGGATCCAAGATGAGCTTGTGACGCGTGCCGCGCACAAAATAATTTGAATTCGAATTAAATGCGCGCGTGCGCCGATAAAGGGCCACACTAGCGGCTACGGGCACACAGGAGAAGAAGAGGAAGCAGCCGATCGCGGCGGGCACACTGGAATCCGCGGCCCGCTATATAAGGCGAGCTGCTGGCCTAAGGAAATCACTTAGCGGCCGACAGCGATCGGGAGTGGTAAGCCTCTTGCAGCACACTCCTTGTAGTCAGCAGCGAAGTCACTTTTGGTAGGCGACTAGAATCCGAGGATTCCGGTTGGTTGCCCATACATTGTCGAAAGACTTGAGAGTCGCGACAACGAATTCGGCCCGCCGGATTCTTTTCCCCCTGAAGACTTACGAGTCCGCCCGCCCTCTCTATCTTTGAAGACTTACGAGTCCGCCCGCCCGCTCTCTTTGAAGACTTACGAGTCCGCACGCCCTCTCTCTTTGAAGACTTACGAGTCCGCACGCCCTCTCTATCTTTGAAGACTTACGAGTCCGCCCGCCCGCTCTCTTTGAAGACTTACGAGTCCGCACGCCCTCTCTCTTTGAAGACTTACGAGTCCGCCCCCTCTCTCTCTCGCAAACCGAAGACTTACGAGTCCGCCGCGCATTCTCTCTTTGAAGACTTCCGAGTCCGGGGCGAGCCGCGATCACCGGGACGGAGACGACCCTGACGCGAGAAGCCCAGACGACCGAGACCAGGCTGCAGCGCACCCGAGGTCCCGATAGTTAACTCTGTATTTGAGCGTTAAATAAACAGAAACCTACTTAAGTAACCGAATTCTCTCCACTGTTCTTACTGGGAATCGGGGGAAATATCTCTTACAGCTACCACTTGGACTACTAGGCGGACTCTGGCCGTCCCTGAGCTATCTGGCAAACTGGGCGGCAGACCGTCACAAGCTGTGGCGTAGGGGCTGGGATCTACGCCGAGCACTGGGGGATTGAGGAGGCCTTCAGGCTCTCAGATTCAACGACGGTCTTCCAGGCAGAACTGCTCGCCATAAGGGAAGCAGCCAGGCTTTCAATAAGACGAGAACTCAGCGATACCACCATACGGATCTTCTCGGACAGCCAAGCGGATATCCCTAGCTTCCGTGAGAATCACGTCACGACTTGTGGCTGAATGCAAGGAGGCCCTGAATAAACTTGCAGAGGACAATTAGGTACAAGTAACCTGGGTACCGGGACACAACGATATCAGAGGGAACGAAAAAGCAGACGAGCTAGCAAGAGCAGGCTCCGCAGAGCCTAGCACTGACGCAAAAATACCAATCGCCCTAAACTCAGTCCAGACAAGGACACACGACCATTTCAAAGAAACAGCTAACAAGGAATGGTCGAGGACTGTTGACAGAAATCGAACGAGAGAACTGTTATCCAATAGCAATAAGGATATCAGGATCGCACGCAATGAAAATGGGACTGCCACACAATGTGACCTGCAGAAGCTGCAAGCAAACAACGGAGCAAGAGACTCCGGAACATTTGCCCTGCTTCTGCCCGGCACTAAACCACAAAAGACTTTGGAGCCCAACAGTTGGAGTCACTGGACAGCGTAGGCGAGCTGGAGATATCACCAATCCTAAGCTTCCTCACTGAATCGGGATGGTATTAAAACGACAACGAATAGAAAACATAGGCAGTGCATAAGAAAGGAGCCTAGCTCTAATTGGAGGTCCCAGGATGGGGCCTCGCCACTTGTACCTACCTACCTACCCCCCCTCCCCCTTAAATAAATAATTATAGTTTCTAGTATTTTACGCCAAAAGTATGAAATAAAATACTATTATGTATGCCCATGGCAGCCGTCTTTGTAACCCACTGTTTTAAAAAAGACCATTGCGGTGTCAAAAAATTCCCGAAAACGAATTGCCGAAAATCAAAAAAAAAGAAAAGAAAAAAAAGAAAGATGATTCCTCCCCCCAAAGTGTTTTGCTTTTTTATTAATTTTTTCTGGGTTTGAAAACGTTTTTGCGCCGAAAATCAGACTTCAAAAATCTGTCAAATCAGCCTCAAAGCAAACATGGGGAAAAGGAGCACGTTGGGGGGAGCAACAATTAGTTAAGAATGTGTTTTCAACATTTCAAACCGATCCGGATAGTTTCCCAAAATTTTATGACACAGACTTTTTTGAGAAAATTTGGATTAAATGCGATTAAAGTTTAAGAAGCATATATCCGCTTGCATATACACTGCCGCTCATTTGAATAGCCCACCCAAATTGCTTACACTAAAAACCGAATAACTCATAAATTAACATAAATTAATAAAAACCAAAGTTTGTATACCCTTGCAGAATCTAAACAAAAAATTATAACCGAAAATCTGAAACAATAATTAGTTGCCAAATCTAAAATTTGATGAAAATGGTTAGAAAAACGGCTAAGTTTTGATTTTTTTTCCGATTGTTCCTATGGAAGCTATAGGATATAGTTGGCCGATTTTCATGAAATTAATATAGAAATTCTGAAATAATACTAGATGGCCAAATATCAAGTTTGGTGAAAATATCTTGAAAACTGACATAGTAAAAAAAAAAAAAATTTCCGATCGTTCCTATAACTGCAAAGTTTCATTCAGATAGCTTTAAAACTGAGGGACTAGTTCGCGTATAATCGGACAGACGGACATACACGAATATATATACTTTATAGGGTCAGAGATGTCTCCTTCACTGCGTTGCAAACTTCTGACTAAAATTATAATACCCTGCACGGGTATACAAATTTTAAAAATTAGTAAATTTTATTTAAAAACCTGTTTATATATATTAACGAAACTTAACGAAAAATGAGTAATCGAAATTCAATAGAAATAACAAAAACAAGATGGAAATACAGTTGGGTGTCCCGACAGTAGAATACCCTGTACCATTAAAACGCGTGTGCCAAAATTATATAAAAGAAGGAGAATAAAAAATTAAAAACGGAGAAAAATTTAGATGTAATGCAAATGTCTTCAATTTCAGAAGCAAAACCGATAGCTCAGTGGGTAAAGCTGCAAGTATTTTGCGTGTAAGCAAATGACCTGGGTTCGTATCCTGCCGCATAAGAAAATTTTTTTAATTAAAAAAAATTGAGATAGTCCTTTACTTAAATTTTTTTATTTCTTATTATTAAATACTGTAATTATTTTGATTTACAGGGAATAATAAAAAAATAATAATTTTCTAAAAGTATAAAAAAAAAAAATTTTCATTCGTTGCAGCCGGTATTCGAACTCGTGACAACCAATCTTTGTTCAGAAAAAGCCTTTCGGGTAGACTGCAGCTTAGACAGCTGCACCGCTAACCAATTTGAAATTGGTATTCTTAATTTCATAATAATGTGAACATAACTAAAATGTATAATGAACGTTTTGATTTATTTGGAGCCCTCTGCCTGGGCTGCCTCTTGTACACATAATGTGCATAAAGTAAAAAGTAAAGTCTAAATCTTAAGTTTCGTGTCTCTAGCTCTTATAGTCTCTGAGATCTGGGCGTTCATACAGACAGACAGACAGACAGACGGACGGACGGACGGACAGACGGACATGGCTATATCGACTCCTTTAGTGGTCCTGATCAATATTTAGGTAACTTTTGGGGGTCTGCCACGCCTCCTTCTGCCTGTTACAGAATATCGCACTCGCACAAAACTAAAATACCTGTGTACCTTTGGTACAGGGTATAAAAAATTGCCATTGAACATTTGGCTAAATTATATATTTTGGCTGTTTCTTAGAAAAAATGTATAATTTATAATATTCATTCATAATTTATCCTGCTGGGTATAAATTGTTGAGGTAGTCTTAGGAAATGGTTCATCAGGACTTTTGGATGTTATCAATGAGATCTGATTTAGTTGAATATTGCTTACCGGAGTCAAAGACCTTTCTTGCTAGCCATTCCCAAACATTTTCTATTATATTTCAGCCGGGCGAATATGGTGGCCAACGTCATGTTGTCACGTTAAGGGGGGATACACAAGTAAACCGAAAATTTGATTGCTTTAATAAATATTTTATTATCTGTAGAATACACCGTTTTATTATCGACTTCAAATTTTAAGGGCTTTAAATAAAGCGCATACGCAAGTGTAAACGTACGCACGTCATAAACTTTAAACGGCCTTTTCTACCCATCAAATTTTTTTCATTTTACATATATGCTATGGACACAATTCACGAAAAACTGAATGTATGTTTTATTCGAATCTACATGTTTAAAAAAAAAATAATTTGTAGTATTTTTTAAGATTAAATTTTATGTTCAAAACTGTGGTACAATTTTATTGGCATATTTTCATTTGGGTTCTTTAGGTTCAAATGGAAGATATACTTATTCTTAATACAAATAATTTTGGTTTTTGAATTTCAGACTTGGATTACGGGCTGAATCGTGTCAATAATGGGGGATCTCGAAAATTTCAGCGCTGTGACTGCGCTGCCAAAAGTCCGCCATTTTGTAAAATGCGGCTAATTAAATATTTTTTTATCATCTCTGATATTATTTTAATCTATCTCTTAAGTTTCACAAGGTTTGGTTAACAATTTCCTAAAAAAAAAAGTAAAAAAAAAATCCCATATTGCATTTACAAAAGTTCAAGATTTTACGATCCTTGCAGGGTGTATTAGGGTTTATAATGCTGAAACATAATTTTAGACTTCCAAACAAGTTTTCGCTTTGCTGATTTAAAGGAAATATGTTTTATAACCCTTTAATTCTTTAGTTACTTTATAATTAAATTAATTATTCAAGTGAGCAAGATTTTCAATGGTAATTATGGTACTTTTCGGATTTCGGATTATTATTATTTTTTTTTGTTATTTCTATTGAATTTAAATCTTTATTTTTTTGAACTTTTTTACCTATAAACAGGTTTCTATAAATAAATATTAGGACTTTTATAAATTTTGAATTTATGAGTTATTCTGTTTTTAGTGTCAGCAATTTGGGTGGGCTATTCAAGTGAGCGGCAGTGTTCTATCTACAGTGAAATTGAGCACCATCGTGTTACAGGATCTAGCAGATGTTTAGAAATGGCCTACTTCTACTTCTATAGGTTCTACTTCTTTACAATTTCGGACTGATCTCAGTTGATATTAACAAGTATAACCTCACCGAATCGAAAAAATAGACTTGACAGAGCCATTTACACGACTGATAGGTCTGCTTTTCTTGTGGCATGTGCACTAAGTAATGCAGCTTGATTTATTAAATATGTATTTATTGAAAAAAAAAAAGAAAGAGGTCCAAGCTCCTAACAAGTCCAAGACCTTAACAAGTCTAACTTTTTTTAGATTTGGTGAGTTGGTACTCGTTAATATTGCTGAAATCAGTCTGAAATGCTAATATTCTAAAAGAGCGTGCTACATAATAGTGCTCCGAAAATAAGTGCCTATTAAATGGTTAAACGACTTTTATTATTTTATGAATATCAGTTAACAACAACAACCACAACAAAAATAAGTTGCGAGTTGCAAATAATTGGGAGTTATGTAAATATCGACCTCGTACTTATTAGTTTATTTGGGTCCTTACCTTCGCAAACTGACTAATATTATAATACCCTTCAAGGTTATAAGAATAGGGGATGAATAATTTGGAAAAGTTGATGAACAAAGTCAAGAATTTTACGGATTGATAACACACGCCGACAAAAATGTACCTTTTTTATGAAGAATAAAACCTGCACATTGTAAAATTGTATATTGCAAGTAGAAAACCAAAAACCGTCACGTACAATTTGAAGAGAATCGCGTTCAAAGTTCCGCGCACAGACACAGACTTTTTTGAGAAAATTTGGAGTAAAATGCGTTTGAAGTTTAAGAAGTATTTGTCCGCTTGCATATACACTGCCGCTCACTTGAATAGCCCACCCAAATTGCTTACACTAAAAACCGAATAACTCATAAATTAACAAGAAAAGAAGCTAACTTCGGCTCAAAGTTCCAAAGTTTCGCGCGGTTTCCTAAAGTTTAACAAGAAAGGAAGCTAACTTCGGCTCACCGAAGTTTATATACCCTTGCAGAACTTTAACAAAAAATTAAAACCGAAAATCTGGAATAATTAGTTGCCAAATCTCAAGTTTGATGAAAATGGTTTGAAAATCGGCTCATTTATGGTTTTTTTTTATTTTCCTGATTGTTCCTATGAAAGCTATATGATATAGTCGCCCGATTTTCACGAAATTAAAACCAAAATTCTGAAATAATATAAGATGGCCAAATATCAAGTTTGGTGAAAATATCTTGAAAACTGACAAAGTTATGGTTTTTTCTTTTATTTTCCTGATTGTTCCTATGGAAGCTATAGGATATAGTCGGCCGATTTTCATGAAACTAAAACCGAAATTCAGGAATAGTAAAAAACGGCTAAATACCAACTTTAATGAAAATATGTTGAAAACTGACAAAGTTAAAATTTTTTACTAAAAATTTTTCGATTGTTCCTATAGCAGCTATATGATATAGTCGTCCGATCCGGCTCGTTCCGACATATATACGAGTGAGAGTATATAGAAGACTAACTACAAAGCTTCATTCAGATAGCTTTAAAACTGAGGGACTAGTTTGCGTAGAAACGGACAGACGGACATGGCTAGATCGACTCGGATGTTAATCCTGATCATAAATATATATACTTTATAGGGTCGGAGATGTCTCCTTCACTGCGTTGCAAACTTCTGACTGAAATTATAATACCCTGCAAGGGTATTAAAAGTGCCAAAACAGGAAAATTTTTTTAAATTTGAACGCTATTTTCTCAAAATTGGTAGGGAATGGTTTTCGTACTAGCAATATACAGACAGAGATCTTTCACAATATACAGGTTTTATTCTCCGTAATTTTTCTTGTTGGCCTGTGTAATTTAGTGAAAGAAGTTTGAAAATTAATAAAGAATTTAAAATAAAATTGAGAAATCCTGGAGCCAGCTGTACAGCCTTCGAGAAGAATTCTACAATATTTAACCTTAGATTACAGTAAATTTACCTGTCGCTTCGGTTATGAGACTCCTTCCATTTACTATTAGTAACTCGTTCTTCCCGATGCTCATCTGAAAAAGGTTAAGATCTGACTTTATCATTGGGGACGCCAGTTTAAAAAATATATTTTTTTAAATGGTATCACTAAATAAATGAACGAAACGGCTAAATCTCAGTTTTAATGTAAATATGTTAAAAACTGACAAAGTTATGGTTTTTCTTTTATTTTCCAGATTGTTCCTATGGAAGCTATAGGATATAGTCTACCGATTTTCATGAAATCAAAAACGAAATTCAGAATAATAAAAAACGGCTAAATATCAAGTTTGATGAAAATATGTTGATAACTGACAAAGTTAAAATTTTTTTTCTAAAAATGTTTCGATGGTTCCTATGGCAGCTATATGATATAGTCGTCCGATCCGGCTCGTTCCGACATATGTACGAGTGAGAGTATATAGAAGACTAACTACAAAGTTTCGTTCAGATAGCTTTTAAACTGAGAGACTAGTTTGCGTAGATGGACATGGGTAGATCGACTCGGCTGTTCATCCTAATCAAGGATGATATAGGGTCGGAGATGTTTCCTTCACTGCGTTGCAACTTGTGACTGAAATTATAATACCCTGCAAGGGTATAATTCATAGGAAAACTTATAATTTCGCAGTTTTTCGATATATATTCTGCTTTGTAATATAAACATTTTAGAATTTTATTTAATGCAAATCTGATAAATATATCAAATTTATTACAAAATGTGCTATTCAAGTGACTCAAATTTTAAATGGCTTCTATTCGCATTTATTTTTAATAATTTAATTTAATTGAATAATTTTTTTAAAGTTTGTTACATATCAGGTGTGGCGGTTAATAATTCTTAATTTTTTTAGGGGATTGTGCTGAGTGCACCCATTGGTAAACACCCTTCTGTCTTAGGTCGTTTTGTAGCTATGTGTATCCACTTTCAATCCACATAAAAAACTTTTGGATTTCGAGTTAGCGTCTTAGTTTTATAGAGTTTTTAAAATGCCAACCTTCGAGCCATATAAAAAGCATTTGCGGGAAAGAGAAAAACACTGCTCGAAATTTTGCTTTCTTGGCCGCAAAAAAAAAGTTTTAACTGAGGGCGATCAAAATATCTATTTTGAGAACCCCCAGATAAAAAAAATTATAGGTTGACCCAGGTCAATCATTAACATCTACCGTAAAATTAAATTCCTTTAAAAAAGAGGAAAATTTGGCATCTGGTGGGTCCAGAGGGGGGTGTCGCGTACTATGACCTTTCGAAATTAGGTGAACCCATTAATACTATTCTCAGCAATCAACAAATGGTCAATTTGAACAATTCGTTGATAGAAAACAGACTAGAATGGGCATTAAGTCACTGTAAGGTGATTTCTGCAGCATGACAAATCCGCCTCGCATACAGGAAAAACTGCCAAATATACGATTTTCACGTGTGGCTGGAAAATTTTGGCCCCCCGCCCTACTCACAGAACCTGGCTCTATCAGTTAACTATTTTTTTAATCGATATTGGTTGCGCTCTCGAGGCAGCAGATTAAAAACTCCGAAGTGAAAAAATAGGTCAATCAGGGGAATCATTCGCAGGATAAACAGTTTCTTTGGAAGGATCTTAAAAATCTACCAGAAATTTGAAAAAATGTTAATCAAGCGATAGAGCTTACTTTGAACTCACGATTTCATTCAATTCAATTTACTTTCAAGGAAAATTAAGAATTATTAGCGGCCACACCTGGTATATGAACAGGATTCCATAAATAAATATTATTTATTCGGTTTTTAGTGTGAGCACTTTGGGTGGGATATATTTAAGAGAGCGGCAGTGTATGTATATAATGACAGGGTTACATGTGCATCTTTTTTACAAATTAAAACCGAAATTTTGAAATTATAAATAATAGCAATATTCAGAGAAGGTAAACATAAGTTGTAATCAATAAAGGTATAATTTGTGTACCCTTGCAGGGTATTATATTTTTTTTATGAAATTTGCAAAAGTCCTCACCGACCATTTAAAAAATATATATTCTTAATCAGCATCAGTCATACATTTTAGTCTTGTTGTAGAATTCATTTTTTAAAATTTTAATTTTAATTTTAAGAATTTATTTATTAATTTTATGTAAATGTTTCACGAAATAGTCAATTTTCAAAGCAATAACTTAGCAACATTAAAATACACATTTATACTTATTATTATAATTGAAAGCAATTAATGAGAGAAGTAAAATAAATACCGTTTATTATATGGGATTTTTCTTCCTCCCTACTGTCTTGATTTCGACGCCAGCTGACTGATGCATTTGAACTTTCGTTATCATTCTTATCTATTTCAACATCAGTAAGTTTTTCACATAGCTCTTCTTCTAAGCTGCTTTTGTCCTGTTTTCGAGCGAGAGCTAAACGTTCTTCAATCTCCAATTCTCTTGCCGCTGTATCTACCGGTTTGGCGGATCCAAACACATTTAACGACAAATTTCCGCTTTGTTTACCTATCTTTGTATGATCAACATCAGATTTTTCAAGTTCCGCTTTTTTCACATCTGGTAGTGGCAAGGTTCGTGGTTTTAAATTTAATTTGGGTCGTTCTTTAAGTTTTGAATTATCTTCTCGTGAATATCTATCTACATTTCTTCCGCGACTTTCGCGATATTTTTCAGGAAATGGGTCTTCCTTGCGGGTTGGGGAGGAATCGATTGATTGTGGCCTTGCGCTTGTGCGCCAAGATCCAGGTGTGTTAGTTTCATCTCTTTCCGGTAGCGCCTTTCTTTCTCTATTAAAGCTTCGTTCATAATTAGAATATCCAAAACTACTACCATTATTTTGACTATCTCGCCTCCAATTTCCAGAGTCTCTGTTTTCTCCACTATTTCCGAAGCCATCAAAACGTCGATTGTTTTTTTGCCGATTTTGCTGATCGTTTTCGTTTGATAGTTCAATGCGAATGCGACGGCCTTTTATAGATGGATCTGGTAAGCTAAGTACATAAATCAAATCATCTCTATTTTCCAGCTCGACATATCCAAATCCCCTGGATCTACCGTTTTCACCGTCTTCACGTGGTAGTCTCAATGAAATCAAATTAATACTTCCAAAAAATTCATATAGATCGTCTTCGTTTGCATCGAATGGCAAATTATTGATATAAGCAATAAACGGGGCCTTGTGGGGAATGGAGTTATCATCAAATATACGGTTTGCCCGAGGCGCTGTAGGGAGCTGATAAACTAATGGCAATGTATTACTGCCATCATCACTGTCTTCGCCATCAAAATTTCGCAATTTCTTTGAGACTTGTGTAGTTCCAACAGGTGTGTCAGTATTTGAAAGGAACGATTGTAAAGATATAACTGTACCTTTGTTCTTTTTACTCTTTTTACCTGCAAGAGATGTAGTTTTATTTGGTACACATTAAAATACATTCATATCGATCTGTTTATAAAAGATAAAATACAATAAGCTTATCTACATGCGAAAAATGAAAACGATACTTTTAATATTTAAATACACATGAACAATTACAATGATACTTTTTATAATATATGTACATATGTATGTATATACACGTATAATGTATGTACATACGTATCCATATGAAAACGTTACGTGTCACAACTAAACCACGCGGGTTGTTGAAAATTAGATGAACAGTAAAACAGTTTTATGGTCAAATAAGATTAAAGATTAAAGAGTTTTAACAAAGTATTTTATTATTATTTAAAATATGCCTAACCTGCAGAAGCCATTTCGCAAAGATTTCCAAACTTAAATTTTGAGTTATTATAAATGCTATAACTTGAGAAGTCAATTTCCTTTTATCGTTATCGAGTTGTAAATTCATTACTGAATTCACTGGAATTCTATGCCAACGCATCAAATAAACTATTCACACAGGAGAACGTAGAATATTTGCATTTAAGCTCGGAATCCAGAGAGTAAAACACCGTCTTTAAGCAGTGAGAGAGAGCGAGAGGCAAATAGTTGAAAACGGTTGTTCGTCAGCGGCCGTTTTATAGGTCGGTAACCTGACAAGAAAACAATTATACTATAAAAGTGTGTGGCACTTTCTAGTATTTTCTGATCAGGCTGCAAAAATGAATGGCAAATTTAATAAAACAGACTGTTTGCGACCGTTTGCCACCTCGCTGTGCCTTCTACAGTTCCGTAAATCCGTTAAATTTTCAAAAAACATCACAGGAATTTGGTGCAAATTTTCTAAATATAAAACAAATAAAGAATAATAATTAGAATGTATATTATTGATATAAAAATATGTAAACAATGTTTACATTGGAAGAATATCGCCCTTTAATTGATCTGTCTGTATGGGCTCACTCAATACTTTGATCGCTTCCTATTTGGTTAGAAGATTAGAATCTTCATCATCTATTACGGCAATAATTACTGCTATAAGAATAGTAGTTTTTATCTTATTTTTCTTTTTTTTTATCGACATTTTAAAAATATTGCAAACAAGTATGCCGGCCAAAAATGCCGGACAGAGGTATTTTTTTTTCACTGCGAAACGTTTTACTGTCTGGATACTAACCCTATTGCATTGACAATGCATTAGAAAGCCGTATAGTCATCTTGCTCACACTTGTGTAAATCCCTCTAGAGCTTTCAAATCTCTAATGAAGTTTCTAATTAATGCTGTAGTATCATAAGGCTATAAGGCGGTACTTTTTGTATGCTCCCAAAATATAAAAATTAATTTTTTTTTTGGTTAAGCATGGTATCCAGACAGTAAAACATTTCGCAGCGAAAAAAATGTTTTATCTTTTCAAGTGTGACCCCTGATTTTACTAGCTGTTCGGCATTTTTGGCCGGGAAATGATGCGGTCATACATGCATGTTGACAATATTTTTAAAATGTTGATAAAAAATTATAAAAAAGATAAAAACTCTTATTGCTATGGCAGTAATTATTGTCGTAATGGATGAGAAAGATTTTAAACCAAATAGGATGCGATCCAAGTGTTGGGTGAGCCCATACAGACAGATCAATTAAAGGGCGATATTCTTCCAATGTAAGCATTGTTTACATATTTTTATATCAATAATATACATTCTAACCATTATCTTTTGTTTCTTTTATATTTCGTAAATCTGCACCAAACTCTTGAGATGTTTTTTGAAAATTTAACGCATTTACGAAACTGAAGAAGGCACAGCGAGGGGGAAAACGGCCGCAAACAGTCTGTTTTATTAAATTTGCCATTCTTTTTATTCAAATTTATTACAATAAATAAATAATGATAACCAAAATTTTACAAAAAGAATATAATTTAAATCATATTTCTTATTTTCTTTGTTAATACTGTTTAAAATATACATGCTTAAATACTAACACATTAATTTATTAATAGTTAATGCAGGAATTAATCTATAGGAAGACCCTCTAATATGCAACAGTGTGTTGTCTTGTTTCATGCAAAGTTGCCTTTAACGGCCTCCCCACATGCGTAGGTCCGAAGAGAGGGAAACTCCAGGGCCCTTGGCCTTGGCCTGAGAGTGCGCGTTTTATTCTGAAAGACGCTTAAGTTAACCTTATACATTTCAAACTAATAGATTCTTACCGCAGTGTGGCCTCCTACAACTCACAAGACAATGAAATTAAATTAATCTTTACAAGATCGGATAACTTAAGAAATACCAGAATATTCTTCAAATACCTATTCTGTCTATCGATTACAACGTTCGGCCGTCGACATCCCCGACTCCGTGAAGAACCGCTTCACTCAAATCCAAAACTGCAAGTTTAGAGACGGGCCGCAACATTGTCTGAGATAGGCCATGGTCGTTCACGCGCACACTAGCGCGTCTGACGACTCCATCAGCTTCACTGTAGATCTCCTCCACGATGCCCTTGCGCCACTCTCATCTGGCCAAGGGAGGATCGCAGACGAAGACCATGTCGCTCTGGCGGATGGGCTCCGTTCTTCGGCACCAGCGTAGGCAGGTACTCCAGGACCCTCCTCCTTCATAAACGGTCTCGCAGCATGCGAGCAATCCTCCACTGCTTCCGCGTAGATCCCTCCTTGGGCAGCTGCGCATCCAAATCAGGCATATCCGGCAGGTTCGCTGCTCCCTTGAGCAGGTCATTGGCGCCTCATGGTCCGCATCCACCGGCAAATGGGTGAGCGGGCGAGAATTGACTACGTTCTCCGCCTCGATAAGGAAACTTTCCAACACATGATCCGTCGGCGCGACTTCCTTCAGCGTGTGGCGCAGCACTCGTTTGACGCACTGCACCATCCGCTCCTATACTCCGCCCGCAGACGGGTTCGATGGGCAATTAAGCACCCATTCAATGCTCCTGCTGGATAACTTACTCTGTATCTTCTCCGTCTCGAACACGTCTCCAAATCGTCTAGCCTCCCTTTCAGCTCCCACGAAGTTCTTGCTGTTGTCACTTCGCAGTCTATGTACTGGTCCTCTACGGCAGACGAAATTCCTGATCGCTATTATGCAGAAATCCGTCGAAAGGTCATGCGCCAGCTCCAGATGAATCGCCCTTGTCGTCAAGCACGTGAAAAAGGCGACCCAACGCTTCTCTCTGTGACGGGAAACAGTCACCAGCAGTGGTCCAAAGTAGTCCAATCCAGTGTACTTGAATGGCCATCTGCCCGCTTCCAAGCGATCCTCTGGAAGGGGTGCCATTATCGGCGGCACTCGGTACTCGTGTCATCTTCGTGACCCAGAATCTCGTCCGGATCTGGGCAATCGTCGCATCCACGTTTTGATGCTTCATCTGGGCGTGGAAGTGCCTCACAATAATCTCCGTAAGACTGTGCCTGTGTGACAGTATTACGGGCCTCCTCGCACTGTACGGCATGCACAGCGCGGCATCAACTCTGACATAAGCTCGCAGAACTCCGTTCTCATCCACGTACGGCGCCAGACCTCGAATCTCGATCGAGCTGGCGACATCCTTTCCGCATTCCGCCGACCTCATCTCGTAGGGGAACGATTCCAGTTGGGCCTGCCTGACCAACAGGTTCTCCGAGGCCTCACATTCCATTGCAGTGAGTCCGTATTCCTCGAGTTCGCTTCTCTGCTTGCGGCACCAGCGCGCAAACCTCAAGACCGAGGCTGTGGTCCTCACCAGCTCGAGAGTTTCTGGAACGGAATCACAAATTCAGTGGTGGCTACCAATGCAAACTCACAAGGCATCTCTTCCTCATCAGGCGCCTCTGGAACACGCTCGGTTCCCTCCTCAGGCGCTGGCCAGTCGCTGCCTCAAAAATGCGGGACCGGTTAGCCACCGGGATTTCGGGATAAGGTCCGCCTAGTTCTGCGACCTCGTCGCATAATCCGCTGCGTTGTCAGCTGTAGATACCCATCTCCACTGGGAAACCTTCGACGACTCCAGAATCTCCTCCACTCGGTTGCCAACAAACTGCCTGTACTGGCGGTGGGTGCTGCCAATCCATCTCAGCACCGTTTTTGAGTCTGTCCATAGCACCGTCTAGCACTGTGCTCCTCCTTGACAGAGTTCATCAGTCTGGTTCCAAGAACTGCTGCCTGCAGCTCCAACCTTGGGATCGACATCGTCCTTATAGGCGCGCACTTCGTCTTTGCGCACACGAAGCTAGCCGGCACGTTGCCATCCTCATACGTGACCCTCCAATAGGCCACCGCCGCGTATGCAGATTGACTTTCATCCCCGAACACGTGCAACTCGATAGTCCGAACTGC
Organism: Drosophila birchii; assembly: GCA_035046345.1. NCBI lineage: Eukaryota > Metazoa > Arthropoda > Insecta > Diptera > Drosophilidae > Drosophila > Drosophila birchii. Next base: position 2,321,130 of record JAWNOA010000141.1, on the reverse strand, counting down.
TCCACGCCCAAAATAGTGGCGAGGATATCGGAACTGTCCCACGGCGTCCATTTGCCTGCGCCATGCAGCAAATGCTCTGCCTATTTCCTCCGGCAGTGGGTCGTCCCACTGGATCATCTGCCTCCAGATCTCTCGCAGCAACAGCTTCGCTGTAACCATCAGGCAGCACAAGAATCCCAATGGGTCGAACGTTGACATTATCAGGCTCAAATACTCCCTCCTTGTGGTGACCCGATCTCCACTCAGAACGCTCCTTGGCACTCGATGATACTCCATGTTGAATCTGAAGTCATCTGTTGCAACTTGCCAGCGCATTCCGAGGATTTTCTGCTTCGCCTCACCCCACCCGACTCTTTTGACTCGCCCCGGTGGTCTTAACGCCGCCTCCACGATGGGTAAGCTCGATGACAACTGGCATAATTCGAATCCAGCCTCCGCATGTATCTCCTTCACTCGGGTAGATACGTTGATAGCTTCGCTCTCTGTAGCGAAACTGTCCACATAGTCATCGACATAGTGGTGACCGATGATGACTGCCCTCAGGTCCGATTCCCGAAACTGCAGGGCATTTGTCGTCTTCGCGTAGTGTGCAGTGCTCGGCGAGCAGGCTGCTCCAAACGTCATTACGTTCATCTCGTAAACATCCGGGTCTCTATCATCGCTGCCATCTCTCCAAAGGAAACCTTAGGAACATCGATCCTCGGGTCGGATCAGCACTTGGTGGAACATCTCCTTGATGTCACCGCAGACTTCGACTGCTCCTTCCCTGAAGTGGAAGAGCACGGCTGGCAAGGGCTTCTTGTGCTGCGGCCCCTTGTCCAGCGCCGAGTTTAGGGAGGCTCCTCCAACCTTAGCTGCAGCATCGAACACCAGCCGGACCTTACCGGGCTTGTTCGGGTTCTCAACGCCGAAATGTGGCAGATACCATAAGCTGTCGCTCTTCACTGCGACTTCATCCGGCTGCAGCTTCCTCGCCTTTCCTTTGGATACGTAATCCTTGATGATCCGATCGTATTCCAGCGCCAACTGCCCGTTTCGCTTCAACTTTTTTTCCACATTGATCAGCCGTCTGTGTGCCATCTCGTAGCTCCGTGGCAACACAGCGTGGTCGTCCCTTCAGAGTAATCCCGTCTGGTAGCGACGCCCCACTTTCACCGTGGTGTCTTCCAGGATTCTTTGTGCCCGCTCTTCATCGCTGCCTGTGACCTGTGGCGCGAGCTTCATACCAAAGCTTTCCATCTCGAAGTAGTCCTCCACCATCTTTTACATCGTATCATCCATTGACACGCCTAGTAGGCAGGACCTCGGTGACGGCGTAATTGATCTTCCACTTACTGGCCCAAACACAACCCATCCATGTTCGGTTGCGGCCGCATACGATCCCTCTCTGGCAAACAGCCGCGTCCTAAGTGGCAATCCCAAATGTACATGGCCCAGTCCGATGAGCAACTTCGGCACCACGTTGCTATAAGGCTTCATTGGCAGACGCGCATCCTTATGCACGCCCTGGACATCTCGTCGATATAACGTCTGCATCGGCAGGCCCAGGCTCGATACAGCGTACACATTCCTCAAGGCGTGGCGAGTGAGCTTCCCAGTTCCTCTTATCTCTAGGCTCACCACGTTGGTGGGCTCTCTGCTGGCCCTTCCTCCAAACCACTGTATATTCAGCTGTCGATGTTCGCCTCGCACTCCCAGATTCCTCCGTAGCTCGTCGTCGATCATTGTGACGGAGGATCCCTCGTTCAAGAGCGCGTATGTGTCAACCTGGCACCGGCTCGGTACAGCGTTACTGGCAATATACGGATCAAAAGACGATCTCCCTCGGCGTCGACGCAGCTTAAATTTCTCTGCACAGGCACCTCGTCCATCTGCGGGGCCGTTCTCACCAGGCTATTTCGGGGGACAGCCTGCTGCTGCCTCCTCTCGTGGTCCCTGTAACCACCTCGTGGCGAAGATCTCATGGCCGGGCTGGATGTGAAAACTGCTGAATGCTTGTTTCCTCCGTTGTGGCGCCTCAAGCCACCTCGCTGCTCCGGCCATCTCCGCTCCTCGTCCGCACCATGTAGCAGACGGTGATGCAATCTGCGGCATCCGTTGATCGGACACTCGCCGTGCACCTCGCAGGTTCTGGATGTATGCCCACTTCGTAAGCATGTGAAGCAGAGCCGATGTCTCTTCACCATGCTCCTCCTGCCCGGTGGCGACGCTCCGATGAACTCCCTGCAGCGCATCGTAGCGTGTTGCCCTCCACAAATGGGACAACCTTCATGCCGATCATCCCGTTGCTCGTATTCATTCTGGTCGACGCTCGCATGTAAAACTCGACGCCTCGGCTCCTTTCACTCGACGTCCAAAATCGTACACACAATGTTTTCGTATTCCTGCAGCCACGTACTGAAGTGCGCTACAGTGGGAAAGGGCTTGATCAATGTGGCGTGCCTGGCCCAATCCACTCGCTTACTCGTAGGAAGCTTTGCCACCAGCTTCTCCATGAGGGTTGGGTTGCATAGGTACTGCTCCGCCTTCGCTGACTGCAAGAAGGTCGAGAGGTTGGTCACTCGGGCTGCGAAGGGAACGATCTGCTCAGCTGGCTGCGTATAAGCTGCTCCGGTCGGCCAAACCTAAAGCGCAGCTGCTCCATCACGACGCTCCTTGGGGTCCATTCGGCGTCGTCGCAGCGTAGGATCCAACAACTGGCGATGCCGTTGCCGCGTTGTGGATGTTCACGCCCCTGTAACAACGCGAGCGGACCAGCAGCCAGTGAGTAGTGGAGCGAAAAACCGGCCGTTGGTGAACATAACCGCGGCGGCGTCTGCGCCGTCTGCGCAGTACTTGTAGCACACAGTGGCTCCACAAGGTGATTCCTAGTCGTTAGCAATGGCGGTCCACTCCAAGATGGCAGCAGCGTGCAGGCGCACTGCTCGCACCTACACTGCTATATGGCACCGACCCGACCCCGTTAGTTGGGGCCTCACCGTTAGATGTGGCTAATGGCGGTCCGTCCCAAGATGGCGGCCGCCCCGAAGCTGCACTGTTGGCGCCATTTGCGCTTGGGCCAACTGCGATTGGCGCGCGAAACTCCAGGGCCCTTGGCCGTAGTTTGTGAGAGTGCGCGGGGAGTGCTCGTTTTATTCTGAAAGACGCTTAAGTTAACCTCACACATATCAAACTAATAGATTCCTACCGCACTGTCCCCTCCTACAATTCACAAGACAATAAAATAGCCCAATTTTAGCGGCATTCACATTAACGAGATTAGCAGGCCCATTCTTCAAATGCCGATTGATCTTTACAAGATCGGTTAACTTAAGAAATACCAGAATATTCTTCAAATACTTATTCTACCTATCGATTACACGTGCGGCCGTCGACACATGCAATGTCACTACTTTACGTACTTCGTCATTGTTTATGACACCTAATACGTTGGGCATAGAAGCTGTATCTACCCTGCAGTACCAGTCATCAACGTTTAATCAACAATTCATCAACAGCCGAAGGGGTGTTGTTGATGAATCATCGATGAATTGCCATACAAATTGTTGATGAATTTAACATGGGCATGTCCTAGGCTGTCATCAACAATTAATCGATGAATTGTTGATGAAAAGTTGATGACATGTTGATGAAAAGTCGATGAAAAGTTGATGACATGTTGATGAAAAGTTGATGAAAAGTTGATGAAAAGTTGATGACATGTTGATGAAAAGTTTATGAAAAGTTGATGAAAAGTTGATGACTGGTACTGCAGGGTAGATACAGCTTCTATGCCCAACGTATTAGGTGTCATAAACAATGACGAAGTACGTAAAGTAGTGACATTGCATGTGTCGACGATGAAAAGTTGATGACATGTTGATGAAAAGTTGATGATAAGTTGATGAAAAGTTGATGACATGTTGATGAAAAGTTGATGACATGTTGATGAAAAGTTAATGAAAAGTTGATGAAAAGTTGATGACATGTTGAAGAAAAGTTTATGAAAAGTTGATGAAAAGTTGATGACATGTTGATTAATTTCACATATTTTTATATAATCGCACTGTATTTTATATAATTCCATTGTTTTCCATATAATTGCACTAACACTAACACAATTGCTACAAACTTTTAAACTAAAAATTGAATTTTTAAACAATTTAACTTTAACTTTCACTTTCGCCATCTAAGATGTTTTACTCCTAACTTATTCAGAAGCTAAAACGCAACTAAAAAACCCACCTCGCTTATATTACTGAGAGAGCGAGAGTGCATGTCAAATTTTTCATCAACAATTCATCAACAGAGAGGAAATGAGAGCGCGAGAGAGTCGTGAAGTGTAATATATTTCTCGTAGACCCATGACGTCTTGAAGTATATCCCTCGTTCACCCTTATTGCCTCTTTGGGTAATTTAAATAATTAATTCCATTCATTTATTTGTCATTTGTATATTAGTATTTTATTTTGATTGGAGCAGCAATGGTGCCGCTCCAACAATCGAAATGTCTCTGCTCTTTACAATATTCTTTAAGTCTAATTAGGGCTAAGTCTCGTAGCTGCGCTGCTCGCAGGCAGCGGCAGAGAGACGGCTATGTATCTATATACTTATGTATATTGCTATGCCCTCTCAAGTGCAGGCGCGAGGGGTATGCATATGCTGTCCGTTCGTTGCAGTTATGCCGACGCTAGCATTTCCCGTGTATGGGCTAAGCCATAACGATCGGATTGTATTTCGGCCACTTAGGACTTATGACCGGGACTTTGAAATATGCAAACACTGCAACAAAGTGTTACAGTGCGTACCCTTTAAGTATTTTCGGTACAGTGGGTATTCAATATATGTGCATACTACTCTCCCTCCTTTTGAAAAATAACGTAATATAATGAAGTTATTTTTATAATAAAAATTTCTAATTAATAAATTTTTTTATTTTTTTTTTATTTATTTTTTTTTATTATTATTATTATTATTTTTTTTTTTTTCGATTATCTTATCAGAATTAAAGAAAATGAAATGAAAATGAAAAAATATGCTTATTTATTTATTTATATATGTGTGACTTTGTATGGCCATACTAAGTACAATTTATGAAATAAAGATTTTTAATCTATCCTTATGAACTGTTTGTTTCCTATGTTTATTATTTGTTATTATAATGTTGTCTCTATCTCCTATTTCCGTTACTATATACGGACCTGTATATTTAGGATCTAACTTATGACCTGTCTCGTTTTTTAATAAAACTTGGTCACCTACTGATATATCTATATCCCTTACTTTATGATCATATAGTATTTTATTTCTATTCTTATTTGCTTCTAACATAACTCTAGCTCTTTTATAGGCTACTTCTAATCTATACTTACTCTCCTTAGCATAGTCATCTATATTATATAGTGCTTCTATACTATCTATGCTATTAAAATGTTTCGGCAAATTACTTGTTTTACCGAATACTAGCTCATATGGACAATAAGTATGTGCCATAGAGGGGGTCGTGTTGAAACAAAAGACGAAATATTGAAGCCATACGTCCCAATCAGTTTTATCAACCGATATGTAAGATCGTATGTACTCATTGAAAGTTCTATGACTTCTTTCTATTGTTCCAACTGTCTGGTGGTGGTGTGCTGTGGATGTAATATTTTCAATCTTTAAATATTTTCACAAATCGTCTATAATTGAATTCTTATATTCTGTTCCCATGTCCGTAATGAACGTCTTCATTGGACCGTACTTCAGGATAAAAGATTCAAATATTGCTTTAGCGACAGTATTAGCATTTTTATTTGGAACAGGTATGGCAACTAGATACTTAGTTAAATCACATATTAAAGTGACTGCATACTCATTGCCATTTTCCGATTTTGGCAGTGGACCAATGGTGTCCACTATCACTCTGTCGAAAGCATTTATTGGTGTGTCCGTAATTGTTAAAGGAGTCTTTATGTGTTTAGTTATTTTGGCTTTCTGGCATTTTTGACATTTTCTTACGTACTCAGTTATATCTTTAGACATGCCTTTCCAGAAATAGTGTCTTTTTACTTTGGCCAAAGTTTTTGATATGCCAGTATGACCTCCTTGAATTGGATCATCATGAAATGTAGACAAAATTGCTTCTTTTTCTTTTAAATTTGTAATTTGGGTCACCGGGTTGAGTAGCGCTACACTTAATGTTTTCAAGATTTTATTGCCCATTAATTTAAAATTATCTATTGAAGTATATTCAAAGATATTTTCCCACGGTGCCACTTTGGGTTGGCTGATTTTATGTATACCGGCTTGCATTTCAAGCCTTTGGAAAAATTGATCTAAGTCAATAACTCCATTAGTATATAAATCGCTAACATCATATCTTGCAGTAATTTTTCTGCCTTGTTTAAATAAACATAACGTATTTTTTATCTGCAAGGTCACTACTTTACGTACTTCATCATTGTTTATGACGTCGTATACGTTGGGCTTAGAAGCTTTATTTAAAGATTGCATAGGCAAATCTTGTTTTTGATTTTCCGCGCGGAATTTTTGTCTACTTTGATATCTGGTAGTGACTTTCAATATATTTCCGGTTATACTTTGTAGAGCTTTGATGGTTATCCTTGATAAAGCATCAGCTACATAATTATCTTTTCCCTTTAAATATTCGACTGTAAAATCGTATTGTTCTAGTTCGAGCCTCATACGTGTCAGTTTAGAACTGGGATTGATCATTGAGAAAAGGTATATTAAAGGTCTGTGGTCTGTTTTTATTAAGAAATGTTGTCCATATATATATGGTCTGAAATGTAATATCGCCCAATGAATTGCAGCTAATTCCTGCTCAGTAGTACATTTGTTACTTTCACCTTTTGTAAATGCTCTTGATGCGTATGCAATGGGAAGTTGGAGACCATTATGGTTTTGAGTTAAAACCGCTCCACATGCTTGCTTACTTGCATCTGTTATTATACAGAATTCTTTAGTGAAATCTGGATATTGTAGCAAGGTAGGTTCCATAAGTTTTGTTTTTAAGTATTGAAATGCATTTTCACACTCATCCGTCCATTTAAAAGGAACATTCTTTTTACATAATCTTGTTATGTGCCGTGAATAGTCGGCGAAATTTTTGATAAAACGTCTATAATAGTTACAAAATGCTACGAAACGTCTAGCACTGTCCGCGTCATGCGGAACTGGGTAGTTCATAATGACATCGTATTTCTTGTCATCTGGAAGTATTCCTTTATCAGTGCATTTATGACCTAGAAAAGTCACTTCATGCATAAATGAACATTTTTCTGGATGTAACTTTAGGTTGTATTTCATACATTTCTCAAAAACATCTGTTAAGTTCTTAAGCATATGTTTTTCGTAACAGCCAATTACTATTAAGTCATCCATATAAAGGAATGCTTGAGAAGGTTCTAGACCAGAGAACGCAATAGTCATCATTCTCTGAAACGAATTAGGGGCTATTTTTAGTCCAAAAGGTAATCGCGTAAAACGATATGAGCCATTGCTCGTTGAAAAAGACGTTATATCTCTTGAACTTTTTTCTAGTTCAATTTGATGGAATCCTGACATTAAGTCAAGACATGAAAAGTATTTTGCTCGACCTAGTTGATCTAAAATGTCATCAATTCTAGGTAATGGGAATTTATCAGATAGTAATTTTTTATTTATCTGGCGGTAGTCAATTACTAATCGCCATTTCTTTACATTTGATCCGGGGCATGATTTCTTAGGAACAAGTAACAATGGGCTATTGTATTCAGATACTGACGGTTCGACAATCCCGTCAGAGATTAATTTACCTACTTGCTTTTGTATTTCGTTCACCTGACTATGTGGGCTTCGATAGTTCTTTATATATACGGGTTCATCATCTTTTAATCTCAGTTTCTGTTTATAAAAATTATTTGTGGTTATTGATTCGGTTTCCAATCCGAATATATCGCTATACTGGTTGCATAAGCTAGAAAGCTGTGACTTGAACTGTGGAGGGAAGTTTTTTGAAAGTTGTGATAGTACGGATTTTTTTCTATTGTCTGAATTTGTGTTGACTACATCGTAGTTCGAAAGTGATTCATATGTTAGGTTATCAGTACTGACTACTTGGTCGGTATTTGTTGTGTTTAGTAGTCTTATGAAGGCATTATTAGATGTTGCTATGGTATTTGCAATATAAATGCCATGCTGAATTTCCTGATTTGGAATAAATACACTGTCTTCTTTTGAGTTAAGGTCAATTTTCCGAATAACTTGGGATCTTGCTGGCAGAAGTATTGAATTATTGCCAGAACTATGAGTTATTGGTACATTAATTGGAAATTTTAAATTATTGGGTCTAATTATAAGCCAATCTTCAGATGGCGTGAAGTCTAATTGACAGTTGAATTTTTTTATAAAGTCGTTGCCTATTATTCCATCGCATGGTATTGGGAAATGTGAATTTAGGATATGAAAATCGAATGGAATTATGTATTTAGTTGTCTGTATCTCCAAAGAAACTAAACCTTTGGATTTGGTTATTTCCTGGTGTTGTTTTGTTTCATGTGGAGTTGCCTTAAACGGCTCCCCACACGCGTAGGTCCAAAGAAAGGGATACTTCAAAGGCCTTGGCTGTGGCAAACGGAACGTTTTATTCTGTAAATTCATTAAATTAGTTTACAATTCAACAATATCTCTTCTTCTTACCGCAGTGTGCCCTCCTACAATTCACAAACACAATGAAAGGCACTTTTCGGCGGCATTCACATAACCGCGATTAATGGGGCCGTACTTCAATGGGCCAAAATCGAATAACTTAAAAATACTAAATTTCCTGCTAATACTGACTTAACTATCGATATCAATGTTTTGACCGTCGACATCCCCGACCCCGTGAAGACCCGCTTCACTCAAATCCAAAACTGCAAGTTTAGAGACGGGCCGCAACATTGTCCAAGATAGTCCATGATCATTTACGCGCACCGTGGCGCGTCTGACGACTCCATCAGCTCCGCTGTAGACCTCCTCCACGATGCCCTTGCGCCACTCTCGTCTGGGCAAGGCAGGGTCGCAGACGAAGACCATATCGCCCTGGCGGATGGGCTCCGTCCTCCGGCACCACTTCTCGCGGCGCACAAGCGTAGGCAGGTACTCCATGACCCACCTCCTCCAGAAACGGTCTCGCAGCATGCGGGCAATCCTCCACTGCTTTCGCGTAGAACCCTCCTTGGGCAGCTTCGCATCCAATCCAGGCGTATCTGGCAGGTTAGCTACTCCCTTGAGCAGGTCGTTTGGCGTCAACGGCGCCTCTTGGTCCGCATCCACTGGCAAGTGGGTGAGCGGACGCGAGTTGACTATGTTCTCTGCCTCTATGAGTAGACTCTCCAACACATGGTCCCTCGGCGCGACTTCCTTCAGGGTATGGCGCAGCACTCGCTTGACGCACTGCACCATCCGCTCCCATACTCCGCCCTCAGACGGGTTGGATGGGCAATTAAAAACCCACTCAATGCTCCTGTTGGATAACTCACTCTGTATCCTTTCCGTCTCGAACACGTCTCCAAATCGTCTGGCCTCCCTGTCAGCTCCCACGAAGTTTTTGCCGTTGTCACTCCGCAGTTTACATACTGGTCCTCTACGGCAGACGAAGTTCCTGATCGCTATTATACAGGAATCCGTTGACAGGTCATGCGCCAGCTCCAAATGAATCGCCCTTGTCGTCAAGCATGTGAACAAGGCGACCCAACGCTTCTCTCTGTGACGAGCAACGGTCACCAGCAGTGGCCCAAAGTAGTCCAGTCCTGTATACTTGAATGGCCATCCTCCAGCTTCCAAGCGATCCTCTGGAAGGGGTCCCATTATCGGCGGTATCGGCCGCGTCCGTTGCAGCTTGCACACGTTGCACGACGAGATTATCTCCTTCAGCACTCGTCTTATCTTGGTGACCCAGAATCTCGTCCGGATCTGGGCAATCGTCGCATCCACGTTTTGATGCTTCATCTGGGCGTGGTAGTGTCTTACTACCATCTCCGTAAGACTATGCCTGTGTGACAGTATCACAGGCCTCCTCGCACTGTACGGCATGGACAGCGCGGCATCGACTCTGCCATAAACTCGCAGAACTCCATACTTGTCCACGTAAGGCGCCAGACTTCGAATCTCGCTCGAGTTGGCGACGTCCTTTCCGCGTTCCGCCGACCTCATCTCGTCGGGAAACGACTCCAATTGGGCCTGCCTGATTAACAGGTTCTCCGCGGCCTCACACTCCGTTGCAGTGAGTCCATATTCCTCGAGCTCCCTTCTCTGTTTGCGGCACCGTCGCGCAAACCTCAGGACCCAGGCGGTGGTCCTCACCAGGCGACTGAAGCTCGAGAATCTCTGGAACAGGATGACAAACTCATTTGATGCTACCAATGCGAACTCACCGGGCATCTCCTCCTCGTCAGGTGCATCTGGAACATGCTCGGTTCCCTTCTCAGGCGTTGGCCAGCCGCTTTCTGGCTGCCTCAAAAATGCGGGACCGCTTAGCCACCGGGATTCCGGGCTAAGGTCCGCCTTGTTCTGCGACCGCGTCGCATCATCCGCTGCGTTGTCAGCTGTGGGTACCCATCTCCACTGGGAAACCTTCGACGACTCCAAAATCTCCGCCACTCGGTTGCCAACAAACTGCTTGTACCGGCGGTGGGTGCTGCCGATCCATTTCAGCACCGTTTTTGAATCGGTCCATAACACCGTCCCACTGATGTCCACGTTGTGTTCTTCCTTGACCGTGTTCATCACCCTGGTTCCAAGGACCGCTGCCTGCAGCTCCAGCCGTGGGATGGACATCGTCCTCATCGGCGCACACTTCGTCTTTGCGCACACGAAGCTAACCAGCACGTTTCCGTCGTCGTACGTGACCCTCCAATAGGCCACCGCCGCGAATGCAGATTGACTTGCATCCACGAAAACGTGCAACTCGATGGACCGAACTGCTCCACGCCCAAAATAGTGGCGAGAACATCGGAACTGTCCCACGGCGTCCATCTCTCTGCGCCAGGCAGCAAAGGCTCTGCCTATCTCCTCCGGCAGTGGTTCGTCCCACTGGATCTTCTGCCTCCAGATCTCCCGCAGCAACAGCTTCGCTGTAATCATGAGGCAGCACAGGAACCCCAATGGGTCGAACGTTGACATCAGCAGGCTCAAATACTCCCTCTTTGTAGGGACTCGATCTCCACTCAGGACGCTTTTGGGAACTCGATGATACTCCACGTTGAACCTAAAGTCGTCCGTTGCTACCTGCCAACGCATTCCAAGAATCTTCTGCTCAGACTCACCCCATCCAACGCTCTTGATTTGTCCAGGTGGTCCCAACGCCGCTTCCACGATGGGTGAGCTGGATGAGAACTGGCATAGTTCGAATCCAGCCTCCGCGTGTATCTCCTTCACTCGGGTAGATACCTCAATAGCCTCGCTCTCCGTATCGAAACTATCCACGTAGTCATCGACGTAATGGTGGTCGATAATGGCCTTGACTGCCCTCGGATCTGAATCCCGATACTTCAGGGCATTCACAGTCTTGACGTAGTGCGCAGTGCTTGGCGAGCAGGCTGCTCCAAACGTCATTACATTCATTTCGTATATATCCGGCTCTCGATCGTCGTTGCCATGTCTCCAGAGGAACCGTTGGGAACATCGATCCTCGGGTCGGATCAGCACTTGGTGGAACATCTCCTTGATGTCCCCGCAGACTCCGACTGCTCCTTCTCTGAAGTGGAAGAGCACAGCTGGCAAGGGCTTGTAGTGCTGTGGCCCTTTGTCCAGCGCCGAATTAAGTGAGGTTCCTCCAACCTTGGCTGCAGCATCGAACACAAGCCGGACCTTTCCGGGCTTGTTTGGGTTTTCCACACCAAAATGTGGCAAATACCACAGCTTGTCGCTCTTCACCGCGACCTCATCCGGCTGCAGCTTCCTTGCATATCCTTTGGAAACGTAATCCTTTATGATACGGTCGTATTCCAGGGCCAACTGCCCGTTGCGCTTCAACTTCTTCTCGATGTTGATCAGCCGTCTGTGCGCCATCTCGTAGCTCCGTGGTAGCACAGCGTGGTCGTCCTTCCAGAGTAATCCCGTCTGGTAGCGACGCCCCACTTTCACCGTGGTGTCTTCGAGGATCCTTTGGGCCCGCGCGTCGTCGCTGGCTGCGACCGGTGGCGCGAGCTTCACACCAAAGCTTTCCATTTCGAAGTAGTCCTCTACCATCTTTTCCATCGTGTCGTCCATTGACACGGCTAGAAGGCAGGACCTCGGTGACGTCGTAGTTCCACTTACTGGCCCGAACACAACCCACCCAAGCTCGGTTGCGGCCGCATACGGTCCCTCTCTGGCAAACCGCCTCGTCCTAAGTGGCAATCCCAGATGACCATGGTCCAGTCCGATTAGCAACTTCGGCACCACGTTGCTGTAGGGCTTCATCGGCAGTCGCGAATCCCTTTGTACGCCCTGGACATCTCGTTGACTTAACGTTTGCATCGGCAGACTCAAATTTGAAACGGCGTACACGTTCCTCAACGGGTGGCGAGTGGGCTTCCCAGCTCCACTTATCTCCAGACTCACCACGTTGGTAGGCTCCCTGCTGGCTCTTCCTCCAAACCATTGGACGTTAAGCTGTCGATGTTCGCCTTGCAATCCCAGATCCCTCCGTAGCTCGTTGTCGATCATCGTGACGGAGGATCCCTCATCTAACAGCGCGTATGTGTCCACCTGGCGACCAGCTCCGTACAGCGTTACTGGTAGTATGCGAAACAAAAGTCGGCCTCCTTCGACGTCAATACTTAAATTCGTATGCACGGGCGCCTCTGCTGGCTGCGGGGCCCTTCTCTCCAGGCTGTTCCTGAGGACAGCAGACTGCTGGCTCCTCTCGTGGTCCCTGTAACCACCTCGTGGCGAAGACCTCCTTTCCGGGCTGCGTCTGGAAACAGCTGGCGTCTGGTTTCCTCCGTTGTGGCGCCTGAAGCCACCTCGCTGCTCCGGCCTTCGCTCTTCGTCCTCTCCATGTAGCAGACGGTGATGTAGTCTGCGGCATCCGTCGATCTGGCACTCGCGATGCACATCGCAGGATCTGGTCGTATGCCCACTTCGTAAGCATGTGAAGCAGAGCCGATGCCTCTTCACCATGCTCCATCTGCCCGGTGGCGAAGCTCCGATGAACTCCCTGCAGTTCGTCGTAGCATGTTGCCCTCCACAAATTGGACAACCTCTATGCCGGTCATCCCGCTGCTCGTATCGGTCCTGGTCGACGCTCGCGTGCAGAACTCGACGCCTCGGCTCCTTTCCATCGACGTCCAAAATCGTACACACGATGTTCGCGTACTCCTGTAGCCACGCGCTGAAGTGCGCTACAGTGGGAAAGGGCTGGATCGATGCAGCGTGCCTGGCCCAATCCACTCGTTTGCTGGTGGGAAGCTTTGCCACAAGCTCCTCCATGAGTGTGGGGTTTCCCAGATGTTGCTCCGCCTTCGCCGATTGCAAAAAGGCCGTGAGGTTACTCACTCTGGTTGCGAAGGGAACGATCTTCGCCAGTTGCTGCTCCGAAATCGGCGAAACCTCTCGCACGCTGTTCAGCTGGCTGCGTATTAGCTGCTCCGGTCGGCCAAACCTAAAGCGCAGCTGCTCCATCACGGCTCTGACGTTCGCTGGGTGAATCAGCAGCGACTTCACTGTCTCGCGTGCTTCATCCTTCAGCGCCTTCAACAGCCTCTGGTTGTTCTCCAGATCCGTGCAGTTGTATGCTTGGGTCGTCTCTACAAATGCACAATTAAAGATGGGCCAATCCTCGGGCTGCCCTCCAAATATCGGCAAGTCCGGGAGCCTCCTTGGCCCATTAGCTTGGGCTCCATTCGGCGTCATCCAGGCGTAGGATCCAGCGAATGGCGATGCAGTTGCCACGTTGCGGATGCTCCCGCCCGGTAGCACGAATCCGTGCGCAGTCTGCGCTGCACTTGTAGCACACAGTGGGTTGCTAGTCGTTAGCAACGGTGGTCCACTCCAAGATGGCGGCAGAGTGTAGGCCACACTGGTCGCACCGAAACTGCTATATGGGTCCGGCCCGACCCCGTTAGTTGGTGCCTCACCGTTCGATGTGGCGGTTAATGTCGCGGCTAATGGCGGTCCGCTCCAAGATGGCGGTCGCTCCGACGCTTCACTGTTGGCGCCATTTGCGCTTGGGCCAACTGCGATTGGCGCGCAATTGGCGGTGCTCGTTGTGTCCGAGGCTTTGACCTTCTTCAGCTCGTTCTCCAACGCCGTAATCCTCTCCAATAAGTACGCCGTGAGTGGCTGGCCCACCTCCGGCTCTGAGCTCGCAGCTGCGACAGCAGTACTCCTTGGTTGGGACGCTACTGTAGTCGCCGTAGTGGCTGGGCGAGAAATGGCCGCCGCCGTGGTTATGTTAACCCTTGGCCGGCTTTCTGCTGCACTACTTGCTGGCTGCTGCGTTGTTGTAGGGGTGGCTTCCCCTCCGTTCAGCCGGGAACTCCTCCTGGGGGAATTTTGCATCTCCAAGTGTTCAAATATGGCGCTGCCCTATCGCTCCAAAATGGCGGACCTGTGCCGTCTGGCCGCTGCCGCTGATGCTTGGCGCTCCTTGCGCCTCCTGACGCTGGCTGCGTCTCCCTAACCGACGCTGGCTGCGTCTCCTAAACCGACGCTGGCTGCGTCTCCTAAACCGACGCTGGCTGCGTCTCCTGAACCGACGCTGGCTGCGTCTCCGTGTCGCTGGCTGCGACTCCGTCCGTACTCAGTGTTTGGCGCTGGCTGCGCCGTCGATGTCGCTGGCTGCGACTCCTCTGCTGGTACGGGAACTGCGCTCCGTGCGCTCCTGGCAACTCTCTAGCTGGTCGTCAAGCCGTCCTCCAGCGCAAGTTGCCCTTGCAGTCTCCCTAGGACTGCGAATAAAAGATGTTGTTTTGTTTCATGTGGAGTTGCCTTAAACGGCTCCCCACACGCGTAGGTCCAAAGAAAGGGATACTTCAAAGGCCTTGGCTGTGGCAAACGGAACGTTTTATTCTGTAAATTCATTAAATTAGTTTACAATTCAACAATATCTCTTCTTCTTACCGCAGTGTGCCCTCCTACAATTCACAAACACAATGAAAGGCACTTTTCGGCGGCATTCACATAACCGCGATTAATGGGGCCGTACTTCAATGGGCCAAAATCGAATAACTTAAAAATACTAAATTTCCTGCTAATACTGACTTAACTATCGATATCAATGTTTTGACCGTCGACACCTGGCTTATGCCTTTTATGTCTATGATGTGATCATCTTGGATGTTTTGGAAGTTATCCGAAGTTTCTTTTAAAATGGAAATGTCTGCACCTGTATCTATTAAAAAGATAAGCTATTTTCCAGTAGCTACATTGAAAAATGAAAAGAATATATTTTGGCTGAGATTAATTGTGTAAACCCTGACTTCTTTTATTATTGAGTATTTAAAGGGCTTTGGGAGTTTCCCGAAGTGTTTTGGTTAGTATTTTGTGTAAGTCTGACATTTCTTTGATTATTGCCATTGGGGCCTCGGTACGAGTTTCCATTGCCTCTATAGTTTCCTCTATATTGGCCTCGTTATCTTGGTGGTTGTAGTTATTGTAATTACCACGATAATTACCTCTATAATTTCCACGTCCGCGATTTGAGCCGCGCTGTGGATAATTCTTGAAATATAGGACAGTATTTGACTGTCCAGTTGCTTCAGTGCAACTATTGACAAATTTGGATACAGCATCGTTCATAGTACTAAAGGTGCCAGCTTCCATTATCGATTGTGCAATTTTTAGTCATTGCTTTGACTGCATGCTGTGTGGAATAACTTCTGGCTAGTTCTACAGATAAACCATCCGTTATATATGCACCTTCTAAGGCTTTCGTCATCTGCTCAATTTCTTGTGTATATTGATTAGCAGTTTTATTGCGCTGCTGTAGGTTCATCAGCTTCGCTGATAATACTTCTACAGTTTCGCCCTTGACGTTGCCTCTTAGTTTAGAAATCACTTCAGTAATTGTTTTTTCATTACCGATTAGATTTCTGGCGACACCTTTTAGCTTTGTTTTTATTATGGAGACAGCTAATTCTTCGTGCTCGCCTTTTATTGATTCTATTATTTGTCAAGCCTTTGGAAAAATTGATCTAAGTCAATAACTCCATTAGTATATAAATCGCTAACATCATATCTTGCAGTAATTTTTCTGCCTTGTTTAAATAAACATAACGTATTTTTTATCTGCAAGGTCACTACTTTACGTACTTCATCATTGTTTATGACGTCGTATACGTTGGGCTTAGAAGCTTTATTTAAAGATTGCATAGGCAAATCTTGTTTTTGATTTTCCGCGCGGAATTTTTGTCTACTTTGATATCTGGTAGTGACTTTCAATATATTTCCGGTTATACTTTGTAGAGCTTTGATGGTTATCCTTGATAAAGCATCAGCTACATAATTATCTTTTCCCTTTAAATATTCGACTGTAAAATCGTATTGTTCTAGTTCGAGCCTCATACGTGTCAGTTTAGAACTGGGATTGATCATTGAGAAAAGGTATATTAAAGGTCTGTGGTCTGTTTTTATTAAGAAATGTTGTCCATATATATATGGTCTGAAATGTAATATCGCCCAATGAATTGCAGCTAATTCCTGCTCAGTAGTACATTTGTTACTTTCACCTTTTGTAAATGCTCTTGATGCGTATGCAATGGGAAGTTGGAGACCATTATGGTTTTGAGTTAAAACCGCTCCACATGCTTGCTTACTTGCATCTGTTATTATACAGAATTCTTTAGTGAAATCTGGATATTGTAGCAAGGTAGGTTCCATAAGTTTTGTTTTTAAGTATTGAAATGCATTTTCACACTCATCCGTCCATTTAAAAGGAACATTCTTTTTACATAATCTTGTTATGTGCCGTGAATAGTCGGCGAAATTTTTGATAAAACGTCTATAATAGTTACAAAATGCTACGAAACGTCTAGCACTGTCCGCGTCATGCGGAACTGGGTAGTTCATAATGACATCGTATTTCTTGTCATCTGGAAGTATTCCTTTATCAGTGCATTTATGACCTAGAAAAGTCACTTCATGCATAAATGAACATTTTTCTGGATGTAACTTTAGGTTGTATTTCATACATTTCTCAAAAACATCTGTTAAGTTCTTAAGCATATGTTTTTCGTAACAGCCAATTACTATTAAGTCATCCATATAAAGGAATGCTTGAGAAGGTTCTAGACCAGAGAACGCAATAGTCATCATTCTCTGAAACGAATTAGGGGCTATTTTTAGTCCAAAAGGTAATCGCGTAAAACGATATGAGCCATTGCTCGTTGAAAAAGACGTTATATCTCTTGAACTTTTTTCTAGTTCAATTTGATGGAATCCTGACATTAAGTCAAGACATGAAAAGTATTTTGCTCGACCTAGTTGATCTAAAATGTCATCAATTCTAGGTAATGGGAATTTATCAGATAGTAATTTTTTATTTATCTGGCGGTAGTCAATTACTAATCGCCATTTCTTTACATTTGATCCGGGGCATGATTTCTTAGGAACAAGTAACAATGGGCTATTGTATTCAGATACTGACGGTTCGACAATCCCGTCAGAGATTAATTTACCTACTTGCTTTTGTATTTCGTTCACCTGACTATGTGGGCTTCGATAGTTCTTTATATATACGGGTTCATCATCTTTTAATCTCAGTTTCTGTTTATAAAAATTATTTGTGGTTATTGATTCGGTTTCCAATCCGAATATATCGCTATACTGGTTGCATAAGCTAGAAAGCTGTGACTTGAACTGTGGAGGGAAGTTTTTTGAAAGTTGTGATAGTACGGATTTTTTTCTATTGTCTGAATTTGTGTTGACTACATCGTAGTTCGAAAGTGATTCATATGTTAGGTTATCAGTACTGACTACTTGGTCGGTATTTGTTGTGTTTAGTAGTCTTATGAAGGCATTATTAGATGTTGCTATGGTATTTGCAATATAAATGCCATGCTGAATTTCCTGATTTGGAATAAATACACTGTCTTCTTTTGAGTTAAGGTCAATTTTCCGAATAACTTGGGATCTTGCTGGCAGAAGTATTGAATTATTGCCAGAACTATGAGTTATTGGTACATTAATTGGAAATTTTAAATTATTGGGTCTAATTATAAGCCAATCTTCAGATGGCGTGAAGTCTAATTGACAGTTGAATTTTTTTATAAAGTCGTTGCCTATTATTCCATCGCATGGTATTGGGAAATGTGAATTTAGGATATGAAAATCGAATGGAATTATGTATTTAGTTGTCTGTATCTCCAAAGAAACTAAACCTTTGGATTTGGTTATTTCCTGGCTTATGCCTTTTATGTCTATGATGTGATCATCTTGGATGTTTTGGAAGTTATCCGAAGTTTCTTTTAAAATGGAAATGTCTGCACCTGTATCTATTAAAAAGATAAGCTATTTTCCAGTAGCTACATTGAAAAATGAAAAGAATATATTTTGGCTGAGATTAATTGTGTAAACCCTGACTTCTTTTATTATTGAGTATTTAAAGGGCTTTGGGAGTTTCCCGAAGTGTTTTGGTTAGTATTTTGTGTAAGTCTGACATTTCTTTGATTATTGCCATTGGGGCCTCGGTACGAGTTTCCATTGCCTCTATAGTTTCCTCTATATTGGCCTCGTTATCTTGGTGGTTGTAGTTATTGTAATTACCACGATAATTACCTCTATAATTTCCACGTCCGCGATTTGAGCCGCGCTGTGGATAATTCTTGAAATATAGGACAGTATTTGACTGTCCAGTTGCTTCAGTGCAACTATTGACAAATTTGGATACAGCATCGTTCATAGTACTAAAGGTGCCAGCTTCCATTATCGATTGTGCAATTTTTAGTCATTGCTTTGACTGCATGCTGTGTGGAATAACTTCTGGCTAGTTCTACAGATAAACCATCCGTTATATATGCACCTTCTAAGGCTTTCGTCATCTGCTCAATTTCTTGTGTATATTGATTAGCAGTTTTATTGCGCTGCTGTAGGTTCATCAGCTTCGCTGATAATACTTCTACAGTTTCGCCCTTGACGTTGCCTCTTAGTTTAGAAATCACTTCAGTAATTGTTTTTTCATTACCGATTAGATTTCTGGCGACACCTTTTAGCTTTGTTTTTATTATGGAGACAGCTAATTCTTCGTGCTCGCCTTTTATTGATTCTATTATTTGTAAAGCATCAATGAAACTTGTTAAATTTTCAGCCTTACCATCAAAAACTGGTATAAGCTTGGACGCTGTATTAATAAAATCAATATTTGATTGTGCCATTGTGACAGAGTTAATTATTTCGTTTTCTATGAAGTGTAATATAGTGAAATATTTTATATTTATTATTTTATTTTATTTTTATTTCATTTTCTTAGATTTTTAGGTGTTAACATTTATGTGTAATATGAAGTGTAATATATTGTGTGTGCTGTATAAATTTTTATTTTTATTTATTTTGCTGCTTATATTTTATCCAGGTCATTTCCCCGGCTCATATACTTTTTTTTCAGATAATTGTTATGCAGCTTGTAAATCTTATAAAAAACAGCGGCACACATAATAACGACAATGATTATTAAAAGTACATGTACCCAATATAGATCAACGTTGGTAGTTTCTACCTTGTTGATGACATTGGCAGTGGAATCCACTGTTTTTATGTCCAACGTCATTTTGGTGGGTTTTGCATATACTTTTAATTGTGTTTCCTTAAAATTATGAAGGTCTTCTTTTGATAATTTACTTATCGCATTACTGCGCATTTAAGTTTACAAACTTCCTACCTAGTTTTTTGCGTAGCTTTACAGGCTACACTTCTAATCGAGCAGAAAAGGTTCCGCGCAATTTTACAAAATATTATATTATGGATATATAAAAAAAATATGCATCGCAGTGCAATCAAAAAAATTATGCAGCGCAGTGCATGGGAAAAAAAAAATTTTTTGCTGCCAGGCCTGGTTTACTTCCTTCCTTCCACGTCAGCTGGTCGTCGCCGGTTTGGCTACGCTGACGTTCCCTCGAGGGCGCAGGTGGCGGTCGTGCCTCCCACGCTTGCTTTCTGCTGCTACTTTTCCGGGTTGGTCTTTGGCGCCTTGGGAGCCTCCGGCTTCTTGGCCGGCGCAGCGGCTACGGCTGCGACAGGAATCTGTGGCGGGGCATCGTCGTCCATGAACAACAGCTCGTAGCGGTTATTGCCTGAATTATCCATATTGTGAATGGTATGGCCGGCTGGGATCGGTTGTAACAAAAATCTGTTCAGGTTTGCAAAAACCCGGAGAACTTCATTCTTTAAATCCTTTGGTTCCTTTTTTTTTTTTTTTTTTTGCCAAATGTCTTCAGATCCTAAGTCCTCCAGGACTTACGTCACGGTCGCCATGAAGTGTAATATATTTCTCGTAGACCCTTGTCGTCTTGAAGTATATCCCTCGTTCACCCTTATTGCCTCTTTGGGTAATTTAAATAATTAATTCCATTCATTTATTTGTCATTTGTATATTAGTATTTTATTTTGATTGGAGCAGCAATGGTGCCGCTCCAACAATCGAAATGTCTCTGCTCTTTACAATATTCTTTAAGTCTAATTAGGGCTAAGTCTCGTAGCTGCGCTGCTCGCAGGCAGCGGCAGAGAGACGGCTATGTATCTATATACTTATGTATATTGCTATGCCCTCTCAAGTGCAGGCGCGAGGGGTATGCATATGCTGTCCGTTCGTTGCAGTTATGCCGACGCTAGCATTTCCCGTGTATGGGCTAAGCCATAACGATCGGATTGTATTTCGGCCACTTAGGACTTATGACCGGGACTTTGAAATATGCAAACACTGCAACAAAGTGTTACAGTGCGTACCCTTTAAGTATTTTCGGTACAGTGGGTATTCAATATATGTGCATACTACAGTCAGCTTCGACACGATTACCGACTGAGAGTGTCGATTCTGCCGACGTCGCAGTCGGCACGTTGATGAATTGTTGATTACAAAGGCCTATTGATGACAAGTGGTACTGCAGGGTAAAGATTGCTTACACTGATAGGAAAAAAGTCGTCTTTTAAGATTTTGTGCATTCTTAAAGATAATTCTTAATATAAGTATGAAAACTATATACAAAATATTTTTTTTGTTTATTCAATCACAAAATAAGATTTAAAATATAGATTTAAGATTTTTCACATTCATAAAAAAAAAGCTTTAAAGATTACCAAATATTCTTAAAACAATACGAACTATTCGTAAAACAATACCAAAAAGAAAAGAAAAAATAATGTGTTAATATAAGATTTTTTCCATTCATAGTTTAATATGATTTCTAGTTTACAGTGAAATGTATATTCAAATCGGCGTCATAGTTCAAGTTATCTACGTGGCGCGTTGAGTAAGCGACTGGTCTGAGAAACATCTATGTTTGGGACTCTAATCCCAGGTTCGAACCCCAGCGGAAAAATATAAAATAAAAATTAAGATAAATTCAATTGAAATATAAATAAAATGAAAAAAAAAAACATAAAGAAAATATTATTTTGTTTTTGAAATAAGATTTTGAAATAAGATTTTAAAAGCCTTGAATTGAAAGAATACAAAAATTTGTTATTGAACTGCATCTTCCTGGGCAACGCCGGGCTAGCTCAGACCCTCGGGGTAGGTTCGACCCGATGCCCACAGTCCGCACAATCGATACCGAAATATCGTACGTCTCACATACAACTTTACGCATCACTACAAAACAAAGGTAAACAACTAACAATCAACACAAAGGGGACGACATTTTGGCAATTGATGGCTTCGATGGAATCGCCACGGCGCACCCACCCATCCTGTGGTGCCTCCGGTTCTTCAAGGGGCACCACCCATCTCCGGCGGACCGGGGCCTACTCCAGGCGGCCTGGCGAACGGCTCATCTCCCCCAGGTAAAGAATTTACTCAGAGTTCATGTTCAAATTTTAATACGTTATAAGAATTTCAGTTTGGCTTATGTCTAACATCATATGGGACTGTTTCCTAAGTCGATCTGCCCCGGCGAAACATAACCCTAGCCCGAGATGTGCTCGCACCGAGACTGTGGCAGCGGAGAAGAAGCTAAAGCAAACGCGCCACAGCCGGGCACTAATGACTCCCTTATTTTACTGATTATCCCTACTGGAGCTCCAAAAGAAATAACAGGGGGTGAGTTTTGGTAATAACAAATACCAGCATCTTCTAAGCCGATTCTCTTCAAATACAGCGCTCGTGTTGCACTGGCACAAGTGGGAGACGCGGAGGACAAAACGCAATTGAACAAATAAGTGTTTTTAACACTAATAACTATTTTCGCAGGTGCATGTGCAAGCGGTGTGCGGGCTGGAAGGTGGCCCACAACGGCGGCAAATGTATATACCCGTATATACAGGGGATCATAAGCCCCTTGTCGTCTCCTTTTCCCCTTAATAGCACTCGGCCGGATCACGCCGGCCCTTGTTTGGCACGGACTCACCAAAATCCCGTATATTGACGGCGGGAAGGTGTCGTCTCTGCGACTTCCGGCTGGCACCCGGATAGTTCCCCTGCCGGCGGCTGGTCAGCGACGGCGAATGGCTCTGGGCGCCTCCTCAGCGGCAAACACGGACTCGGCCTGGCAGTTCGTCAGCGACTCATCCACATGTACGCGGACACTCAACGGGGCGGACACAGAGGTATGAGGTATAACAACGGTAGGTAAACCAAAAAAATGCCGTGGCCAGTGATCTTTTCATTGCCACGCTGAAAAAGAAATTCCTAGTTTAATATACCGTCACTTCCACTTAGTTCTCTTCCTCACGTTTTTCTATCTCGTTTAATTTCCCGAACCTCACTCTGCTCACGCGATCCGTTTTGAACTCCCTAACCTGGCCGTTTTCGCCTCCTTTTATCAGCTTGGACCGCTTCGGGTGCAACGGCCAAGGCCCAAGGGCAAGAACCACTTCTCTTAAATTTGCCCGCCATCTTCACCGGTTCGCTCCCGACCTACCTCACTTCCCCCTCTCCCCTACCCTAAGAAACCTAATCGATCTATCGATTTCCTCTTTCAGCCCATTCCGACTGGAAATGCAACACCACCCAAGGATTTGGAGAGATGCTACTGGATTTCGGCGGCTCGACAAGATCATTGGGTGCATTTGAGTCGGCGTCCACCATGCAGTTCCGGACGGTGCCCAACGCGGGGCCCACGCCTTACGGGAAGTACTACAAATCCGGTCGGCTGTCCTTGTGTACTTTGTGTTCTCCTTTTCCAGGTCACACTCGGATGTCCTTGGCGTGGTACACGCCCAAACTCCTGCCCTGCATGTCCTCCAACTCGTATGCGTTGTTGCCGACCGCTTTCACCACCCTGGCCTTCAGGAACTTCTTGGCAAACTTGGCGTTGAACTGCTTCCCGAAGTCACTGAGGACGAAGTTCCGGCGGTACACCTCCTGGCCTGGTCATACCTTTGGCGACTGCGATCGTATGAGGTCTCTAGACTCTTACGCACCTTCTCCTGCACGACTCGGAGTTTGTCGGCCGTTGCCATCCCGGCCAGCTCGTGGTCACACAGCGACTGCAGCTTCCTTGCCAGTCGGTAGCTGGAACCATGCAGGAACATATGATGCCCGAACAGAGTGAAGAACGGCGTTTCGCTCGTCGCCGAGTGGACTGCGTTGCGGAGGGCCACCTCGATCTCCGGGAGATAGGCGTCTCAATCCTGATAGTCGTTCTCCAGGAACCCTCGAATAGCCGCCAGCACGCTCCGGTTCACCCCCTCCGCTGCATTGCTCTGTGGAGAGTATATCGGCGTCTTAAGGTGTCGGATACCGAAGCTCTCCATCGCCTGCTCAAAGATCCTTGACGTGAACTGCCGCCCATTATCCGAGTGCACCACTTCTGGGACCCCGAACTTGTAGAACACCTTGCTGATGAGGAAATCTACCACGTTCGAGGCTGTCGCGTCTCTCATGGCCTTCAAAAACCTATACTTGGAGAAGTGGTCCACTACGATAAATATCCAGACATGCCTCTTCTTCGACCTCGGATACTTGCCAAGGAAGTCGATGTACAGCTTCTTAAATGGTCGCTCCGTCTGTACCCGTTCTCCGATCCCGACCATCATCCGGTGGTTCGGCGCCTTCGACTCCTTGCACACCTGGTATCTTCGGACGAACTCCCAGGCCAGTAGAACTGCCGTCGCAGGATCTCCAGTGTCTTTCCCATTCCGCCGTGAGCTGTCTTTAGGTCCGTATGGGCTCGCTCAACCAGGCCGTGGGTCAGACTCTGCGGTATCCAGAGTTTCCACGCCGATCTGTCCACCTCATCCCCTACAGTTGCCGGGGAGACTCGCTTGAAGATGAGCCCGTCCTCGATCCTAAGATCCGGTAAGTTATCCGCGTTCTCCTGCACTTCTCGGACTAACTCCTGGTACTCATCCCCAGCAAACTCCGTGGTCTCGAAACCAAGCAACTCCGTTGGATCCAGGGAAATCTCCTCCACGCATCGCGAGAGCGTGTCTGCCACCACGTTCTCGCTGCCCTTCCGATGGTCGATGCTGAAGTTGTACCCCTGAAGCTGCAGCGACCACCTAGCCATGCCTTCTCGGTGACGGTGTAATTCACCTGGTGCCTGTTCATCTTCGCCGAGAAGAACGCAATCGGTTGCTCCTGGTTATCCGCATCCTTCTGGAAAAGCACGGCTCCCACTCCGATGTGTGACGCGTCACACTGGGTATAAAAGTGCCGCTTGAAGTCTGCGTGCACCAGGACCGGTACCGTGGTTAGTGCCATCTTCAACGCTTCCACAGCCAGTTGCGCCTCCGGACTCAATGAAAACTTTGTGTTCCCTGTTTTCTTGAGCGCTTCGGTTAGAGGCGCCGCCATCGTCGCGAAGTTCCTCACAAAGCGCCGGTACCAGCCAGCGGTGCCGAGAAAAGCGCGCACCTTCTTCATCGATCTTGGCTCTGGCATCCTCCGGATCGCTGCCACTCTACCCGGATCCATGCGCAGACGACCTCCACCTACGATGAACCCAAGGTAAGCCAACGACTTGAAGCAAAACTTCGATTTACCCATGCCGATGGTTAATCCCGCTTCCCTTAGGCACTCGGCGACTCGTCGTAGGTATCGGAAGTGCGTCTCGATGTCCGGAGCCAGTATGAGCAGATCATCCAGGTATACGAACACTTTGGATCGAATTTCGGCTGGGATTACTCGATCCATGAGCCTCACCAACCGCTGCGCCGCATTGCAGAGTCCGAAAGGCATCACCCTGAACTGGTAAAGGGGCCTACGAGGAACCGTGAACGCCGTTAACTCCTTGATTTTCTCGTCCAGCTCGATCTGCCAGAACGCGAATTTCAGATCCACGCTGGAGATGAAATGCGTTTGATCGATTCTGGACAGGATTCTATCGATACTAGGCAAGGGGTAAGCATCCTTCACCGTCACCTCGTTCAGCTTCCTGGCATACAAACAGAATCTGTCCTTTCCAGGCTTTGACACCAACGTCGTCCGGTTGCTCCATAGGCTCTTACTCTCCTCGATGACTCCCAGGGCTAGCATCTTGTCGACTTCGTCCTCGACCACCTTCTGCTTCGCCGGAGACATCGGATAGGGCCGGTCCTTGAAAATCTTCGCGCCTTCCACTAGCTCGATGGTGTGCTTCTCAAAACTGGTGGTTCCCAGGCCATCCTTCTCAAAAGTGAGAAACCGCCGCTTGATCTCCTCCAGCTCCCGGAACTCGGGCCCGGATAACGTCCAGGATTCGGGGTCCGGCTTCTCCTCGTCGTCGTGGTCCGCGTAGTGTTCCATCTCCTTGGCGTGGATTTCTTCGGCCTTCTTCACGCCGTGGCCGGCGCGTGGTCCCACTACCGCCGGCGCCAGTTCAAACGTCCGCCAGAAATCGATGCCAAGATACGCCGGCTGCTCCAGGAACGGGCAAAGATAGAAAAGAACGTTCTCTACCGTTCCTTCATATTCCACAGGTACCTTAATCCGGCCGATGATGGACCGATCTTCGCCCGCGGCCGTTCGCACCACGGAGAAATACGGCTGTACTGGCACGCCCAACGTTTCCGCCCGCTCCCTGTCGCCTCTGCCCAGCAGACTGACACTCGCTCCGGTGTCTAACAAGCCCGTCAGCTGATGACCCAGGACTTTTATCTTGGCGAAGGGTCTGGGATCTTGGATGCCCCCACGTTTTACCGGTGCATCGGCGCATTCGCTCTAAATATCTAAGCCTATTATTATTCCTATCCTTACGCTCTAATTGTTCTTCCGTATGCCCTCCTACTTCGCGGGATTCCTCCCTGGGCGAGCTACCCCCGCTCTCGGATCGCCCAGCCGTCCGTTTCCCGCGCAGTTTGGGCATTTGGGAGCGACGGTGTCTGCCTTTCCGCACCGGAAGCAGAACACCTTCCGCAGCTCCTGCTCGCAGTCCCGGAAGCCGTGATCCATGGCTCCGCAGTTCCAGCATCCGCTCCTGAAAGGATTTCGGGGCCTCTCCCCTACCTCCTCTACCTGCGGGGCCTGCTCGTCCTCAGCCTCGTCCGGCTCTGCAGCAAACGCTTCGCTGACCCGGTTCCGTTCTGGCCCTGGGTAGCGCTCTGGCGGCTGGTATTGGGCCCGAGCACGGCGTCCGAAGCTATACTCCACCTCGAGGCTCTCCTGGCGCAGCTCATCCACAGTGAGTAGCTCCATCACATAGATGAAGCGCGCAATCCCCTCTCTCAAACCCTTCTTCATCACCTTTACCAGGTGCCGCTCCGCCATTGGCTTCCTCAGCCGAGAAGCAAGGGTCTGCATGGCGTGCAGGTAGTCGTCCACCGACTCTCCGGGCTGCTGCTCCCGCTGCAGAAGCTGGTGCATCCGCTGATGCTCCATCTCGTGGCCCTGGAACCTGTCCAACAGAGCCCGGCGCAGCTGGTTCCAGTTGTCCAGCCGGTGCTGCTGCACGTGGATCCAGAACCACTCCAACGCCCTTCCCGTCAGCAGCGTATGGAAGTTCCGCAGTACCTCCACCCACGGACAGCGCGACTGCCCCTGCAGGTACTCCAGGCGAAACATGAAGCCCTCGACGTGACTCCGCTCGTCCTCGCCGCTGAAGGAGATGTTCCAGCGGTCCACCCTGGTGCCATGGGAACTGCCTCCCGCGTCCCAGTTGGCATACAGCCGCTCGTCATGGAACTCGCCAGCCCGACGGTCCTCCACGCGCCAGTTACGGTCACCGCGGTGGGCCTGCCGCCCCTCCTCCGCTTCTATTGAGTCCACTGGGCTGCTGCTGTACGTCTCGCTCCGGTGCACCCCTGGCCTGTGTTGATGGCATCCTCAGTGGCATCCTTGTTGGCAGTGTAGGAGCTGTCTGCACCTGCCTGGGTACCGCTCCGCTAGAATCCGGTCCGGGTTCTCTCGCTCGCCCATCTGGAGATGACGGTCGCGGTTGCTGCTGCTGTCGTCCAGTTTGAAATAGTGACTGCTGCTGCGGACGCTGGCTCTGGCTCCCACCTGGGACGGGCCTCTGAGGGACAGCCGGTCTCAAAACCTCGTTCATCAGCTGCATAGTCTCCTGGAAAACTGCCCGCATCTCGTCACGCAAACTCTGGCTGATCCCAGCCTCCTGAGACTTTCGGTACGTTTCCGCTGCCTGCGCCAGGGCACGGTTCACTGCTGACTTTGCAGCGGAATCCACGGGCGGATCCTGGAACTGGACCGAATTCGGAACGGGATCCATCGCCAACAGTTGGTCAGCTGCGGCTCCGATAGCCCCAAAATCCAGCGCTTTTGGCTGTTTGTTCTCCTCCGCCTGCTGGTCTTGTGGTCGCGACGGCGGTGTCCTCGCCAAACCCATTGACACTCGCGGCGGCGCGAATCCAATAGCACCCTCCGCATCCGTGGACCACATCTCCTCTTCCTTTGCTGAGAGACCCTTCGACCTAAGCCCGTAACTGTGCCCTTCTCCCTATGCCATTGTTGTTGAGCTTACTCCTAAACACCTAACAGAAATAACCATACTAGAAACCAACAGCTAACATATAACGACCAACGATGAATCAGTAAATATTTATGTGCAAATTTATAACTATATATGTATGTTCAACAGCGAATAAGTAAATAAATAAGTAAATAAATAAATATATAAATAAATCAATATATAAATAAATAAATAAATAAGTAAATAAATAAATATATAAATAAATAAATAAATATATATATAAATAAATAAATAAATAAGCAAACCACAAATACCGACTTTAATGAACAAATAAATTCACATAAATTTCAGGGGAGATGACCGATCGACCGCCGGTGGACTCCGCGCCAGATTCCTGCGTCTTCAATTGCCCACTTGTCGTCCCCAACCCGGCCGTTCGTCAACTGGTCTAACCTTCAGCTGGGCTGAAGATCGCCAGTTAAGAACCTTCCGCAGGATCCGGTAGGATTTTCCTCGACGCCTGGAGATTCGCGGCTCACCTTGGGGTAGCCGTGCAACGCGCAGCGAGACCTGCGGGTCACGACCTTACCACCAAGATGATTCCAGAAAACCCCCACACGCCAGGAAAACCCCTGGATCTGCTCCTCTACACAATTAACATTGAAAATAACCTACTATACATAAATATAAATAAACAATCCCTATCTTTTATATCACAGTTTTTTATCACAGTATTTCACGCGCTTCCTGCACGTTTCTGAGGCGCAAGGGATGCAAATCCGTCGTCTTCGCGCCCGGATGCCACCTCCTTGCCACCGCAAAACTACTGCGAACTGCGTCCGGGAGCAATTGACCGCCTTCCTGCAACTCAAGCCTCCCGTTCTGCCTAAAAAAACAAATGTCCTACCAAAAACACTCTTCCTACGCCATAGCCACCAGTCCACAGGTGCAATAGCAGGCCGTAAAATGGGCCTCGCAAGCCACCGACCGCGGGGGCTGATGACCCAGGACGTGGCCTGACGAGACGTCGTCATCTCGTTATCTTTTTTATTTTTTTATTAATTTGGGCGCCATATTGTTATGGAACTGCATCTTCCTGGGCAATGCCGGGCTCGCTCAGACCCTCAGAGTTGGTTCGACCCGATGCCCACAGTCCGCACAATCGATACCGAAATATCGTACGTCTCACATACAACTTTACGCATCACTACAAAACAAAGGTAAACAACTAACAATCAACACAAAGGGGACGACATTTTGGCAATTGATGGCTTCGATGGAATCGCCACGGCGCACCCACCCATCCTGTGGTGCCTCCGGTTCTTCAAGGGGCACCACCCATCTCCGGCGGACCGGGGCCTACTCCAGGCGGCCTGGCGAACGGCTCATCTCCCCCAGGTAAAGAATTTACTCAGAGTTCATGTTCAAATTTTAATACGTTATAAGAATTTCAGTTTGGCTTATGTCTAACATCATATGGGACTGTTTCCTAAGTCGATCTGCCCCGGCGAAACATAACCCTAGCCCGAGATGCGCTCGCACCGAGACTGTGGCAGCGGAGAAGAAGCTAAAGCAAACGCGCCACAGCCGGGCACTAATGACTCCCTTATTTTACTGATTATCCCTACTGGAGCTCCAAAAGAAATAACAGGGGGTGAGTTTTGGTAATAACAAATACCAGCATCTTCTAAGCCGATTCTCTTCAAATACAGCGCTCATGTTGCAACAAATCCCTGGCACAAGTGGGAGACGCGGAAGACAAAACGCAATTGAACAAATAAGTGATTTTAACACTAATAACTATTTTCGCAGGTGCATGTGCAAGCGGTGTGCGGCCTGAAAGGCGGCCCACAACGGCGGCAAATGTATATACCTGTATATACAGGGGATCATAAGCCCCTTGTCGTCTCCGTTTGCCCTAAATAGCACTCGGCCGGATCGCGCCGGCCCTTGTTTGGCACGGACTCTCCAAAATCCCGTATATTGACGGCGGGGAGGTGTCGTCTGTGCGACTTCCGGCTGGCTCCCGGATAGTTCCCCTACCAGCGGAAAAAAGAACAAAGATCCCAAAAGAAGACCGAAATATGCTAGCGCTACTTTTGTAAACGAAACGTCACGATTTTATGACCAAAATTCTTGTTTTTTTCTATCAGTGTGCACAGTGTATTGCAGCTATTTCCTTCTCAGTAGTACACTTATTAATTTCTCCTTTAGGGAAAGATATGGATGCATAAGCAATGGAAAGTTGGAGTCCATCATGATTTTGAGTTAAAGCCGCTCCACATGCTAGTTTGCTTGCATCCGTAATTATACAGAATCCTTCTTTACAATCGGGGTATTGGCACTCAACTGTCCATTCAAAGGGAACATTATTTTTGCATAATCTTGTTATGTGTCGAGTATAATGCATCGTCTATAATAATAATAATAATAGCAAAAAACTACAAAACGTCTAGCGCTAAACAATTTTCTGGATGATTGTATTTCCTGCATTTCTCAAAAACATCTGTTAAATTTTTAAGCATATGTTTTTCGGAATTACCCATAACTATTAAGTCATCCATATAAAGGAATGCTTGTGAAGGTTCTAATCCTGTGAATGCAATAGTCATCATCCTTTGAAATGAATTAGGCGCTATTTTTAAGCCGAAAGGTAATCGCGTGAAACGATACGAGCCATTGCTCGTTGAAAACGTAATATCCCGTGAAATTTTGTCGAGTTCAATTTGGTCAAATCCTGACATAAGATTAAGACACGAAAAATATTTTGCTCGCCCAAGTTGACTTTAAATGTCATCAGTTCTAGGAAGCGGAAATTTATCGTTGTTTTTGCTTAGATCTTTTTTTACTATCTGTTCCATATTCCAGCTCATTACCGGCACGTTGTCTTCTTTTACTAATACCATTAATTCTTCTTTGACATTCTTTGACATGGATTTCCATTTTGTGCGCATTTGTAGTTCTTGCAGATATTCCATTGAGCACTGATTCCACAATGACTGTTTGAGCCCAGCGTTTTACCGGGTAGGGCAAGATTTGAATCAGTAGGAGTGGTTAGTGGCTTACCAATTAAGAAATAACCTTGGATGAGCGCTGATGTATCCGTAGGATCCGATGACATCGGAGTGATCGCCTCGACCTCAATGATTATAGTGTTGAGCTCTTCAAACATTAATGATGATGACTGATACCAGTAGCCGCTATGCTGATTTTATCGAAGCTTTCCATAGGCCGCCAAATGATGGCGCTCGAGGCGGTTTAACTTGAATTCCACCTGCTTCTTTTTGCATTGGTTTATAAGTCTGGCCTGGGCATTGTCGGTGAAGATATCTTCTTGTTAAGCTATTAACTGATTTTTGGCACCGATGAAATTTGCGTTATCACAATGAATAGTCGACAGCAAAGAGCGGCTAGGAAGGCAGGTGTCGTTAGGTCGTTTGATAACTCCAGACTTACAGCTTTAGTGGCAAAACAGTGGAACACTGCAATATAGGTCGTATCTGGTCTTTTCCACGGATTTTATGATGAATTCAAATGGAACCGCAGAAGTCGACTCCAGAGTTGGAAAACAGCCGAGCCTCAGTCACTCGATCAGCTGGTAGATTTCCCATGATTTGTTGCATCAATTTGGGTGGTACATCTGACATAACAGTGTATTATGCTCCTGGCCATTGTTTTATATGGACGTTGATGCACTACGGTCAGTGGCCCTTATGAGACCAGGCACGTGCCTGTTAGAGTTAGGTATTAGTAGACGCGATGGAAAATATAGAAAAGAATACGGAAATAAACTACCGGCGAGCTGCCTGAATGTTTGCATGCATGCGATCTAACTGGGTAAGAATTAAAGTTTTTAGTTTAGGAAGACTATCAACATGTGCGAATAAAATCATTATAACTTGCACACAGTACTCTGAAGGGATCATGCAGTTCATAGGAGGTTGTACAATACTAAGAGTATATACGATCTATTATTTCTACTCGGAACGTGGAAATTCTGCTGACCTAACAAGTCAGTACTTTCCACATCGCTGTGAATAAGGTTATAAATAAAGGTAATACCAAGCATAGTTCTACGATTGGCTAGGGAGAGTAAGTTAATTAGGAGAAGTCTAATCTCTGTTCAGCATCCCAGTTTAAACCGCGTAGAGCGAAAAGCAAAAAGTTCTTTTGAATCGATTCAATGTGGACCCCATACTGGGGACTCCAAATGCAAGATCCATATTCTTAGATAGGACGAACTAGTGAAATATATAATGTTTTTTTTACATAGGGGTCATTCGAATTCTTTCGACCACCGTTTAATTAATCCCAACATACCCCTGGCTTTATTCACCATGCACGAAATATGATCGATAAAGTCAAGTTTGGGATCCAGGCGGACACCCAAGTCATCAACTGAGTTCATTCTTTCCAAAGAGCAGCAGTTATGCGTGTAAATTGCAAGCTTGGGAACGACACGAGAGAATGTCATTAGCTTACACTTAGAGCCATTTAAGTTTAGTAGGTTTATCCGGCACCAGGTTTGGAAGCTATCAAGATCTGTTTGTAAATCAGACTGGTAAACAACGTCCTTGTATTGCACGCAAAGCTTGACATCATCAGAATTTGTCAAAACTTCGGGAAGATCATTAATAAATAATGTAAACAACAAAGGACCCAGGTGGCTCCCTTGCAGGACACCTGAGGTGACTTGGAGAACATTAGATAAATTATTTTTAAAGAGGTCTTTTTGCATCCTGCCAGTCAGATAACTAGAGATCCACCTAAGAAGATCAATTGGAAAACCCATTAAGACGAGTTTCCTGAGGAGAAGGGAATGATTAAC
The DNA here is from genome assembly GCA_035046345.1 of Drosophila birchii. Taxonomy (NCBI): domain Eukaryota; kingdom Metazoa; phylum Arthropoda; class Insecta; order Diptera; family Drosophilidae; genus Drosophila; species Drosophila birchii. Next base: position 2,288,376 of record JAWNOA010000141.1, on the reverse strand, counting down.
GGAATCAAAGTCAGTATAAATTAATCCGTTAGAAGGTTATTCTGCAAACACCTTATAATGAAGGAAGTGAGCTCCAGAAGGTTTGTAGCTGTTGATCTTCGTTTAACAAATCCATGCTGACATGGAGAAATTACTGATCTACAAAGATGCTGCAAATGTGGAGTAATAATGTTTTCAGAAAGTTTAGGAATGGCCGAAAGCTTAGAGATTCCTCTATAGTTATTGGCCTCCGATTTGTTACCTTTTTTGTGGAGAGGAATAATGAATGATTCCTTCCAAATAAGGGGAAAGTGCGAGGTTTCTAAGGATAAGGTAAACAATTTCAGAAGGGGCGAGCACAGGGCATCAGCACGATACCTAAGCACACAGCCCGGTATTCCGTCGGGACCTGTCTGATAAACTGGCTTTACACGATGAAAATCTAAAACATGAACTGAAAATTAAGTTCGATCTGGGCAAGCTATAGGAATACGTCTGATTTAGGTCAGTGGAAGTGGAGTATGTTGTTTGAAAAAAATTACATTAACGAGATTAGTAGGCCCATTCTTCAAAGGCCGATTAATCTTCACAAGATCGGATAACTTAAGAAATACCAGAATATTCTTCAAATACCTATTCTACCTATTGATTACAACGTTCGGCCTTTGACATCTGTTGCATTCTGACGGTGATCGATAGCCGCAGGCGAAACAAATATCGCCTGGATACGCACCAAAAGTAGGTTGGCAGGGCCAAGAATAGGGGAAGCAAATGCGCCACACCCAAAAGGAGGGGGAAGTGGATGGTAGGTAAGGAGCTTGAATTCGGTTCTCGAACTCGATGAAGAGAGGCGAGAAATAGGAAAAGGGGATCCACGGCAACCGAGCCCATAAATAGGGCAAGGTGGCGGCCATTTGGGAGTAATCCGAGCCAGAACGTCATGACCCGCGGGCGAGGAAAAGTTTGCTCTGATTTGTAAAAAAAAAAAAAAAAAGAAAACGTGAGTCTAGTGTTAAGAGGGAGAAGGCTCCCAGTAATCAGAGGAATATTACAGAGGGAACCCAAGATGAATACCCGATCCGGAGATCGAAGAAGGCTAGGGAACGGTCGAGGAAAGCAAGGCCCGTGGATAAGTAAAAAAAAAGTGAGTCCGTTCCAAATGGAACATAATTTTGAATTAATATGAAATTAAACGGGTTCCAGAGGACAAAGTAGGCCCACATTTCGATCCCGGGACAACTATTATCGATCCTGGGACCCAAGATAATCTGTTTTGTCCAACCTGAAAGCCAACCGTTAGCGATTCCAACCTAAAATTCGCCCGACATACAGAGGGATCGACAGAGGGCTACGCATGTCACCTTGCCCAACTTTAATCCCGATGGTGCCGGAACAGACGCCTCTGCTTGGTGTACAACAATCGATCTCGTATTTGCAGACCACGTCTTAGAGGGCAGTGGTCTGGTGATGACTTTAAGCAAGGCAGCGCATCACAATGGTTATCGCAAGTATGTTTCGCTGGCATAACCTGCGCACAGTTTAAGGAACTGTTCATTCAACGCTTCGTGGGAGTGGAGACAACTACAGCGATTCTACTGAACGTTTTGGAGGGTCGTCCTAAACCTGGAGAGGGATTCGCAGAGTATGGCAGCCGGATTGTTACGTCACTTACGTCCAAGTGGAAAGCCATAGACATGGAGGAAATCGCAGTGTCGGTAGCGTTGGCACATATGGCGCATATCGATAACAGCTTGTTGCGTTGGGTATATACAACTAAAGTTACAAAGCCGCAATGAGTTACAACAACAACTGCAGGCTCATGCTTCCAAGAGGCCTAATCCGGAAGAGGATGCAAGTTCAACAGGCCCAGAGCGAAAGAAGATCAAGTTCCAAGTGAAATGCAGGCTCATGCTTCCAAGAGGCCTAATCCGGAAGAGGATGCAAGTTCAACAGGCCCAGAGCGAAAGAAGATCAAGTTCCAAGTGAAATGTCATCACTATGGAAAAATTGGCCATAAAGTTACAAAGCCGCAATGAGTTACAACAACAACTGCAGGCTCATGCTTCCAAGAGGCCTAATCCGGAAGATGATGCAAGTTCAACAGGCGCAGAGCGAAAGAAGATCAAGTTCCAAGTGAAATGTCATCACTGTGGAAAAATTGGCCATAAAATCGCTGAATGCCGAAATCGACTGGAAAGAACTGGACAGAACGCGAGGGGAAACAATCAGAACGGGAGCAGTAACTTTGGAATGAAGAACCGGATCAACGTACAGTGGCTGGCCAATATTAATTATGCCTTTTTTATTCACCGCACAATTTCACTGTTCACTGTTTGCGAGTCTTTCGCGGATTAATTGCACCAAAAAAATATATATATATGTGCGCAATTGTCATGTGTGTATATGTGTATGTATGTATGGATGCACATATGCCTCGACCGCCGGCAAGCGAATGGATAACGGGGAGACCGAAAACGGTGAGGAATATGGCGCACACAAAACGGAGACGGATGGAAAATTTTTCAGCGATTGAAGGCGAAGTAGAATAGAAAAAATGAATAATAGAAATTACTGCCGTTGTGTCGAAAAAACTCGGACTTGGAGCTGACACGTAAGGAAAAACAAATCTTACAGCAGTGTGAACGAAATTTAATGTTCGGACCACTGCTGAAGACCGGCAGCGAGACGAAGACGGAAAAATGTCGTACTTATCTTTTTGGCGGACCAATGCCGGGAACTGCTGGTAGAGAATCCATAAAAAAATCCGGCTCTGATGGACCAAAATGTGAAGAGGGGCGCTTGTGCCGCAAAAAGATGTCCAGAAAGCGAAAGAAGGCCCAGAGGAAAATTCCCACGTCGCGAACGAAAGTAAACCGGAGGCTTAAAATGAAGAGTTGGGGGAGTCGTGGGTAAATTCAATGGGCTGGTCGTGTCAGCTTTATTTGGCTTCATGCATAAGACTAAAAACCTAAATTAACATAAGGGCCGCGCTCCCGACCGATAACAGCTTAACAGCACGAGTGGCGGACAGCAACGCACAAGAGCGGGAGCAGCGACGGCCGACCCGAGGGCCTGAGCACAAAAGGGGCGAGCGCGGGTGCGCTCTTAAGTTTCGGTGAGCCAAGGCGGCACAGCGGCGGCCCCTCACCTAAACAGGTATAAAAATCAAATTCTTCTCAACATTTTTTTTATCAAATTTGAGATTTGGCAATTTATTATTATTCCAGAATTTTGGTTTAAATTTTTTATTTAATTCTGCAAGGGTATATAATCTTCGGTGAGCTGAAGTTAGCTACCTTTCTTGTTCAACATATTTTCATCTAATTTGAGATTCGGCCGTTATTTATTGTTTGTGTGGAGGCTTAGGTGCCTGGAAGATAGTGCATAAACTATTGCCTGTGGTTGTCGCAACTAGCACTTGGAACTAGGTGGACGGTTTGATTGATTTAGGTGAGGTTTGGTTGGTTGATTGGTTGGATGAGGTTTGGTTGGTTGAGGGCATGAAGACACGGCGATGGTGTCTGGCGCATAAATAAAAGCTCTTGTGTGAGGTAGAACTCTTTCTGACTTTATTAATGAAACTTAACAGTATATATAGGTACAAAATGCTTATGGTAACAAATATCGTATAACAAACTAATGTGGGTTATTGTGAATGTGGGTTACTGTGAATGTGGGTTACTGTGTATGTGGGTTATTGTCAGCTATAAGTGACCTGAGACTTATTGCCCTATTTCACTTTCCTCATGTCCGCATGCTATGCATATTCGCTTAACCTGGTAACTGATACTTTATTTACGACAAATGCATGTTGCTGCGACTGAGGAATTATTATGTAGTATTCTAAATATTATTGCTTATGAATAATCGCTGCCGTGACTGAACATTCTCCCGGCCGTTGAACAGGTGCTCAACCTTCAGTAAAGTCAAACGAGAAACTCCGTTGGGTAGGTTCTGGTGCTGGTTGTTCCGTGCTCGGCCTCGTGGCCTCGTCGTGGTGTCCATTTGCTGGCCGTCCGGCTAAGGGCCCATACAATGCCTAATAGGATTGACATCGCTAGGGCCACATAGGCAGCTACTTGATGATGTTGAGGAGCGACAAGTTGATCCTTCCAGGTAGTCTCCTTTAATTTGACCAACTGGCGTTGCAAAGCGCCCAGTTCCTCCAAGCTGACTTCCTTGGCTGCCGTTCCTTGGAGTGGCTCAGGTGGGTTCTTGCAGTCAATCTTTGTGATATTGCCAAAACGAACATATGTAGCCTTCGTTTCGCTGACCACAGGGCTGAATGTGCTCACGCTAATTTTTGAATTGCGTGTAGTGCAACCTGGGGCCAATGACAATAAGCCCGTTCCGTTAAGTTGCACTGTGGAAGCTATTCCTTTGCACACCGCTTGAAGTTCTATGAGACTGCGTGTGGCAAACATCCATCTGTTTCACTGATGCGTTGCCAACCATAACAGCTCGGATCTTGACTGAAAGACCTCACATATAGTTTCAGTTTTGTTATTAAATAACTGAAATTCACACCGATTTTCCACGCTGAATGTGGCTTGGTGGCTCTATACATTGGTTGATCTCGTCTTTAGTCAAACCCATAAACTGGTCTCTATGGGCATTGACGGCTATGATTTCGGTTCTTAGCCGAAATCGCTGCCAGCTTCCGGCCTTCCATGTTGGGATAGGCATGATGCTGAACACTTCCTGTTGTGTTACAGACACCAGAGTTAGCGATATCTTGAAGATGGCGTAGTTGCTCGTTGTGGTGCCTTTGGCATGCATCATTTTGTAGAGTTGGATAACATTATCCGACGATACTGGAAGCCGTTGATCCGGTGGGATATGTTCCCTCATCTGATCTAGTTGATCGTTCGATGGCGAACGTCAGTTAGCACATTAGCTATTTCACTCTGCATTCGCTGCATTCCCGTTGCCACCAGAGTTAGTTGAGCAAGTGGTCGCCTTGGTACTTGCCTCTTTCTTGATTGATTGCACCTATCTGGTACTCTAGCGTTTTGATCCGATCGTTGGTGGCTGAGCTGCTCTTTCTGACTGCGACGAAAAGGGACACTACGCTAACTCTTGTCCAAAAATCCAAACCAGCGAGAACGAGAAGAAGAAGATGTACGAGAGGCGTGTGGGCATTTGCACGGTGGCTCCGCCAATGGGAAAAATAAATGTATCCGGTGAGCTCATTCCATTTTGCTTTGACTCCGAAGCTGAGTGCTCATTAGTTAAGGAAAGTGAAGGAAAATTTAAAGAAAAACGACTTAATAATATTGTAAAACTAAATGGCATAGGTAACGACTCCATCTGTAGCACAATGCAAATTCTTTCCAATATAAATGTTGAACAGTATTTCCTAGAGATTTTATTGCATGTTGTAATGGACAAATATTTGAAATACAATATTTTAATTGGCCGCGAAATATTAAGCCAGGGTTTAAGTGTAACAATAGCCGCAGAAAAATTTAGTATTGACAAAACAAAAAGAGTTGATGTCGTAACTTTTGCTACTTATGATAATATTGCAGATAACGATGGCGACCTGAGTAACTCAGACAAGGTGGCATTAAAAAACATTTTAAAACGTTACTCTGATTGGTTTATAGACGGAATACCACAGACTCGTGTAACGACAGGGAATTTGGACATCAGGTTGATAGATCCACAAAAGAAAGTGCAGCGCAGGCCATATAGGCTTAGTGAAGATGAGAAAGAGCATGTTCGTTATAAAATCGACGAGCTTCTAAAATCTAATATTATTCGTCCCAGCTGTTCACCTTTCGCTAGTCCGATGATGCTTGTTAAGAAGAAAAACGGTAGTGACCCTCTTTGTGTTGATATCCGTGCTTTGAATGAGAACACAGTGGCAGATAAGTACCCATTACCTCTTATTTCAGACTATGCCTTTTGGCTTAAAAAACACTCCGTCTGTGTTTCAGCGCGCAATAAATAAAGCATTGGGTAATCTGGCTCACACTTACGCAATCGTCTACATTGATGATGTCTTAGTAGTAGCGGAAACTAAAGATGAAACCTTAGACCGTTTGCAGATTGTGTGAGAAACCTTAAGCAAGGCTGAATTTTCATTTAACGTAACGAAGTGTTCCTTTCTTAAAACTAAGGTAGAATATCTGGGATTTGTAGTGGGCAATGGACAGGTCCCTAATACACGCAAAGTTCAGGATTTAACAGACCACCCCCAAAATCGGTAACGCAGTTGAGGCAATTTATAGGGCAATTTATAGCGTCTTACTTTCGGCAGTTTGTTCCAACATTTTCAGAGACTTTAAAACCCTTGTATTCCCTAACCTCAAGAAAAAACTCTGACTTCGTTTGGCAGTTAGAGCACGAAAATAATATCTGTGCTAACCCAGGAGCCAGTGCTAAAAATATTCGACCCTCATAGAAATACACACAGATGCCAGCTCAATTGGCTATGATATTGCTTCACAGAATAGATAAAAAGCCCAATGTTGTTGAATATTTGAGTTAATGCACATCGATGGTAGGCCTTTTTACAGTCGTTTGATTTTGACATCCAATATACGAAGGATGAACGAATGGCACGGGTCGATTTTTTGTCCAGGAATCCCTAGGTTAAAGAGAGTAGCAGTGTGGAAAAAATAGTGGAAAAGCGGGTTGAATTGGCTGAGATAACTGATAACTGGCTAGTTTCTAAACAGATGCGTGATTCTGAGGTGGCAGATATATTAGCTAAGCTTAAAAATAACGAATTAGCGGAAAACTTAGATAAAACATATGAACTGCGAAAAGGAGTTTTATATAGGAAAATACAAAGAAATGGCAAAACCAAATGTTTGCCTGTAATCCCTAGGGCATTTAGATGGGCAGTGATTAATCACGTCCACAAATCTGTTATGCATCTAGGTTGGGAGAAAACGTTGGATAAAGTGTGTGGTTTTTACTGGTTCAAAAACATGTCGAAGTACGTTCGTAGGTTTGTTGAAAATTGTATCACCTGTAAATTAGCTAAACCACCAGTTGGAAAAATGCATCCGAAAAATGATTCCTAAGGTAGAAATTCCGTGGTACACCCTACATATTGACATAACAGGAAAGATGAGTGGAAAAAATTACCTAAAGGAGTATGTTATTATTTTGGTAGATGAGTTTACAAAATTTGATTATTTTTATCACACCTTAAAAATGTAAACTGAAAATACTATTAGGGCTGTTAGAGCCGTCGTATGCTTGTTTGGAGTTCCAAATCGAATTATAGCAGATCAGGGTCTTAACTTTGCAAGTTCAGGATTCCGTGAATTTTGTGTTTCTCAAAAGATTGACTTACACTTAATTGCTACAGGTACGAGCAGAGCAAATGGCCAGGTGGAACGTGTGATAAGCACGCTCAAGAGTATGTTGACCGTTGTCGAAACCAGTCAGAGGTCCTGGCAAGACGCCTTACCCGAAGTACAGCTAGCAATGAATTGTACGCCCAATTGAGTCACCAAGGTCATCCCTCTACAGTTTGAAATCACCTCAGCAATTATTGTTTCATTTCCGATTAGTTTTCTGGCGGCACCTTTTAGCTTTGTTTTTATTATTGAAATTGCTAATTCTTCATGCTCGCCTTGTATTGATTATATTATTTCCAATGCATCAATAAAACTTGTTAAATTCTCAGCTTTACCATCGAAAGCTGGTACAATCTTGGATGCTGTATTAATAAAATCAATATTTGATTGAACCATTGTAGTCCTGTTATTTTCTACTATACTTGAACTATCGTCAGAATCTGTGGAACTATCCAGTTCTGGTATTAACACCGGTGGAATAGTCAAATTATGTACATATTCTTCCTCTATTTTAGGGTTTAACTCTTCAGACTTTTCTGACTCCTGGTCTATTCCTGTATCCCCAGTTTCAATTGCTGAAGTATATATTACAGTGGGTATAGACAATTCTAAATCAAATTTTTGCTTGATTGATATTAAATTAGATCTTAGTCTGGTCAAAAGTCTTGATACTTGCGACCAATGATCTTGATTTAGTATTTCTATATGGTCATGTACTAGTATCCGTATCTCATTGAAACTTCTTACTAGTATTTCAACATGTTTCTTAGCTTTGTTTCTTTGAATAGGCCGAGCAAGAGATTTATAAGATTTTTCGAACTCATTTTTTATGTTATATATTTCGTTGTATAGTTCGGCCCATTCCATTTTATTATGGAAACGATACCAACATAACTATCTTACGTATTTAGCGTAGCCATATATATATTTTATTTTGATTGCATTTATTTATTTATTTCATTTTCTTAAATTTAACAAATTTGATATTTATATAATTTATATATATATTTTTTGTATATAATTATATTTAATGTTGTTTAAATTTTATCTAGGTCATTTGCGCGACTCATGTACTTCTTTTTTAAGCACTTATTGTGTAATTTATACATTTTGTAAAATAGATTTGCGCACATAATAACAACCATGATAATTAACGAAGTGTGTATTAAGTCTAAGTTCGCATTTATGGGCTCTACTTTATTAATGACATTAGAAGTGGAGTCCACTGTCTTAACATCGACTACTCCCATTTTTAGTATATTTGTTTCTGGTTTATAACAAGTATATGTCGGATCAAATAAAACGGGGCCTACTTGGTTCCTTTTGGTCAGAGAATGTGAAGCGGGGCCTTCATTAATGTGAAGGAGGGTCTTCTTTAATGTGAAGCAGGGCCTTCATTAATGTGAAGCAGAGCCTTCTTTATTGTGAAGCAGGGCCTATTGAAAAAGGGAGTTAGAAATTGAGTGAAAGCATGGCAGAGCAGGACAGATATAGTCTGCTGCCAGGTGAGGTCTGTTCGTTAAGCGCTGACATACATGTTAGAAAGAGACGACTAACAATTTAGATGAATTGAGAAGAAAGTAGAAAAGTGGAAAGTTGACGTTTGGAAAATTAGTTCTAAAAGTGCTAGAAAGACGAACAGAACTTGCTGCGGAAAAAATCAATTCAATGGAAAAGATTAACGACTCTCCGACATCAGAAGTGGGATTCGCCTCGCCTACAGATAATACTCCTGGACAATATGTGGCAGCGTTGGAAGCTCAGAACAGAACCCTGATGGAGCTACTAAAATCTATGCAGACACCAAGGACTTCGCCAGCTGTCGATAGGGCTACGCATGTCACCTTACCCAATTAATCCCGATGCTGCCGGAGTAGACGCCTCAGCCTGGTGTACAACAGTCGATCTCGTATTGGCAGACCACGTACTAGAGGGCAGTGGTCTGGTGATGACTTTAAGCAAGGCGCTAGAAGGCAGCGCATCACAATGGTTATCGCAAGTATGTTTTGCTGGTATAACCTGGGCACAGTTTAAGGAACTGTTTATTCAACGCTTTGTGGGAGTGGAGACAACTACAGCGATTCTACTGAACGTTTTGGAGGGTCGTCCTAAACCTGGAGAGGGGTTCGCAGAGTATGGCAGCCGGATTGTTACCTCTCTTATGTCCAAGTGGAAAGCCATAGACATGGAGGAAATCGCAGTGTCGGTAGCGTTGGCACATATGGCGCAAATCGACAACCGCTTGTTGCGTTGGGTATATACAACTAAAGTTACAAGCCGCAATGAGCTACAACAACAACTGCAGGCACATGCTTCCAAGAGGCCTAATCCGGAAGAGGATGCAAGTTCAACAGGCCCAAAACGAAAGAAGACCAAGTTCCAAGTGAAATGTCATCACTGTGGGAAAATTGGCCATAAAATCGCTGAATGCCGAAATCGACTGGAAAGAACTGGACAGAACGCGAGGGGAAACAATCAGAACGGGAGCAGTAACTTTGGAGTGAAGAACCGGATCAACGTACGATGTTTCCACTGCGACGAAAAGGGACACTACGCTAACACTTGTCCAAAAATTCAAACCAGCGAGAACGAGAAGAAGAAGATGTACGACAGGCGTGTGGACATCTGCACGGTGGCTCCGCCAATGGGAAAAATAAGTGTATCCGGTGAGCTCATTCCATTTTGCTTTGACTCCGGAGCAGAGTGCTCATTAGTTAAGGAAAGTGTTGCAGAGAAATTTAAAGGAAAGCGACTTAATAATATTGTAAAACTAAATGGCATAGGTAACGACTCCATCTGTAGCACAATGCAAATTCTTTCCAATATAAATGTTGGGGAGTATTGCCTAGAGATTTTACTGCATGTTGTAATGGACAAATATTTGAAATACGATGTTTTAATTGGCCGCGAAATATTAAGCCAGGGCTTTAGTGTAACAATAGCCGCAGAAAAATTTAGTATTGACAAAACAAAAAGAGTTGATGTCGTAACTTTTGCTACTTATGATAATATTGTAGATTCCGATGGCGACCTGAGTAACTCAGACAAGGTGGCATTAAAAAACATTTTAAAACGTTACTCTGATTGGTTTATAGACGGAATACCACAGACTCGTGTAACGACAGGGAATTTGGAAATCAGGTTGATAGATCCACAAAAGACAGTGCAGCGCAGGCCATATAGGCTTAGTGAAGATGAAAAAGAGCATGTTCGTTATAAAATCGACGAGCTTCTAAAATCTAATATTATTCGTCCTAGCTGTTCACCTTTCGCTAGTCCGATGATGCTTGTTAATAAGAAAAACGGTAGTGACCGTCTTTGTGTTGATTTCCGTGCTTTGAATGAGAACACAGTAGCAGATAAGTACCCATTACCTCTTATTTCAGACCAAATTGCTAGGTTACGTGGAGCAAGCTATTTCTCGAGTCTTGATATGGCTAGCGGCTTCTATCAAATACCGGTACATCCCAATTCAATTGAGCGTACCGCATTTGTCACGCCTGAGGGTCAATATGAATTTTTGACTATGCCTTTTGGCTTAAAAAATGCTCCGTCTGTGTTTCAGCGCGCAATAAATAAAGCATTGGGTAATCTGGTTCACACTTACGCAATCGTGTACATTGATGATGTCTTAGTGGTGGCTGAAACTAAAGATGAAGCCTTAGACCGTTTACAGATTGTGTTAGAAACCTAGAGCAAGGCTGGATTTTCATTTAACGTAACGAAGTGTTCCTTTCTTAAAACTAAGGTAGAATATTTGGGATTTGTAGTGAGCAATGGACAGGTTCGCCCTAACCCACGCAAAATTCAGGTTTTAACAGACTTACCACTCCCAAAATCGATAACGCAGTTGAGGCAATTTATAGGGCTAGCGTCTTACTTTAGGCAGTTTGTGCCAAAATTGTCAGAGACTTTAAAGCCCTCGTATTCCCTAACCTCAAGAAAAAACTCTGACTTCGTTTGGCAGTTAGAACACGAAACAATTCGCACGAAAATAATATCTGTGCTAACCCAGGAGCCAGTGCTGAAAATATTCGATCCTCAACACTCTATAGAACTACACACAGATGCCAGCTCAATTGGCTATGGAGCAGTATTGCTACACAGAATATATAAAAAGCCCCATGTAGTTGAATATTTCAGTAAATGCACATCACCTGCTGAATCAAATTACCACTCTTACGAACTTGAGACTTTGGCAGTTGTCAATGCAATTAAACATTTTCGTCATTATTTACAGGGGCGAAAGTTTATAGTGTTTACCGATTGCAATTCGTTGAAAGCTAGTCGTACCAAATTGGACTTATTGCCGAGGGTGCATCGATGGTGGGCCTTTTTACAGTCGTTTGACTTTGACATCCAATATACGAAGGGAGAACGAATGGCACACGTCGATTTTTTGTCAAGGAATCCCTTGGTTAAAGAGAGTAGAAGTGTGGAAAAAGTAGTGGAAAAGCGGGTTGAATTGGCTGAGATAACTGATAATTGGCTAGTTTCTGAACAGATGCGTGATTCTGAGGTGGCAGAGATATTAGCTAAGCTTAAAAATAACGAATTGCCAGACAACTTAGGTAAAACATATGAACTGCGAAAAGGAGTTTTATATAGGAAAATACAAAGAAACGGCAAAACCAAATGCTTGCCTGTAATCCCTAGGGCATTTAGATGGGCAGTGATTAATCACGTCCACGAATCTGTTATGCATCTAGGTTGGGAGAAAACGTTGGATAAAGTGTATGGTTTTTACTGGTTCGAAAACATGTCGAAGTACGTTCGTAGGTTTGTTGAAAATTGTATTACCTGTAAATTAGCTAAGCCACCAGTTGCTAAAATGCAGGTTGAATTACATCCCATTCCTAAGGTAGAAATTCCGTGGCACACCCTACATATTGACATAACAGGAAAGATGAGTGGGAAAAATGACCTAAAGGAGTACGTTATTGTTTTGGTAGATGCGTTTACAAAATTTGTTTATTTTTATCACACCTTAAAAATTGACACTGAAAATAGTATTAAGGCTGTTAGAGCCGTCGTAGGCTTGTTTGGAGTTCCAAATCGAATTATAGCAGATCAGGGTCGTAACTTTGCAAGTTCAGGATTCCGTGAATTTTGTGTTTCTCAAAAGATTGACTTACACTTAATTGCTACAGGTACGAGCAGAGCAAATGGCCAGGTGGAACGTGTGATAAGCACGCTCAAGAGTATGTTGACCGTTGTCGAAACCAGTCAGAGGTCCTGGCAAGACGCCTTACCCGAAGTACAGCTAGCAATGAATTGTACGCCCAATTGAGTCACCAAGGTCAGCCCTCTACAGTTTGAAATCACCTCAGCAATTATTGTTTCATTTCCGATTAGTTTTCTGGCGGCACCTTTTAGCTTTGTTTTTATTATTGAAATTGCTAATTCTTCATGCTCGCCTTGTATTGATTATATTATTTCCAATGCATCAATAAAACTTGTTAAATTCTCAGCTTTACCATCGAAAGCTGGTACAATCTTGGATGCTGTATTAATAAAATCAATATTTGATTGAGCCATTGTAGTCCTGTTATTTTCTACTATACTTGAACTATCGTCAGAATCTGTGGAACTATCCAGTTCTGGTATTAACACCGGTGGAATAGTCAAATTATGTACATATTCTTCCTCTATTTTAGGGTTTAACTCTTCAGACTTTTCTGACTCCTGGTCTATTCCTGTATCCCCAGTTTCAATTGCTGAAGTATATATTACAGTGGGTATAGACAATTCTAAATCAAATTTTTGCTTGATTGATATTAAATTAGATCTTAGTCTGGTCAAAAGTCTTGATACTTGCGACCAATGATCTTGATTTAGTATTTCTATATGGTCATGTACTAGTATCCGTATCTCATTGAAACTTCTTACTAGTATTTCAACATGTTTCTTAGCTTTGTTTCTTTGAATAGGCCGAGCAAGAGATTTATAAGATTTTTCGAACTCATTTTTTATGTTATATATTTCGTTGTATAGTTCGGCCCATTCCATTTTATTATGGAAACGATACCAACATAACTATCTTACGTATTTAGCGTAGCCATATATATATTTTATTTTGATTGCATTTATTTATTTATTTCATTTTCTTAAATTTAACAAATTTGATATTTATATAATTTATATATATATTTTTTGTATATAATTATATTTAATGTTGTTTAAATTTTATCTAGGTCATTTGCGCGACTCATGTACTTCTTTTTTAAGCACTTATTGTGTAATTTATACATTTTGTAAAATAGATTTGCGCACATAATAACAACCATGATAATTAACGAAGTGTGTATTAAGTCTAAGTTCGCATTTATGGGCTCTACTTTATTAATGACATTAGAAGTGGAGTCCACTGTCTTAACATCGACTACTCCCATTTTTAGTATATTTGTTTCTGGTTTATAACAAGTATATGTCGGATCAAATAAAACGGGGCCTACTTGGTTCCTTTTGGTCAGAGAATGTGAAGCGGGGCCTTCATTAATGTGAAGGAGGGTCTTCTTTAATGTGAAGCAGGGCCTTCATTAATGTGAAGCAGAGCCTTCTTTATTGTGAAGCAGGGCCTATTGAAAAAGGGAGTTAGAAATTGAGTGAAAGCATGGCAGAGCAGGACAGATATAGTCTGCTGCCAGGTGAGGTCTGTTCGTTAAGCGCTGACATACATGTTAGAAAGAGACGACTAACAATGTAGATGAATTGAGAAGAAAGTAGAAAAGTGGAAAGTTGACGTTTGGAAAATTAGTTCTAAAAGTGCTAGAAAGACGAACAGAACTTGCTGCGGAAAAAATCAATTCAATGGAAAAGATTAACGACTCTCCGACATCAGAAGTGGGATTCGCCTCGCCTACAGATAATACTCCTGGACAATATGTGGCAGCGTTGGAAGCTCAGAACAGAACCCTGATGGAGCTACTAAAATCTATGCAGACACCAAGGACTTCGCCAGCTGTCGATAGGGCTACGCATGTCACCTTACCCAATTAATCCCGATGCTGCCGGAGTAGACGCCTCAGCCTGGTGTACAACAGTCGATCTCGTATTGGCAGACCACGTACTAGAGGGCAGTGGTCTGGTGATGACTTTAAGCAAGGCGCTAGAAGGCAGCGCATCACAATGGTTATCGCAAGTATGTTTTGCTGGCATAACCTGGGCACAGTTTAAGGAACTGTTTATTCAACGCTCTGTGGGAGTGGAGACAACTACAGCGATTCTACTGAACGTTTTGGAGGGTCGTCCTAAACCTGGAGAGGGGTTCGCAGAGTATGGCAGCCGGATTGTTACCTCTCTTATGTCCAAGTGGAAAGCCATAGACATGGAGGAAATCGCAGTGTCGGTAGCGTTGGCACATATGGCGCAAATCGACAACCGCTTGTTGCGTTGGGTATATACAACTAAAGTTACAAGCCGCAATGAGCTACAACAACAACTGCAGGCTCATGCTTCCAAGAGGCCTAATCCGGAAGAGGATGCAAGTTCAACAGGCCCAAAACGAAAGAAGACCAAGTTCCAAGTGAAATGTCATCACTGTGGGAAAATTGGCCATAAAATCGCTGAATGCCGAAATCGACTGGAAAGAACTGGACAGAACGCGAGGGGAAACAATCAGAACGGGAGCAGTAACTTTGGAGTGAAGAACCGGATCAACGTACGATGTTTCCACTGCGACGAAAAGGGACACTACGCTAACACTTGTCCAAAAATTCAAACCAGCGAGAACGAGAAGAAGAAGATGTACGACAGGCGTGTGGACATCTGCACGGTGGCTCCGCCAATGGGAAAAATAAGTGTATCCGGTGAGCTCATTCCATTTTGCTTTGACTCCGGAGCAGAGTGCTCATTAGTTAAGGAAAGTGTTGCAGAGAAATTTAAAGGAAAGCGACTTAATAATATTGTAAAACTAAATGGCATAGGTAACGACTCCATCTGTAGCACAATGCAAATTCTTTCCAATATAAATGTTGAGGAGTATTGCCTAGAGATTTTACTGCATGTTGTAATGGACAAATATTTGAAATACGATGTTTTAATTGGCCGCGAAATATTAAGCCAGGGCTTTAGTGTAACAATAGCCGCAGAAAAATTTAGTATTGACAAAACAAAAAGAGTTGATGTCGTAACTTTTGCTACTTATGATAATATTGTAGATTCCGATGGCGACCTGAGTAACTCAGACAAGGTGGCATTAAAAAACATTTTAAAACGTTACTCTGATTGGTTTATAGACGGAATACCACAGACTCGTGTAACGACAGGGAATTTGGAAATCAGGTTGATAGATCCACAAAAGACAGTGCAGCGCAGGCCATATAGGCTTAGTGAAGATGAAAAAGAGCATGTTCGTTATAAAATCGACGAGCTTCTAAAATCTAATATTATTCGTCCTAGCTGTTCACCTTTCGCTAGTCCGATGATGCTTGTTAATAAGAAAAACGGTAGTGACCGTCTTTGTGTTGATTTCCGTGCTTTGAATGAGAACACAGTAGCAGATAAGTACCCATTACCTCTTATTTCAGACCAAATTGCTAGGTTATGTGGAGCAAGCTATTTCTCGAGTCTTGATATGGCTAGCGGCTTCTATCAAATACCGGTACATCCCAATTCAATTGAGCGTACCGCATTTGTCACGCCTGAGGGTCAATATGAATTTTTGACTATGCCTTTTGGCTTAAAAAATGCTCCGTCTGTGTTTCAGCGCGCAATAAATAAAGCATTGGGTAATCTGGTTCACACTTACGCAATCGTGTACATTGATGATGTCTTAGTGGTGGCTGAAACTAAAGATGAAGCCTTAGACCGTTTACAGATTGTGTTAGAAACCTAGAGCAAGGCTGGATTTTCATTTAACGTAACGAAGTGTTCCTTTCTTAAAACTAAGGTAGAATATTTGGGATTTGTAGTGAGCAATGGACAGGTTCGCCCTAACCCACGCAAAATTCAGGTTTTAACAGACTTACCACTCCCAAAATCGATAACGCAGTTGAGGCAATTTATAGGGCTAGCGTCTTACTTTAGGCAGTTTGTGCCAAAATTGTCAGAGACTTTAAAGCCCTCGTATTCCCTAACCTCAAGAAAAAACTCTGACTTCGTTTGGCAGTTAGAACACGAAACAATTCGCACGAAAATAATATCTGTGCTAACCCAGGAGCCAGTGCTGAAAATATTCGATCCTCAACACTCTATAGAACTACACACAGATGCCAGCTCAATTGGCTATGGAGCAGTATTGCTACACAGAATATATAAAAAGCCCCATGTAGTTGAATATTTCAGTAAATGCACATCACCTGCTGAATCAAATTACCACTCTTACGAACTTGAGACTTTGGCAGTTGTCAATGCAATTAAACATTTTCGTCATTATTTACAGGGGCGAAAGTTTGTAGTGTTTACCGATTGCAATTCGTTGAAAGCTAGTCGTACCAAATTGGACTTATTGCCGAGGGTGCATCGATGGTGGGCCTTTTTACAGTCGTTTGACTTTGACATCCAATATACGAAGGGAGAACGAATGGCACACGTCGATTTTTTGTCAAGGAATCCCTTGGTTAAAGAGAGTAGAAGTGTGGAAAAAGTAGTGGAAAAGCGGGTTGAATTGGCTGAGATAACTGATAATTGGCTAGTTTCTGAACAGATGCGTGATTCTGAGGTGGCAGAGATATTAGCTAAGCTTAAAAATAACGAATTGCCAGACAACTTAGGTAAAACATATGAACTGCGAAAAGGAGTTTTATATAGGAAAATACAAAGAAACGGCAAAACCAAATGCTTGCCTGTAATCCCTAGGGCATTTAGATGGGCAGTGATTAATCACGTCCACGAATCTGTTATGCATCTAGGTTGGGAGAAAACGTTGGATAAAGTGTATGGTTTTTACTGGTTCGAAAACATGTCGAAGTACGTTCGTAGGTTTGTTGAAAATTGTATTACCTGTAAATTAGCTAAGCCACCAGTTGCTAAAATGCAGGTTGAATTACATCCCATTCCTAAGGTAGAAATTCCGTGGCACACCCTACATATTGACATAACAGGAAAGATGAG
The DNA here is from genome assembly GCA_035046345.1 of Drosophila birchii. Lineage (NCBI taxonomy): Eukaryota > Metazoa > Arthropoda > Insecta > Diptera > Drosophilidae > Drosophila > Drosophila birchii. The sequence continues at coordinate 2,271,025 of JAWNOA010000141.1, read as the reverse complement.
TGGGAAAAATGACCTAAAGGAGTACGTTATTGTTTTGGTAGATGCGTTTACAAAATTTGTTTATTTTTATCACACCTTAAAAATTGACACTGAAAATAGTATTAAGGCTGTTAGAGCCGTCGTAGGCTTGTTTGGAGTTCCAAATCGAATTATAGCAGATCAGGGTCGTAACTTTGCAAGTTCAGGATTCCGTGAATTTTGTGTTTCTCAAAAGATTGACTTACACTTAATTGCTACAGGTACGAGCAGAGCAAATGGCCAGGTGGAACGTGTGATGAGCACGCTCAAGAGTATGTTGACCGTTGTCGAAACCAGTCAGAGGTCGTGGCAGGACGCCTTACCCGAAGTACAGCTAGCAATGAATTGTACGGCCACTCGAGTCATCAAGGTCAGCCCATTTGAAGTGCTAATCGGTAGGGAAGCTAGACCTTTTGGCCTTTTGCCGATAGGTGATGAAGAGGACAATTTAGTTGAAAAGGAAAATTAAAGAAAACAAGCTAAAGAAAACATTGAATCCAATGCCTATTACGACAAATGCAGATTTGATAAGAAAAAGGCAAAAATAATAAAATATAACATAGGAAACCATGTATTGCTAAAAATAAAGAGCGTCATCAAACAAAGCTTGATCCAAAGTTTTAAGGTCCTTTCGAAATAATTGAACTATTAGATGAAGATCGGTTCACTTTAAATCATTAACTAACAAGAGAACTTATAAATATGCGCATGATTTTTTCAGAGCATTGTCAATCGACAAAAAGGTAATGATGTTGAAAAAGATTTAGACGACTCTAGTGCAGATGCGACTGATTCTCATGTGGGGAATGATGATATGGATGGCACGGTGGATGCCTTGGAATCCCAAGAGGGGATAGAATAACCGCACCATAATAGAAGGAATTGTTATGGCGGGGGTTGGTGCCAACCGCACCATAACAGAAGGAATTGTTATGGCGGGGGTTAGTGATGACCGCACCATAACAGAAGGACTTGTTATGGCGGGGGTCAGTATGTGGCTGTAAAAGGAAATACACCAGTTGATAAAGCCATGCAATTAGTCAAGTCTGAATTGTAAATTATGATTAAAACGAAAATGTAATTTGTGAAATGTTATTAAGAAATCAATTTGCCTATTTTGTCTAAATGCCTCAAAACTTGTACGTAGAAAAAGTAATGAAATTTTTGTTAATAATAAAATGTAATGAGAACTGATATTTGAGAATACTGTGATTTTAAGGTAACACACGAGGACGAGTGATTCGTTAGGAAGGCTGTGTCAGATCAAATGAAACGGGGCCTACTTTATTCTCTTGGTCAGAGCATGTGAAGCGGGGCCTGCTTTAATATGAAGCAGGGCCTATTGAAAAAGGGAGTTCGAAATTGAGTGGAAGCATGACAGAGCAGGACAGGTATAGACTGCTGCTAAGTAAGGTCTGTTCGTTAAGCGCTGACATACATGTTAGAAAGAGACGACTAACAATGTAGATAAATTGGAAAATTAGTTCAGAAAGCGCTAGAAAGACGAACAGAACTTGCTGCTGAGAAAATAATTCAACAAAGAAATGATAAACAACCTTTCGACATATACATATGTATTAATACAATCGAACATGAACAGAAATAAACTATTAATTTAATCAAAATCTAATCTAATCTGTATTGGAACTCCAGTTAGGATGAAATGCTGAAAAGAAAGGAGGGTTAATTAATACAATCTATATACATTTATATTTATATTAATTTATTTACCTACATATCTACCTATTACCTACCAATTGCTCGTACATTTCTGTCGTGTCCTCGCAGTTTTTCACTTTGATTCTTTTTTCGTCGTCGTCCTTGTTTATATGCGGAATGTTGTTTACTTTTATCCATGCGAAGCGCTGAAATGAAAAATTAGAAACAAATTGTATATTAGTCAAATTAAGTTCGAATTTGTTTGGATAATTATAAATTTATAACGTTGAGTTGTTAATTGTCTTACGTGGGGGGGAGGAAGATGACCGGATGAGTCCGTGACCAGGACGAAGCCGGAATGACCGACTGCCAAGGGGAATCCGGCGATCGGATGCGGATTCCATGCCCCGAGCCTACATCTGGGAAGAAGAGGTGATCGTTAATTATATTGATGTTATTATAGTTTAAATGTTGTTTACCTTTTTATACCCTTGCAGGGTATTATAATTTCAGTCAGAAGTTTGCAACGCAGTGAAGGAGACATCTCCGACCCTATAAAGTATATATATTCTTGATCAGGATCAACAGCCGAGTCGATCTAGCCATGTCTGTCTGTCCGATTATACGCGAACTAGTCCCTCAGTTTTAAAGCTATCTGAATGAAACTTTGTAGTTAGTCTTCTATATACTCTCACTCGTACATATATCGGAACGAGCCGGATCGGCTCATATAGCTGCCATGGATGAACAATCCGAACAATCGGAAAAGTTTTAGAAAAAAGTTCGAACTTTGTCAGTTTTAAGATATTTTCATCAAATTTGAGATTATATCCTATAGCTTCCATAGGAACAATTAGGAAAATAAAAAAAACCCAAACCTTAGCCGATTTTCAAACCATTTTCATCAAATTTGAGACATGGCAACTAATTATTATTCCATAATTTCCGATTTAATTTTTTGTTTAATTTCTGCAAGGGTATACAAACTTCGGTGAGCCGAAGTTAGCTTCCTTTCTTGTTTTTTTTTTGTTGTTGTTAGTGGATTCCAGATAAGCTGCGATTATGGTGCGACCTGTGGGCAGACGGGGAAAAATCCCTCCTGAGATGACTGGCTAGCCGGCCTTGCCTCATCAAAAAGAAACAGCAGGTCGTTACAACACTTAAAATTTTATTAACCATTAACTTGTAATAAGGTGTTTTTTTATTTGAAATTTGAAACAACCACAAACAGTTTTTTAAAAGGTAATATTAAAAATTTTATGAGGGAATATGGAATATTGTTATTGTTGTTATTATCAACTAGACATCTGCATGAGTGGCAAAAAAATCACATTCAAATGCACAATGCTCAAAATGAGTTGAGTGAAAGCAAAGCCAAACTGGAGTGAGTGAGTTGACTCGCTTACGTACGATTCAGTCGCACAAAGAATAGAGAAAGAGAAACGAATTAAATGAAGTGAGAATTCAGACAACTGAGACGCTGAATTCGAACGATTCAAGTTGCAACTTTAAATAAATGGAAACCTAAGCAATTGAAATGCCTTTTTACATTGATTGTTTTTTATTTAACTTATTTCTAAAACATCAAGGCTATTAACTAATTTTTACATAAATTCATGGTAATTTCTAAATTAACAATTACAAACTAATTCAATTAAAAATTTATAGTTTTTACTTGAACTTATTCCTAAATTAACCTTATACATCTAACTTAAATTTGAATGTAGAAACATTATTTTGTTAATATTTTCCGAGTTAGTGGCTATATGAAAACGCTTTTCGGTAATTAAAGAAACAAATTGTTATAAATATATATAAATTAAAACAACAACATTAAACTAAAAAGACAATAAAAATAACGAGGACTAAAAATACATGCAGATTCGTCGGCTTCTTATATTAATAAGGTGTGCATAAATGCGTCTTTGAACTGCAGGCCTCAGAAAAATAATGGACCGAATTTGCACGCAACAACTCGAATTCCTTGAATATACTAAGCAATGCCAAATTTGCCATTTCCCTTTTCGCTTCATTCGTTCTCGTTCATTTCGTTCAACGTCCAAAGCTATGAAGCAAAAGCTAACTCATACTGATACAATGTCGTTTCATTTCTTGCATTCCACTCATTCCATTCCATTCGAATGTATTTAATGAGACGTATATGTTGTGAGTGGTCTCATGCAGATGTCTTTTATCAACATACGACGTTCATAGACTTGTTAGAGATGTCGATCATTCGAAGGCCAAGATTATTGAAGCATTCACATCCCAACGCCTTGGAAAGCCTTGGGCCTATAAATTATTGAGGCAAACGTTTAGGAAATACTTATTTATTTTTTATTTTTCAAATTATTTGTATATATATTTTTTAATAATAATAATTAAATAATTTATGTTTTCAAAAAACGCCATATTGTTATTTTTTTGTCCCTATATATATATGTGGGAGTATTTTCGGAGTATTTTTTATACTAAAAAAATGAAATTATGAAAAGAAATATCTGCATCTATGCATCTGTATCTATGCATGTCTATCCATACCTATGCATGGCCATGCTAAATATAATTATGAAATAAACATTTTTAATCCTTATGACCTGTTTGCTTTTTATTTTTATCGTTTGATATTATAATGTTATCTCTATCTTCTATTTTAGTTACTTTATACGGACCAGTGTACTCATAATCTAACTTATGGCCTGTTTCATTTCTTAGCAAAACTTTATCTCCTACTGATATATCTATATTTTTTATTTTATGATCATATAGTTTTTTATTTCTATACTTATTTTCTTGTAACATTACTCTAGCTCTTTTATATACTCAATTATATCTTTAGATATATTTTTCCAGTAATAGTGTCTTTTTACTTTGGCCAAAGTTTTTGATATGCCAGTATGACAGCCTTGTATGGGATCGTCATGAAATGTAGATAATATTGCTTCTTCTTCTTTTAAACTTTTTATTTGGGTCACTGGGTTGAGTAGAGCTACTCTTAACGTATTCAACATTTAATTGCCCATTAATTTAAAATTATTTATTGAAACATTTTCAAAGATATTTTCCCACGGTGCCAGTTTCACTTGCCTGCTTTTATTTATACCAGCTTGCATTTCAAGCCTTTGGAAGAACTGACCTAAGTCAATAATATCATTAGTATAAAATAGCTAACATTATATCTTGCGATTATTTTAAGAAACATAGCAGGTTTTTAATCTGCAAGGTCACTACTTTACGTACTTCATTATTGTTTATGACTTCATATACGTTGAGCTTAGATGCTTTTTCAATAGTTTGCCTAGGCAATTCTATTTCTTTAATTGCCGCGCGAAATTTTTGTCTACTTTGATGTCTTGTAGTGACTTTCATAATATTTCCTGTAATATTTTGTATCTCCTTAATAGTTATTCTTGACAATGCGTCAGCTACATGATTGTCAAAAGTGCCCAACGGCGCCCAGCTGGAATTGTCAATGTTTTGCTTTTGATTTGGGAGTGGAACTTGATCGATCGTCCGAAAATAAGGTAGTTATCGAACGAAACTAGTTTTTATCAAAACAAACGAAACTTGGATTTAATTTGGACGCAATTTGGATGTGACACATTCCCATCATAAGGCCCCTATACAAACTGAGTTTGCCCTGATAACGCAGTCACTCAATAACGCAGCCTAGTGTAAACAGACCCTTACTTTCTTTTTTATTGTGAAACATAGAAGAGAAGCATCGATGATTCCCAGCGATGTTGGGATTGATTCTCTTTGTTTAGGTGAGGGGCCCACTGTGCCGCCTCGGCTCACCGAACGGTAAGAGCGCATCCGCGCTCGCCCTTTCTCAACAAGCCCGCGCTTAGTCGATGTTTTTCACCTTTTTGGTGAAAAAGATCAATAAAACATCCATGTTAAAAACCGTTTTTTGTTTTGGTGAAAGTTTTTTTCAATTTTTGAATTTTTTAAAAAATAAGCGACAATTTTTAAAGGAAACAAAAATTTATTTATTTTTCAAGGTTGGTAAACATCAATAGGAGTGACAGTTATATATTACGATATGTTTATTTTTTTATATGAAAAGCTTTATATTAACTTATAACTATAATATTTACATATATTCTTGGAATTTAAAAAGAATAACATTAAATTAAAAGAAAACTTATTACATATTTTTGGAAATTAAGTTTTGACTTAAATGAAAAAGAAACTAAAAATCAATATTTTCATTTTTATTTTTGTTTATAAATAAATGTTTATCAACAACTTTTGATGACAGTCTGGTTAGATGGTCACTAACTAATTGTCCTGCCCTACTAAATACCCTTTCGGACTCGCATGAAGATGCGGGAACGCAGAAGAACTATTTTGCTAATGTTTTAAATGCATCCGCCTCAGAACCCAGCCTATACCAACAACAAGTCACACTAAATTTGCAATATTCTATAAGTCATTTTATTGGGAAATATGGAAAATAAATTGTATACATACAATTTATGCAGTTTTCTCTCTCCTCCGCTGCAAAATAAGATAAAGATGGAAAAATATCGATGTTTCCCAGCCAAACATTGATGTAAGAGATGTTTCGAAAACATCGATGTTGGCTTCGATGTTTGTCTACCTCTAGCTCAGTCTCTTGCGCTCTCGCGGGGCTGGGGTCTGCCGTCGCCGATCTTGCTCTCGCTCACAGTTTTACATCGTTTTACATCATAAGTGCCAACAGATAAGCGGGGTCTTCTGACATTGACGCAAGCGGACGTGAGTTCAGGCACGCCTCGATCCTGGCCAGGAGCGTGGACAGCTCCTCAAATGTGTATTTCCGCGTGGCTGTGGACTTGTAAAACAGGGTCATGAAGCTCTTGACGCCTTCTTCCCACAGGCCGCCCGTGTGCGGCTTCTGGAGGAATGAAATGCCAGAGAAACTGATGGTGACTGTAGGCACCAGTCACAGCCCCTTTCAGGCTTTGATGGAAATCGCGGGAGAGTTGGGCGGCCGCCGCCACAAAGGTCTTTCCGGTGTCCGACTGCACCTGGCAAGGGCATCTTCTTCGGGATACGAATCGGGCAAAAGCAGCAAAAAATTTCTCAGTCGTAAAGTCGGACGTAGGCTCTAAATGAATGGCCTTCGTGGAGAGGCACACAAACACCAACACATATCCCTTTGATAAGACAGGCTTGTTTTATATCAAAGGGACCGGCATAGTCCATACCGAAAGTCCATACGTTAAAAGACGAGAGAAGGACGTACGCTCCTTAGGTAACTTTCCCATGAGTTTCGTCTTTACCTTCTTCTTGTGGATGACACATCCCTTTCATGAATAGATGACGGACTTGACCAAAATCCTTACACTTCGGATCCAGAATTTGGCCTGGCTCAGCCTGATCATCAGCTGATTACCGCTGTGCATTGTGTGAACCAATCTCAAGGACGTAGTGTCTGCGGTGAGTGAAGAAAACTGGGTGACGCTCGACCAACGTAATTTCAGTAGCAGTCAGGTGATCTCAAACGGAGACTGAATCTTCCATGCACGCTGGATGAAGCAATTAACGTAAGCTAGGACCCCTGTCGAATGTGGAAAAACGTTCAAGAATGTCTTTAGGGGGCGCCTTCGCGACATGGACTTTGACAGTTCTCTTCTCGCGTTTAGTCGCGAGGGCTTCATTGCCCGGAGTGGGCCACTCACAACGAGGCCTCTGCATCCAGGCAGGACCGCGCCACCACAGCTGGGTCTCCGCAAGGTCTTGAAGCGCGACCCCCCGAATAGCAAGATCTGCAGGGTTCTGATCGGAGCGGACATGTGCCCATTTCGACGCCGTACACCTTCTATGAAGCGTCGGAGAAACCATGTTGCTCGCTCTTTAGGTGCGGTCGGGACGCGATCCTGAAGCCAAATGTCTTGCATAAACATCTTTGTCCGGACAATGAAAGAGGCTAGCCAACCTGCTGGATCGAAAAATATGGCATTTTGCAAAAGGACTTGACGCTTCATAAATGACGATCCGGAAGCCAATTCTGGCGGAACAAAGAAGAACTCATTCGTCGTCGCCTTCCACCGCACGCCGAGAGTCTTGGCCATGGTCTCAGCATCGATTTCAAGAAAATCGCTGCAGAGACAGCGGACCATTTTCTAAGTGGGCACCCTGCCGATCCGAGCGTCCCCTCTAGCTCCCGAATCGCCACTTGGGCATTGACTTTGGAAAGTGGTGGGTTGCCCCTCTCGCTGTTGATCTGCTGCTGATGTCCGGGGCCTATTGGCTAAGGCGTGGCCGGTGCCGGTCTCCGCACTAGTCTAGACAATTTTTAAAGGAAACAAAAATTTATTTATTTTTCAAGGTTGGTAAACATCAATAGGAGTGACAGTTATATATTACGATATGTTTTTTTTTTTATATGAAAAGCTTTATATTAACTTATTACTATAATATTTACATATATTCTTGGAATTTAAAAAGAATAACATTAAATTAAAAGAAAACTTATTACATATTTTTGGAAATTAAATTTTGACTTAAATGAAAAAGAAACTAAAAATCAATATTTCCATTTTTATTTTTGTTTATAAATAAATGTTTATCAACAACTTTTGATGACAGTCTGGTTAGATGGTCACTAACTAATTGTCCTGCCCTACTAAATACCCTTTCGGACTCGCATGAAGATGCGGGAACGCAGAAGAACTATTTTGCTAATGTTTTAAATGCATCCGCCTCAGAACCCAGCCTATACCAACAACAAGTCACACTAAATTTGCAATATTCTATAAGTCATTTTATTGGGAAATATGGAAAATAAATTGTATACATACAATTTATGCAGTTTTCTCTCTCCTCCGCTGCAAAATAAGATAAAGATGGAAAAATATCGATGTTTCCCAGCCAAACATTGATGTAAGAGATGTTTCGAAAACATCGATGTTGGCTTCGATGTTTGTCTACCTCTAGCTCAGTCTCTTGCGCTCTCGCGGGGCTGGGGTCTGCCGTCGCCGATCTTGCTCTCGCTCACAGTTTTACATCGTTTTACATCATAAGTGCCAACAGATAAGCGGGGTCTTCTGACATTGACGCAAGCGGACGTGAGTTCAGGCACGCCTCGATCCTGGCCAGGAGCGTGGACAGCTCCTCAAATGTGTATTTCCGCGTGGCTGTGGACTTGTAAAACAGGGTCATGAAGCTCTTGACGCCTTCTTCCCACAGGCCGCCCGTGTGCGGCTTCTGGAGGAATGAAATGCCAGAGGAACTGATAGTGACTGTAGGCACCAGTCACAGCCCCTTTCAGGCTTTGATGGAAATCGCGGGAGAGTTGGGCGGCCGCCGCCACAAAGGTCTTTCCGGTGTCCGACTGCACCTGGCAAGGGCATCTTCTTCGGGATACGAATCGGGCAAAATCAGCAAAAAATTTCTCCGTCGTAAAGTTGGACGTAGGCTCTAAATGAATGGCCTTCGTGGAGAGGCACACAAACACCAACACATATCCCTTTGATAAGACAGGCTTGTTTTATATCAAAGGGACCGGCATAGTCCATACCGAAAGTCCATACGTTAAAAGACGAGAGAAGGACGTACGCTCCTTAGGTAACTTTCCCATGAGTTGCGTCTTTACCTTCTTCTTGTGGATGACACATCCCTTTCATGAATAGATGACGGACTTGACCAAAATCCTTACACTTCGGATCCAGAATTTGGCCTGGCTCAGCCTGATCATCAGCTGATTACCGCTGTGCATTGTGATGCTTTGCGTAAATTAGACGAGAAGTCGAGAATATGGCAGTCCTACGGACTAGATGCTGAACCAATCTCAAGGACGTAGTGTCTGCGGTGAGTGAAGAAAACTGGGAGACGCTCGACCAACGTAATTTCAGTAGCAGTCAGGTGATCTCAAACGGAGACTGAATCTTCCATGCACGCTGGATGAAGCAATTAACGTAAGCTAGGACCCCTGTCGAATGTGGAAAAACGTTCAAGAATGTCTTTAGGGGGCGCCTTCGCGACATGGACTTTGACAGTTCTCTTCTCGCGTTTAGTCGCGAGGGCTTCATTGCCCGGAGTGGGCCACTCACAACGAGGCCTCTGCATCCAGGCAGGACCGCGCCACCACAGCTGGGTCTCCGCAAGGTCTTGAAGCGCGACCCCCCGAATAGCAAGATCTGCAGGGTTCTGATCGGAGCGGACATGTGCCCATTTCGACGCCGTACACCTTCTATGAAGCGTCGGAGAAACCATGTTGCTCGCTCTTTAGGTGCGGTCGGGACGCGATCCTGAAGCCAAATGTCTTGCATAAACATCTTTGTCCGGACAATGAAAGAGGCTAGCCAACCTGCTGGATCGAAAAATATGGCATTTTGCAAAAGGACTTGACGCTTCATAAATGACGATCCGGAAGCCAATTCTGGCGGAACAAAGAAGAACTCATTCGTCGTCGCCTTCCACCGCACGCCGAGAGTCTTGGCCATGGTCTCAGCATCGATTTCAAGAAAATCGCTGCAGAGACAGCGGACCATTTTCTAAGTGGGCACCCTGCCGATCCGAGCGTCCCCTCTAGCTCCCGAATCGCCACTTGGGCATTGACTTTGGAAAGTGGTGGGTTGCCCCTCTCGCTGTTGATCTGCTGCTGATGTCCGGGGCCTATTGGCTAAGGCGTGGCCGGTGCCGGTCTCCGCACTAGTCTTCGTCTTTATGCATGCGGAATTGCATGCCTAAGAGTAGAGAGGTCCGGGGCAGTTGGTCGGGCAGACTTCTGGTCGTTTCGGCATTGGTTTGGAAGTATTTGATTTCGTTATGAGTTTTTGACTTATAACTTTTATTCATTTGCTGAGTGAGTTGTGACTTGTGGTAGTCTATTTTGGAAGGCTTCTCTTGAAATTTCAAGCTCATTATAAAGTTTTTGAGCCGTCGTCCATGCGGGCTGTGCTGACTGTACGGATAGCAGCCACATTTTTTGCGATATTCTTTTTTTTTTCGCGCGAGTCCCACGCCCACCTCCCGCCCAACCGACCGAAGGGCGCAGCCGTGTGACGTACGGCACGAAACGCGTACTAGGTAGACGCGAGAGAAGAAAAAATAGTATAGTACGAGGAAAGTACTACTACGGGCTAGTACTATAAGCAATATAGTCTTTAGTTTTTGAAGGCTTTCAATGCCTTCAATACTACTAAAAAGACGATTGTAATCAGTACATAAAACCTTAAGGGTTCATGCACTTCAAACTCACGCCTACAGTGGTTAACTACTAATGGTATAAAAGTTCTAGATGAAAGATGGGGAACATGGAAATTGAGCTGGTCTAGCAGGTAGGGGCTCTCCACATCACCGTTAATTAGTTTATGTAAAAAGACGACGCCAAGCATCGTCCTACGGTTAGCTAAAGAAGGTAGATTAAGTAGGAGAAGTCTACTAGCGTAAGACGGTAATCTGAGGTTTGCATCCCAGGGTAGACCACGGAGGGCAAAAAGTTCTTTTGGACAGAGTCAATGCGGCTACTATGGACCCTAAATTGAGGACTCTAGACGCACGAGCCATACTCCAATATAGGGCGAACCAACGAAGTAAAGAGAGTCTTCGTTACATAAGGAGAATCGAATTCCTTCGCCCACCTTTTAATGAATCCCAGCATGCCTCTGGCTTTGTTAACCATACAAGAAATATGTTCAGAGAACGAAAGTTTAGGATCCAGGCGGACACCCAGATCATCAACTCATCAAAAATAGAAATTCTTTCCAAAGAGCAGTCGTTAAGCATATAGGTTGCAAGCAGGGGAGTAACACGTGAAAATGTCATCAGTTTGCATTTTGAGCTGTTGAGATGTAAATCGTAAGCATGACACCATGCTTGGAAGTTATCAAGATCCGATTGTAGGTCTGATTGGCAAGGACTGTCCCTTTACTGCAAGCAAAGTTTAACGTCATCAGCGTACATAAGTACTCTGGAATTGGTTAGAACCTGTGGCAAATCATTGATAAACAATGTGAATAGCAGTGGTCCAAGGTGGCTACCATGTGGGACGCCAGATGTCATCCTGGGGCTATTGGATTGAACGTTTCTGAACAGAACCTTTTGGGTCCTGTCACTAAGATAACTCGAAATCCACGTAAGAAGATTACTAGGAAACCCCATTGAATCCAGTTTCCTAGCCAGAAGAGAATGATTAACCGAGTCGAAATCTTTACTGAAGATGGAGTAAACAACATCGTTTTGAAAGTTTTTTTTAAGCCCCTAATAACGAAACAAGTAAGTTCCAGAAAATTGGTCGTGGTTGATCTTCGCCTCAAAAGCAGATCAAGAATAAGTGAGCTTTCGTTTAAAATGGGAAAATTAAGGACGAACTGGGTATAGCTGGAGAAAATGCATGATTTGAAGATATTGAGGGCGAATATGTAGTTTTAAAAAACTCAGCAAAGAGATTGGCTATTTCTTGATTCTAAATGACAGCGATGGAGGGTTATAAAACGGTTAAGGATTCTGCGTGAACTGGACCTCACAACAAGGCAAAAAAAGTTCTATAACACTGAGCGTTAAACACGGTAAAGTTAGATCGAGCACTAAGATAAGACGAGAAAGCCGTTCTTGAACCAGTAAGTTTACCTTTGTTTTAAAGCCTAGTCTTTACGTTTTTTAAACGTGTCAGCTCTTTGTTAAACCAAAGTGGTTTATTAGAGACCGACGGGTAGGTTTTCGGAACACATAAAGAGGAAAATGAGTTCAAGGCACTGTAAAAGATATCAACGGCGGATACCATGTCAGATAATGTCGTGTAATAAAAAATAAAATTCTGTTATTAAAGTGTTTAGCCTCTGATAGTCAGCATTTTGGAAACAGCGGACTCTGTTTAAACTACTACCAGATGTCGTTGCTAAAACTGTCCCAATCTTTTATCGTTCCAAATCTCAAAACCATTAGAACGGGGACCAGGAGCTGTAGCGACGGACATTGGCAGGAAATCTGTTGCTGTGTCTCAGAAAGTTGCAGCCGACTAGCAGCGGATTTTTTGCGTTTCGGCGACTCATTTAATAGCTTCATACTATTAATTTGAGCGTCTATCGCGGAGAACAGGTCATTCGCCTTGCGAAAAGTGGCCATGATCTCAGAAAATCCACTCCTGGTCTGACGCATGAAGGATGATATTTCCTTCTCAACCGGTCGACAGGCGTCACAACAATAACGCAGGCCAAAATAAATACTGTTTAATAAATAATGTAAAACAAAAAGAACTAATGAAGAATAATGTAAATAAAGAAATATAATGTAAACAACAGAACCCAAATGAGAAATGTAAAAAAATAATGAAAAAAGAAAATCAGAGAAAACATATGAAGAAGACAATAAAAACAATTAACAAATAAAGAACCTACGACCCTTTCAATTTAAACGCGCGCGCACTGTGCGGAGAATAAGAGGAAGAGGCAGATTGCGGCGGGCACACTAGGCCACGCTAGGCCCTATATAAAGCGGACCGCTGGCCTTAGGAAAGCACTTAGCAGACTACGGCGATCAGAAGCGGTAAGCCTCTAGCAGCACACTTCCAGTAGTCAGCAGCCAAAGTTATTTTTTGAGCAAACCGAATCTTAGGATTTGCATCCGATTCCGCCAGTAGACTTTTGAGTCCGTCCGAATCTTTCGAGTCCGCCAGTAGACTTTCGAGTCCGCCCGAAGACTTTCGAGTCCGCTAGTAAACTTCTAGTCCGCCCGAAGACTTCCGAGTCCGCCCAGAAGACTTTCTAGTCCGCTGCTTTCTCTAAAGACTTTCGAGGTCGCCCAAAACGCACAGACGAGGGTCCCCAGACGCGAGAAGTCCGGACCAGGATACGGCGCCTCCCCGGGCAGTTAGGCGCAGTGCTTCCTCAACTCTGTCAACTAATAATTGAAAAAAAAAAAATCATTTCGATTCTGCTGCACACCTCTCTCTATCATTGCCGCTTCTGCTTCTGCGTCTTGAATTTCTTACTCCTTCACCTGGTTTATCATTGGAGCACTGCCTCGGCTTTCGGGTGGAACCGTACATAATCGGGAGTTTAAGTCTGCTTTTGATCCCTTCGTGGACAAGTTTAAACACTCCATCAAATTTTTTAGCTGAGCCACAGTAATTTTATTGATTGAACTTACACAAAAAAAATTCTCGATCCCACTTCTGAGATTGTGACAGTATGTTAATTACTTTCTTTAATATATTGTTTTATTCTTTTCTTTCTTGTTTTATTCTTGTTACTTCTTATTTTAATTTAGTTTATACACGTTTTATCCCTTGCGCTCTTCTCTTCAAAGTGATCTCTTTCTTCTTTTCAACTTCAAAATCAACCCCAGTTTCACTAGCCAGTCTCTCTCATGCTCTGTCATACGTGAGCTTACTCTCTGCGAACAATGTGACCAGAACATACATATATCAACTGGCCTGCTACACTTTTATATACAAATTGGAAGAAGAGCTTGGCATCATGAAGTTAGCTGCACTTGAGTTAAGCCCAGGCTTGCATTTTTGGCCGAAATTCCAGCCATAGAGGGAGCTTTTGATCCTACGATCCGATAGGTCGCCTAATTTGAATTCAGCCACCAGAGGTTCTGTGACAAGCGCCACTACAATTACCAACTAGTTTTCCCAGCATATATTCAATTTGATAATAAGCTTTCGCCTTATTCTGCCTTTCACAAAAGTTGGGGCTAATTTAGCATTAAAGCCCTTTGTAAAACAACTTTTCTGAAAGTTCCAATGAAAAATCTCCTGACCTAAGTCATACGAAGCCCCCGACTTCGCCAATTATACGCTTTGTCTTTCCGGGCATATTGTTTATGTACGCAAATGTTGGCTTGATTTCTCATAATGACAAAGGAATCGTCCTTGTTAAATATGATGGACCGATCCTCTAACAAGTGTAATCTGCGCAAAAGCTCATACGTGCTTGCATGGGTGATCATATGCTGACCAAAGACAAGTCGATAAGGGGTATTATTCGTTGCAGTATGGAAACTTAAACGCAAAGAGCAACAGATTTTACTAAGGTTCTCATCCCAGTTGGTATGGTGAGGATGTAGATAAGCTTTTATGGCCGATATTACCAAACGATTCACGCGTTCCGACACATTCCCTTGAGGGGCGTACGCAGCCGTAAAAGCAGGGTTTATCCCATATTTGGGTAGCAACTGTTTAAACGCGTTCCACTTAAATTGGACTCCATTATCAGTAACAAGGGTCTCCGGAACTCCATAGCATTGAAAAAGCTCCTCTTCCATTAAAGTCAGAATGGCATCGACTGAAAACTTTTTCACAGGTTTCTGGAAAGGAAATATCGTGAAATGGTCGATTACTATAAAGATTCCAATGTGGCCTGCCTTGGAACGTGTATACGGTCCTAAATAATCTATGTAAAGCTTCTGGAAGAACCGATGACTCTCTGTGGACTTGTCCAATGGTGGTCTTAACGTTTGATTGGATGGCTTAGTAACCTTAAAAATTTCTCACTGGTTAACATAATTCCGCACATCGGTCACTAAGTTTGGCCAAAAATAATAAAAATATTGCACCGTGAGAGGATAACGGATCATCGTGAGCTAATTGTAACGCCACCGAAACTAATCATGAAGGTAACCAAAGCTTCCGGGCTTGATCATCTGCGATTTTGTGGCCGTTTGCATGTTCCATTCGACGAAATCTTTGATCCGCCTCTACTTTCGTATCAACCACTAATCCCTTTTCAACTTTCTCTCGTAAATCCTGATATGGGGATAAGTTGAAGTGCGGGGACTTCAAGTCGAGAAACTGAGGCAACTCTACAGCGGATAAATCTTCAGAAAAGGTTTGAGAAAGCGCATCGGGTACAATTATTTCGGCTGCGTTTTCGATGCTGAATGGTAAAATCATATCCTTGTAACTTTAAAGCCCATTGAGCTAATCGGCTACTAAGAATCGATTGAGTCATCAACCATTTTAAGGAGGCATGGTCGGTTATTACCGTAAAAGAATGTCCCTCGATATACGCTCTGAACTTCTTAACACTTAAAATAGCTGCCAAAATTTTTTTTTCAGTAACCGAGTAATTACACAGTGCGACAAAATTCAACTTTTTGTCTGTATCTGGAATGAGACAAACCTTTTCTTATAGATTTTTGGACGCTGAATCCGAATCTGTAATCAGAATTTTTCTATCACGTAACATTTTTGCAAAAAACGCGTTCAAAGTTGCCAAAAACACTGTTTTTGCCCTACTTTACAGTAATATAGCTCGGTTTCAAGACGTGCTAGAAACTTCGTTCTTTTCGCGAAATATAGCTAAATACTTCTATAATGATGATCAAGTGGTCATTCGTCGGATACATTTTTAATTGGTGAATGATATGCAATTGAATAAGGCGCGCGCGCGCCCCATATTGCTGCGGTAACATCCTGGACATGGCGAGCGCGCGCGAGTTATTCCGTTGCATATCATTTGTCTACTAGAAATGTATTCGATGAATGACCACTTGGTCATCATTATAGAAGTATTTAGCTATATTTTGCGAAAAGAACGAAGTTTCTAGCACGTCTTGAAACCGAGCTATATTACTGTAAAGTAGGGCAAAAACAGCGTTTTTGGCAACTTTGAACGCGTTTTTTGCAAAAATGTTACGTGATAGACAAATTCTGATTACAGATTCGGATTCAGCGTCCAAAAATCTATAAGAAAAGGTTTGTCTCATTCCAGATACAGAAACCGTGTTGCACTGTGTTATTATTATTATTATACAAATAGATAAATACTTCATTTTTCAGAGTAACCGGTATAATGCAATCCATTAATTTCGACATGGTCGACGGCGCATTTTTTAACCCAAACGGCATAACCGTGAACTTTTACAACGCTCTACCGGGTATTGTAAAAGCGGTTTTATCGCGTGAGCCTGGTTCAAGAGGAATCTGCCAATAGTCATCTTTTAAATCGAGGCTGGTGATAAATTCGGCTTTTGGTAATCTGCTCAATATACCGTCAATTATTGGCATTGGGTATGCATCCTTACGGGTGACCGCATTCACTTTACGGCTGTCGACACACAGGCGGACTTTGCATGGCCGGCGAACTAAAACAACTGCTGAAGACCAGGCACTTTCTGAATCTTCAAACAGAAGCTTTTCAATCGCGGGTGAAACGGGATAATGACGCTGTTTGATCGGCTTCGCGTCGCCTTCGTCAATAGAATGGGAGAGTGCGTTAGTTCTTCATTTTTCCGTTTAGGATGGGAACATTTGAATGGTCTTCTGCAATCTACTTCTTGCTCCCTTGAGATCGGCCTGAACAAATCAGCTTCAATCGTTGCTAGACTGTTCTCAGTAGTGGATTGAAGGAGATCTAACGGAAGTAGATGAAACTCTGTCCAAAAATCAATATCTAAATACAGCGACTGTACTAAAAAGGGGACAATATAAAAGATTAAACGTTTCTAATCGCCGTTATATTCCATTTCTGCACGAAACTTGCCCATTATAGTTTGAGTTTGTCCATCCGCAGTTCGGACAGATGTTATCATGGGCTTATATTTTACCTGTTCTTGCAATAGCTCTTTAGCCAACATACCTCCAACACAACTAATGGAAGCACCGGTGTCCATTAAGCCTGATATTGAGCGACCTAAGACATTTACTTTCGCATATGGGCGACTATCAGTAAATATTATGGCAGACATCAAACACTTCTGTTCTCTGCGCAAGTCTCGGTAGTAGGTTCTTAAGCGTCTTATAGAACGTTTTCTTCGGTTAGAGTATCTGTCAGATACTGTAAAATAGGTAATAGGTGGGTAAATGGAACATTCAGGGTCGGTGGTCAAATCTGGGAATGGTTGGTAAGAATATTTGAATTCTTCTATTCCGCGTTGGATTCTTTGGAAACTGTCAGTTTCCGTGCACTTTTTACTGGTGCACGAGCTTGATAGTTTTTTGCACCTGTACACTTTGGACAGGAGGGTCGATACGTATCCGGTTTTCCACAACCGTAACAGAAGACTTTTCGCTCATCATAGCAATCATGGTATAAATGACCACAATTCCAACACTGGGTGGTTATTGCGGACAGCTTCACATCTTCCGTCTCGCTTTTAACTTCACATTCGCTTTTGATCTCGGAAACCATACGACGACGTGCGGGAAGAGGTTTTCGCACTGCGGTATTGATGGTGTGCATAAAAGATTCTCGCATATGTTTCACTCGTCTTAACCGTGCTATGCTACCAAAATGGTGGTACAGTAGTTCGACTTGGAACTCAGGCAACAAATTTGACCGAACGCACTCTAACAAGGACAACTCTGACATCGGCACGGATAACTTAGCGGTTAATTTAACAATGCTTTCATAAAACTCATCAAAGTATTCTCCTGTCTTCTGTTTGCGACGATCAATGGATGCTCTGATACTAACATCAGTTCGTTCTTCCCTAAACTGCTCTCTTAAAGCTTCACATAGACTAGTCCAATTTTCTTCTTGAACGCTTTATTCATACCGCCAGTACCATTCAATAGCTGATCTTCTAACAATGTGCTAATATGGCACGTCAAAAGCTCAAGGTTTCCGTCTAAAGTTTTCCGCTTAAGCGTTTCTACCCGATGTAGGAATCCATCTATACTCATAGCAGATTTTCCTGAAAACTTTAGATTCCAGTGACTTTTAATTTGACCTACACGATCGGGTCTCAAGTCTGAAGTCCTTGACGGCAAACCAGAGGGTTCAGAGTTTACCACAGAAAAAGGATTACTGACCCTGGTGTTAGTGAGCAGGACACTTTCGGTTCGAAAAACCCCTCGTTGAGTAATTGCTTTCTGAAGATTTTGAAACCCTACATTCATGGCTCTCGTTAAAAGCTCTGTTTGTCTTATAGCTGCAGCACTCATGGCCTCAACTAATAATTGCTATATTTTATTCATCGCAGGAGAAGGATTTTGTTTTCATCCACTTGACTCATCTTCGAGATTTGGTAAGTTTCCTGTCTCTGTACTCATATTTTCGGAAGGTGCATTCACTTGCCTACGGTGACTTCTAGATCGGACTGGCATATTGTCTGAATGTAAACTCTGAGAAGACTGATTTAAGTCAATATTAAGGGTTAAGGTCATACGCGATGGCTCTAGTCGAGATCTGCAGACCGGACAAATATATCTATCATATTTCCCACTTTAGTGTTAAAACAGACCCAATGGAAAGTGTTGTTGTAATTGGTGGATAATAACTGAGCGGGATATTCGATGTCTTTCAGGCATAGGTAGCATTGAATATCTCTTGGAAGTTGTTTCTTCATATTAAATTAATTTGAATGCGTATTATATTACGATTAGTTGATATGAAATTGATACCAAGGCTAACTAGATTAATTAGCTACCAATATTTGTATTAAACTATATTTGGTCCTAACACAATATAAAATATTCAAAAACCTAACAAAATCAAAATTCAGGAATCATGGAACTCTTCCATGAGCAAGATTATTTACACCTCCATAATACTTAATTTAGACTATTATAGGAGTACATTAACTCTGAACCCACCTAGATGACGCAATCTTTCCAATACACTACCTCCTTGGTGAGACAACCTTTAATCCTCAAAGATGTTTTGGTTGTACGATTTATTTGTCTTCTTAGGTATAATTAGATTCAGGGTCCATTATAAAAGAAATATTTTCAAACAGGTCCATTATCTGTAGCATCATCGGTATATTCTTTTTATGACTCGTTCATATGATATTCCCAAATATTTAAATAATTTAAGGAACATATAGATATGCGATCCAAATATGAATTTCCTGCCAATGGCAGTAAAGGGAGATTGAAAGAGAAAAGAAGGAGAATAAGACTCAAAGAGAGTGAAGAAAAGTAAAATATTGCCTTCCAGTTTATGGCGAGTTTGAGATGCTGGTATACTAACGGTAAGCTACCGATTAAATACCAGTCGAGTTAACCTTTGTAACGACGGTCACGAGGTGGCCGCCGTCACGATGTAAATAATCTGATGTAAATAATCTGTAAATATGTATATATAGTTTAAGTGTAAATATTATTATTAAGATTAGGTAGTTAGGGATTAGCTATAAGAATAGGGTTAACAACGCTGTAAATGGAGTCACCATAGGTTAAGGCAAGGAGTTAGGCGTTAGGAGGGGGCCGGGCGCTCACCATCGGTCACACCGGACCTGGCATCACGGGCAACATTGCCCGCAACACCGCCCGCAACAATTGCCCGCAACACCGTCCGCAACGTTGCCAGCAACATCGCCCACCACACCTGCAAGGAACGGGACGAAATCGGCTGGAGGACCGGAACACGGATCCACCAATCAGCGGCCAACTGAGGAGGCCAGAGAGCGCGATCCGGGCAGAGACCCGCGGCGCAGGCGCCGGCAGAGCGCAAAGGAATGCGATGGAATTCGCACCGCTCAGAAGAGAGAGCGAGAGGGGAAGGGCGCAAAGGAATGCGATGGAATTCGCACCAGCCACCCGCCGCTCAAGAGAGAGAGCGAGAGGGGAAGAGCGCAGGAATGCGGGAATGCGGAACGGCGCGTGCCAGCGATCGTGGCAGCGCTGCCGCCACTGGAACCGGCAGAATTAGGTCAAGGCAGAGTGGACAATAAGAATTGAGATGACTCGTAATTTGGCCGGCAGCGGAGATAGTTAAACACAGTGAATCAGTGCAAACACCCCCCAAAGACACACACAAACGCATCGACAAGGACAACGCAGGACCCCCCCACGATAAGGAGAACGAAGCATAAGGACGAGGACAAGGAACACGACAAGGAAAAGGAGACACCGGGTGAGCAATTGCGCCCGACGCATTCAGTGGGGCGGGAGAATTAACTCATAAGGAGCTAGCGCAGGCAGAACCAAATAGCAAATAAAACAAACATAATGAATACATAATTTCGTCTACTCCTTACATTAACCGCCACCCTTTTCGCACCCCGCTGTGCCCCCTCCTCCCCATCTCAGCCGCCATCGGGTAACACCAGACGCGGATTTGGGCAGGACGGGAACAGGAGCACCCCGCTGCTGAGATTAATTCCGGGCGTGGGTGCGGGCGGCGACTCTTGGGCTCACCAGGTCGCCTGCCCGATCTCAGAATGCGCCCCAGGGATTGCGAGTCATAGGGACATTTTAGGGGAGGGCGTCGGCCACCGTCGGGATACCACGGTGGAGTCGACGGGCCGCGGCAGCTCGGGCACGCCAGTGCCGTGGTCATAGGTCAGGGTTGAGGGCGCGGGAGCAGGCTGCCGGTATCACGGCAGCCACGGCTCCAGTCTCTAGTGGAGGGTCTGGCCGCTGGGAAACTCCAGGGCCGGCAGTGGAATCCCGCCCAGCGTGGGCAATAAAATCTGGCCGTCAGAGTCGGCGAAAACCCACCCTTAAAATACTCGGCAACCTCGGCCCCTCCATTTCTTGGCGTTTCCAAACTATAAATTTAACTGGGAAGGGACTCTGGGCCGCTGAGTTCATATCTCGGCCTTTGCATCCTTACAGTTTGGCGCCCGTAAACAGGGGCCGTCAGGAAATGGGGAGATGTAGGAGCCCTTACTAAGGTGGATTAAAGCCCCACCAGACGATCGAGTTTTTAACGGTGCGTACATGTACATATATATACATACATATATGCACATGCAAGCGACCAAAAATTGCCAGAAAATTCCATAGTAGCGACGCACGTGCAGCCGCCGTAACGGCACCTTGTTTTTTTCGGGTAGCTAAGAAGAGAAGGGGAAAGAAGAAATCGCAATAGGAAAATTCCATTCAAGTCAAAGAAATACAGTCTCGGCAAAACAGGCCGCAAATTCGTAGTCAATAAGAAGAGTTACAAAATCGCTGCCGAAGCCGACGTCGGCAGAGCAGAGCAGAACAGAGAAAAAAAAAAAAAAACGTCGCTGCACGTGCAGATCACGAGTCGCGGTCATATATACACACATACATATATATATCTACATACACGAGTACTAATTTTCGCTCTTGGTTGCGCCGCCATCAGGGCGGGGACCAACTTATATAGTGGCCTTTCTGATTTAGCAACGACACTCAGAAAATATTCTTCGTCGAATACACATCGTGAAAGTTAGACTTAAACCAGCGAGTCCTGACCAGGTTAATAAAATCCTGCGGAAAATAAAACAACAAGTCCTTCGGCTACGAGGATACCCAGATCCTGCGCGCATTAAATTTAAATAAAGCAAATAAGATAAACGGAAATAAATCGAACGGGAGAAATAATAATTAATAAATGGCGAATAAATAATAAACGGAATAAAACCAAATGAATAAACTGAAAGCACATAATAAAAGATAAAATAATAAAATTGAATAAAATTTAATAAAATAAGTAATCGCATTGGGATCGCGCCAAGTTTTCAAACTTAAAATACCAGTGGAGGTGGCCGATAGGAAAATCGAATACCGAGTCGGAGAAATTATCGATAAAACACGGAAAGTGACCGGAGGCAAAAAAAAAAAAAATACCAAGAGGGGAGACAAGCGATTGAAGGAACGATAACTAAATACATCGGAAACAAAATTAGAACAAACACAAGTAAACTAAAATAAATTAAATAAAATCATTAAATAAAATAAATTGAATAAATAAAATAAATCCAATAAATAAAATAAATTGAATAAATAAAATAAATCCAATAAATAAAACAAATAAAATAAAACAAATTAAATAAAATAAATTGAACAAATAATTAAATAAAATAAATTGAATAGATAAAATAAATTAAACGAAATAAAAGGATACACTGAGAGAATTAAATAAAATCAGGACACACTGAAAACATAATAAATTAAATAAAATAATAAAATAAATCAAACTAAAGTAAATAATACAATAAAATAAAGGAAATAAATTGAATAATAAACAGAATCAGAACACACCGAGAGAAAATAAAACACTCAAAGGCTGGATACACCCTAAAATAAATTAAATAAGAAAATAAACGGAATAAAATAAAGAAATAAAGCGAGGCATTGAATTAACAAAATAAACTCAGGATACACTGAGGGAAATAAAAGACGAAAAGGATGGTTACACCCTAAAATAAATGATAAAAATACAGTAAATAAATAATAAATAAAATAAAGCGAGGGAATTATATCGAAAATCGACAGCTACACTGAAAAAAAAAGGGGAATAAAAAGGAAAAAATAATTAAATAAACGAAGGGGGGAAAAAAAAGGAAAATTAAAACGAGATAAAAACGAAGGAAAGCGGCCAGGAAAATACACGGAGAAAAATAAAATAAAATAATTAAACGATAAATAATAAAATAAAATATACGATATAAATAATAAAATACAATAAGATAAATAAAGAAGGACAAGTAGAGTAGACAAAGAAATAAGGATAAGCAAGCGAGAAAAAAATAAATAAAATAAGAAACGGATCAAATGAAATGGAATAAGGAAATAAAATTAAGGAAAGGAATTTAATTAAGACAGACGAAAAAAGGAATTTATTTAGGACAAATGGAAAAGCGTAAGGAAAAGAATACGGCGAGAAACGAGGAATAAAAGAAAGGAAAGAACAAAACTATAGAAGGAAAAGAAATAAGATAGGAGGACAAAGAAAAAAAATAAAGGTCGCCAACAAGAAGGAAAAAAAAAAGCACACTGAGGAAAATAAATAGAAGAAGAAGGTCAAGGAGTTAGAGAAAAGAAGGAAAGAAAAGGGAAAGAAGGCGAAATCAAGAAAAGAAAAACAAGAAAAAATCAAGGAAAATCAAGGAAGAAAGGGTCAAAAGCAAGGAAAGAAAACACTGAGGAAAACAAAAGAGAAGAAAAAAAAAACAAGAAAGGAAAAGAAAAATAATAAACGGCGAAAAGGGTTTAAAATAAGAAAGGCAAAAAGTATTAATAATCGGAAAGAGAGATAAGAAAAATAATAATAAGGAAACAATAGAAACAGAAGGAAAAGGAAATATTGAATAAATAAATAGCGATAAATACCGGAAAAAGGGAAAAATTAAATAAGGACAGTAGGATATAACAAAAGGAAAAAAT
This sequence comes from Drosophila birchii, assembly GCA_035046345.1. Taxonomy (NCBI): domain Eukaryota; kingdom Metazoa; phylum Arthropoda; class Insecta; order Diptera; family Drosophilidae; genus Drosophila; species Drosophila birchii. The sequence goes on along the minus strand of JAWNOA010000141.1, from coordinate 2,247,381 downwards.
AATAAAATAATAAATAATAAAATACAAATAATAAGACAACGAAGGAAAAAGAGAATCATGGGCGTCACCTGGATTAGCTACAGGAAGAAGTTGGAGCTGGAGACCATACTCCTGGAATTCGGACTGGAACGAGGAGGCACGGTCGAGGAGATGCGATCGCGGCTGATTGCCTTTGTGCGTCAGCAGGACCATTCGGAGGCGGTACAGATCCGTCTGGAGGAGTTGGAAAGGAATTTTGGGAACGCTCCCACCGGGGACGCAAAGCTGCTGTCGCCCATGTATTTGGATTCGGATTCAAACTCGCCCGGAGCTGCGGCACCGACGGCGACTCTTACGCTTTTACTGCCTAGGAGTACTTCTCCGGCTGCAGGGAGACGCATGCCGACGAAGACGGAGGAACCCTCGCGTGCAACGAGCTACCATGGGGACCCGGGAGCCTCACTATTGGATCGGATGACCAAGTGGGGACTCTCATTCGACGGGACGACGGATCCGCTCTGTTTTATAGAGCATATCGAGGAACGGGCCGACACCAGCCGGATCGATCAGAAGTATCTCGCCCCAGCTTTAATCGTACTACTGACTGGCCGCGCTGAGAGCTGGTATAGGACAAGTGGACTACGGAACGCCACTTGGACGGAGGTTCGCAGGGAGTTTCTGGATTTCTTTCTGCCGCCGCGCTACTATCAGCGGCTGGAGGACGAGATTAGGACTCACTTTCAGAGGCCCAACGAGCCCTTTAAGGAATATCTAGTGGACTTGCGATTGCAGATGCGCCGGGCCGGATTTACAGCTGAACGAGAGCTGGAAAGGATCTACGACAACATGTCGCCGGAATATCAATTATTCATAAGGAGGCAGGATTTTCGCACACTAGCGGAATTGACTCACTTAGCGGTCGATCACGAGGAGACTCGCCGAAGGAGCGGACGAGCTCAGAACTACCAGGAACCGAACTTACGGGCACCACCCACTTCGCGTACCACCACGGATGCGGACCGCACGGCCCGCAGGCCGCCGACGAACCCCATGCCGGGAAATTTTAGTAGGAACGCAAATACGAGCCGGGCAACAACGCCGGAGCAGGCACCAGTAAACGTGCGAGGAGCATGCAGGAACTGCGGCCAGCCCGGGCATTTCTCAACGGAATGCCGGAACCCAGAAATACACTTCTGCTGGGAATGCGGACGACGAGGCGTGCGGACGTTTGCATGCTGCCGACGACAGGTTTCGGGAAACGGGAACGGGCCTCGAGCGACCGGGAATCACCCGAGGAACCCGCCCAACCGGAACAATTAGAGGAGAGGACTCTCCGACAACGCCAGGGACGCATCCGAGCCACCATCACTATGGGAGGGCGAAGATTCGTGGCCACCCTGGACACGGGAGCTACACATAGCTTCATCAGCGAGGAATTGGCGAAGGAATTAGATAACAAGGAAAACACGAGGGATGTACGGACACAGGTCAAGCTCGCCGATGGGACATGCCGGGAGCTGACCAGGGCACTAGCGGCGAATATACATTGCGGGAATCGCAGCGCACCGACCATTCTACTGGTCATGGCGGACGCGCTGGACGACGTACTATTAGGAATGGACTTCATGTGTGGAATTGGAGCCACCATTCAGTGCGGGGGACAGACCCTCGATTTGATGCCAGATGAACACACGAAGCCACCGTGGGCACGGACTCAGGGAACAGGGGACGACGAACAACGCGGAATGCGACAAGGATCGCAGGAAGACGAGATGCGAGGAAGGATACAAGCAGGAAGACGACAAGGAGGATCACAAGAAGATGCCTCACGATCAGGACGAACCCCCAGAGAAGCCCTTAGCACGCCACCAGGAGTTCGTCAAGGATCGCAGGAAGACGAGATGCGGGAGAGGATACGAGCGGAAAGACGACCAGGACGAACCCCCAGGGAAGCCCTTAGCACGCCACCAGGAGTTCGTCAAGGAGTCAGACTCCCAGGGAAGCCACGAGCGGGCCACCAGGAGCCGGATCCCAGGGAAGCCCTTAGCACGCCACCAGGAACCGGACTCCCAGGGAAGCTACCAGCGGGCCACCAGGAGAAGACGAGGAGACAATCAGTAGGATTAGCTGAAGAAACGCATCAAGGATTTGGCACGGTTACCCAGGAGGGGCCGATCGCCATACAAGGACCAGTACCCAAGCCGCGTAACCGCCGACCCCTGCCCCGCGGGCAGCAAGTAGGAATTCATGCACGGGAACAGCCCGAGATATAGAGGTACCCTCAACCAGTCGGCCAAACAGTTGGAGCCATGTTTTGCCTGTGGCTAACGCCACCGCCGCGCAGCGAAACCCTTTTCGCACCTCCAAGAAGCGTGTCCACTTCCAGGATCACGCCGAGGAAACGCCGGAGCAGAACGCGCCCCTCTGCGGAACGGTCGACTCTGTGAGTCATACGCCCGAGGAACCGGACCAGCCGGAATCGGGACAGAGGTACCCAGAGCCCTGGGTGGAAGAATTCCTAGAGCAGGAATTGGGAAAATTCGAGAATCTGGCCGGAGTATCCCACATTGCGGAGCACCGGATTGTAATGCGCAACGATCGCCCAATAAAACAAAGGTATTTTCCTCGAAATCCGGCCATGAGAGCCATTATCGACAAGCAGATAGACGAGCTGCTTAGGGATGGCCGTATCGAGCCATCGAAGAGCCCACACAGTGCCCCGATTGTAATCGCGGCCAAGAAAAACGGTGACGCACGGATGTGCATCGACTACAGGCAGTTGAACGAGAACTCTGTACCGGATGCGTACCCGCTGCCAAGGATCCACCAGATCTTGGAGCGACTGCGACACGCCAAGTTCATTTCGACCTTGGACTTGAAGATGGGATACTGGCAAATTCTCGTAGCTCTGGAGAGTCGGGAATGTACGGCTTTCACGGTTCCTGGCCGGGGCCTATTCCATTGGCGAGTGATGCCATTTGGACTTCACTCGGCCCCAGCGACGTTTCAGCGGGCCCTGGACACGGTAATCGGTCCAGATAAGAGCCGCATGCATTCGCTTATTTGGACGACATCATAGTCATCGGGTCGACGCTGGAGGAACACGTCGAGAACCTCAGGGAGGTATTTCGCCGTTTACGCAGAGCCAACCTGCGGCTGAATAGGGACAAATGCCATTTCTTTCAGCGACACATCGCCTACTTGGGGCATGTAATAAGCGAGGAAGGGATTCACACAGACCCGGATAAAGTAGCTGCGATTCGCGAGCTGAAACCGCCAACGTGTTTGAAGGAACTTCGGAGATGCCTGGGAATCGCATCGTGGTATCGCCGATTTGTCCCCAACTTCGCCGATATTGTGGAGCCGATGACGTCCTTGCTGAAGAAAGGCAAGAAATGGGACTGGACGCCGCGACAGGATCAGGCGTTCCAGGAGCTGAAAACGCGACTGACGGAAGCACCTGTCTTAGTCTGTCCGGACTTCGAGCAGAAATTCGTGCTACAAACAGACGCCAGCGAGTACGGTATTGGAGCCGTACTGACCCAGACCATTGACGGGCAGGAGCGAGTGGTGGCCTATGCCAGCCGACGCCTAAATGGCGCGGAAGGGAACTACTCGGTGACCGAGAAGGAGTGTCTCGCCATCGTATGGGCCGTACGGAAGATGCGATGTTACATCGAAGGATACAGGTTCGAGGTGATTACTGACCATCAGGCCTTGAAGTGGTTAAATTCCATAAATAATCCGACTGGGAGAATCGCTCGATGGGCACTCGAGCTGCAGCAATATCAGTATGACGTCCACTACCGGAGGGGAGCTCAGAATCTAGTGGCTGATGCCCTCTCACGCTAACCGCTGCCAGTAGCGCAGCAAGCACAGGTACAAGGATCAAACTGCAAGTGGCTCGCAAAGATGTTGAGGAAGGTTCGGACCGAACCAGCTAGGTTCCCGGATTACAGGGAAGAAAGCGGACAGCTTTATCGCCGCATCGGGCTACGGCAACAAGAAGAGGAGTACACACCATGGAAGCTGTGTGTAGGAGCGGATTATCGCCATCGGGTCCTACAGGAAAACCACGATATTCCCGCTGCCGGACATCTGGGAGTCCGGAAGACAAGTAATCGCGTGGCCCAGAGGTATTACTGGCCAGGACTTTTCCGTGACGTCGCCCGCTACGTACGAAAGTGCCTAAATTGCCAGAGATACAAGGTCAGTCAGGAGAAACCGGCGGGACATATGTTCACACGCCAAGTGGAGGAGCCATTCCACATTCTCTGCGCGGATTTCGTCGGTCCGCTGCCGCGATCGAAGCAAGGAAATACGATGGTCCTAGTTTTTCTTGACTCTTTCAGCAAATGGGTGGAACTAATCCCACTACGCAGAGCCACGGGAACACACCTGGAACGTGCATTTCGGGAACGGATCCTGAGCCGTTTCGGGGTGCCACGGGTATTCGTCTGCGACAACGGCACCCAATTCACGGGTCGTTCATTCCGGAACTTCTGCAAATCCTTAGGGATGGAGTTGCAGCACACAGCCCCTTACACGCCGAGACAGAATCCGACGGAAAGGGCGAATCGGACAATCAAGACCATGATTGCCCAGTATCTGGATGGGAATGACCAGAACGAGTGGGACAAGCTACTTCCGGAGATATCATTGGCGATAAACAGCATTATCTCCGACACGACGGGATTCAGTCCAGCCTTTTTGGTTCAAGGAAGGGAACCTCGGCTGCCTCACGCCCTATACGACGAAGTTACTCCGGGACGTGGAACCCCCGAAGTAACCCCAACGGAACGAAGTAGACAGCTGCACCGCATCTTTGAAGTCGCTAGAAACAATGCCGACCGAGCCTCGGCTGATCAGCGGCGACATTATAATCTCCGCCGGCGAGAATGGAAGCCGCCGGTGGGATCCCTGGTGCTGGTACGACGCCATGCATTATCGAACGCCACGGAAGGAATCGCGGCAAAACTGGCAGCAAAATACGACGGGCCATTCAAGGTCGCCAAGTTCCCGTCGCCAAACATTGTGCAACTACGCGTCCCAGGCAGCCGTAGACGGCGGACCGCCAGTCTGGGTCAACTCAAGCCATACCACGGCGAGGAGGCCGATACGGAAGAGGAAGAGAACGAAGACGACACCCCGATCGCCGAGAACAACTCCGCGTTCGGAGGACCCAGATAGGCGATATCGCCACCAGAGTACTCTGTCGCAACAGACAGAATTCGTAGAGTCACTTGATGACGGGTGCGCCCGTCCAACACTCTGCTTCCCCGCCGGGGGAAAATTCGCGAAAAATATACACAAGATAGGTCATACTTCCCATCGCGGGGAGATAGATAGGGCTACCTAGGGGCCGAGATAGGCACACTATAGGTAGGGATTGGCTAGGTAAACACTAACTAACCATCCTCTCTCCCACAGAAACCACCGACGATGGCAGGACGCGGGATGCCCATCTTTTTGTGGCCACCCGGTCAACCCCTCACCCGAGCGGGGGTGACGGCCGCACTTATGGGCCCACTGCCGTTGACGTCGGCGGTACACGCCCGTCAACCCGGAGATCCCCCAGCAGTCAGGGATTACTCCTGGCTGACGACAGCGGTGGAGGAGCACTTCAGGGAGCTCCATCTGGACGGACGAAGGCGCCCAGTTCTCGGGGATGATCCCCTGGAGGCAGCCGCCCCCAAAACATCTTGCGGCCCCTCTCCATAGATGTCGGCCGCACCAAACAGCGGGACCCACGGCTACAGCGTGGGCCTCCGCTGGTAATGACGGTGCCGGCCACCGGCGTACCACAGCGGACACCGGACGTCGTGGTGCTAAGCAGCACCTCGGAAGACGAGGAGGACGAGGAAGTGGAGACGGACGCCCGATTTGGCCGGACTCGCTGGGAGGCGACCCCACCGCGGGGGGCAGCAACGACCCCGTGGGAGTGGTCGAGCCCGCCATCGCCGAACTCGCCCACCCTGCTCCCGTGGGAGGCCCCGCCCCAGCCGGAGCGTCGCCCCCGCATTACGGAGGAGCAGCAGGCCGAGCTGCGAAGCTGCTTCGGGGAAGTATCGCCCCGCACTCTGGCCGACTTAGTGCCGGTCCCCGGACCATTGGGGGCCGTCTATGAGGAGGTGTCCGACGAGGACGCAGGGCCCCCACCGCTGGTGGAGAGGCCCTCGATGCCACGGGCGGGACGGCACCCCGGCCTCTACAAGGGTGTACGACCCCATGTCGTCGCCCACCCTGGCCTCTACAAGGGTGTACGACCCCACATCGTCGCCCACCCCGGCCGAGGTATTTGGCCCAGGACCTTTCACGGCCAGACGACCGGCCATCCGATGTGGGTCGGCCGCAGTCAGCGACCCGCAGGCACGGCCGCCGACAGAGGCACCGGCCCGAAGGAGGCGCCACGCGCCCTGGGACGACTCACCCAGCAGCGCGTCGGAGGAGGAGGAGCCGCGGGCACGGGACGTGCCCAGGAGCCGCCCGGAACCGTGGGTGACGGCCCCGGCGGAGTGGTCAACGCCGGATGGGCGGCTACCGGCGCCCTAATCAGGCGAGTCCAGGAGCGGCTACGAACGAACATCCCCAAAAACCGCCGCTACCTAGAGGAGGAGGCTGGCCAGCGCTTCCGGGTGCAAATCAGCATCCTGGGGAAGGTTCGGGTGCTCCTCCGTTCCACCCGGAAGTAGGCGGGGGATGTAACGACGGTCACGAGGTGGCCGCCGTCACGATGTAAATAATCTGATGTAAATAATCTGTAAATATGTATATATAGTTTAAGTGTAAATATTATTATTAAGATTAGGTAGTTAGGGATTTGCTATAAGAATAGGGTTAACAACGCTGTAAATGGAGTCACCATAGGTTAAGGCAAGGAGTTAGGCGTTAGGAGGGGCCGGGCGCTCACCATCGGTCACACCGGACCTGGCATCACGGGCAACATTGCCCGCAACACCGCCCGCAACAATTGCCCGCAACGTTGCCAGCAACATCGCCCACCACACCTGCAAGGAACGGGACGAAATCGGCTGGAGGACCGGAACACGGATCTACCAATCAGCGGCCAACTGAAGAGGCCAGAGAGCGCGATCCGGGCAGAGACCCGCGGCGCAGGCGCCGGCAGAGCGCAAAGGAATGCGATGGAATTCGCACCGCTCAGAAGAGAGAGCGAGAGGGGAAGGGCGCAAAGGAATGCGATGGAATTCGCACCAGCCACCCGCCGCTCAAGAGAGAGAGCGAGAGGGGAAGAGCGCAGGAATGCGGGAATGCGGAACGGCGCGTGCCAGCGATCGTGGCAGCGCTGCCGCCACTGGAACCGGCAGAATTAGGTCAAGGCAGAGTGGACAATAAGAATTGAGATGACTCGTAATTTGGCCGGCAGCGGAGATAGTTAAACACAGTGAATCAGTGCAAACACCCCCCAAAGACACACACAAACGCATCGACAAGGACAACGCAGGACCCCCCCACGATAAGGAGAACGAAGCATAAGGACGAGGACAAGGAACACGACAAGGAAAAGGAGACACCGGGTGAGCAATTGCGCCCGACGCATTCAGTGGGGCGGGAGAATTAACTCATAAGGAGCTAGCGCAGGCAGAACCAAATAGCAAATAAAACAAACATAATGAATACATAATTTCGTCTACTCCTTACATTGACCGCCACCCTTTTCGCACCCCGCTGTGCCCCCTCCTCCCCATCTCAGCCGCCATCGGGTAACACCAGGCGCGGATTTGGGCAGGACGGGAACAGGAGCACCCCGCTGCTGAGATTAATTCCGGGCGTGGGTGCGGGCGGCGACTCTTGGACTCACCAGGTCGCCTGCCCGATCTCAGAATGCGCCCCAGGGATTAGCCCGGGCGCCGCAGCTGGCGGATTGCGAGTCATAGGGACATTTTAGGGGAGGGCGTCGGCCACCGTCGGGATACCACGGTGGAGTCGACGGGCCGCGGCAGCTCGGGCACGCCAGTGCCGTGGTCATAGGTCAGGGTAGAGGGCGCGGGAGCAGGCTGCCGGTATCACGGCAGCCACGGCTCCAGTCTCTAGTGGAGGGTCTGGCCGCTGGGAAACTCCAGGGCCGGCAGTGGAATCCCGCCCAGCGTGGGCAATAAAATCTGGCCGTCAGAGTCGGCGAAAACCCACCCTTAAAATACTCGGCAACCTCGGCCCCTCCATTTCTTGGCGTTTCCAAACTATAAATTTAACTGGGAAGGGACTCTGGGCCGCTGAGTTCATATCTCGGCCTTTGCATCCTTACACCTTGATCCCCAGTCTGGTATTATCCTTCTAGTCCTGTAAGCGGAGTTAAATCCTTGTTTGTTCGATTTAGCTTTCCTACAACCAGAACTATTAGTGCAAAACAGTTTCAAGAACTGGTACTAACACAATGTAGTAAATCCAAATTAACTTCCTCTGAAGTTCAACCCAAAACCAAGACTACATTTTAAGATCTAGATGTTTTGATCACTCATTTATTTAATTTCTGGGACCTGTCAGATTGCTCTTCGGGCCCTACATTGGGCGCCAATTATTATTCTTGTAGCATATAAAGTACATTTTTTGACGGATCCTGCACATGAGAAAACGAACGGATATTCGGGGAGACCTATTTCGCAGAGCACGTGCTTCTTTTCCGACTGAGAGTTAGTCCGGCGTTGAGGGGGTTCCTTATAAATATTCTGCTAGACTCGTTGTTTGCGGATTTATATTATAGAAAATAAAATCACCTGCTGGTATACGGTTAGTCATTGGCCTTGAAGGTCAATATATGTAAAAAGAAATGACACGGGTAGAAGAGAGAATAGTCAGAGTAAAGGAGTTCTACACAACCGTATGCGCCAGCTCAGGCAGCGATATCCCCACCCTATCAATAATCGCCAGTACTAGATGTTCCTAAAGGTTTTTTTGGCGATCCCTTGTTCGGATGCCGAACTGTTCCTTGCCTCACTTCCGATTGCCATGATTCCAGAATAAAATAGCCTACTCACTCTTCGTTATAATGTTTATTTGGAACTAATTATAAATGTAAAATACCTAATGTTGGCTTCGGCTACCAAGTTAGTACATATGGTCGTTTGCGTAACATTAAGAATTATGTCAAACTAAGAGATATATCAATACAATATATATCAATATATATATACACTACCGATATTTAATATTCAATATTATTCATCAAAATTTAGGAAAAGCATATCAAATACAAACAATAAACCTAATAATTTACGGTTATGGATGTCTTACATGGGTCCATCATTCCCTCGGCGAAAGATCTTTCTCCAGGTACTATGTGATTTGGGTAATATTAGTCAGTTATTTAGTTATTATTTATAATTTGATTCGCTCCGCTCCATTTCGACTAATATCAAACTTCTCTGTTTTAGTTTTACCATTGTACAAAAGAATTAACCAAATAAGAATCTGCCTCACTAAGAACTACATGTTACTGATATTAATTATTTATATAAGGTGGCCTTCCGGCATTATCTCTCTAACCTTATTTATAAAATTAAGTTCGAAAACCCTAAAAAAATAAATAACAAAAAAAATATATATATATTTAACTAAATAAAGAGCCTTCTTGTTTCTTTACGACGCTATTTGGTTACATTCTTGTACTGAAGATTACGGTAACGAGTCACATGTTCTAGTTAGGTTAAATGATGTCCACTTGTTATTATTCAAAAGTTCAAAGACGTGCAATTAAGGCGATGTTCACTTGGTGTTGTGTTTCACCAAAGCCGAATTTTAGGTTATTGTTACTGGTTGTTGTTGTTGAGAAACGGGGGTCACATGTGCACAGTGGTCGGGCTTGTATGGAGACGCGGCCAAAAATACTTCTTGTGGCCATACCGTTATGAAATTTACACCAAAAATCTAAAAAAATATTCTAAGTATACTGTAAAAAATTGGTTTCATAGCTCGTCTATGCACTAAAGCTTAAGGGTGTTCTCCCTAAGGTGAAGCAGCAGCCTCATAATTGTACACGGTCTGCCTATAATAGGCAGTCTACGGTGCCCTCGGCTATGCTGCAGTCTGGGGTTTCTTATGCCAGTAGGACAAGAGCGCAGCAGTTCCAGCCTACTTCAAATCTGGGAGTAAGAAACAATCCTCCTGGATTTAAGCAGGCAGCCTATGACTTGCATGATGATTTCCCGTTGCTAGGAAGCCGTGGTAGGGCTAGCAATGACCAGCAGCCTCCCAACGCTGTCCCTGATTGGGATATGACAAGGGTAGTGACTATGCTTCTTTCCCTAAAGAACTCCGTGGAACAACTGGGTGCCTCCTTAACCACGATCTCGCTGGTGGTGCGAGATTTACAAGCTGGAAGGAATATCGCTTATGGGAATCATTAAGGTGGGCATATGGAATGCCAGAAGTCTCCTTGCCAATCGGGAGGAGCTTCTGGTGTACCTCTCTGGGCACAGCATTGATATAATGCTGGTGTCTGAGACCCACCTTAAGCACGGAGAGTACATAAGCTTTCCAGGATACAGTTTACACAGGGCGGACTTCCCGAGTGCGATTTCTAGGGGCGGAGCAGCTATTCTAGTTAAGCACGGCCTGACTTGTTACCAGCAAAGCCCGATACGATTGGGACTCCTACAGATGGCGAGGATTGTGCTCAGCACTGACATGGGTGAACTGGATGTATCTGCGGTTTACTTGCCGCCTCGTCCTGCCTGGACATGTGATGGCTTTGAGGCCATGCTTAACATTTGTGGAGACAAAGCCATTATCGGAGGTGATTTTAATGCTAAGCATCGCAGATGGGGCAGTGTCAGAGCGGATAGGAGAGGAGCTGCAATTGTGGAAGCTCTGGACAACTTGGGAGCGGATGTGTTGGCCACAGGAAGACCCACCTGTTTCCCCTGTAATGGCGGAACTCCCTCTGCTTTGGATTTCGCACTCTTGAAAGGTCTTCAAGGTCGTAGGTTGACTATTGAAGACTCCTTGGAGCTCAGCTCGGATCACATACCGCTTATTGTTAGTCTCCACCTCCCAGGAAGCTTCACTGTGCCTAGGAAGCTGCTCCTGCCCACTGGATCCGACATCAGGTCTTTCCAGAGGACGCTGGATGACTCCATTCACCTCAATATGGAGATATGCACTGCGGAGGATCTGGATGATGCTGCACTTCTGCTGGAGGCTAAAATCTGGGAAGCATCAGAGCAAGCGGCGCCTCCCTCGGGTATTCACCCCAGGAGAGCCTGCTCTCCACTACCACCGGAAGTTAGTGCTCTTCTGGCGATGAAACACCGACTTAGGAGGGAGTATGGCAGAACCCATGACCCAAGGACTTTGCGTATCTTCCGCAGGCTGGGAAATCGAGTTCGGAAGTTGCTCAACCAACTGAGGGAGGAGTTGTTGGACAAGGAGCTGAAGGAGGCTACTCCAGATAAGGATTCCGACTTCGCGCTGTGGAGAATCGCGGGCAGAAGTAAGAGGCAAGCCTCCCCCAAATACCCGGTGAAGAAAGCGGATGGGACTTGGGCCAAGTCTCCGCTTGAACGTGCCGAGGCGTTTGCCGAGAGTTTGGAGGAGCGGTTCACTCCATTCGAAACTGCGTCGAGGGAGAGAGTCGAAAAGGTTCATGCAGCACTAGAGGAACCTCACCAGATGACGCCTCCTATTCCCCCAATCCGGCTGCCTGAAGTCCAGGCCAAGATAAGGAAGCTGAAGCACCGGAAGTCGCCAGGAGCGGATGGCATTTCCAGCCGAGTAGCAAAACTCCTTCCGGAGAAGGCTCTCCTTTTCTTGGTCTTGATGTTCAACGCTGCACTCAGGCTGGGACATTTCCCGAAAAGCTGGAAGCATGCAAATGTTGTAATGATACACAAAAAGGGCAAGGACTCGAAGGATGTGGGCAATTATAGGCCTATTAGCCTCCTGCCGACCTTTGCTAAGGTCTTTGAACGGTGCATTCTGGAAAGATTGCAAAGGATACCAGAAGTCACACAAGCGATCCCCAGGCACCAATTCGGCTTTCTCAAAGGACATGGCACCCCCGAGCAACTTCACCGTGTAGTGGACTTCGTCGTGGATGGATTTCAAAGAAGGCAATATACGGTGGCTGCCTTCCTGGACATCCAGCAGGCCTTTGATAGGGTCTGGCACCAAGGGCTCCTATCAAAGGTCAAGGAACTGCTGCGTCCTCAACTGTTCGAGTTAGTCAGAAGCTACCTCAGCGATCGAACCTTCCAAGTGGTGCAGGATGGAGTAGCCTCAACTACCAGGAGGATAGCTGCCGGAGTTCCACAAGGTAGTGTACTGGGCCCTACACTATATAACTTGTTTGCGCACGATGCCCCACTTCATCTGAGCTCAAGAAGCGTGTGTGTAGCGACATATGCAGATGACACTGCAATCCTTGCAAGGTCCAGCTGCGTCTACAGTGCCACGGACAAACTTCAGATACTCCTGAAGAGGTTTGAAAACTGGGCCTGTAGATGGAATGTGGCCATCAACACAGACAAGTGTGCGGTGGTCACATTCGCCTTGAGAAGAGACACATGTCCAGGGGTCTTTCTTCATGGTCAGCTGTTGCCGCAACGCGAGGAGCACACATACCTGGGACTGGTCCTGGACAAGAGGCTGACGTTCGCGTCGCACATCAAAAAGACAAGGGCCAAGTTGGAAAACACTGCCAGGCGTCTAAGCTGGCTAACTTGCCCGAAGTCGAAGCTGAGTATTAAGTGCAAGACTCGCCTTTACCAGTCCCTGCTAGCACCGATTTGGCAATATGGAATGGCAATATACGGCAGTGCGGCCAGGTCGCATTTGAATCGAATTCAAGCGTTTCAGGCGAAATTTCTCAGACGTATCACTGGAGCGGAGTGGTACATAAGAAATGCCGACATACGCAGGGAATTGCAAGTCCCTGCAATCGGAGACGCCGTGAACACCTTAGCTGCCAGACACAGAACCAGACTTTGGAGTCACCCAAACCCGCTGGCCAGGAGGATGAGCTGGACTAGGACCAGGAGACGCCTGAAGAGGGTCATAATCCGGGAGCTGCCAACCCGGCGTTTAAACTAATTTTTAATTAACATTGATACATATTCGATACATAAAATTGTTAAATAATAATAGATATGTAGCCAAATAAGTTTAGCAGCAAACTTGCATACAAACAAATAAACAAACAAAAAAAAAAAAAAAAAAAAAAAAAATAGCTCGTCTATATCGTATAGCTGCCATGGGAATGATCGGTTTAAAAACGACATCTAGTAAAAAAAAACTTTTTTGTTTTTCAAGATATCATAACCAATATAACAGATTAGATGTTTTGTGTAGGTTTATATATCCCTACCAATTTTGAATAATATCGGATATCTACATATATCCTATAGCTCCCATACAAAGGATTGTCAAATTTTGAATAAAATTATTTTTTTTCAATACCTATATTAAATATTTGTCCCCTTAATGAGAAAGTTGGTGGAATCTTAGTCCCCAAAAATAAAAACAATAAGAAAATAATTATATTATGAATTTTATTCGTCTAACAACAAATGAACAGCGCTTGATCGTGCAAACACAAACTTATAAGACGAACCTATTTAAATTTAATGCAATGAAATAAAAAATAATACAAGCTATTAATAAATAAACATATGGCTTTGAACAATTGAACAAAAGCATGACACAAGAAGACAGAGGAAAAACATAACTAATAAATAACAGCAAAACGAACCCAAATATATGTTAACAGGGTATTAAATTTTTTTTCGTTTTTTTTTTTTTTTTGTTTGTTCTTCCAATGTGAAATATGTTAAAAATATTGTGTAAAAGTTTAACATCGATCATATCAAAGTTAACGAAGATATGGTTAGTTCAGCGGAGGTCGTTTGCTGTCAAACACTTGAGCATCAGTAACTTTAAAGCGCTCTCCTGAAAAATTTAATTTTCCAAATCGGTTTACCCGATTACTCAAAATCTACAGCACCGATCGTTTTAAATTCTGTAACTGATTCTTTAAGTACTTACGTAGTGCATTTTTTTAAAAATAATTTTATTATATTTTTTTAAATTAGCAACGTAAATTACGTTTGTTAGTCAAAAAGAGGGTTCAACTTCCAATTTTGATAAAAATTTAAAAAAAAAATCTAAAAAAAAAATTAGTTTGTAAGTAGCTAGGGACACTTATTCTTTAACGAATGCATTATATTTTTTTTAAATCGGATGATTTTGTGGACAGTTAGGATTAACACTGCGAACCATCTTTTTTTGGGGGACTCGGGAGATTCTCAATAGCTCCTAAACCTCTATATGTTTTAACAGATTCATTTGTTATAAAATCTCGAAGTTTTATACTATTATATGTTATTTATTTAAATCAGCTAACTTTAGCCGTTTCGCCACAACAAATTTTTAAAAAGTGGCTCGCCCCCACCCCCTCCCCCGCTCTTAAGGTGTTGTTGGTGTTTTTATCATGTAAGGCAAATGGGCAAATTTCGGCAAAATTTTTTTTCATACTTCTTACCTTTAAAGCCCGACAAACACATTGGTATACAAACGAAGTGTGGATTTTTGTGGGGTCACAACTATAACCTTAGCTAAACACATGAAAGACGTTCAAAATATAGTAAAAAAACATGTATTTTTCAAATGAATATAATAAAAACAATAAATGTTATTAATATATCAATCAATATCTCATTTTATAGAAAATACCTTGAACTACAAAATCCATAACAAACAATTTTAATTTGGACGCGTAATAATTGATCACACTACTTTGAAGTTCGGTTTTGTTGTGACAAATTCGCGATCGGCGCGGCTGCGCACTGAAAGTGAACATTTGTTTACATCTTCAATTCTATTTTTCGAAAGTACCGTTAGGTTAATCCAAAAATCTGGTATGCCACAAAGAAGCCTTCACATTTTAGAAGTAATCTGTTTACTTTTCGTACATTTATTTTGAAATTGTTTTTTGTTTATTTTTGGCCTATGGGCCCGACCACTGTGATGTGGCCACTGGTTGTTTGTTGTAATTCACAACTTGAAGGTACGGTATTTTCCTTTGTTGTTGTTGCTGACCAATGAGGCGCTGCTGGCCCGTGTGTACAATCGGGACTCCGCTGGCCGATAGGGCTATGCTGACCCGTATTAAAATCGGGGCTCCACTGGCCAATAGGAAGGTCGGGGCTCCTCTGGCTGAAAGGGCTCTGCTGACCCGTATTAAAATCGGGGCTCCGCTGGCCGATAGGGCTCTGTTGCCCCGTTTTAAAATTCGGGGCTCCACTGGCCGCTATGCGGTTGGGACAAGCCGATCCTGGACTAGGCACAAAGTGCCAGAAAGTAAAAAAGATTGAGTTTTATTAGTTTCTATAGTGAAATACGGGTGTATCCAGTACATACCTAGAGGATTATCACGCTTGTCCAATTTAATATCTAAGTGGAAAAGGACCCAGTCGGACTTTTTAGTAGGAAATCTATATGGTTTTCTAACCGAATCGCTCATGGGGTTGTGCCCTACCGTCCATGTAAAGTTCTAATTCGCTTTTATACATGGGCGGCCGGGGTAATTCATGATGCCGACGTCGCTGCTCGGCTGCTTCTGAAATTCATGTGCAACGTTCATGGGGGTAATTCATGGGAAATTCAAATAAAAAATAGAGAAAAAAGTTTCGGCTGGACTGGGGTTCGAACCCGGGATTCCGCGTTTCCCAGACCAGCCGCTTACACATCGCGCTACGTTGCCAACTTAATGTACAACGCCGATATGCATATATATATGCATAATGCTATTTCATCAGCGCGCTGCTTTGTAACTGCTTGGAAACTGCTTAGTAACTGCTTGATAAAAAAATATCCCGAAAGGGAAAGGGGGATTTTTTTTTCGGGAAATAAAAATAAAATCCCATGACCGCTCATGTAGTTTTTCTTGATCAGCAGCTCATGGCCTGAAGCGAAGTCCGACTGGGGAGCTTGGCAGCATGAAGTTAGCTGCACTTGAGCTAAGCCCAGGCATTTTTCGCCGAAGTTTTGATCCTACGATCCGATAGGGCGCCTAATTTGAATTCAGCCGCCAGAGGCTCTGTGCCTCGTGACAAGCGCTACTCCAGCTGCGCACTGCGAAATGCAGCGTTCCGGTCTTTGGGATGCGACGCTGCCGTTTCATCCCGCTCTTCCCTCCCGTTGTTGGGCTGTTTGTTGATGCAAGCTGCTAGAGCTGGCGGTGTTGCGGGCGATGTTGCTGGCGAGGTGACCGGTGTTGTCCAGCGATGTTGCCGGTGAGGTGTAGCTGGTGTTATTGTTATTCAACCATATTCTACATTTTCCACTGCACTGGGGTCGGATCGGACAACTATATCCTATAAGAAGCTGCCATAGGAACAATCAGGAAAATAAAAGATAGAATTATAACTTTGTTTTTTCTTAACATATTTTTCTCAATTTGGAGATTTGGCAACTTATTATTATTCCAGAATTTCGGTTTTAAATTTTTGATTTAATTTTTCAAGGATATACAAACTTCGATGAGCCAAAGCTAGCTTCTTTTCTTGTTCAGTTTGTTTTTGGTCATGACTGAAAACTGATTTGTTTGGAGTAGTGAAGCCCTTGGGCACTCATTGAACTATTGAAACAAAATATGAATAGATTTCTTGGGGTTCGCAAGAACTCCCACATATATTATATAAGAAAATGGAGGATACCTTAAGAGTGTTTGGTCCAACAGCAAAAAATGTTTAAAAAAATCGATAATATGACCAAAAAATACAGGTAAGATAATAAATAATAATAAATTAAGATATAAAAATAAGTAACGGATATTAAATGCACAGAAGCGATCAAGGAAAAGAGGGTCGTAGGGTCATATAGTGGCCTATATCTTACACTGAGATTGGACAGTGGAGGACAAAACCTATGCTAGCACAGGTGATAATATATAAAAATAAATAAGATTAATACATTTTTATTAAACTTTATTCTTTTGGATTTTTCTAGAATGGATTCGGACCTCAGCGGGCACTCATCATACATCGGTCTCGGTTGCCAGTGTGTATGATGGTTCAAGGTAAAGTCGCCAAAACTGATTGGACGAACTAATAGAAATTGAGAAAACTAGAGGTCATGGAAAGGATGGCGGAGGACCGCGTTCCAAAAATAGAATCCTGACTGCAGGATGCAACAGCAGGCAATTATTGTGGAAGCGTTTTCAATCCGGCTGCTCCATCCTTTTCCAATCCTTCGGAATCTTGCTTTAAAGTGCCAAAAGCATACTCTACCACGCGCCTGAACCTGAATAGGTGGTAATTAAATGCTCTGTGCTCTGGAGATGCTTCCACAGAAAATAGATACGGTTTTACCACATTATTTGAAAACCTAAAAGCAGAGTCATTTAAATTTTCTTTATAAAAGTTATTCTTGTTTATTAAAAAGACCTCCCCCTAAAATTTCCCGAATCGTGGCTATTTCAATGATAATAATTTTAAAATATTAAAATTAAAAATAAAATTATGATGATCATTTTTATAAGCTCGCTGATTTTATATGTACAAGATCCCAAACGCAATGAGCTGGCTGGAACTTTTGCAGCTGCTCGATGGTTTTTGTTGACAACCCCGTCAAATTCATGAACTTTGCCATAGTAGCTTTACTTTCAAAATGGCTGATATAACTAGGCTTTCTTTGTTGTTCAAGCTCATTTTAGTGAATTTTTTACTTTTAACAAGTAACAACTAACTGTCAAAAACAAACGCAATAACGCAACTTTTTGTAGTGTAAACACACGTTCTGCGTTAAGATACCTTTCGAAATCAAACCTAACGTACTTCAGTGTAAAAAGACTATGGTATTATACTTATGCTCCCAACACGTATTAATGCATTGCATCTGCATACCTGCTCATCTGAGCTTTATTGGGATTCTCTGCCGGTCACACTGACTTCCCGCTGCAGCAGTCCCTGTCACTGTTCACGGCGGTTGCTAAACAGCATATAACCGGAATGTCGTTGGACGTCAGACACACCATCCTCCAAGTCTCACACTGTGGGTCACAGTCATAGTAGGAGTCGAAATCTCGGTCCTCCATTAATCGATCACCCAGCTGGGAGCACCCCCAGCATATATAATCTCAATTGGCCACAGCTCATTGGATTGCGCCCCTCTCTTTGGTCAGTCGTTTGCACCGTTGTTCGGCGAGGCAAAACTTCCCATAGCGTTGTCTAGCTCGATCTTACATACCTTAAAGGCTCTGGATCGCTTAAGGCAGCGCAATAACAACCCAACTCTCATATTCTGGGATAACATATCGTTGCTCTTCGCTTTGCCAACTGTCGCGTAATGAAATGGTAAGCAGTTGCGCAGCCAAATCGGAAATTCGTCCGCATTATACAACACATTGCGTTCGTTGGTCACCGAGTCACAGATATGCCAGGCCTGCTCATCTCCATAGTCATAGGCAAAAGTGAACCAGCAGAGCAAGAGGATGTTGAATGAGTCACTGGATTATACCATTATGCCTTCGTGGGATAACTGCGTCCAAGTCATCAAACGTCATTGTCAATTTTTTGAAGCGGGTAGGAAGCCTCTATGAGCCAACCATATTGCCGTAGATCCCGCTCGCAGAGGAACTAGGAACTAGTCTATCCTTAAATTTTACAACAGAGACTTGTAACATCTGTGTAAATACAAACAACAAGCCCTTTAGATGCCCAGAACTAATCAACATCGCCCTAGAAAATGCAGTAAAGTAAATCGCCAAAAGCTTTGCATTAATTGCCTTGGCAATGGTTATCTTGTAGCCAACTGCCCCTCAACGCCGGGATGTCGCCCCTGAGCGTTAGCGCATCACTCGCTCATCGACTCTCAACTGGGTTGACCGCAACTACCATATCACAACCTCAAACGGAGTCTGCACAAGTTTCGGGTGCAGAAAAACGTACTCACACAGACCCTCATCCTGGCTACTGCACTGGTTTTGGTGAAGGATGTATCTGGATTTTGCAAAATAGAAAGAACACTTTTAGATTCATGTCCTCAGGTGAATTTCACATTCGAAGAGTTCGCCCAAGGGCTTCGACTGCCTTGAGCCACAGACATGCCAGGCCTGCTCATCTCCATAGTCATAGGCAAAGTGAACCAGGAGAGCAAGAGGATGTGAAATGAGTCACTGGATTATACCATCATGCCTTCTTGGGATAACTGCGTCCAAGTTATCGAACGTCATTGTCAATTTTTTGAATCGGGTAGGAAGCCTCAATGGTTATCTTGTAGCCAACTGCCCCTCAACGCCGGAATGTCGCCCCTGAGCGTTAGCGCATCACTCGCTCATCGACTCTCAACTGGGTTGACCGCAACTACCATATCACAACCTCAAACGGAGTCTGCACAAGTTTCGGGTGCAGAAAAACGTACTCACACAGACCCTCATCCTGGCTACTGCACTGGTTTTGGTGAAGGATGTATCTGGATTTTGCAAAATAGAAAGAACACTTTTAGATTCATGTCCTCAGGTGAATTTCACATTCGAAGAGTTCGCCCAAGGGCTTCGACTGCCTTGAGTCACAGACATGCCAGGCCTGCTCATCTCCATAGTCATAGGCAAAGTGAACCAGGAGAGCAAGAGGATGTGAAATGAGTCACTGGATTATACCATCATGCCTTCTTGGGATAACTGCGTCCAAGTTATCGAACGTCATTGTCAATTTTTTGAATCGGGTAGGAAGCCTCAATGGTTATCTTGTAGCCAACTGCCCCTCAACGCCGGAATGTCGCCCCTGAGCGTTAGCGCATCACTCGCTCATCGACTCTCAACTGGGTTGACCGCAACTACCATGTCACAACCTCAAGCGGAGTCTGCACAAGTTTCGGGCGCAGAAAAACGTACTCACACAGACCATCATCCTGGCTACTGCACTGGTTTTGGTCAAGGATTCCGCAAAATAGGAAGAGCACTTTTAGATTTATGTCCTCAGGTGAATTTCACATCCGAAGAGTTCGCCCAAGGGCTTCGACTGCCATGAAGCAATCGGAACTTAGAGATTCAAAGCATTGGGGAGATATAAACGAAAATCTAAAAAACCATACAGCCAATAATACATATCAAGTCTAGGCAAAATAAATTTGAGCTGCTTTATTTTTGCGTGACATTACACATCGCCTATTACCCAGAATAGGAAACTGACATCTTAGCGTGGAGTCATCCGCAGCATTTATATCTTGCCGACGAAAACTTCAACAAGTCTCGCCGGATCGATTTGCTTTTAAGAGCGGAAACCTTCTTCGATATCTTAGCAGTCGACCAAATTTAAATTAGGAAAGGATCTGCCCGTTCTCCAGGAAATAGTACTCGGATGGATAGTGTTCGGTCGGATTCAAGCTCATCCCAGAACACTACATCAGTACTCAGCTATCGTACACGATGAAATTGGCGAAAATTTGGAACGGCTATGGCGAAGATACACTTACGCCGGAGCAGCGAAACTGTAAGGAGTTCTATACAAAACGGTACTACGCAACTCAGATGGTCGATTGAAAGTACGACTGCCATTTAAGGATGAACCTCCTGATTTCGGAGCCTCATTCGACACCACCAGGAGAAGATTATTATCGCTCGAACGCAGCCTATGAAAAAAGCCAAAGGCATAAGTTTCAAGACTTGCACACATGAGTCTCATAAGTCACCCACATTTAAACACTCTGCATTTTTGTATTCCGCATCACTGCCTGCTCAAGCCTAATAGAACATTAACGATGCTTACAAGCGCTAGAAATCGCTCAAGGATCTTTTAGTGGTCGGACCGACCATTCACCCAGATCTTTATACATAGCTTCTGCAATCACAGCTGATGTAGTCAATATGTTCCGCCAAGTAAACGTGTCAGCTGAGGATCGCAGATTCCAATACATCCTTTGGAGAGCTTCGCCATCGCACAGTGGTTGCGCTTGTACGGAGCCGCGGCTATAAATACTTCCCGTTGAGATATCAATGTGAAATTTTCCCCAAAAATCTAAAAAAAAATATTTTAAACATATAGCAAAAAAATTGGCTCCATCGGACGACTATATCCTATAGCTCCCATATCACCGTAGTAAGGCATAAGGCGCGCAAAAATACCTTCAGTAGAGTTGAAGCGCTAAACTGTTATTATCAGCATCAAAGATGTTTACTATATTTTAATTATCTTATGTTTACACTTTTAAAAGTGCAAATTCTCCCTCTTAAGCCACATCCCCCCTCCGCCCACCCCCACAAATTAACAAATAAAATTCTCGAGTTTTTTAATCAAAAATATATAAGAGATAATTTATTTATATTAAGAACAGTAGAAAGTGATTTCAATTTTAATGTAAACATTTTTTAAACATCTTCCAACAATTCAAATGAAAATGGCAAAAGTTTGGATTTTTCTCGTTTTGGTAGCTTTCTTTGACCTGTTAATCAGATTGAAATTTAACGATTGAGATCTTATTACGATTGTATTTAGCCAAAAAGGATTTATTTTTTTGCAAATGTATCTGATACAATTAGCAAGTATATTCAACTACATATATATACATACATATACATATCAACTACATAAATTTTACTTTTAATTGTTTCTGTAGTATGCTCACATTAAATACCCACTGTAATATAAATACTTAAAGAATGCGTACTGTAACTAATTGTTGCAATGTAAACAACTCTCAAATTTCCCGGTCAAAAAACTCAAGTCGCATGCACTTCTGTAACATGAGCTGACCACATGAGCATATACCCTCGCGCTTCCGTCTAGGAACGCATGTATATGCGCAGACGGCGGCAGAGTGACGGCTTATGTATTAAGCCGTCACTCTGCCGCCGTCTGCGGGCAGCGCAGCGATGGAACCTAACCTTAATTTAAACTAAAAGAATATTGTAAACTTACTTACGACAAACTGGTCGAACCGGCACCTTCGCTGCTTACTCCAAATATTAAGAATAAAACCAACTTGAAAACGCAAAAACCTACTCTCATTATTCATTCCTTTTATTTCTTCTATCAAACTAATTACATTACGAGTTCTTTCTGCATTTGTACCCTCTTCGGTGCACCAAAGGTCAAATATTTACATACATGAGCGAAAAAGCGCAGTTACAAGAAACGCCTGTAGAAAATGATAAAATGCAATTGGGAAAACAAAATTGTCTGTCAACAGAAAAAACAAAAAAAAAAAACGAAAACAAATGACCACAAGCACAAAAGAATCATCACAAACAATGCAAGAGCAGCAGATTGCACCGAAAATTCGTCCCTGAAAACAGTAAGACAGCATGAGTGTATTAATGAATATAGACAAATCAGCAAATATTAGCAGCTACATTCTTTATTTTTTTTACCTTAAAACATTAACTAATGCACTGATATGACTCATAAAGGGGGAATCGGGGGGTAACATATATAAAAGTCTACTTAAACCTAAAAAATTACGTTCACATAGTACACAAAAAAAGGATAATCACTCAAAAATACACAAAAAATAGGAAATCAGTCAAATTATTTTCACAAAAACATTTTATTAAAGTAAATACCTATAACTTTAAAATCCATTTTAAATTATTAAAAATGGAGCTCTCTAGCAAACGTTGACCACTTTGAAATTTAATTTTGTTGTGACATTCTTCGCATTCTTTTTTTTTTATGTCTCATTAGATTTCGAGCCAAAACGATTTTACCATGTATAAATTTTCGCAAGTGTTTGAAATTTTTTTTTCTTTTTGGCCTATGGACGCAAGCACAGTGCATCGTCCCCATTAAGCGCGGCATCGAGAACGCCTATGAATGAGGGGAACGATGACTGGGTATCGTTATTCTCGATTCGATTTGTCTTAAACCCTATTCCGGCTGGTCGACCATTAACCAAGAGCGCAGCGGGACCCATTGATTCCTAGCTCAATTGCGATGCCAAAGGTTTTATTATAGAGTCCCTCCTGAATCTAAACAAGGAGACGATCCTCCTATGAAACACTCCGACAAAACTAAAACAAAACTTAACGTATTCATTTTTGTCCTGAAAAATGAAGAGCCGAGCGAAACCGATGCTAACTAGAATGGGAGGAAAGAAGCTCGAACTGGTATTTAAGCACTGCGGGGTGGTCTTAGGTGTTATTCGCCACTCCCACTATCATTACCGTCCCAACCGTAGTCTTCATTTTAATATGTTTCCAGAAGACCCCAAATGTAATTAAATATGCATCATTTAATTATGCTCCCATGCCATAGAGAAGTTAAAAACTTAGAATTTCATCTTAATAAACAAAATTTTTAATTTGTAAACAAAATTTCAATTAATCTATGTGTGGTTTTCTCTTAGCGTACATTTCCTAACCTTTTTGTGTTCTCTTTGTTTACCCTTAATTTATTAATTACATTCCGTTTCCTTATAGTATAGTTATTGTATTTAATTTTACTTCACCAGACAAAGTTCAAATATTTAAATTTTTGTTGTTTTTATTTAAATCGCATTATTGTGTGACGGCGGTCGCAGGTTGACCGCCGCCACGAAATGTAAATATTTGTAAACATGTAAATATTCCTTAGGTTAAGTGTAAATAGTAGGTTAAGATAATGTAGTTAGGGATTAGTTGTAAGAATAGGGTGAGATTAGGGATAAAGCTAGGGTTAAAAGTAGGATTAACGTTGTACATATGAAGTCTTTAATAGGTTAAGGCTAGGAGGTAGGCGTTAGGGAAAATCAGGAGGGGGCCGGGCCCTCACCACCGGTCACACCGGGCCTGACGTCACGGGCAGCATTGCCCGCAACATCGCCCGCAACATCTGCAAGGAACGGGACGAAAGAGGCTGGAGGACCGGAACACGGATCCGCCAATCAGCGGCCAACAAAAGAGGCCAGAGAGCGCGATCAGGGCAGAGGCCCACTGCGCGGGCGCCGGAATGCGAAAATGGAATTTGCATTTGACCACCTGCTGCCTGAGAGGGAGCGAGAGGGGAAGTCCGCAATGCCAAGAATGCATGGAATGCGGAAAGGCGCGTGCCATGGATCGCAGCAGCGCAGCCGACAGCGAAGTGGCAGAATTTGGCCACGGGACGGTTGAACTTGAATTACGAAGATCACTCGTAATTTGACCAGCAGCGTAAAAAGTCTAGTTTACCTAGCGCAGGCAAACTTAACATGAAATAAAGAAAACAATATGAACATACGACAAGGAACCTTGTTTACTCCTTACACTAACCAGCCATCCTTTTCACACCCCGCTGTCCCCCTCCTCCCCATCTCAGTCGCCGTTGGGTAACTCCAGGCGCGGATTTGGGCAGGACGGGACGCCGCTGAGATTAATTCCGGGCGTGGGTGTGGGCGGCGACTCTTGGGCTCGCCAAGTCGCCTGCCCGATCTCAGAATGCGCCCCAGGGATTAGCCCGGGCGCCGCAGCTGGCGAATTGCGAGTCATGGGGGCATTTTAGGGGAGGGCGTCGGCAGCTCGGCGTAGGCAGCTCGGTCGCGCCGGCGCCGTGGTCATAGGTCAGGGTTGCGGGCGCGGGAGCAGGCTGCCGGGATCACGTCAGCCACTGCTCCAGTCTCTAGGGGAGGGTCCGGCCGCTGGGAAACTCCAGGGCCGGTAGTGGAATCCCGCCCAGCGTGGGCAATCAAAATCTGGCAATTGGAGTCGGAGAAACCCACCCTTAAAATACTCGAAAACCTCGGCCCCTCCATTTCTTGGCGATTCCAATTATAAATTTAACTGGAAAGGGACTCTGGGCCGCTGAGTTCATATCTCGGCCTTTGCATCCTTACAATTGAAAAAAAAAAATCCTATTGCTGAAAACAAAAGGAAAAATATATACCTGCATATAAACGCAATTATTAATATTTGTCGTGTGATCAATCAATAATTACGTTACATTCGAATTCCAATAGAAAGAGGAATTAGCAAAAAGATAATGAATCGATTCAAGGGCCTGATAAGCGATACGGCAGGTATCCAGTTTTTTGGTTGTTTACATTAAGTTTCTTTTCCTTAACTCACCCATAGCTGGATCTCGAAGAAGGCCTTCTTGTCGATGAGGTGTTGGGGGGTATTAGTAAGTAAATTAAAAATATAAATATAAATATATAAATTTTTTTTTAAATTCATGGATTGATAGGATTTTGTTAGGAATTTAGATTCAGTTTCTTTTTATGCTATGTTGTAATATTTGTGTGTGTGGTGTTTTGATTTTGTTTTTATTGTTTTATTTATTTATTACTATAATTATTATTATTACTTTTTTTTATAATTTTTTTTTTTTTTTTAATTGTAGTTTGGCAACGGAATGATATTTTTTTTCTTTCAATGTGCGATTATACCTCTGGTTTGGGCGTAAGTTCATAGAATTTTCTTTGTTCACTCGGATTATCGGCCTATTTACTCTAATTTCCCTATTTCTCGTATTTTAAGCACTTCATTTATTTATCTTTTTTTTATTTTTTGTTTTATTTAAGGGGTTTTACTACTCCTTATCTGGACCTAGTCTTAGTTACTGTTATGGATTATTATATATATATTTTTAATCTAGTTACTCCAATTTTGTTTTTTTTTCGGTTTTTTGTTTTCCTCCTCACGTTTGTCTGCATTTCCTATTCGATTTCAGGGTATAACTCAGCACCAGTTTAAAACCTGTTTGCTTTTATTTATATTTGTTTTTGGGGATTTTCTAATTCAGCGATTTTTTCCACAAAACCGGGACAGCGTACTGCAATCAATAGGATAATTCGGCTTTGATTCCTCCTTTAGCCTTGTTTAATCCAATCAACCGACCAAGCAAAAGACGTGAAACCTGGCCGTCACGACAATGCACTGCAGTTGGTTAAATGTTGGTTGTTTGAAGCCTTTCAATAATGATCTCGGGGAAAAAGTGAGATTAAAATTGGCAGCCCATGTGGCTCTCTAGTTTTATCTTCCGCTATATCTTGGTTTGGGAATCGACCGAACTTCTCTGCTTAACGCCCTCCAAAAGAAAAGATCGATGCGAGATGCTGGGGAACCGAACATCCCATAGCCGAATTCCCTCTCAATATTCACCAACTGGTGGCTTATCAACTGTAATTTTGGATGCTCGATCGATATTGATTCTCGCTACTAAATCTGGGCGCGTATCATTCTGATTTGAAAAGTGTTATACTAATTTTTGTTTGCTATATGGGGCCATTACACCACCAGATAATTTAACGAAGCTCTGAGGCACGATTAGCTGGAATTAGCTTCGGATGTCCTTAGCGTGATATGTGCCGATTTCTTTGCCCTGCAATGCCTCTAACCAATAATAGGCTGTTCCTATTTTTTTCTTTACTTGACATTTTGAAAATTGCGGGCCGAATTTCTTATTAAAGTTATTTCTGCATTCCCCCGTATGCAGATACCACGCTGTCATGCGCTTCTCGTAAAGCCCCCGGAACCCACAGTTTCCAACAATCAGATTCCTGAACTGCATTTCCCGGAGGATGTTCGGTGCGGATATACACAAATCCGCCGTTCGCAGATCCGGAAACTTTTCCTTTTTTTTTTTTTGTTTTTTCCTTTTTCTATTGTTTCCTTAAGCTGAATGTAATCATGGTCAAGGAAAGTTGGTGACTCTAAATCAATTTCTGGACCTATCCATTCGACATATCTAGAATATGTGAGCAATTTCAGATAGCGCATATGGGACAATATGATCTTTGTCTTTCCGGTGCGAAATAGTGAACTTGAAAGCTTGCAATCTAAAAATCCAGCCTGCCAATCTTCCATACAACACCGGAATTTGTCAATAGCTAATATCACAGCCAGACATTCGCGTTCCGTTACGCTGTAGTTTCTTTGCGGTTTCGACAATTTTTTGACATGAATGCCAATGGTCTTTCTTCTCCGGTATCTGATAATTGTACCACAACGGCACCAATGTCATGGTCACTAGCATCACAGTGTAAAAAGAATTTTTTGGTAAAATCATCATTTTGTAACACCGGTGCTGACGTTAGTAATTGTTTCAATTTCTTCATTGCAACTTGAGCTTCAGGAGACCATTTAAAACAATTTTTGGTTTTCAACACATCCGTAATTGGACATGTTACTTCGGCAAAATCTTTTATAAATCGCCTGTACCAACCACAAACCTCAAGGAATCCTCTTACTTGTTTCAAATTCTTGGGTGTGGGCCAGTTAAGTACGCATGATATTTTTATACTATATTCCACCACTTCCGATCACGTACCACAGATAATTCACTTTAGTAACGCAAAAGTGACTTTTCTTTATGTTAAGAGTCAGATTAACTTTCTGAAATTGGTCAGCGATGCGAATTAGAACAGCTAAATGGGATGCAAAATCTTCTGAGACAATGCATTTGTCGTCGAGAAACCCAAAAACGCAATGACGTAGATCTGGCGGAATTAAATTATCCATCAGACGGGACATCGTCGAGGAGGCATTACACAAGCCAAAGGGCATAACAGTAAATTGATATAATGCTCGACGTGGGACCGTGAATGCAGTCAACGGCTTTGCTTCCTCTGTCAGCTCAATTTGCCAATAGGCATCTTTGAGATCTAGTTTTCAAATAATATTTGCCTTTGGCAGGCGGGCAAAGATGCCTTCAATGCTTTAAAGCGGATAAGCATCTTTTTTTGTAGTACGTTTAGTTTCCGTGCGTTCAGGCATAAAGAAACTTTGTTGGGTTTCACCACTGGACGCATTGGAGAACTCTACGCACTTTGTGAAGGTTCTATAACTCCGAGACTAAGCATATTTCCATATACATGAGTTTTTCGACTGCTGGGCTCACCGGATAATAACGCTGTTTTACAGGTTTGTTTTCCCCTATGTCAATACTATACTTAATTAAGGCAGTGCGACCTAAACCTTGCTTTTCGAAATTCGGAAATAACTCCTTCACAGCCTCAAGTTGCTGCCTTTCATTGGTTGATAACGGGAATGTTTCCTCCTCGTTCTCTACATCTCCTTCCTCACTCAGGATACAACTAATGATCATTCGATCTTTCTCTTCGTAGTGAACGGTCGTGTTTTTGTTTTGCGCTCCGACTTTTGAGTTATTTTGAATCTATACCACCGGGGTTTCATCTAAATTTATCACCTAATATTTATAACGGTATACCGTTTTGCTACCGCGCGTGCATGCACTTTTCTGTGTAGTTAATTTGCATTAATAATCACTTTTTAGTTTTGTGCTAAGACGGTTATCTTATCTTATTTTTCCTCTTTGCTCTTTTACCGTTTTTATTTTTCTCTCCCCCGCTCGAGTGTCGTTTGCTATTAGCTGCATCTAAGCTGTTCATAGCTCTCACCGCTCTTGTGATTTTCTGCTGCTACTCTTGCGCTCTTTTGTCTCTCTCTTTCTCTCTTTACTTTTTTGGTATTGATAGTGAACATGTCCCAGAATATTGTCTGTGTTATTAAGAATTGCCAAAAAAATGTTTTGGCAGACCAGCCCAGTTTCCATTGCTGGCTTTGCGAGGCAGTTGTGCACGCTAAGTGTATTGAGATGACGGGTCGAATGGCTGACGCAGTGCCCAGCAAAAAGGGCCTGCGTTATTGCTGTGAGGCATGTCGACCGGTTGAGAAGGAAATATCATCCTTCATGCGTCAGACCAGGAGTGGATTTTCTGAGATCATGGCCACTTTTCGCAAGGCGAATGACCTGTTCTCCGCGATAGACGCTGCCAGTGTTTGTTGTTCTTGTGTTTTTTTGCTTTTCTTCTTTACACCTCTCTCGTTTAGCCGTTGTTGCTCTGTCGCGACAGCTAAACGTTTCTCTAAGCTCGCTTACTCTCACACCCCCTTGCTCTCTAGCGCTTCAACTCTCTCGGTGCAGCTGCACTTTTCTTTTCATATCTTTCGCCCCCTCATCTATTGCTTCAAGTACAGTGGTAAGTCCAAAATAATGTCTTCCGATATCGTCTGCTTCTCCAAAACCTGCAAAAAGGCAGTTTTGTCAAGTGATCTTACCATCGGCTTACCATGTTGCGATGCCTGTCGTGGCGTTGAAAGGAAAATTATGTCTTTCATGCGGCAAACCAAGGGCAGTTTTAAGGAGTTGTTATCGAGTTTCAACAAAACTCATAACATCTTCTTAGCGCTTGATAAACAATTTAATAGCTTTACGCTATTAAATGAGTCTCCAAGGCGCAAAAAAACTGCAACTGGAGTGCAGCAGGGCGACGGATCCCTACAACCTGCGGCGGGCTCTCAACAGCAGCCGCCGTTGACACTGCCTACGACCTCAGATTCGGATCCCAGAATTCTGAGGTCAAGTGTTAGGAAAGAGGCGGTTTCTGAAGGTGCAGTCGGACTAAACGTTCCACCGCCTATTTCAATTTCGTCTCCTACGGGAGCACAAATTTTGACCCCCCATAGTCCCGTAAATTTAAATTTATCCCCTCAGGAACAACCGGCCAATATGGGCACTTCAGGCACTCCGTTTGTCCCCCCTCAAGCCCTCATCGCTATCCCACCTACGAAACAGATATTTGTTTCGCGGCTCTCCCCTGGTCAAACATCTGAAGATGTAATTGCCTTTATACGAGGCAAAGTTAGAGCTGAAAATTTAAAATTAAAGGTGGAAAAATTTAAATTTTCTTACGCTAGGGATATTTCACCTTTCAAAATAAATATCCCAAATGAATTCTTTGGCACGATATGCTCAACCAAATTCTGGCCTGAGTATGTTGTCGTCAAAGAATATGAAGCTAAGAAAAAGAAACGGCCTGTTGGGATAACTCTTCCTAAACCCGATCTGACCACTGTGCCCTCTACATCCTCTGCCTCTGTTCAAAAAAACTAAATACTTCTCTGTTAATCTCCTATCAGAATGCAAGAGGCTTGCGTAGTAAGCTGCCTAAGTTGTATTCTGATAGTTTTGCACTCTCATCCCATGTTATTGTGTTCACAGAAACCTGGTTAAAGCCGGAGATTCTTAGCTCCGAAGTTTTCCCAGTTGCGTTCACGATTTATCGGCTAGATCGGCCTGTCAGGCGCGGGGGTGGGGTCCTCATAGCGGTCAACTCCACTCTCACGTCAGAATTCGTAACTTTCGAGGAAAACAACGAAGTTGAATTCCTTTGTGTGAAGCTATCATTTTATGGTCGCTTTGTTTTTATTACATGTTCCTACATTCCTCCATTGTCGGAACAACTACCTATTTTTTGGAACCACCTTTCCTTGTAGTCTTGTGTGATTTTAAATATACCTGGGGCTATTTGGTCCCTAAATAGCTCCTCTAACACACTTCAATCCTCAACACAACATGATTTTATTGCTGGCTTGTTCGACATTTCGCTGTCTCAAGTCAACCATGTACGAAATTCCTTAGAGCGCTTGCTTGATCTTTGTTTTGTCTCTGATCCGGCGAGTGTCAGTTTACTGAGGGTGGCGCCGCTGACGCAACCTGAAGATCCCTATCATCCTACTTTCGATGTGACACTCGACATTGGTGCTGATATACTGAAGAAATCTGATAGACCAGCCAAAAGAGTTTACTGCTTTCGCAAGTCTGATTTCGACCGGCTGAATAATCTTATTTCTGACTTTAACTGGTCTGATTTGTACAAATGCACTGACATGGCTGATGCCGTGGACATTTTTTACAATGCGATGAATTCATTCTTCTCGGAATGTGTTCCCTTATACCATCCCTCTATTTCAAATAAACCTCCTTGGTTTACTAAAGAATTGAGTCGCTTGAAAAATGTAAAGTCAAGGCGGTACACGAAATTTAAAAAAGCCGGTTCTCGTTCTGACCTCTCTAACTATTTATCGGCTCGGTCAAACTTCACCGTACTGAACGCACAGTGTTATAAAAACTATTTGACTCGTTGCAGGGTCCAATTTTCTCAGGATCCTAAACAGTTTTATAATTTTGTTAATACTAAAC
Organism: Drosophila birchii; assembly: GCA_035046345.1. Classification (NCBI taxonomy): domain Eukaryota; kingdom Metazoa; phylum Arthropoda; class Insecta; order Diptera; family Drosophilidae; genus Drosophila; species Drosophila birchii. The sequence continues at coordinate 2,216,560 of JAWNOA010000141.1, read as the reverse complement.
GTAAGGCGGTAACACATCCTTCATCACTTTCTTTTGCAAACGCAACTGTGAAGAGCGAACAGGCAATTGCCGATCTTTTTGCCCAATTTTTTCAAACAACATACTCCACTTCCACTGACCTAAATCAGACGTATTCTTATAGCTTGCCCAGATCGAATTTAATTTTCAGTCCATGTTTAAACGAAAGCTCCCTCCTTTTAGATCTTCATCGTGTAAAGCCTGTTTATCTGCCAGGTCCCGACGGAATACCGGGCTGTGTGCTTAGGTATTGTGCCGATGCCCTGTGCTCGCCCCTTCTGAAATTGTTTACCTTATCCTTAGAAACCTCGCACTTTCCCCTTATTTGGAAGGAATCATTCATTATTCCTCTCCACAAAAAGGTAACAAATCGGAGGCCAATAACTATAGAAGAATCTCTAAGCTTTCGGCCATCCCTAAACTTTTCGAGAACATTATTACTCCTCATTTGCAGCACCTTTGTAGATCAGTAATTTCTCCATGTCAGCATGGATTTGTTAAGCGAAGATCAACAACCACAAATCTTCTGGAGCTCACTTCCTTCATTATAAGGGGCTTCCAGAATAACCTTCAAACGGTTGTAATTTATACTGACTTCAGTAAAGCATTTGATTCCGTTAATCATTCCCTTCTCCTCAGGAAACTCGACTTAATGGGTTTTCCAATTGATCTTCTTAGGTGGATCTCTTGTTATCTGACTGGCAGGACGCAAAAAGTCCTCTTTAAAAATAATTTATCTAATGTTCTCCAAGTCACCTGGGTCCTTTGTTGTTTACATTATTTATTAATGATCTGCCCGAAGTTTTGACAAATTCTAGAGTAATAATGTACGCTGATGATGTAAAGCTTTGCGTGCAATACAAGGACGTTGTTTACCAGTCTGATTTACAAACAGATCTTGATAGCTTCCAAACCTGGTGCTGCATAAACCTACTAAACTTAAATGGCTCTAAATGTAAGCTAATGAAATTCTCTCGTGTCGTTCCCAAGCTTGCAACTTACACGCTTAACTGCTGCTCTTTCGAAAGAATTAACTCAGTTGATGACTTGGGTGTCCGCCTGGATCCCAAACTTGACTTTATCGATCATATTTCGTGCATGGTGAATAAAGCCAGAGGTATGCTGGGAATTATTAAACGGTGGTCGAAAGAATTTGATGACCCCTATGTAACAAAAACTCGATATATTTCACTAGTTCGTCCTATCTTAGAATATGGATCTTGCGTTTGGAGCCCCCAGTATGGGGTCCACAGTAAACGCATCGAATCGGTTCAAAAGAACTTTTTGCTTTTCGCTTTACGCGGCTTAAACTGGGATGCTGAACAGAGATTACCCTCCTATTATAGTAGACTTCTCCTAATTAACTTACCCTCCTTGGCTAATCGTAGAACTATGCTTGGTATTACCTTTATTTATAACCTAATTCACGGCGATGTGGAAAGTACTGACTTGTTAGGTCAGCTAAATTTCCATGTTCCCAGTAGAAATACTAGATCGTACATTCCCTTAGTTTTGCGCCATTGTAGAACCTCCTATGAACTCCATGATCCCTTTAGAGTACTGTGTGCAAGTTATAATGATTTGTATTCGGTTATCTCACATGTTGATAGTCTTCCTAAACTAAAAACTTTAATCCTTACCCACTTAGATCGCATGCATGCAAACACTCAGGCTGCTCGCCGGTAGTTTATTTCCTCGCATTCTTTCCTTTATTTTCCATCGCGTCTACTAATACCTAACCCTAACAGGCACGTGCCTGGTTTCATAGGGGCCACTTGAGTGTACTGACCGTAGTGCATCAACGTCCATATAAATGTCTCATTCCAAATCTTTGACACTATTTGCTCGGGTGACTTCTGGCCCGAGTACATTGTAGTCAAGAAGTACGAGGCACGAAACAAGAGATATCGGCCTGCGGGAGTTTAACTGCCCAAGCCGCCACAACCCTCAGTGTCCACTGCAGAACCTTCTGTCCCAAAAAACTAACCTCTTCCCTACTACTTTCCTATCAGAATACTAGGGGCTTACGCAGTAAGCTCTCTAGATTATATTCAGATAGCCTTTCTTTCGCATCCCAGGTGATTGTATTTACAGAAACCTGGTTGAAGCCGGAGATCCTCTGCTCTGAAATTCTTCCATGTAAGTACACTATTTACAGATTAGACCGTCTTCTCCAGCATGGTGACGGAGTTTTAATTGCCATTGACTCCTGCCTCATCTCGGAACGGGTGGTATCTAATGACTTTTTGGACATCGAATTTATCTGCGTTAAACTATCATTCACAGGTAGTTGCATTTATATAACCTGCTCTTACATCCCTCATTCTTCGGAAGAGCCAATTTTTTTGGAAACACCTTTCGGACCGCATGCACCTAAAATTTGGGTAGCTCGAAGCTCCGTCAGCGCTAAGGACGATCGGAGACAACTAATGTTTGCTCCCGTATCAAGCAAACCTAACTCAGAAAAACCTAAAAAGGATACACTGGCATAACTACGACGATCTATATTGTTTTGAAACACAGTTGAAACAATCATAGTTTTCTTCTTTTTTAATAACCGATAGTAATTACGCATCCGACTGGTGTTTGCCACCAGCCTGAAAATATTGGGTCTCTTACTAGATAATAGTTTCTTAACCTCTCATGGTAGGGTTTAAAGGATGTTTTAATTTCAGGACTCGACTTTTGATCAAACTTACTTGCTAGAATTGTAACCATCTTCCCCTGTACTCTCGAACTATCTTCTATTTCTGGGACACCCTCCCGGGATTGGATGCCCCCCCTTGCCGGTTTTTCGCCTTTCGCTTGCAGTATTGGCAATTGGGTTTATAAATTTGCGGAGCTCCGCAACCATAACAAAGAATACGTCTCTCGTTCAAGCAATTTCCCATATGTGACCGGGAGCCTCACAATTCCAACACAACAAAGGGGTTGTGCGATGAATTGCTGCCATTTCATTATCATCCTCACATTCCTGCGTTTTGTCAACTTGGTCGTCATCCACCGCGTATATGCGATATGGAGCAGGCTTACTTTGTGGTGGCCGCATTCGGCCTGTTTCCTTAAAAAAATTCTCTCGCTTTTGAACCAGTCTTTGCAACTCGGAAATAGTTGAAATGTTTTCAAATAATAATCTTTCTTTCATGTCACTCAGTAAATTTCCTTGTATCGTTTCAACTAATTCATCTTCAGCAAAACTCACTGATAGTCTATCTATGAGCTTACAAACACTCTCATAAAACATATCGAACGATTCTCCTGGTTTTTGCTTCCTGGAGCGAATTTGTTCCCGCAACTCTGTGACCGATCTGCACGATCTTGTTACTGACTGCCTTCTTTGCCTTGGGGGGCGACCTCGTCTAGTAGGTGCGTTCGCGGCTTGTTCCACCTGACTCTTTGATTCGTAGGAATACTACCCGGTGGATGTGAATTTTCTGCATTAGACAAATTAGATTGGTCATGGACTCTGATCGAGACTTCAGTTTCAGTCGGTGCCGGTTGTGGGAGTGTTTCTAGCTGATGTGCTAAAGAACGAGTACAGGGACGGATAGTTGACCGTACTCCTAACAGGTGAATGATTACCTATCACTACTTTCCAATCCTTAGGCTGTACTGTCTTTAAGCAGCATGGACACTCTTTATGAACTTGTATACGTGTTTCCAGACAATTCTTATGGAACACATGATTGCAATTTGTTATAACGCAAGGTTGTGTGTTTAACATTATTTTTTCGCAGATAGCACAGCCATTGGCAGCAGACTCTGCTTGGTGCTGAGGGTTCGTTGACTCAAAGATATGTTCTAGTGGCATGCTAAAAAATTTCTTTTTATTTTTTTATTTTATCCTTATGGCCTTTTCAGGGAGACATAATAAGATGCATATTTCTTGACCTTATACTCATTCGTGCTTAGTAATTTTAATTAGCTTGGACTATTTGAATAAATATATGTTTTTAATTTATTTTTATTTTTATGAACATTAGTTATCTAACTTTATTTTGCTGACTTCTGCGGACAATTAAACACAAATGTATCTATTTTGTATTACAGTAGCCAGTTTTCAAACTATGATCACATAACAGGACACATTGGACAAAGAATTCTCTTATTTTACTTAAGTCGTTTAATTTTCTGAACAACTACCTGCAATGTTGGTCGATAGATTTCGACTTCTCAAAAACTCGAATTCCAAAAATGTATAAGATTATCAATCAGATTTCATGACTACTTTCAATATGATAAGAAAAATCTAAATCGAAGACAAAGAGCTTTCAGATTAATGTCTGTTGTAACAACCGTATAATTTTCCCAAAAATTACAAAACCAAACCGAGCAATTTTTCGTTTTAACTCTATAACTTTTAGGGTAAGACTTCGATGTCATTTGGTCGTAAGCTTAATATTCACCAAGAATTTATGTTTTTAAAAGCCTTAATTTTTCTACGGTCAGCACGCGCTCACAATGGATCGCTCTCCAATAGCCAAATTAAAGACTTACTTTAGCTTGATTAACAACATTCAAAAGTCGGGGTTAGTACTATATACCGAAACAAATATTTCCGAACCTGCCTTTTAGTACCGGCGACTGCCAATTAATTTGTAACGTCAAAATACTTGCCCCACGTTGGGCGCCAAAAATCTCTGTGGCATCGAGAACGCCTATGAATGAGAGGAAGGATGACTAGGTATCGTTATTCTCGATTCGATTTGCGATCTTAAACCCCATTCCGGCTGGTCGACCATTAACCAAGAGCGCAGCGGGACCCATTGATTCCTAGCTCAATTGCGATGCCAAAGGTTTTATTATAGAGTCCCTCCTGAATCTAAAAAAGGAGACGATCCTCCTATGAAACACTCCGACAAAACTAAAACAAAACTTAACGTATTCATTTTTGTCCTGAAAAATGAAGAGCCGAGCGAAACCGATGCTAACTAGAATGGGAGGAAAGAAGCTCGAACTGGTATTTAAGCACTGCGGGGTGGTCTTAGGTGTTATTCGCCACTCCCACTATCATTACCGTCCCAACCGTAGTCTTCATTTTAATATGTTCCCAAAAGACCCCAAATGTAATTAAATATGCATCATTTAATTATGCTCCCATGCCATAGAGAAGTTAAAAACTTAGAATTTCATCTTAATAAACAAAATTTTTAATTTGAAAACAAAATTTCAATTAATCTATGTGTGGTTCCCTCTTAGCGTACATTTCCTAATCTTTTTGTGTTCTCTATGTTTACCCTTAATTCCCTAGATTAACTATATATATTAATTTGTGACGGTTGGTCAGTGCGCCGGGGCTCGCGGGTGGCCAGGGTCGTCTCAGAAATTTATATTTTTTTGAGTTGGGTAGAGTTGCTAGAAGAGATCCCGATCCGTTCCCAGAGGTGAAGGCGTAAGGAATTACACAGTAATTACTTATATTTGTTCGTTTATTGGGCTCTAGGCCAAATTCAATGGGGTTAACAATAAATGGGGAGAGGGTATAATAGTTGGTGTCCACGATATTCACTGATTCGGCTCCTGCTGCTCCTGAGTTCGGGGTCGTCCGGGCTTCGTCTCGGCTCTGGTGATGAGCCGAGGATGATCGGCGGCTACGTAGTAGAGGGGGGAGAGAGAGAGATAGAGCGAGAGACCCTCGAGACCTATGAGGCCTTTAAGGTCTACAATATATGAGAAGAGTTTGAGAGGCCTTTAAGGTCTACATTATATGAGAAAGTTTGAGAGGCCTTTAAGGTCTACAATATGTGAGAAAAGTTGGAGAGGCCTTTGAGGTCTACAATATATGAGAAGAGTTTAAGAGACCTTTAAGGTCTACAATATATGAGAAAAGTGTGAGAGGCCTTTAAGGTCTACAATATATGAGAAAAGTTTGAGAGGCCTTTAAGGTCTACAATATATGAGATAAGTGTGAGAGGCCTCTAAGGTCTACAATATATGAGAAAAGTTTGAGAGGCCTTTAGGGTCTACAATATATGAGAAAAGTGTGAGAGGCCTTTAAGGTCTACTAGGTACGATTAAAGTTAGACCTGATCAGTCGGTTCTCCGACCCAGATTTAGTAGCTAAGTTACCTTTGCCTATCTTAGGCTTTTCTCCGCTTACCCGGAGATCCTCCTGGTCCTAGGTAGGTGTTGCTCGCTTTGGCTGCTCGCACTGATTGCCCTTTCAAGGGATCTGGCTCGCCTTATATAGCGGCCCTGGGCCGTCTAGTGTGGCTTCCTCATTTGCACTTATCGATCCTCTTTAGTGTGGCCAGCCGTGGGTGGTCGGTGTGACCACACAACCGGGACAGCGTACTGCAATCAATAGAATAATTCCGCTTTGGTTCCTCCTTTAGCCTTGTTTAATACAATTCACCGACCAAGCAAAAGACGTGAAACCTTGCCGTCACGACAATGCACTTCAGTTGGTTAAATGTTGGTTGTTTGGAGCCTTTCAATAATGATTTCGGGAAAAAAGTGAGATTAAAATTGGCAGCCCATGTGGCTCTCTAGTTTTATCTTCCGCAATATCTTGGTTTGGGAATCGACCGAACTTCTCTGCTTAACGACCTCCAAAAGAAAAGAACGATGCGAGATGCTGCGGAACCGAAGATCCCATAGCCGAATTCCCCCTCAATATTCTCCAGCTGGTGGCTAATCAACTGTAATTTTGGATGCTCGATCGATATTGATTCTCGCTACTAAATCTGGGCGCGTATCATTCTGATTTGAAAAGTGTTATACTAATTTTTGTTTGCTATATGGGGCCATTACATAAGCACATTCGAATTGAATACCGTTGAGTATTGTACAGCGGTTGCACCGTATCATGAACATATTAATAATTGGGGCTAAAGCCATAAAATCATCATTCTATGCGGATGACTTCCTGGGTGGAGCGGATATGGTGAGGAGCTACATGAAATCAGAAGGGAAGTTAAAGCGATTTTAAAGGATGGCCAATTGGAACTTGAAAAATTACATTCAAATCACTGTAAACATTTTCAGTTGGATGGACAACACGTTTGGCTTAAAATGAGACCAAATCTTCACCATGTTTTCGTTCTCACCAAGAGTAGACTCAGACCACGTTTCAAAGCGCACGTTCTTGTTCATAGCATCGTCGCTGTTTGGGATTCGTCACTCCCATCATAATCGTTGCAAAAGTCTTCCTACAGGAGGTGTGGCTACTAAATCTACACTGGAACGAGTCAGTACCCCATACAGCTTTGATGTCTCTACTTGAGGCGCTTCCGTCGTTGGAGTCTGTAGCAATACCGCGATATTTTCTCCAATCAGCGATACGCACTCTTCAGATACACGGCTTCCATGACCTCAGAGCGTATTGATGCTGCATCTACGCTAGCACACTTCGATCATATGGGCTAACCAAGAAATCGCAGACAACAAGCCAACCTCATACTTATGGTGCGACTCTCAAATTGCCAACACTCAGCCACAATATTCTGTCAACAATCGAAGTGAAGAAATTCAAGAAATTATTCCAGCATGTTCCAATCCACTGTAACCCAGCTGATATCCCCTTCAGAGGCTGCACCATTGCCGAATTGGAACATTCGATATGTTTCGAGAGTTTATACGCCAAGATCAGGAATATTGACCTAAGGAGAGTCAAGACATTGACAATAATATGGAAACAGTGCAACTTAAGAAACGAAAATCATCCTTTGCCGAACATATGACCAGTAACTGCTTGAAGGAATCTATAAGTTTAGGTCGTATCATCACTGCATACCAGTCGCCGCCTGGTTGTACTTTTTTTTTTGAGCGCTGCAGTAAAGCCACGACATTCCAGTCGCCATCGCCAACTCCACCATAACTGCATCGTGCGGTACATTGGAATATTCAAACCAATTACTTTGATCGGTTCTGAAGGGTCATCCAATTCGCAATAATTCTTCGCCTTCAGGTCACAGATGGCTTCTGACTTTTAAAAGTCTGAGGGCGCCTGGTGCTAGCAGACTACCCAGAAACCCAATGGCATCCTGTCCTGCTCCCAGCTAAGGATTCCTTTCTATCTTAGGCTTAACAACAAACTTAAGCCATGTGTGACCCAGAATAAAACAGCGGCGGTTGCATTTTAATTTTGCCAACGACGCCACGACTTCTTTTTTCAAACCGACTACGGTTACCTCCGTTACCATCGTGGGACTTCGCTCAATTCGTCTGAATCTGCTAGCGGTAGGAGCGCATCCTTACACACAGCTCAATAGCCTTAGCTTATTTTCCACAGGCCAGTGCCGCATGACTTGTTCCGCCCCACCGCATGAATACGTCTGGTCGTAGCTGTTATTAAAATTATTGATCGACCTGCGTCTGACTTTTGGAAGACTCTATTTCTTCTACGTTTTCCGCCAGTTTGAAGAACTGTGTCAATGTGTGTCAGTTTTATTTTGCTCCGGCAATTCCTGTATATTCGGTCGATCTTGTCCTCCTCCAATAGCTTGGTAAACCGCACCAGTTTCCATAAGCCCATCCCCTATTCCCACACTGGCTTCGTTACTCACTGTCGTAGTTGAGCAATTTACGTTTCTAGCTTTTCCTCATACCTCGGTGGTAAAAAATACTACAAAAGTTCCGAGGATAACTTTCCCCAAGTGTTATTCTTGGTATTCCACCAATCAATCGCCATCCCCTCTAGAATGAAGGGCCAGTTTGGACTAGTAGGTCTTTTCGAACCCCGTAAGCGTACGCCCACTGATCCATCTTGTCCAGAATTACAGTGGGTTACTTTATCCTTGATATCGAATACACCAGTTTCGTACCTGATCTACGATTTCTGTTTGGACTCTTCTTAGCATCTTTGTATCCTCTTCCGTCCCCATTTCCATATTCGTCTCTTCAGGCCCGGTTATTACTGGTGGAGGATTCCGATCTGGGATTCTTTTTATACCCTGTACCAAAGGTACACAGGTATTATAGTTTTGTGCGAGTGCGATATTCTGTAACAGGCAGAAGGAGGCGTGGCAGACCCCCAAAAGTTACCAAAATATTGATCAGGACCACTAAAGGAGTCGATATAGCCATGTCCGTCTGTCCGTCCGTCCGTCTGTCTGTCTGTCTGTCTGTCTGTCCGTCTGTATGAACGCCTAGATCTCAGAGACTATAAGAGCTAGAGACACGAAACTTGGGATTTAGACTTCTTATATCTGCACGCAGATCAAGTTTGTTTTAAATTTTTGCTGCTCCCCTTTTTGGTGGAGCTATTTGAAAAAAATCATATATCTCCCAAATTTATAAAGCTATGTAAACCATATTCAAAACCTTGATGTATTTTATCAAAATACACAGATTGCCCAAATTTCATTGCGATCGTGCCATAAATAGCGGAGATATAGCCTTTTTACTTCATACATATTATGTATACCAGAGGCAGCGCAGGCAGAGGGCTCCAAATATCTAAATCAAAATGTTCATTTCACATTTTTATGAAATTAAGATCACCGACTTCGAATTGGTCGATGGTGCAGCCGACTAAAATGAAGTCTACGCGAAGTTTAGAAGTGAAGCACGCGCGGGTTCGATTCCTGCCGGCACAAGCCAAAATTTTTTTTTTTTTTTAATTTTTAGCTGTAAGTCAAAATTATTATAGTATTTTATACTAAGAAATAAAAACAAAAATGCAATTAAAAACCTATATTTTATTTAAAAAAAAAAAAATTCTATGATTTGGTGGCAGAATCGAACCCAGGCCAATTGCATACAAAAATGCACCCGCGGTTTTATCCACTGAGCTACCGACTGTACTTTTGATTCAGCTGACATTTGCATTATATGTCAATTTGTCTCCGTTTTTTAGTTTTTGGCTTCTTATTCTCGGGAACCAAATCGAGCGGCGACTTGTAATGGTACAGGGTATTCCACTGTCGGGACACCCGACTGTATGTCCATCTTGTTTTTTCTGCTTAATCGACAGTTCCGAAGTCTTTCTTTTACCTCTTCGATATGATATGTTCTTTTTACAAATATCGCTAGCAACCGCGGTATCTTTATATTTAGTTCCAAAACAAGTGATTGACAAGTTACATGATCACATGATCCATCACTGACGATCAGTAATCTGTGATAAAGTAAACCTGCTCATAAAACATTTTCGCCAACATCCCATTCGCCTCAACTCCAGTCGTTCATCAACTGGACTAACATTTAGCTTTGCCGAATGTCGCCAGTTATGGACTTCGGGCTTCAGCTGTATCCCGTGGGATTTTCCCTTATGCCTGGGACTTCAAGACTTAATTTGCGGTGGTCGTGCAGCGCACAGTTAGAGCTCTGGGCTCACGACTTTACCAACAAGATGATTCCAGGATGTCCCATTCACCACGAAAACCCAAAGATCTGCACAACTATCCATTAACAATGAACAAAACGCTTTACATTATATATAAATAAATAATATGTATCCCTGTCTCCTATATCCCAGTTTATTTCACAATGTTCCTCTCTCGTGCTTTCTGCACGGATCTGTTGCCCGAGGGATGCAAATCCCTCACGCCCAAATACCACCACCTTTCCACATCAGAATCCTTGTGAACTGTGCCCGGAAGCAATTGTCCGTACTACAAGCAACGCCGGGCTAGCTAAGGATGCCCAGGGTGAGGTTCGACCCGATGCCCGCAGTCCACACAATTAAATACCGATACATATCGGGGTTCTCGGAACTACAAAACTTCACATCACTAGGAACAGAAAGAGGTAAACAAAAAGGGAGCATTTTTTTTTACTATCGACATTGCAGCCCTGCAACTCCATATTGGCGCCGGCTTCGTTGTCACGGAAACAAATGTTTGATTTTAACTCTCCACATCCAGACTATAACTATACTTTTAATTCCGTGTCCTCGAGAACCTGATCCCGGAGAGCGACCCACGAAATGCCAAGGCTGTTAATCGCCAGAGGCAGCTGGTCTTTCGCAATGTCTGGCAGCAGCGGCGCTTCACCAACGGCACCCTACTGTCCGCCATTATCTACGTGCTGGTCACGCCGGAGACGGACCCCGAACTGGCCCCGCAGACCACAAACTACAGCTGCCACCCCGTTTTCCGGACGCGCCGCTGCATGAAGGGCGAGAACAGTGCCGCCTGTTGCATGATCTTCGTGGACGAACACGGACGCGTGTACTCCAACTGGCAGCAATATGTGTTTCGCAATACCCTGCCGAGGGGCACAATGATTGCTCCCAGCCAGGGCATCTACACCTTCACCAACGACGATGTCGAGCCTGGCGTTCAGCTGATGGTGCACCCCACGCCAGCGTCGTATAGTAGGAATCGCTTACTTAGTGCCGGCGATAAGCTGGCCACTGTGGGCGGCCTGGTGGCCACTGTTCCAGTGGCAGCTGCTCTGGCAGTGCCCGTTGCAGCTCCCCTGGCGATTGCCGCCACTGCTGTGGGCGTTGCCACAGCCGCCTATAGTACGCTACGCTCGGCATCACATGTTATCGATCGGCGGCGTCATGGACAGAGCACTTGCATCACTGATAGTGAGGCCCGCGGCTCCTGGCTGGGCGTGGCAGGCGGCGTGTTTGGATTGGGTGCCACGGGAGCAACAAAAGCCTTGGCCACGGTAGCAGGAGCGGGCTACAGCATCAATCCGGCAGCTCAATTGGCCGTCAAGGGCATCAATGTGGGCTCGGTGGTTATTTCCGGCACTGGTGTAGTCAATGGAGTCTACGATATGTATTTGAAAATTGGTGACGATCAGGCCATTAACAGACTGGACATGCTGCAAATGGCCTCGCACCTGGTGATCTTTACTCATTCCATTAATAATTTGCGTATAGTTTCCAAGGCGACTAATGGTTCCACCCTAAGGCAAGCACTGCGCAACCAATCCCGTAAAGTCTTTGATCGCATCTCGCAGGAATCTACCAAGCTGCACAGCAGTCAGGGTGGAAAATTCGATATTGTGCGTACCCTCAACGACATTCCTTTCAAGGAAACGCTGCTCAGCCTGCACAACCTCAACTCGCACCTGAGTCAAGGCGTTGCGGCGGTCACAACTGTGCTGCCACAGATAATTAAACTGGGCAGCGGTGGCCAATTGAATTTGGAGGCGCTGGCGCAGCACTTTGGCGGGAAGTTCGTGCAACACATTGGCAATGTATCCAGCCTAAAGGATGTTGTGGAAGCCATGGCCAGGTATTTCAGCGATAAGGCCGTGCAACTTCTCATGCAAATGACCCGAACATTTCTGGAAAATAATGTGGACTCCATTGATCGAACCCTGAACACATTCATATCGACCGAGACGGTGCTCTATCGGATATTAATGCACAGCGTAAATACATTTGATACCTTTGGCGAGGACTTTCTGCACAGTCGGCAGGAGGAGATCCTTTCAATGGTCTCCAAATACTTCAAGTCCTTGGAGTCGGTTAATAATGCCACCTTTCGCAAGTACAAGTGCGCCTTGTTTTTATGTACGATATATGCATTATTTTGTAAGCCACTTGTCTAGATCGCGTATTTTTTAGTGTTTTCATAATAGATAAACTGGCAAACATCTCATATTTTAATAATATTTATTCTTAGAACCCAAAGTGTCATCCAAGCAGAGTGCGCTGTGAAAATTCCAGGATATTACATTCATAATATTTATTTTTGTACAATTTAAGTTCTTATAAAGAGCACTTTTTATTCAACTAAAAAAATATCTGAATGCACTTTTGGAAACAATTAAGGGTATTGATGCATTCGCCACGATGCAGCTACCTATCATGTGATGCCTTTTGGTCGTATTGGAAAAAAGATGCCGTATCCTCCTCTATTTTAAAAATTCCCTTCTATTTTCGGTGAGGCACTCACTCCCTCGCGTTTACTTTTTATATTCCGATTATTAAATGGTTGCGAGCGGGTTCACACTCCTACTGTTTTTGTTATTCACCTTCCTATATGGCCTTGGACCGTTTCCAGAGTTCCGGCATTAAATCCGTTGCTTTTTTGGTGCAACTGCCGAGGGTAAAAGACCATTCTCTTAAGGTAACCCGCCAATTATAGCGGTTTGCTCCCGAACTAAAGACTCGAAATTTTTAAAATTGTGCATAATGCGCAATGATCATACGCGTTCAAATGAAGATATTTGTCAGTAATGGCCGTAAGTCACAGTAATGCAGTTTACCCTTAATAATGCTATTATGACACTATCGCATTAACTTCATTAGACAGTATATCAATACCGATTTATGCAATTCGTTTTTTTAATTCTTTGTTGAAACTAAAATGCAAAATATCTTTAAGTTAAGAATGACACACTAATGAAGTTTTCATTAATTAAAGACTTCATTAGAACCTAGAAAGAAACAACTATATGTGTTATTTTGCTCGGATCTCTTTTGTGATGCAACTTGGGTAAACCCGATTTTAAAAGTTAAACAAAACAAATTTTATTAGTTTCTGGAGTCATCGTTGAGGAATCCCGTTTATATGCATGTGAAAGCCCTTAAATTTATTTTTCTAACTTTTTTAGGCATATAAATTTTTTTTAGTACCCAAAAAATTAATTTTAAATTAAGTTGCAAGAACTTTATAAACAAAAACATAATATTGTCCTATATATTTAAAGATCTTTTGCATTTTAGTTTTAACAAATAATTGCAAAAACATCAGCAAAAATCAATTTGTATTGTGTGCCCAATTTGACTTTGGCCTTTAATGAGCTGGTTATTATAGTCTTTAAGCATAGTATCCTGTCAGTGAAAACCCGTCTTAAAGCAGTGAGAGGGAGCGAGAGGCAAATCGTTGAGAATGGTTTTTCGTGAGCAGACGTTTTAAAGGTCGGTCTCCAGACATGAAAAAAAAATACTATTAAAGTTTTTTTAGTATTTCCCAAGTGGGGTGTGAAAAAAATGGCAAATTAAAAAAAAAAAAAAACAGACTGTACTCGTCCGTTCCCCCTCACTGTGCCTACTGCAGATCCGTAAATCCGTTAAATTTTCAATAAACATAGCAGAAGTTTGGTGCAGATTTTCTAACTATAAAGCAAACAAAAGATAATGGTTAGAATGTATATTATTGATATAGAAATATGTAAACAATGCTTACCTTGAAAGAATATCACCCTTTAATTGATCTCGCACGTATGGGCTCACCCAATACTTGGATCGCTTTCTATTTGGTTGAGAATCTTCACATCCAACACGGCAATAATTACTGCCTTAGCAATAGTAGTTTTTATCTTATTTTTCATTTTTCTATCGACATTTTAGAAATACAAAAACTTGCCGGGCAAAAATGCTGAACAGCAAAGTAACGAATAACTACTTCTTCTTGCATTTCCTTTGATCTGTTTTGTATAATGTTTTCTTATGCAAAATATACCGTTTAAAACTCCATATCCAGACAGTAAAAAACCGTCTTTAAGCAGTGAGAGAGAGCGAGAGGCGAATAGTTGAAAACGGTTGTTCGTCAGCGGCCGTTTTATGGGTCGGTAACCTGACAAGAAAACAAAAATACTAGAAAAGTGTTTGGCACTTTCTAGTATTTTTCAAGCGGGCTGCGAAAAAGAATAAAAATTTTATAAAACAGACTGTTTGCGACCGTTTCCCCCTCTCTATTCCTTCTTCAGTTCCGTAAATCCGTTAAATTTAAAAAAAAACATCACAGGAGTTTGGTACAGATTTTCTAATTATAAAAAAAAAACAAAGAATAATAATTAGAATGTATATTATTGATATAAAAATATGTAAACAATGCTTACATTGGAAGAATATCGCCCTTTAATTGATCTTTCTGTATGGGCTCTCCCAATACTTTGATCGCTTCCTATTTGGTTTAGAATCTTCCTCATCCATTACGGCTGACATCCATTACGGCAAAAAGGTGACGGTAGACGATATATGGTGCTATATGGACACGATATTTTTCACCATCATCTTAATCATTTAAATTCAATGTGAATAAGGTATAACATTTTTCGGTATCTATATTACAATCTTGTTTTATGTTGTTTTATAGCGTACTCTGGGCATTTGTTTATAAAAAGTTTTTGTTGGTTGAGTATTTGCATTGTTAAAATGGCAGACGATTTGCAGAACTATAAGTTACAATTACAACAGGTACGTTTAATTTTATTACTTTTATAAAGTATTCGTTAATATGATGATTTTCTTTGTATATACTTACATATGTACATTTTAATGCACGTATGTACATACATAGATAAGTATATTGAAATTGAATACGAGCCTTCAAGAGCCTTTTAAATAGTATTGTCGTTTGACGACTTTTAATGATTTGGTAATTTTCAAACTCCAAACGTAGAAATCAAACAAAACTTGAATTTCAACAATTTAGTGTGTTTTATATCCTTGCAATTCTAACTGAAATTATAATACCCTGCAGGGGTATAACATAGTTGTATAATTATTACAGCTCAAAAAGTGAGCCATGGGAAAGCTCTCTGAGGCTGCAGAGATAGTACGCTCTGAGACGAGACGAAAAACAGTGCAGGAGAAATCATATCAATTCGCTCGCCCATAAACATAGTGCGCGCAGAGACGAAGATGAAGACGAAACACAAGCAATTAGCTTCAAACGGTGCACTACTGTTTTTGAAGACGAATCGCTTGCTATATTAATTTATTCTTCTTTTTTGTTATAAGAAAAATTTAAAATAATGTAACTTAATGAAAATTTAAATATATTTAATAAATGCAAACAAAAAAAAATTAAATAATTTTCTACTTTAACGTTACAATAAACCTTTCTGCAGGTATAACTGGGGTTTTATTAAAAATTTTCCAATTTTTAATAAATAGCGGGTAAATTTCTAACAGAATGTAATCCATTGTGCTCATTTTCATTCTGGTATACTCCACAAATTGTTTTTCATCTTGTCGCAGCTCATCAAATAAATGATGAAATTCGCCGACTATTAGCTTACTCGCATAGCAAGAAATTCGTCTTCAACTTCATCTTCATCTTCGTCTCAGCGCGAGTTAGCGAACAGTCGGTAGGCAACGAGCCTCCAGCTAAAACTCCCAGAGCTGCCCTGGAAATGGTACGCTAACTGGGGGGGTACTTACTTTGAACTGCAATTATGCTGCCATCACTTGAGTCGTTGCCCTCTGACAAATTGCTAAGTTTGCAACAGGATACCCCTACCCCTAGGCACCGGATACATGACACGGGCATTGGAACAATTCTTTGTAAACACTCATTTTATTCATTATATATTTTTATTTATTTATAATTTTTTTTTTTTAATTGTTCCGATCGTTCCTATGGCACCTATGTATATGATATATAGATATACAGACGGACATGACTAAATCGACTCGGCTGTTGATCCTGATCAAGATTATATATACTTTATAGGGTCGGAAATGTCTCCTTCACTGCGTTGCAAACTTCTGACTGGAATTATAATACCCTGCAAGGGTATAAAAACTGAAAAACATTGGGAAGAAATATCTTCAGAGATCCTTGAATATTTTGTAGATTCGGTGTCGAAACGCCTTCAAAAAGCTATTTAAGCCAAAAGCGGACATTTTTTTTATTTATACTTTAAACTTGTGTTTTATATCCCTGCAGGGTAATATAATTTAGTCAAAAAAATTTTTTAACTCGGTGAATGGAACATCTCCTACCCTATGATGTTATTTCAGAATTACGTTTTTAATTTTTTGTAAATTAGATGATTTTATCATATAATCATTGAAACGATAGTAAAGGAAATTGCAGAACTTTGAAAGTAAAACTGTTAATCCTCAATTCAATTCAAACATAGCCTGAGTAGTTGGGTGCAAGCTATCCACGCATTTTATTATATTGTCGAAAAAAAGTCTTGCGGTATTTTCGCTAGTTGTCGCGGCAAACGCGTAGTTTTAGTTTTATTCGTCGCATCGGGTCAGACTTTACCTTTTTGGAAAGCTCTTTTCGCGCGCTAAATCGTGTTTGATTTATTATTGTTTCTTTTAAGTTGTTCGCGAGTTATATCGTCCGAAACATGAAGCAAAATAAAGAGAAAATACGGCATATTTTACAGTACTACTACGATAAAGGCAAAAATGCATCTGAAGCCGCCAATAAAATTTGTGCAGATTATGGACCCGATACAGTTTCCATATCCACCGCACAACGATGGTTTAAACGTTTTCGTTCTGGTGAAAATCTCTGAATTGGTTGAAAGAGACCGTTATAGGAGCAGCCGTAGCATCGGTCAAGAGCTGGGCATGAGTCATTAATCCGTTATAAACCATTTGAAGAAGCTTGATGTATGGGTATGGGTCAATAAAAATGCCGCAGGACTTTTTTTTACAACCTAATATATTATTTCCTTGGTTTTTAGCGATCTTTAAGCATTTCTCAATTTTCTTTAGTTTAATCCAAACAATTTTGTTAATTGAAGTACAGAATTCATTGGGTTAATACGGTGCTATTCAGGCAATCAAAGTGATCATTAAGTCTCGAAACTATTTCGATGGAGTTGCTTGTTTCGGTTTAATTACCGTTGCAACACTGTGACCAAATGGCTATGTTGTCAAACATACCTGAATTAGTTCAAATCTTGTTTGATAAAACATAGTGTCCAGACAGTAAAAAACCGTCTTTAAGCAGTGAGAGAAAGCGAAAGGCAAATAGTTTAGGGCGGTTGTTCGTGAGCGGCCGCTTAAAAGGTCGGTATCCAGGCATGAAAACAATATACTGATAAAGTGTCTTTAGTATTTCCCGAGGAGTGTGCGAAAAAGAATTGCAAATTTAAGTTCCGTATCCAGAAAAAAAAAGTTTCGCAGCGAATCAAATGTTTTATCTTTTCAAGTGTGACCGCTGATTTTACTAGCTGTTCGGCATTTTTGGCCGGGAAATGATGCGGTCATACATGCTTGTTTACAATATTTTCAAAATGTTGATAAAAAATTAAAAATAAGATAAAAACTACTATTGCTAAGGCAGCATTTATTGCCGTAATGGATGAGGAAGATTCTAAACCAAATAGGAAGCGATCAAAGTATTGGGAGAGCCCATACAGACAGATCAATTAAAGGGCGATATTCTTCCAATGTAAGCATTGGAAGTTGGCCGATATTCATGAAATTTAAACCGAAATTCTAAAATAATATAAGATGGCCAAATATCAAATTTGGTTAAAATATATTGAAAACTGAAATAGTTATAATTTTTTTTTTTAATTTTCCGATCGTTCCTATGGCAGCTATATGATATAGTCGTTCGCTCCGGCCCGTTCTGAAATATGTAGGAATGAGAGTATATAAAAGACAAAGTTTTATTCAGATACTTTAAAACTGAGGGACTAGTTTTCGTATAATCGGACAGACGGACATGGCTGTTTATCCTGATCAAGAATATATATGGTATATACTTTATAGGGTCGGAAATTTCTCGTTCACTGCGTTGCAAACTTCTGACTGAAATTATAATACCCTGCAAGCGTATAAATATTGTACACAAGCATGTATGCCCGCATCATTTGCCGACCAAAAATGCCGAACAGCTAGTAAAATCAGCTGTCACTTTTGAAAAGATTAAACATTTTTTCCGCTACGAAGCGTTTTACTGTCTGAATATTATCCTTAAAGCATAGTATCCGGACAGTAAAAAATGTCTTTAAGCTGTGAGAGAGAGCGAGAGGCAACTAGTTGAGAACGGCTGTTCGTGAGTGGCCGTTTTAAAGGCCGAGGGGGGAGCGAAAAAGAATGGCCGTTCACGAAAAAAGGTTCTCAACTATTTGCCACTCGCTCTCTCTCACTGCTTAAAAGGGCTTTTTACTTTCTGGAACCCTGCTTAAATTTAATCATTCTCGTTACTAATCCATGTTCTAATAAAAAAGTATTTTTACTGTCTGGATACCCTGATTTAATTTAATCAATCTATTTACTAATCCCTGTTCTATTTCGTATACTTTTCGTATAACATCAAAATCGACTATTCCGTGAGTGGTTTCAAACTTAGCTTTTAGTTAGTCCACTTGCATATACAGGCTATGCGTCCGGGACTCTGACTCGGAGAGTTTAAAAGATTTCTATCTCCGTCAGTTTTGCTCGGAACTACTTGAAATTTTGGCACGATACTCTATAAATGTCTATCGAATAAAACATACAACATTTTTGACAATTTTTGACCCGCATAAGCCCTTAATAGACAAACATGCCCTCCGCTAAACGGTATGCAGATCCCTCAACCTAACGAACCTAACCTAAGCACATCGAATGCAAGAAGATGCACCTAAAACTAAAAGCCAGCAGCCTCCACTGGATCTTAAACTCACGATCGCCACTGTGCCTGGACTTCTCTACAATTCAGTCCTAAAGCCAATCTGGACGTATGGCTCCCAGCTGTGGGGGAACGCGAGCCGCAGCAGCATAGACATTATACAGCGCGCACAATCCAAAATCTTGAGAACTTTCACTGGGGCACCTTGGTATGTTCGCAACGAAAACATCCACCGGGATCTGGGCATCCTCGCAGTGAAAGACGAAATTCAGAAGCATAAAGAGTCCTACAAAGAAAAACTTTTTTCGCACCCATTTTTCCTGGCTCGGGGATTGACTCGGATTTCTAGCGGATCCAGCCTGCGACGCAACGACCTCCCAACGCAGCAATCGATTTTTAGGGCCGTCTAACTCTGTATCAGTCAATATGACTGCTAGTTAAAGTAAAAATATAAGATCTGATACACCTCTTGTTAGTCTTGCAAAGAGAAGATTCGAGAAATAAAAGATAACACAAAAAAAAAACAAGTCAGAAAGCTAAAGTCGAGTGAGCTCGACTGTGAGATACCCGCTACCTAGGTTAGGTTAGGTTGAGGCGGCGATGAGGTGCCGATGACTGACACCCCCATCCACTTGAGCCGCTTCGGCTCCTTGTGATACCGCATAGGCAGGATCCTACTGGAGGACCTCTCCCTTCCTGTTTACTTATGTGCCCAAGGGTGTTCTATCCTTCCTGCGGCGGCTCGCGGTCCCATCCAGATTTTCGGATGAAAGCAACGAGTCTGTGTGGAGCGACCTCCGCAAGGTCTGTTAAGTCCGTGAGTGTTGCTGCTCCCAGGAATTTTAGTCTGCTGCGCCCCAGCGCAGGACATTGACACAGAAGGTGTGCGACTGTCTCTTCCTCTTCCACGTCCCCACAGCTCCTGCAGTAGTCATAATGTGGCACCGCTAGTCTAGCCGCGTGTGCTCCTATTAACCAATGTCCCGTAATGGCCTTGACTGCCAGACTACAGTCCTGCCTATTTAGGGCGATGAGCATCATTGACCTCTTCCTAGATCGGATGGGCCATATCATGCGTGAGTTCCTGCAGTTTTGGAGATTTCTCCATTTCCTCAGTGATGCGAGGTCAAAGTGATCCCTACATTTTAGCCTACACGTAGCTAAGGGGATACCTACTGTTTCCTTCTCCGGTAGGAGAGGATTGGTAGTACCTGCTCTTGCTAGTTCGTCGGCGGCGCAATTACCCTCGTGGTCCCTATGCCCGGGCACCCATATGAGGTGGATGTCATGCTGCTCTGCCATCTCGTTAAGAGATCTGCGACAGTCGTTTACTGTCCTGGAGTTGGATGAAAATCCGTCAAGGGCTTTGAGTGCCGCTTGACTATCTGAAAAGATACATATTGTGTCCTGATTGCCAGTAAGTGCTGGGGATCTGAGTGCTTCTCCAATAGCTATTACTTCTGCTTGGAACACACTACAGTGGTCGGGGAGTCTAAAGGACTCATTTAGACACAGCCGTTCGCAATGGAAACCGCCTCCCACCTGGCCATTCAATTTTGAACCGTCTGTGTAGATATGTAGGGAACCGGCTGGTCCCGGGATTTGTGTGGCCCATTCCTCCCTTGTTGGAATGGAGACCTTGTATTTTATGGTGGGATGTTCGACAGGTACGCAGTAGTCTGTAGACCCCGTTGGCGTGCAGTGGTGTAGATCTAACTTGGTGTGTCCATAGTCAGTCCATTTCCATATGCCCGTCTCGCGTAGCCTGAGTGCTGATAGCGTGGCTATCTTAACCCCCATTATCTCAACCGGTAATAGGTCGAGTATGAAGTCTAGGGCATCCGTCGGTGTGGTACGTAGGCTGCCTGTAATGCAGACCTCCGCCATCCTCTGCGTTTTCCTAAGTTTCTCTCGTATTGTGGAGTTAGAGAGAGCAGGCCACCAGACCACCACCCCGTAGAGAAGGATGGGTCTTATGACCGCTGTGTAAAGCCATCTTACTATTTTTGGGGACATTCCCCATTTAAGGCCAATGGCTTTTCTACAAGTATAGAGCGCGATTGTTGCCTTGTTAGCTCTATCTATAGTGTTTGACTTCCAGTCCAGTTTCCTGTCTAGCTTAATCCCTAGGTACTTGGCACTGTCGCTAAGGGATAGTGTTTCTCCTAATAGTTTCGGAAGCCTTAAGTTTGGTATTTTGTACTTCCTGGTGAAAAGGACGAGCTCGGTTTTGGACGGGTTTACCCCTAGTCCATTTCTAACTGCCCAAGTTGAGAGGACCCTAAGTTTGTCCGTCATGCGGTCACATAGAGTCTGGGGAAATTTTCCGGAGAAGGCAATTGCGACATCATCCGCGTAGGCGATAACTTTGCAGCCACCACCTTCTAGGGAACGCAGTAGGCTATTAACCGCCACGTTCCAGAGTAGGGGTGAGAGTACGCCTCCTTGCGGAGTGCCTCTTCTGACGTATCTATGAATAGATTCTCCTCCTAGTGACGCCTCAACAGTCCTGTTTACCAGGATCTGCTCTATAAGGCGTATGGATTGATTGTCTATTCCTAGTGTCGTCAGCGCATTGATTATCGAGCTCGGTAGGATGTTGTTGAACGCACCTTCTATGTCTAGAAAAGCAATGAGTGCGTATTCCTTGTCACTAAGTGCCTTTTCGACAAAAGTAGTGATTTCATGGAGTGCCGTTTCCGTGGATCGGCCCTTCCTATACGCATGTTGTGATCCCGAGATATCATCTGGGTTTAGAGTAAGGTTAATATGGAGGCTGATTAGTCTCTCCATTGTCTTGAGAAGGAAGGACGACAGGCTTATTGGTCTGAAGTCCTTAGGGGTGCAGTGCGACGGTTTTCCCGCCTTGGGTATGAATACGACTTTCGTCCGCAGCCACATTGCGGGTACGATGCCTATCCTGAAAATTGCTGAGAAAGCTTTCTTAACCCAGGACTTCAGATTGGGACCGGCTCTAATTAGTTGAGCCGGGACGATGCCATCTGGGCCTGGGGATTTAAAAGGCTTGAAGCTATTTATCGCCCAGTTGAGATACCTGTCACTCAATAGGTATTCCAGTTGGTTGGGGAGGGAAGGGCTATTCCCCTGTCTCTGCATTTCCAGGGTTATGTATACTCGAGAGCATCCCGGGAAATGTGCCTCTGTGAGAGCCTCTAGGGTTTCTCTGCTGGACGATGTCCAGTTACCTTCTGAGGTTTTAATATATCCTACGTTTGGTGCAGTAGTTGCAAGGACCTTCCTTAGTCGGGAGGCCTCTGATGTTTCCTGAATGTTCGTGCAGAACTTGGCCCATGCATTTCTTTTTGCCCTGCGAAGTTCCTTGTTATATTGCCTAAGGTCCGCTTTATACGACTCCCAGGCTGTCTCCGAGTTTGTTCTGCTCGCAAAATTAAAGGCCTTTCGGGCCTTGGTTTTAAAGGGCGCAAGTGTTTTCGACCACCATGGTGGTTTCTTTGACTTGCTATTGCCCGATCTGCTTTTGGGACAAGCTTTGTTGAATGACCTGGCGCACGCTGCCGTAAGCGTGTCCACCATGGCATCCAGGGCTTCCCTACTATCAACGTCCCCTGTTGGAGGTTTCCCCAATGAGCTTTCTAGTTTTTTCCTGTATAACTCCCAGTTCGCTTTCCTCGGATTGCGTACCGTTAGTCGATTAAATTTCTCAAAGTTGACCACGAGTTCTATGTATCGGTGGTCAGAGAAGGAGTGTTCCTCTAGAACTCTCCAGCTAACAATCTTGTCTGCTAGGGATTCCGAGTAGAGAGTGACGTCAAGTACTTCCCTTCTGTTCTTGACTATGAAAGTGGGTTCTATACCCTTGTTACCCACCAGAAGATTCGAGCCTAGAATAAAATCGAAGATTGACTCACCCCTCTCGTTCGTGTCAGTGCTTCCCCACTGATGATGATGGGCGTTAGCATCGCAACCTATGATCAGGTCGACCTTGTGCTTCCTGCTGTCTTCTACCAGCTGTTTGAGTAGCGGGTGCGGGAGGAGGGCCTCCTGGTCGTGGCCCATATACGCCGAGCATATCCTTAGAGGGCCATTAGGGCTCTCTATGGCTGCGGCTACGTGGTCTTCATTGCTGAAATTGGGTAGCAAAAAGAGGTTAAGGTTCTTTTTTGCGAGGATGCAGGCTCGCTTTTTACCTGTTGTATCGGCTTTGCAGAGCCTAAACTCCGACGCCCCCAGCCCAAGAATCCTGTCTCCTAGGATCCAGGGTTCCTGGATGAGGGCCACATCAGCTCCACTCTCGGCGAGGTGGAGTAGGAGGGCAGCTGACGCCGCTTTACTGTGATGGAGGTTTATTTGCAAGATCGTCAGGGACATCCTTACAAACCTCCACCACAGTAATCTCCGCCTCCGTTTCGGAGCTCAGCAGAGAGTCCTCCTCCATTCCGACTCCACTAAGTGCCCTTGCCAAGTCGCTTTCCTCCGAGGTGTACCCTTCCAGGATGTCCTCCTCCTCATCCGACAATCCTTCCGGGTGCTTCTCTTCGGTCGGCTCCTCCAAGTCTGGCTCTTGCGTGTCCGCCTCCAGCTCTATGCCCCCTGGTTTGGCTTTCGCATCGGATTTGTAGATACGGACCGAGACGTGCTCGAATCCGTACTTCAGCCGGTGCTCCGTCCTCCCCAGGGCTTTAACGGTCTCCTCATTGAGCGTGAGGACGACCTGCCTTCGTAGCCCCTCCGCTTCCTCGACCTTGGCGACTCTCCAGTCCGCCGTGGGAAGCGTCGGGTTACACATCCTAAGCATCGTGAGGATGGTTTTTGGGTCGGCTGGCTTTTCAGTGAGCCATACTCGCGCCCTCGGTTTGCTGGGGATCTCGTCCCAGTCAACCGCCACCAGCTTAGCTCCAGGGTAGACCTCTCCAAGCGATGCAACCATACGCTTGTAAGTCTCTACCGACTTCGCGTCTTGGCAGGCAATTACCTTGACGCTACCCTGATACCATCCTGCGTCTTCGCATTCAGGTGGGGGTCCTCCGCATCGCAGCATCTCCTCCACGAAGCGCCCATGCAGCTCGTTTACCACTCGTTTACCCGCTACCTAAATAGTTAATAAATTTTTGAATATAACAGACAAATGCAAATGCAAGTGTAATATAATCACATGCATACAAAAATACATACATATGTATCTATGTGTATAAAAACGCGTTATTATTGCATTAAAGCAACAAATTATTAATACCATTTATTAAAATCGATTCTCGAATATCTTATAAGATTCTTTTCCGATCACAATAAAGAACTAGAAAGAATATTGGTCCAGTTGGTCAACCAAATGAGCCACGCTGCAGCAGCCGTTTGTGGCATACAAACTCATTTCTTTTATAACTTCGACAATTTTTAATTGATCGCAACCAAATTTTCAGGTATCACACAGACTATAGTTCTTAATGTACGTATTAAAATTCGACTCTAGCTTTAAAAAGATTGATGATAGATGATTTGCGGGGGCGCGCGGAAGTGGGCGTGGTAAAAATTTGAAACAAACTTGATCTGCATGCAAGCATAACAAATACTGTCTAGCTATATCTCTTATAATCTCTGAGATCCAGTGTTTCATACGGACAGACACACAGACAGACACAGTTATAATACACTTCTACCCTATGGGTAGCGGGTATAAAAATATTTATAAAGATGAGTAACGTCATACGATTTTGTTTGCACATGATTTTTTTGAACTTAAGGTATTCTTAAATATTTTTAAAAACTCAAAGAGCCAGCCAGAGTTGGCACCACGGGCAGATGCTGTCAATAAGATCGTGTTAAAGTCGTCGTGAGAAGCAGAGCAGCAGCATTGAGTAAAGGAACAGTAATCAAATATATATGTCAGGGGCTGGGTGGTTTGCTGCTCTTCTTCTAGCATTTTTGATTCTGATGCGCAGTGAGTGCACCATGTAGTGTCGCTACATTCCATTGTCCCTTTTTTTTTGCTTTCTCTCTCTCAGAGACAACCAACACTTGACCACACTCGGTTGAGACGACAGTTTCTCGTTCTCAATCCTCGCTCTCACGAATTATGCAAGTAAAAAGAAACACAAGTAACTTTTTGCTTTGTTTCTTTTGTTCTATATTGTTTCTCGTTCTTAACGCTTTACAGTCTAATTTACATTTTGCTTCTTATATATCTCCGACACGGGCATTCTGACTTTCACACGTCCTCGTGTGCCTACTATAACAATAGGTTGGTACCATTCTTGCTTCATTTCTCTTTTCATGCATAATTCTGATCAAACAAATAATCTACACACACAACTTTATAAATTGCGTCATCAAATGTCGGTATCGCAGGCTATCTCGCTTTCTCACATCATGCTTCTCGCTTTCTCACATCAATGTGTCATTCCAAACACGCCACACCAGTCAACCGCGCCACACGACCGAACACTGCTGGTTCTACACTTGTGCCTTCGGCTTGACCTGGTATAACTCTCTCTCAGTAGCTCGAACTCTTCTGCGTAAACCCGCCCATTTGGCTATCCTCCAAACTGCATCAGACAATATCATCCATACTAGGCATAACTATTGTTGATCAGATCTAGGCCCTTGTGTTTGATGTCTCACGACGGGTGTCTTTATCACCACTGTCACTTTTCTCCGGCAGCCTCCTCAAACTCTCGTGTGAATTTTTATAAGTTCGCTTGCTAGTCAATGATTTTAACAGGTATCGATTACCTTCCAACAACTCGGCTACCATAAAAGGTCCTTTGAACTTAGGATCCAATTTGGTCTGATGCCGCTCTTCACTTCTAATTTTAATAATTTTAAAGCTAGAGTCACGAATTATGGAATGTACATTAATATATATGTATATATAGTCTGTGTGATTCCTGAAAATTTGGTTGCGATCAGATAAAAATTGTCGAAGTTATTAAAAAAATAATTTTGTATGGCCACAAACGGCTGCTGCTGCATGCCTCATTTGGATGACCAACTAGACCAACTAAATATTCTTACCAGTTCTTGATTGTGAACGCAAAAGAATCTTATAAGATATTCGAAAAGCAATTTTAATAAATGGTAATAATTATTTGCCGCTTTCATGCAATAATAACGCGTTTTTACACACATTGATACATGTGTATGTATTGTTGTATGCATGTGATTGTATTATACTTGCATTTGCATTTGTCCGTTATGTTAAAAAATGTATTAACTATTTACTATGGCTAGCGGGTATCTCACAGTCGAGCTCACTCGACTGTAGCTTTCCTACTTGTTTGTATTTAAGCCAGTTCGTTTTTGCCGACGTCAGGCTGTAGGGGTGTTTGGTTATTTCTGAAGAAGCGTTAAAAGCACAGGCGAGTGGTCTGATGATAAGTCAGTGGCACTTATTAGATTGCGAGGTATGTTTTTTTGTCACCGCAAAATCAATAAGGTCTGGGAGCTTGCGTGGGTTGGTTGGCCAGCATGTGGGACTTCAAGTGGAAACATAGTCCAGTTTATTTCTCACATTTATAATAGCATTTTACAATTGCTTTCCTTTGGGAGTCACTAGAGGTGATCCCCAGTGCGTATGTTTGGCATCGCAGAGTCCTGCGATTAAAACGCTTCCGTTGCTTGACTGAATTTGTATCGATGTAGCCTGGAAGAAGTTTGTTGCAAACCTTATGTGAAAATTGTGTTAAATGCGTTCTCTGTTTAGGACTCCAGTTCCGCCGTGAGCTTTCCCATATGGATGATCTGTGCCTCATATTTAAAAGTTGTATTTGCTTGTAAGATGCGTTTCCACCAGTAGCATAACGTTAATGTTTTTTTTTTTTTTTTTTGCGCGCTGGTACCACGCCTACCTCCCGCCCAACCGACCGAGGGGCGCAGCCGTGTGACGTACGGCACGAAACGCGTGCTAGATAGACGCGAGAGAAGAAAAAAAAAATAGAATAGAACGAGGAAAAATTAAGATACAATACGGGATAGTACAACAAGCAATACAGTTTTTAGTTTTTAAAGGCTTTCAATGCCTTCAATACTACTGAAGAGACGATTATAATCAGTACATAAAACCCTAAAGGGTTAGCATGGCACCATGTTTGGAAGTTATCAAGATCAGATTGTAGGCACGATTGATTGGCACGAACTGTCCCAATACTGCAAGCAAAGTTTAACGTCATCAGCTAACATGAGTACTCTGGATTTGGTTAGAGCCTGCTGCAAATCATTGATAAACAATGTGAATAGCAGTGGTCCAAGGTGGCCCTGTGGGACGCCAGATGTGACCCTGAGGCTATTGGATAGAACGTTTCTGAACAGAACCTTTTGGGTCCTGTCGCTTAGATAACTCGAAATCCACGTAAGAAGATCACTAGGAAACCCCATTGAATCAAGTTTCCTAACCAGAAGAGAATGATTAACCGAGTCAAAAGCTTTACTAAAGAAGTAAGTTCCAGAATGGTCGTGGTTGATCTTCGCCTCATAAAACCATGCTGACATGGAGAGATGACGGATCTGCATAGATGTTGCAAGTGAAGAAGAGTTTGAGGGTTTGCCGATAACTTAGAGATCCCTCTATAGTTAGTGGCATCCAATTTGCTACCTTTTTCTTTGAAGAGGAATAATAAATAATTCCTTCCAAAAAAGGGGAAATCCTGACGATTCTAAAGGTAAGGTTAACAATTTAAGAAGGCCACAGCTCCTCGGAATAGTACCTAAGCACAGAGTCAGGTATTCCATCGGGTCCTGGTGAATATAGCTTAACACGTTGAAGATCAAGAATAAGTGAGCTTTCGTTTAAAATAGGACTGAAGATTAAGTACGAACTGGGAGTAGCTGTAGAAAATGTATGATCTGATGATGTTGAGGGCGAATATGTCGTTTTAAAAAACTCAGCCATGAGATTAGCAATTGCTTGATCAGAATTTACTGCAGTATTCTTAAATGACAGCGAGGGAGGGTATAACGTGGGTTTACGTTTAGAGTTAACAAAGTTATAAAACTTTTTGGGGTCCTGCGTGAACTGGACCTTACAACGAGTCAAATAATTTTTATAACACTGAGCGTTAAGCACGGTAAAGTTAGATCGAGCACTAAGATAAGATGAGAAAGCTGTTTTTGAACCAGTGAGTTTGTATTTATTATAAAGCCTAGATTTTTCGTTTTTTAGACGCGTCAGCTCCTTGTTAAACCAAAGTGGTTTATTAGAGACCGACGGGTAGCATTTAGGAACACATAAAGAGAAAAATGAGTTAATGGCATTGTAAAAAATGTCAACGGCGGATGCCACATTAGAGCTCGTGGAAAGATTAGACCAATCAAATTCTGCTATTAAAGTGTTTAGCCTCTGATAGTCAGCCTTTCGGAAACAGCGGACTCTGTTTAAACTGCTATCAGGTGTAGTAGCTAAAACTGTCCCAGTGTCGATAGTCACATCGGAAGTTGGATGATAAGGATCTTCAGGTTGCGTCATTGGAGAAACTCTAATTAGGTTTACGCCTGCAGGATCGGAGACAAAGCATAGATCCAATAATCAGTTTAAAGAATTAAAGATATGGTTAACTTGAGATAATGATAAATCAAGCAAGCAATTTATGAGGTCATGCTGTGCCGCAGTGTGAAGGACGTTAGACACACCATCAGAAGACCAGTGAGCTCCGGGTATGTTGAAGTCACCCAAAGCCACTAATTGGTCCCTATCAGAGAGCCTATTGGAAACTGCCCGAATTGCCGAAAGGTGTTTCCAATAAATTGGCTCTTCCGAAGATGGAGGGATGTAAGAGCAGGTTACATAAATGCATCTATCTGTGAATGATAGTTTAACGCAGATAAATTCGATGTCCAAAAAGTCATTAGATACCACCCGTTCCGAGATGAGGCAGGAGTCAACGGCAATTAAAACTCCGCCACCACGCTGGAGAAGGCGGTCTAATCTATATATTGTGTACTTACTTAGAAGAATTTCGGAGCAGAGGATCTTCGGCTTCAACCAGGTATAAGTAAATACACTCACCTGGGATGCAAAAGAAATGCTATCCGTATATAATCTAGAGAGCTTACTGCGTAAGCCCCTAGTATTCTGATAGGAAAGTAGTAGAGAAGAGGTTAGTTTTTTAGGACAGAAGGTACTGCAGTGGACACTGAGGATTGTGACGGCTTGGGCAGTTGAACTCCCGCAGTCCGATTTCTCTTCTTCCGTGCCTCGTACTCCTTGACTACAACGTACTCGGGCCAGAAGTCACCCGAGCAAATAGTGTCAAAGAGTTGGAATGAGACATTTATCTTAAATGACGAAATGTCTCTGGCATACAAAAATTTGAATTTTTCCACCTTGATATTGCCAGCTTGGGTTTTACCTTGAATATAGGCTAGAACATCTTCCAATGCTAGATCAGGGGCAAGCCTCGAAACAAATATAGTTTTCGAAGGTGGGACTGCTGTTAGGGTCTTACGTAACGAATTGTTACCAACAACGGCCGGTATTCCGTGCAATGTTGGACTCTGGGTAGAATTTTCTACAGTGATTTGCGGAGCCAAAGAATTGGGTTGCGCATCAGACACAACGGACGAGGCGGAATTTGCTGGCTGTGCGGCTTCCGACACCTCAACGACCGATTCGGTTACCGAATCTTTAATCGTTCCTGATCTCAGAACCATTGGAACGGGGACCAGGAGCTGTGGCGACGGAGAGTGGCAGGAAATTGGTTGCTGTGTCTCACACAGTTGCAGCCGACTAACAGGGGTTTTTTTGCGTTTCGGCGACACATTTAATAGCTTCATACTATTAAATTGAGCGTCCAGCGCGGAGAACAGGTCATTCGCCTTGCGAAAAGTGGCCATGTTTTCAGAAAATCCACTCCTGGTCTGATGCATAAAGGATGATATTTCCTTCTCAACCGGTCGACAGGCCTCAGAGCAATAACGCAGGCCCTTTTTGCTGGGCACTGCGTCTGCCATTCGACCCGTCATCTCAATGCACTTAGCGTGCACAACTGCCTCTCAAAGCCAGCAATGGAAACTGGGCTGGTCTGCCAAAACATTTTTTTGGCAATTCTTAATAACACAGACAATATTCTGGGACATGTTTACAAACCCTAGGGCCACTGTGCACACTATCAATACCAAAAAAGTAAAAAGATGAAGAGAGAGATAAAAGAGCGCAAGAGTTAGAGCAGCAGAAAATCACAAGAGCAGTGAGAGCTATGAACAGCTTAGATGCAGCTAATACGGACGGCACTCGAGCGGGGGAGAGAAAAATAAAAACGGTAAAAGAGCAAAGAGGAAAAATAAGATAAGAAACCGTCTTAGCACAAAACTAACAAGTGATTATTAATGCAAATTAACTACACAGAAAAGTACATGCACGCGCGGTAGCAAAACGGTATATCGTTATAAATATTAGGTGACAAGTATAGATGAAACCTTGGTGGTTTAGATTCAAAATAACACAAAAGTCGGAGCGCAAAACAAAAACACGACCGTCCGCTTCAAAGAGAAAGATCGAAGATCGATCGTTCAAGATTTGTGATAACTCTAGTTTATGCCGTGAAACCCCATTGGCGTTCCACATTGTTATTCGTAGAGTCTGCATAGATTATTTGGGCTGTTGTGTTACAAGCAGCTGTATTACCATGTTCTGATTTGGAACAAGTGTTCGCATGGTCATTTTCATGAATGACATAAGCTCCATCACACTCTGCTGGAGGGTAAGCATCATAGTTTCCGTTTTGCTATGTGGCTGTTCTTGGGGCCTGTTACGCTCTATGTAAGTTAGGCTGAATTGGATTTTCCATTCCAGATCGAAAGCATCGGAATAGGAGAAGCCGTTGATGGTGTTTAGGGGACCCTTTTCTTTAAGGGTGGTTTTTATTTCCGCGGCGGTAACATCGGGTTCGATTCCCTTTATTACCAGTTGTTGGCCCTTCTGCTTTACAACTGGTACGTGTAAAAGTTTATCTGAGCATTGTCCAGATATTTGGACACGATTCGGAAGTGCTCTTCAGTCTTGGTTTGCACCTTTGTTTCATGGATGTTCTGTGTTTCATGTGTTCATGTGTTCTGAATTGCAGTGGTTTTTGCTGTTATTGCAAAAATTGTAACACTTCTTATTGTTGGAGCGAAATTTCTTTCCGCCACTGGAGGGGAGCTTTACAATGCGAACTTCATGACGCGGGAGTCGGAGTGAGCAAGACCGTGCCCTTTCTATTTCAGCGGTCAGTAGAGCTGGGTTGCTCTTAATCGCCGATTTTTCCATTTTGGTATCGCGGGTTGAAAAGTAAGAGTAGAAGCCGTTCCTTTGGTTCACTGATCTTCTGCGCTCGTTCTTTTGATCGTTGCTCAATGA
Organism: Drosophila birchii; assembly: GCA_035046345.1. Taxonomy (NCBI): domain Eukaryota; kingdom Metazoa; phylum Arthropoda; class Insecta; order Diptera; family Drosophilidae; genus Drosophila; species Drosophila birchii. The sequence continues at coordinate 2,185,066 of JAWNOA010000141.1, read as the reverse complement.
GCTCATTGCGTGGCACTTATTTGCTTAAAACAATGCACTAGTTTTTGTTTTAGCACATCACAACTGTTATAAAGAGTTTGTCTATTGCTTTTCATAAAATTGTGGTTCAGCGTCTTCTTGCTTATATTGGATTTTTTTGATTGGATAACTGTTTTATTATTTTATTAAAAATCTATTATGTTGCAATTTTCCCGGAGTAGAAAGTAAATCGATTTAAGAATAATAGGTATTCTTACTATATATTTGCCGAAAATAAATAAATAAGAATGTTTAACATTTTACTTTATAGGTGGAAGCAGCACTGCAGACTGATCCAGAAAATCAAGAGCTTTTAAAACTTAAAAGTGATCTGGGAGAAGTCATTACACTAACTCATGATTTGATACATACGCAACTAGAAGAGCAACATAAATCTTCATATGTAGAGCCCTCTTCAACTAAAACCGCTTCGGCAAATTACTTTGATGAAATTGAAGCTGCTCTATTGGAAGCAGAAAAATTAGTTTCAGCTGCAAAAATTTGGAAGATTGGCGACAAATGTCAAGCTAAATGGAAAGAGGATCGACAGTATTATGACGCAACTATAGAGGGAATTTCAAGCGAAGGAGAAGTAAATGTTATATTTGATGCATATCAAAATCGTTCCACAACAAATGTCAATGAACTTCGAGAATGTAGTACACGCAATGAAGTTTTTCCTTCAAATAAGTATATATAATGAATGCGGTTAACACTTTGAGTTGTTTAACATTATTTTTTTTCAGACGTCACAGGCCAAATCAGAAAGAGTATTTAAAAAAAAGGAAACAAAAGAAACAACAGCGCTTTAAAGACCTGGAGGAGGAACGTGAATCAGACAAAAATAAATGGCTCAATTTTACGAATAAAAATCAAAAAAAAGTTGGATTAAAGGTGAAAAGTATATTTGCATCTCCAGATAACGTAAGTGGCAGAGTTGGAGTCGGCACTTGTGGAACTGCAGGAAAAGGCATGACTGATTTTACAGTAGGCGAAAAATATAGAAAAGGTCTTTAAATGTATATAGAACTTTAAAAAAAATCACGCAAATGCTATATTTTTTCCAATTAAATAAAATACATAACATTTAAAAACTTTACTTTATTTTAAGGGTATTTTCGACGAATTTCAAAATTTATTGGGGTTGCTTTGCTTATACAAAAATTTGTTTTACGCGATACCGACAGGGTACAAGAGTATCACAACTTAATGACAACCGAGAATGTATGTAAAAGGCAAAAGATAAAAGTTATACTAAATTCTGCATATTTAGAGATAGTAAAAAAAGTTGTTACGACGTCTTCGTAACCTCAAAATATCTGAAAACTCAGTTTGTCGGGTACATAACCTCAAATAACTCCTTCGGAAATAAACCTTAGCTTTCCAACAACTAAATCATGTTAATCTGGGTAATTAATTTAGAATGACACCAAGCTTGAAAGTTGTTAAGATTACTGCAAGCATATTTTAACGTCATCAGCGCACATGACCACTCTGCATTTGGTTGTAGGAAGTCATTGATAAACAATGTAAATAGCAGTGGAGCAAGGTGGCTACTCTGTGGGGCGCCAGATGTGACATTGAGGCTGTTTTAAAAATGTAAGAAGGGGGTTACACAGGAGCTGGCTAATATATTTGCTAACGAGTCGAAGGTAAAAAATAAGTGAATTTTCAGTGAAAATGGGACTGAAGAAAATGGGATGTAAGAATATATCTGATCAGATATCAACAAAAAGATCAGCTAGTGCCTGATATGAATTTACTGCAGTATTCTGAAAAGAAAGTGAAGAATGATATAAATAGGGTTTACGTTTAGTTTTAACTAAGTTATAAAACTGTTTAGGATCCAGCGTGAACTAGACCATACAACAAGTCAAAGATTTCGTTTATCACTAAGCATTAAGCACTGTAAAGTTAAACCGAGCACTTAGATAAGAGGGGAGATAAGTTTAGGAACCAGTGAGTTTATATTTATTATAAAGCCTTGACTTTTTGGGCGAGTCAGCTCTTTGTTGAACCGAGGTGGTTTGTTAGATCCATAGATAGGCTACCAGAACACGTAAAGAAACCATCGAGTTCATGGCACTGTAGAAAATATCAGAGGCTTAACGCCTTAATATCAGAATTTAATGGTCTGATCTTTACATAAGCGCTGACATGGCGTCAGTTATTTGTGCGCCTCTCAAGAGAGACGTCATACTACGTATATCAATAGGAAGCATTATCAATTTCTTTCGAGGAAGGTTTGGGAAGTTTAAAGATCATGCGTCTTTGGAAATTTTGACCTTTCTCATGGCACTGGTTACACCAATAAAAATCGGAGTAGTGTTTCATACTGAAAATAAACGCACGGGCTGGCGTGTCACAAATAAATGCTCTTACTGTTACCGAAAGTTTTCTGTTTTTAAAAGTCATGCCGGGTTTTATTTAAATCAAACAACTCTGGAGAATACGTCCAGATAAATATTTGGATCTTCAGGCTTAGAATTACCTACCCATATATACACACTACCATTACTGACTTTTTACCATTGACATTTATTAAAATTGGACATGTCTGTTTGATGGAACTTTTGAAGAGAGGTTAGAAATATTGCTAAAATTAACTCGAAAATCTGTTAAAGCGTTTTTTAAACCATAGTGTATGTATTCGCAAGGAGCCATAACTCTTTTAAAAAGTTCATGTGGAGTCGATTTTAATGACCGCAGATCTTTTGGTAAGTTGGCTTTTGCGTTTGGGCATTTTACTAGAACAAGAAAGTAAAACTAGAAAAATGGTAAAAATGGAATATGAAATACTTCGTATAATAAAACAAATTACTGTACATATGCAAATAAATTCATTAATTTGTGTATAAATATAAATTAATTTTGGTTTTCTCTATATTTTGTTCAATATTATTTGAAATATTTCGATTTCGATATTTCGTAGAGAACAGTCTTGTTTTTGTTTTGCGCTTCGACTTTTGTGTTAATTTTGACTTCAAACCACCGGGGTTTCTTCTAAGTTTATCACCTAAATATCTATAACTATATACCGTTTTGCTACTGCGGGCATGCACTTTTCTGTCTTTCTTTCTTTCCGCCGCTCGAGTGTCGTTTGCTGTTAGCTCTTGTGATTTCTGCTGCTAAAATTCTAACTCTTGCGCTCTTTTGCTCTCTCTCTCTCTCCCTCTAACTATTTTGGTACTGATAGAGTTGCACAGTGATTTTAGGGTTTGTGAAAATGTCTCAGAACATTGCCTGTAATAAAAAAAGCTGCCAAAAGAATCTTTTGGCAGACCAGCCCAGTATCCATTGCTGGATTTGCGATGCAGTAGTGCATGCTAAGTACATCGAGATGACAGGTCGAATAGCTGACGCAGTGTCCAGCAAAAAGGGCCTGCGTTATTATTGTGAGGCCTGTCGATTGAAAAGGAAAAGGTTGAAAAGGAAATATCATCCTTTAGGCGTCGACCAGAAGTGGATTTTCTGAGATCATGGCCACTTTTCGCAAGGCGAATGACCTGTACGCAGTAAGCTCTTTAGATTGTATTCGGATACCCTTTCCTTTGCATCCCAGGTGAGTGTATTTACTTATACCTGGTTGAAGCTGAAGATCCTCTGCTCCGAAATTCTTCTAAGTAAGTACACAATTTATAGATTAGACCGCCTTCTCCAGCGTGGTGGCGGAGTTTTAATTGTTTTTTTTTTTTTTTTTTTTTTTGTTTGTTTATTTGGTTGTATGCAAGTTTGCTGCTAAACTTATTTGGCTACATATCTATTATTATTTAACAATTTTATGTATCGAATATGTATCAATGTTAATTAAAAATTAGTTTAAACGCCGGGTTGGCAGCTCCCGGATTATGACCCTCTTCAGGCGTCTCCTGGTCCTAGTCCAGCTCATCCTCCTGGCCAGCGGGTTTGGGTGACTCCAAAGTCTGGTTCTGTGTCTGGCAGCTAAGGTGTTCACGGCGTCTCCGATTGCAGGGACTTGCAATTCCCTGCGTATGTCGGCATTTCTTATGTACCACTCCGCTCCAGTGATACGTCTGAGAAATTTCGCCTGAAACGCTTGAATTCGATTCAAATGCGACCTGGCCGCACTGCCGTATATTGCCATTCCATATTGCCAAATCGGTGCTAGCAGGGACTAGTAAAGGCGAGTCTTGCACTTAATACTCAGCTTCGACTTCGGGCAAGTTAGCCAGCTTAGACGCCTGGCAGTGTTTTCCAACTTGGCCCTTGTCTTTTTGATGTGCGACGCGAACGTCAGCCTCTTGTCCAGGACCAGTCCCAGGTATGTGTGCTCCTCGCGTTGCGGCAACAGCTGACCATGAAGAAAGACCCCTGGACATGTGTCTCTTCTCAAGGCGAATGTGACCACCGCACACTTGTCTGTGTTGATGGCCACATTCCATCTACAGGCCCAGTTTTCAAACCTCTTCAGGAGTATCTGAAGTTTGTCCGTGGCACTGTAGACGCAGCTGGACCTTGCAAGGATTGCAGTGTCATCTGCATATGTCGCTACACACACGCTTCTTGAGCTCAGATGAAGTGGGGCATCGTGCGCAAACAAGTTATATAGTGTAGGGCCCAGTACACTACCTTGTGGAACTCCGGCAGCTATCCTCCTGGTAGTTGAGGCTACTCCATCCTGCACCACTTGGAAGGTTCGATCGCTGAGGTAGCTTCTGACTAACTCGAACAGTTGAGGACGCAGCAGTTCCTTGACCTTTGATAGGAGCCCTTGGTGCCAGACCCTATCAAAGGCCTGCTGGATGTCCAGGAAGGCAGCCACCGTATATTGCCTTCTTTGAAATCCATCCACGACGAAGTCCACTACACGGTGAAGTTGCTCGGGGGTGCCATGTCCTTTGAGAAAGCCGAATTGGTGCCTGGGGATCGCTTGTGTGACTTCTGGTATCCTTTGCAATCTTTCCAGAATGCACCGTTCAAAGACCTTAGCAAAGGTCGGCCGGAGGCTAATAGGCCTATAATTGCCCACATCCTTCGAGTCCTTGCCCTTTTTGTGTATCATTACAACATTTGCATGCTTCCAGCTTTTCGGGAAATGTCCCAGCCTGAGTGCAGCGTTGAACATCAAGACCAAGAAAAGGAGAGCCTTCTCCGGAAGGAGTTTTGCTACTCGGCTGGAAATGCCATCCGCTCCTGGCGACTTCCGGTGCTTCAGCTTCCTTATCTTGGCCTAGACTTCAGGCAGCCGGATTGGGGGAATAGGAGGCGTCATCTGGTGAGGTTTCTCTAGTGCTGCATGAACCTTTTCGACTCTCTCCCTCGACGCAGTTTCGAATGGAGTGAACCGCTCCTCCAAACTCTCGGCAAACGCCTCGGCACGTTCAAGCGGAGACTTGGCCCAAGTCCCATCCGCTTTCTTCACCGGGTATTTGGGGGAGGCTTGCCTCTTACTTCTGCCCGCGATTCTCCACAGCGCGAAGTCGGAATCCTTATCTGGAGTAGCCTCCTCCAGCTCCTTGTCCAACAACTCCTCCCTCAGTTGGTTGAGCAACTTCCGAACTCGATTTCCCAGCCTGCGGAAGATACGCAAAGTCCTTGGGTCATGGGTTCTGCCATACTCCCTCCTAAGTCGGTGTTTCATTGCCAGAAGAGCACTAACTTCCGGTGGTAGTGGAGAGCAGGCTCTCCTGGGGTGAATACCCGAGGGAGGCGCCGCTTGCTCTGATGCTTCCCAGATTTTAGCCTCCAGCAGAAGTGCAGCATCATCCAGATCCTCCGCAGTGCATATCTCCATATTGAGGTGAATGGAGTCATCCAGCGTCCTCTGGAAAGACCTGATGTCGGATCCAGTGGGCAGGAGCAGCTTCCTAGGCACAGTGAAGCTTCCTGGGAGGTGGAGACTAACAATAAGCGGTATGTGATCCGAGCTGAGCTCAAAGGAGTCTTCAATAGTCAACCTACGACCTTGAAGACCTTTCAAGAGTGCGAAATCCAAAGCAGAGGGAGTTCCGCCATTACAGGGGAAACAGGTGGGTCTTCCTGTGGCCAACACATCCGCTCCCAAGTTGTCCAGAGCTTCCACAATTGCAGCTCCTCTCCTATCCGCTCTGACACTACCCCATCTGCGATGCTTAGCATTAAAATCACCTCCGATAATGGCTTTGTCTCCACAAATGTTAAGCATGGCCTCAAAGCCATCACATGTCCAGGCAGGACGAGGCGGCAAGTAAACCGCAGATACATCCAGTTCACCCATGTCAGTGCTGAGCACAATCCTCGCCATCTGTAGGAGTCCCAATCGTATCGGGCTTTGCTGGTAACAAGTCAGGCCGTGCTTAACTAGAATAGCTGCTCCGCCCCTAGAAATCGCACTCGGGAAGTCCGCCCTGTGTAAACTGTATCCTGGAAAGCTTATGTACTCTCCGTGCTTAAGGTGGGTCTCAGACACCAGCATTATATCAATGCTGTGCCCAGAGAGGTACACCAGAAGCTCCTCCCGATTGGCAAGGAGACTTCTGGCATTCCATATGCCCACCTTAATGATTCCCATAAGCGATATTCCTTCCAGCTTGTAAATCTCGCACCACCAGCGAGATCGTGGTTAAGGAGGCGGCCAGTTGTTCCACGGAGTTCTTTAGGGAAAGAAGCATAGTCACTACCCTTGTCATATCCCAATCAGGGACAGCGTTGGGAGGCTGCTGGTCATTGCTAGCCCTACCACGGCTTCCTAGCAACGGGAAATCATCATGCAAGTCATAGGCTGCCTGCTTAAATCCAGGAGGATTGTTTCTTACTCCCAGATTTGAAGTAGGCTGGAACTGCTGCGCTCTTGTCCTACTGGCATAAGAAACCCCAGACTGCAGCATAGCCGAGGGCACCGTAGACTGCCTATTATAGGCAGACCGTGTAGAATTATGAGGCTGCTGCTTCACCTTAGGGAGAACACCCTTAAGCTTTAGTGCATAAATGCGGCATTTTTTATCATATGCAGCATGATTGTCACCACAATTGGCACAGCAGAGGTCAGCTGCAACTAAAGCCCTGCAGTTCTCCGATCCCGTCCAATGATCCTTCGCACATCTACCGCAAACAGGCGGCTTGAAACAATAATTCTTTGTGTGATGGAAGCCAAAGCACCTAAAACATTGCTTCAGTCTATTTGAGTCCTTTTTGGGCTCCACCGTTACTCGGTGCCTACCCAACTTTGATATCAACAGAGCCTCCCTGTTGTTTACAGCATGTTTGAGATCAACGAACCAGACATTTTGTCTGGCCTGCTCAGTGACTACATCCTGACTCCCTTGGCGCCGGGCACGGTTTGGGGGGTTATACAGATTAACTATCGTATGCCCCAACTTAGAGAACTCATCCATAATAAAGTTCCTCGGCGTGGTGCTGGACAAATTCTTGATAACCATCCTGAACGGCCTGTCCTCCTTAAGACAGAAATGAGTATAAATAACATTCTTTTCTGTCAAAAACCTCGTTATGATACGGTGAGTAGAGGAATCCTTAGCATAAATACGAAGGTCACCTGAACGAGCAATGCGAAGCTCGAAGCCATCATCTTCGACCACCTGGATGAGCTCATTCTCCATCGCCTCCACGTTGTTAACATTTGGCACTGTGATCGGCTTTGGCTTGGCCAGAGCGAAAGGAGCAGGGCTAGCTGCCAGCTGGGAGACAGCAGCCCTCTCCTCAACATCTTCCACAACATCCATATTTTGCGGAAGAACATCCATATCAAGGGCAGAAAACCTATTTGTATTATACGGTTTGCTGGTTTTGGCCTTTGTACACATTGCATTTACAACAGGGGCACGCCTCTTACTAGACGACTTCTTCTGGACGGTCTGCCATTTCGGCTGGGGATTTTGAAAGAGTTCCCCAGGAGCGGCTCCTCTCCATTGTGGAAGTGCTGTGGACTCAATGGCGTCCATAATTTGTGCCGAGCTTAACTTACTCAACGCTTTGCTGGAGAGCAGGTTTTTTCCGTCAGAGTTCGTCTTACCCACCAGTCCCTTGTTGGCCTGAACGAGCTGAAATTGCCGTTCCCTTGCTTGTCGGGAGGTTGAAGGTTGCTCCGAATCAATTTGAACCGTCGACGCCCATTGGGGAAGTGCCTCAGATTTTGGAGTGTCCATGTTTTGTACCGCGCTTGGTTTGATTACCTCCTTGCTGCGGAGCGAGTAACTATTGCTCAGAATAGACTTACTCTTAACTTTATCACCAGCATTTAGTAGTATATCAATGTGCTCTCTCAACTTCCTGGGAGATGATGGTCGTTCACTGCCGCTCAGAGCTGGAGCCGGAGTCGACGATCTGGAACTATCACTAGATAACCCCATTTCATGAATTTCCTTAATTTTTTGATCGTGAAAGGAGCGACGAGACCTCGGTCCTTTTGTCCCCTTGTGAATAGAGGAGCCACCTGTGGGTGGCTCCTGCATAGCAGAAAGCCAAGCCACTGAGACTTAAGGAATGCAGCTTCACGAAACAAATTATTATTATTATTTATTTTTCCTGTTTAAAAAATTTTCAGGAGAAATTTTGTGTTTTTAGAATTTTTCTTCGAAAAAAAAAAAAAAAAAAAAATTCGATTCCGTTTTTTTTTTTTAGAGCTGAATGAATCGAGACGACCGAACTGGTTGACGTACAAATCAAAAACTGTTTTAATTGTGACTTTCGACACTGGATTGTCTTAGTTACTACACCTGATAGCAGTTTAAACAGAGTCCGCTGTTTCCGAAAGGCTGACTATCAGAGGCTAAACACTAATAGCAGAATTTGATTGGTCTAATCTTTACACGAGCACTGACATGGCATCCGCTGTTGACATATTTTACAATGCCATGAACTCTGTTTTCTCTTTATGTGTTCCTAAAAGCTACCCGTCGGTCTCTAATAAACCACTTTGGTTTAACAAGGAGCTGACGCGTCTAAAAAACGAAAAATCTAGGCTTTATAATAAATATAAACTCACTGGTTCAAAAACGGCTTTCTCATCTTATCTTAGTGCTCGATTTAACTTTACCGTGCTTAACGCTGTGTTATAAAAATTATTTGACTCGTTATAAGGTCAAGTTCACTCAGGACCCCAAAAAGTTTTATAACTTTGTTAACTCTAAACGTAAACCCACGTTATACCCTCCCTCGCTGTCATTTAAGAATACTACAGTAAATTCTGATCAAGCAATTGCTAATCTCTTTGCTGAGTTTTTTTAAACTACATATTCGCCCTTAACATCTTCAGATCATACATTTGCTCCAGCTATGCTCAGTTCGTCCGTAATCTGCAGTCCTAGTTTAATCGAAAGCTCACTTATTCTCGATCTTCAACGTGTTTAGCCAGTATATTCACTAGGTCCCGATGGAATACCGGGCTCTGTGCTTAGGTATTGTTCCGAGGCGCTGTGTAACCCCCTTATTTGGAGGGAATCATTTGTTATTCCTTTCCACAAAAAAAGGTAGCAAATCGTGTGCCAGTAACTATAGGGGTATCTCTAAGTTATCGGCAATCCCCAAATTTTTCGAGAATGTAATCACTCCTCACTTGCAACATCTATGTAGATCCGTCATCTGTCCATGTCAGCATGGTTTTATGAGGCGAAGATCAACCACGATCAATCTTCTGGAATTTACCTCTTTCGTTATTAAGGACTTCCAGCAAGACTTTCAAACCGATGTTATTTACACGGACTTTAGTAAAGCTTTCGACTCGGTTAATCATTCTCTTCTGGTTAGGAAACTTGATTCAATGGGGTTTCCTAGTGATCTTCTTACGTGAATTTCGAGTTATCTAAGTGACAGGACCCAGAAGCTTCTGTTCAGAAACGTTCTATCCGATAGCCTCAGGCATGATACAATCATACTAGGCTGGTCGGAAAAAGCTGGTTCCGCTACAATCAAAGCAATGACTGTGAGTGATAGGTTATGGGGTATTAAGTTCCCTTTTAATAAAACGAGTTGAAATTTTTATCATAATTTATTTTTAAACTATTTTGAGTTGGAAATGATATATTATATATAAAATATATTCTAATTTAAAAAAGAATTTTTTATATTTTCACTAATATTTACATTTTTCGCAGCTTTTATCAATTGTTCTTTTAAATTTTTTGTTATTTTAAAAGTGTCATTGACAAAACTTTAAAATATGAACTCCAAGTTTTTGATTTGTTCTACAAACTGGACAGATGGCTTCTTAAGTCCTCCCAAATTAAGTTAACTCGTTGGAAAGGTTTAATTTTTTTATTATAAAGCCAGCTATATATTCTATTCCGTCTTCTGTCAATTCATCCAAAGTGTTCGCTCCCTCTACGCTGCTTGGAACTTCTATTATCAAATCTTCAAGTTCATTTTCTTTATCATCCCTTTTCGAAAAGTCAACATTACCATTTCCGGATAATAACTCTGTATTCTTAGCTAATTTATAAATACAAAATTTAAGTAAATTAAAATGCAACCACCATATAAATATATAAACATATAAACATATATTTAAAGAACTTTTAATACGTTGAAGTTAATTAAGGCTAGGTATGTCTCATACAGGGGCAAAATGTTTTGTTCCTTTTTTATGGGTGTGTAAATAAAAAGGAAAGAGAGAACACATAACAAACACGATATACACTGCTAAAACATAGAGCTAAACATTTGACAATATTACATAAATCTACTATTTCTTATTTTTTTAATTTTGTCATACCTGTTAAATATGCTACTTTCTTAATCTATATTTGAACTAAAGCGCCGTTTGGTGGTCATAATGTCCGCCCCTTGCCCGCATTGCACCAAAGAAATTTCCAACGATGTCCTGGTTAAGACGACTTGTATGGATGTAATCCATCTCGTACTTCGCCATCAAATATGTAACGCCGTCCTTATGTAACGAAGACCCTGTCTACTTTGTTAGTTCGCCCTATATTTGAGTATGGTTCGTGTGTCTGGAGTCCTCAATTCTGAGTCCATAGTAGCCGCATTGAATCTGTCCAAAAGAACTTTTTGCTTGTATAGTGTATCCTAATTTTTCCTCGTCCTATTCTATTTTTTCTTCTCGCGCTCGTGCCGTACGTTACACGGCTGCGCCCCTCGGTCGGTTGGGCGGGGGTGTACTCGCGCGTAAAAAAAAAAAAAATAATACAAATTATTGTTGTTTTATCTGAAATATAGAAATAAACTGATATAATTGAGTATTTTAAAATTTTTTGTCTGATTGTCAATAATATGAAATGTTTTGTATTGTGATGCTTAGGGTATCAATATATCTATATAAAGAAATATAAAATGTAAATTAATGACGACAGATGAATACATACATGAAGAATGGTGAAGCATGGAAAAAATATGAATAAAGGAAGAAAAAAGATATCAATGTGAGTTTAAATTTAAAACATTAACACTCGCTCGCCCAAGACCACCTAACCAAGGACCAAGAGGATCAGAGGTAAGCAGTCACGGGAATAGCAGTCGCACCGACTCAGGTAACTTATCCCAACCAATCCCTGTCGGAGGACCGACTGATCATACATAGCAGACCGTAAAGCCCGTGTTACTTATTTGTAGGAGACTTCAACGGCCTCTAAACCGTTCTCATTAAATAATAGACATTAAGGGCCTCTAAAAACGTGTTACTAATTTGTAGGAGAACTCAATGTCCTCTAAACCGTTCTCATTACATAGTAGACATTAAGTGCCTCTAAGCTGTTCTCACTCATAGTAGACCTCAAAGTTCTCTGAACCGTTCTTATTACATAGTAGACCTTAAGGGCCTCTAAAACTGTTCTGACTAACTAGCAGACCTCAAAGGCCTCTCTCGCCAACCCCACAGATAGCCAGGAGCACGCCAGAGACGACCCAACAGATCTTATCGATCTTTCTGAGACGATCCCTGGCCATCCCTGAGCCTCCGGAACACTGACTAATCATCACAGTGGCTTCCGAACAGGAGAAAGAGTTCTTGAGAAAGACCCCGATAGAGGAATATCGAGCTGGGTATACCTTGCGACGAAGAAAGAACTGACGGAATTTGCAGCCGAGTTTGAGATAGAACAGGTAGGAAGAGAGCCGACCATAGCGAAGAGACAAGGAAAAGGCTTGGAGGACTGTCGAGTAAGCATAAAAGAGTCAGGAGTATAGCAAGAAATCCAACGCCACTAATAGCAATAACCGGATCAGAGGAGAACAAGGCGGAGAATCCCACGCAACTAGAAGCAATAACCGGACCGGAAGAGAATTAGGCGGATAGAAATGGGAAGGATAGAAAAATGGGAAGGAGAGTCGAAACGGAAATTGTGGATCGGGTTCGGGCCTGGGGGATTCGGTATCAAGGCTCGAGTAACCCATTGGAATTCCTAGAGAAAATGAAGCAGTGCCCACTGCTGGGTACGGAATTGAAAAGGACCAACTGATCCAGACAATGCCTTTCATCCTCGAGGAAGCGGCAATCGATTGGTGGAACACTACCCCAAGCAAGATCAAAACTATGACACAACTAACCACGGAGCTGTTGGAATATTTTCTACTACAAGATACGAAGAACAAGTGGAGATAGAAATCGCCGAACTAAGGCAACGCGAGAACGAGCCGGTAAGAGAAAACGCGATGGGTCTGAGAAAGCTAATGCGATTCTCCAAACAATCCGAGGAAGAAAAACTCGACCGAATATTTAAGAACTGCAGGAGCAAAATAGAACTATACACACGCAAATCGGGATTCCAGACTCTGACCCAATTTTCTCAAACTGGCGGAGGAAGTAGAAGAAATATAAGCTTCAGAGAGACATAGCCGGACATAGATGGACCAGCCGAGTCAACAAAAACTGCGCCCGGATGTCTGCATGGGATGCGGCGGAACAGGGCACACAGTGCGAGCACGCGGAAACTCACCAAAACTATTTTGCTGGGTCTGTGGGCGAAACGGTGTTCGTACAACAAAATGTTGTAGATCGGGAAACGCATGAGGCCTGAGCAAGTAAAGCTGGGGCTTAGGCAGCGGAACAAAGGGCAGCAGCGTGATAGATACGGAAGCATCCCGTATCTCAGGGTGTTAGGCGAATGGGATGGAACCCGGTCGGAAGTAACTCTGACCGATGGCACAACACAAGAAACCATCAGAAGCTTAACGACGGGCATAAGATTCGGAGTCAAGGAGGTAAAGATGACCATCATGATACTCGCCCAGGTCGCCAGAGAAATATTGCTAGAGATGAATTTCTTGGCAGGGGTCGGAAGCACGATGCGACGAGGTAGAATTGGATATAACAACAGCAAGCGACGATGAGGACGAAGAATCCAAGGGTTCTCCCTACCGCTGAGGGAAGAGAAAGATGAGAGGATGGAGGAAGAAGTACAAACATTCCTGGATGAAAAAAGGCAAGTATTCGAAAACATTCAGTGGGTCAGTAACATTAAACTCACAAAATCTATCTGAGGGATGACAAACCTATTAAACAGAGGTATTACCTGCAAAATCCAAAACAACAAAGGGTTATAAACGAGCAGGAAGATGATCTGAGCACTGGGTTTAATCGAACGGTCACATAGTCCATGTAGCGCACCAGTGATACTAGTGAAACAAAAAAAATAAAGGAGGATGTGCATAGACTATCGGCTGTTAAATCTGTTATGCCCAGACTCGCACGACAATTCAAAGTACAAACAGATGCTAACGACCTAGGGATCAGAGCGGTGTTGACGCAAGAATAAACGGACGGAGAACACGAGAATTCGTATGCAAGTAGGAGGCTAAGCAATGTGGAAAGAAAGTACAGCGCCACGTAGAAGGAGTACTTGGCAATATACTGGGGAATCAACAAGTACAACATGTACCAAGAAGGTTACTGATTCGTAGTTGTAACAGACCAAATGGCATTGAAATGGCTGAACTCAAGAAATCGTCCCTCAGGGCGAGTTGCAAGATGGGCACTGGGCCTCCAACCCTTTCAATTCGAGGTACAATACCGAAAGGGAAAACTAAATGCGGTATCTGATGTGCCATCACGAACACCAAGAGTAGAATTGAAGACGCTGGAGGCAAGGAGCTGTGTTGAACATAGAATTCGGGAAGTAAGATAGCAATCAGACAACAAGAAATACCGAATAGAAAATGAAAGACTTTACAAAGTGAGTGGAGACAGAAGGGATCCACAGCCGTGAAAACTGTTTGTCAGTGAAGAGAAAGTTTATAAGGTACAACAGAAGCAGGCCACCTAGGGATTTCGAAGACACTAAAAAGGATCAGAATGAGGTACTTTTGGCCCCTCCTGACAAAGGACGTGAAAGAGTTCCTAAAACAATGCGAATGCTGTCAGCAAGGTGTCCCAGCAAAAGGCCGCAATACAAATATTGACCAAGATAGCAAATGTCGCCTGGCAGAGCGCATGCTTCGACTTCGTGGGACCTCTACCCAGAACAAAACACGGAAACACCACACTGATTGTCATAGTGCACAAGTTCTTAAAATGGATAGAGCTCGCAGCGCTTAGACAAGCAACGGCAGACACCTTCTTCAGAACGTTTCGGGAGCGGGTGATAGCAAGAATGGAAGCACCGAAGGTCCTGATCTCGGACAACGGCGTACAGTTACGGGGCGGAAAACAAAAGCAGCCATAAAAAAAAGGGAATACGTCAACAATTCACGGCAACCTACATGCCACAACAGAACCAAACATAGCGAACCAACAAGACCATAAAAACAATGATAGCTCAAGCAACTGGGGAGGATCAGACTAGGTGGGTTGCAAACCTTCCACTGTTAATGCTAGCCTTCAACAGCAGCGCGTCGGAGTCTACGAAATATAGCCCAGCGCAAATAATATTCGAGAGAGAACTTAGGTTGCCTAACGCACTATTCGATACCATAACGGATGGATCAGGAATCAAAACGGAAGGATTAAAAGAAAGATGGAAAAGATTGAAAAACATAAAACAAGAAGTGTAGCGTGTAACCTGTGACGCCCAGTGGCGCCCAGTGGGAATGTAAGCATGGATCAATGAAGAATGAAAAATCAATATGTAATCAGGAATAAATAATAAAAAAGCATGGAAATCAATGAAAAAATGAATTACTTTATTAATAATAAAAATAATAGGAAAATATGAACAAATATAGAAATAATAATACATATGACGGGGACGGCCCTTTTTAAATTTAAATCGAACGCGCGTGCGCCCAAGAAGGGTCACACCGACCACCGGGGCTGGCCACACTAAAGAGGATCGATAAGGCTAAATGAGAAAGCCACACTAGACGGCCCAGGGCCGCTATATAAGGCGAGGCAGATCCCTTGAAAAGTCAATCAGTGCAATCAGCCAAAGCGAGCAACACCTACCAAGGACCAGGAGGATCACCGGGTAAGCGGAGTAAAGCCTAAGATAGGCAAAGGTAATTTAGCTACTAAATCTGGGTCGGAGAACCGACTGATCAGGTAAAACTCTTCTCGTACCTAGTAGACCTAAAGGCCTCTACACGTCTTCTCATACTTAGTAGACCTTAAGGGCCTCTACACTTCTTCTCATACATAGCAGACCTTAAGGGCCTCTACACTTCTTCTCATATATAGTAGACCTTAAGGGCCTCTAAAACTCTTCTCATATATAGTAGACCTTAAGGGCCTCAAAAACCATTCTCATATATTGTAGACCCTAAAGGCCTCTCAACCTCTTCTCATATATTGTAGACCTTAAAGGCCTCTCAAACTCTTCTCATATATAGTAGACCTTAAAGGCCTCTCAAACTCTTCTCATAAGTGGTAGACCTTAAGGGCCTCTAAACCTACTCTCTTATATAGTAGACCTTAGAGGCCTCTACACTGTTCTCATAATTAGTAGACCTCAACGGCCTCTCAAACTGTTCTCTTAATTCGTAGACCTCGACGGCTTCTAGAACTGTTCGCATAATTGGTAGACCTCAAAGGCCTCTAAACCGTCCTTATAATTGGTAGACCTTAAAAGGCCTCTAAAACCACTCTAATTGGCAGACCTAAAGGGTCTCTCGCTCTCTCTCTCTCTCTCCTCTACTACGTAGCCGCCTAACATCGTCGACTCATCACCACAGCCGAGACGAAGCCCGGACGACCGCGAACTCAGGAGCAGCAGGAGCCGAACCCTTGAATCTCTTGAACGACAACTATTAGTCCATCTCCCCTCTTATTGTTAACCCTTTGAATTTGGCCCAAAGTCCAATAAAACGAACAAATATAATTAATTACTGTGTAATTCCTCACGCCTTCACCTCTGGGAACGGATAGGGATATATTCTAGCAACTCCACCCACTCAAAATATAAATTTCTGAGACGACCCTGGCCACCCGAGAGCCCCGGCGCACCGACCAAGCGTCACAGTGGCGACCGTTAACAGGTGTAAGAGTTGCAAAAAAGAACCGAGTCCGAAGAGAGGAATGTCGAGCTGGGTGTACCTCGCAACAAAAGAGGAGCTGACGGAATACGCAGCAGAGATCATGCTAGAGTAAGGAGGGACAAACGAGGAATTGAGACGACTACTATCAACATTTGTAAAAAGAACGGATCATAACGAAGACACTAGGCAAAGGCTCATAGAACTTTCAAACAAGCATAAAAGGAACAAAAGCCCAGCAAGAAGTCCCTCACCACTAATAGTGGTAATCGGAGCGGAAGGGAAGAGAACGGAAAGTCCCAAGCCACGAATAATAACCGAACCGGAGGAAAAAAAGGTGAACATGGAGCCGGAAGAGGGGATCAAAATGAAAAGGAGAGTCGAAACAGAAATCGTGAATAGAGTTCGAGGCTGGGGGATCCGCTATCAAGGGGCAAGCAACCCGTACGAATTTCTGGAAAAGATGGAGCAATGGGCGGCAGGATATGGGATTCACGAAGACCATCTGGTTCAGACAATGCCCTTTATCTTGAAGGGAGCGGCGATCGTCTGGTGGAACACCACATCAACCAAGATAAAAACTTGAAAACAGTTAACCGCGGAGATCTTGGAATATTTCCTACCACCAAGATATGAGGAAAAAGTAGAGACACAAATAGCGCAATAAAGACAGCGCGAGAATGAACCAGTAAGGGAATACGCAATGGGATTGAGAAAAATAATGCGGTTCACCAAGTTATCCGAGGAAGAAAAACTCGACCGTATATTTTCAAACTGTAGGAGTAAGATCAAATTATACACGCGCAGATCAGGATTCCAGACGTTGACGCAGTTTCTCAAACTGGCCGATAGTGCCCCGGTGGTATTAGTAAAGAA
This sequence comes from Drosophila birchii, assembly GCA_035046345.1. Lineage (NCBI taxonomy): Eukaryota > Metazoa > Arthropoda > Insecta > Diptera > Drosophilidae > Drosophila > Drosophila birchii. The sequence continues at coordinate 2,167,855 of JAWNOA010000141.1, read as the reverse complement.
AAAACGGAGAAAGATGCGTACCCAGTACCCAGAGTGAATTTCATTCTGGACCAACTAAGCGAAGCAAGATTTATTAGCACAATCGACTTAAAATTCGGGTACTGGCAGATACCAATGGAAGCTGACAGCAAACAGTACACCGCATTCACTGTCCCGGGACAAGGATTGTTTCAGTGGAAAGTAATGCCATTTGGATTAACCACGGCACCGACAACGTTTCAAAGAGCATTAGACTCGATCATAGGACCAGAAATGGAACCATTCGCGTTCGCCTATTTGGATGACATCGTGGTGATCGGGAGAAACATGCAGGAACACCTGGACAAACTTCGGGAAGTTTTTCAGAGACTACAGCGAGCAAACCTAAAGATCAACCCGGAAAAGTGTCACTTCTTCCAAAAAGAGCTAAAATATCTGGGACACGTAGTAAGCGACAGAGGTATTAGAACCGATCCGGTAAATTAGACGGATATGGAGACAGAAAAGGAGATAGAAATGGGAAGGAGAGTCGAAACGGAAATTGTGGATCGGGTTCGGGCCTGGGGGATTCGGAATCAAGGCTCGAGTAACCCATTGGAATTCCTAGAGAAAATGAAGCAGTGCCCACTGCTGGGTACGGAATTGAAAAGGACCAACTGATCCAGATAATGCCTTTTATCCTCGAGGAAGCGGCAATCGATTGGTGGAACACTAAACCAAGCAAGATCAAAACTATGACACAACTAACCACGGAGCTGTTGGAATATTTTTTACTACAAGATACGAAGAACAAGTGGAGATAGAAATCGCCGAACTGAGGCAACGCGAGAACGAGCCGGTAAGAGAATACGCGATGGGATTCTCCAAACTATCCGAGGAAGAAAAACTCGACCGAATATTTAAGAATACGCGATGCGATTCTCCAAACTATCCGAGGAAGAAAAACTCGACCGAATATTTAAGAACTGCAGGAGCAAAATAGAACTATACACACGCAGATCGTGATTCCAGACTCTGACCCAATTTTTCCAAACTGGCGGAGGAAGTAGAAGAAATATAAGTGAGTGGAGACAGAAGGGATCCACAACCGTGAAAACTGTTTGTCAGTGAAGAGAAAGTTTATAAGGTACTGACCGAGAACGACAGTACAACAGAAGCAGGCCACCTAGGGATTTCGAAGACACTAAAAAGGATCAGAATGAGGTACTTTTGGCCCCTCCTGACAAAGGACATGAAAGAGTTCGTGAATCAATGCGAATGCTGTCAGCAATATAAGGTGTCCCAGCAAAAGGCCGCAATACAAATATTGACCAAGATAGCGAATGTCGCCTGGGAGACCGCATGCTTTGACTTCGTGGGACCTCTACCCAGAACAAAACACGGAAACACCACACTGATTGTCATAGTGCACAAGTTCTTAAAATGGATAGAACTCGCAGCGCTTAGACAAGCAACGGCAGACACCTTCTTCAGAACGTTTCGGGAGCGGGTGATAGCAAGAATGAAAGCACCGAAGGTCCTGATCTCGGACAACGGCGTACAGTTACGGGGCGGAAAACAAAAGCAGCCATAAAAAAAAGGGGAATACGTCAACAATTCACGGCAACCTACATGTCACAAGAGAACCAAACATAGCGAACCAACAAGACCATAAAAACAATGATAGCTCAAGCAACTGGGGAGGATCAGACTAGGTGGGTTGCAAACCTTCCACTGTTAATGCTAGCCTTCAACAGCAGCGCCTAACGCACTATTCGATACCATAACGGATGGATCAGGAATCAAAACGGAAGGATTAAAAGAAAGATGGAAAAGATTGAAAAACATAAAACAAGAAGTGTAGCGTGTAAACTGTGACGCCCAGTGGCGCACAAGAAGAGTCAAGCATGAATAATAAAAAGACGGGAATGTAAGCATGGATCAATAAAGAATGAAGAATCAAGATGTAATCAGGAATAAATAGTAAAAAAGCTTGGAAATCAATGAAAAAATGAATTACTTTATTAATAATAAAAATAATAGGAAAATATGAACAAATATAGAAATAATAATACATATGACGGGGACGGCCCTTTTTCAATTTAAATCGAACGCGCGTGCGCCCAAGAAGGGTCACACCGACCACCGGGGCTGGCCACACTAAAGAGGATCGATAAGGTTAAATGAGAAAGCCACACTAGACGGCCCAGGGCCGCTATATAAGGCGAGGCAGATCCCTTGAAAAGTCAATCAGTGCAATCAGCCAAAGCGAGCAACACCTACCAAGGACCAGGAGGATCACCGGGTAAGCGGAGTAAAGCCTAAGATAGGCAAAGGTAATTTAGCTACTAAATCTGGGTCGGAGAACCGACTGATCAGGTAAAACTCTTTTCGTACCTAGTAGACCTAAAGGCCTCTACACGTCTTCTCATACTTAGTAGACCTTAAGGGCCTCTACACTTCTTCTCATACATAGCAGACCTTAAGGGCCTCTACACTTCTTCTCATATATAGTAGACCTTAAGGGCCTCTAAAACTCTTCTCATATATAGTAGACCTTAAAGGCCTCAAAAACTCTTCTCATATATTGTAGACCTTAAAGGCCTCTCAACCTCTTCTCATATATTGTAGACCTTAAAGGCCTCTCAAACTCTTCTCATATATAGTAGACCTTAAAGGCCTTTCAAACTCTTCTCATAAGTGGTAGACCTTAAGGGCCTCTAAACCTACTCTCTTATATAGTAGACCTTAGAGGCCTCTACACTGTTCTCATAATTAGTAGACCTCAACGGCCTCTCAAACTGTTCTCTTAATTCGTAGACCTCGACGGCTTCTAGAACTGTTCGCATAATTGGTAGACCTCAAAGGCCTCTAAACCGTCCTTATAATTGGTAGACCTTAAAAGGCCTTTAAAACCACTCTAATTGGCAGACCTAAAGGGTCTCTCGCTCTCTCTCTCTCTCTCATCGTCGACTCATCACCACAGCCGAGACGAAGCCCGGACGACCGCGAACTCAGGAGCAGCAGGAGCCGAACCCTTGAATCTCTTGAACGACAACTATTAGACCCTCTCCCCTCTTATTGTTAACCCTTTGAATTTGGCCCAAAGTCCAATAAAACGAACAAATATAATTAATTACTGTGTAATTCCTCACGCCTTCACCTCTGGGAACGGATTGGGATATATTCTAGCAACTCCACCCACTCAAAATATAAATTTCTGAGACGACCCTGGCCACCCGAGAGCCCCGGCGCACCGACCAAGCGTCACAGTGGCGACCGTTAACAGGTGTAAGAGTTGCAAAAAAGAACCGAGTCCGAAGAGAGGAATGTCGAGCTGGGTGTACCTCGCAACAAAAGAGGAGCTGACGGAATACGCAGCAGAGATCATGCTAGAGTAAGGAGGGACAAACGAGGAATTGAGACGACTACTATCAACATTTGTAAAAAGAACGGATCATAACGAAGACACTAGGCAAAGGCTCATAGAACTTTCAAACAAGCATAAAAGGAACAAAAGCCCAGCAAGAAGTCCCTCACCACTAATAGTGGTAATCGGAGCGGAAGGGAAGAGAACGGAAAGTCCCAAGCCACGAATAATAACCGAACCGGAGGAAAAAAGGTGAACATGGAGCCGGAAGAGGGGATCAAAATGAAAAGGAGAGTCGAAACAGAAATCGTGGATAGAGTTCGAGGCTGGGGGATCCGCTATCAAGGGGCAAGCAACCCGTACGAATTTCTGGAAAAGATGGAGCAATGGGCGGCAGGATATGGGATTCACGAAGACCATCTGGTTCAGACAATGCCCTTTATCTTGAAGGGAGCGGCGATCGACTGGTGGAACACCACATCAACCAAGATAAAAACTTGGAAACAGTTAACCACGGAGATCTTGGAATATTTCCTACCACCAAGATATGAGGAAAAAGTAGAGACACAAATAGCGCAATAAAGACAGCGCGAAAATGAACCAGTAAGGGAATACGCAATGGGATTGAGAAAAATAATGCGGTTCACCAAGCTATCCGAGGAAGAAAAACTCGACCGTATATTTTCAAACTGTAGGAGTAAGATCAAATTATACACGCGCAGATCAGGATTCCAGACGTTGACGCAGTTTCTCAAACTGGCCGATAGTGCCCCGGTGGTATTAGTAAAGAAAAAACGGAGAAAGATGCGTACCCAGTACCCAGAATGAATTTCATTCTGGACCAACTAAGCGAAGCAAGATTTATTAGCACAATCGACTTAAAATTCGGGTACTGGCAGATACCAATGGAAGCTGACAGCAAACAGTACACCGCATTCACTGTCCCGGGACAAGGATTGTTTCAGTGGAAAGTAATGCCATTTGGATTAACCACGGCACCGACAACGTTTCAAAGAGCATTAGACTCGATCATAGGACCAGAAATGGAACCATTCGCGTTCGCCTATCTGGATGACATCGTGGTGATCGGGAGAAACATGCAGGAACACCTGGACAAACTTCGGGAAGTTTTTCAGAGACTACAGCGAGCAAACCTAAAGATCAACCCGGAAAAGTGTCACTTCTTCCAAAAAGAGCTAAAATATCTGGGACACGTAGTAAGCGACAGAGGTATTAGAACCGATCCGGTAAATTAGGCGGATATGGGGACAGAAAAGGAGATAGAAATGGGAAGGAGAGTCGAAACGGAAATTGTGGATCGGGTTCGGGCCTGGGGGATTCGGTATCAAGGCTCGAGTAACCCATTGGAATTTCTAGAGAAAATGAAGCAGTGCCCACTGCTGGGTACGGAATTGAAAAGGACCAACTGATCCAGACAATGCCTTTTATCCTCGAGGAAGCGGCAATCGATTGGTGGAACACTAAACCAAGCAAGATCAAAACTATGACACAACTAACCACGGAGCTGTTGGAATATTTTTTACTACAAGATACGAAGAACAAGTGGAGATAGAAATCGCCGAACTGAGGCAACGCGAGAACGAGCCGGTAAGAGAATACGCGATGGGATTCTCCAAACTATCCGAGGAAGAAAAACTCGACCGAATATTTAAGAATACGCGATGCGATTCTCCAAACTATCCGAGGAAGAAAAACTCGACCGAATATTTAAGAACTGCAGGAGCAAAATAGAACTATACACACGCAGATCGTGATTCCAGACTCTGACCCAATTTTTCCAAACTGGCGGAGGAAGTAGAAGAAATATAAGTGAGTGGAGACAGAAGGGATCCACAACCGTGAAAACTGTTTGTCAGTGAAGAGAAAGTTTATAAGGTACTGACCGAGAACCACAGTACAACAGAAGCAGGCCACCTAGGGATTTCGAAGACACTAAAAAGGATCAGAATGAGGTACTTTTGGCCCCTCCTGACAAAGGACATGAAAGAGTTCGTGAAACAATGCGAATGCTGTCAGCAATATAAGGTGTCCCAGCAAAAGGCCGCAATACAAATATTGACCAAGATAGCGAATGTCGCCTGGGAGACCGCATGCTTTGACTTCGTGGGACCTCTACCCAGAACAAAACACGGAAACACCACACTGATTGTCATAGTGCACAAGTTCTTAAAATGGATAGAACTCGCAGCGCTTAGACAAGCAACGGCAGACACCTTCTTCAGAACGTTTCGGGAGCGGGTGATAGCAAGAATGAAAGCACCGAAGGTCCTGATCTCGGACAACGGCGTACAGTTACGGGGCGGAAAACAAAAGCAGCCATAAAAAAAAGGGGAATACGTCAACAATTCACGGCAACCTACATGTCACAAGAGAACCAAACATAGCGAACCAACAAGACCATAAAAACAATGATAGCTCAAGCAACTGGGGAGGATCAGACTAGGTGGGTTGCAAACCTTCCACTGTTAATGCTAGCCTTCAACAGCAGCGCCTAACGCACTATTCGATACCATAACGGATGGATCAGGAATCAAAACGGAAGGATTAAAAGAAAGATGGAAAAGATTGAAAAACATAAAACAAGAAGTGTAGCGTGTAACCTGTGACGCCCAGTGGCGCCCAGTGGGAATGTAAGCATGGATCAATGAAGAATGAAAAATCAAGATGTAATCAGGAATAAATAATAAAAAAGCATGGAAATCAATGAAAAAATGAATTACTTTATTAATAATAAAAATAATAGGAAAATATGAACAAATATAGAAATAATAATACATATGACGGGGACGGCCCTTTTTAAATTTAAATCGAACGCGCGTGCGCCCAAGAAGGGTCACACCGACCACCGGGGCTGGCCACACTAAAGAGGATCGATAAGGTTAAATGAGAAAGCCACACTAGACGGCCCAGGGCCGCTATATAAGGCGAGGTAGATCCCTTGAAAAGTCAATCAGTGCAATCAGCCAAAGCGAGCAACACCTACCAAGGACCAGGAGGATCACCGGGTAAGCGGAGTAAAGCCTAAGATAGGCAAAGGTAATTTAGCTACTAAATCTGGGTCGGAGAACCGACTGATCAGGTAAAACTCTTCTCGTACCTAGTAGACCTAAAGGCCTCTACACGTCTTCTCATACTTAGTAGACCTTAAGGGCCTCTACACTTCTTCTCATAATAGCGACCTTAAGGCCTCACACTTCTTCTCTATATAGTAGACCTTAAGGGCCTCTAAAATTCTTCTCATATATAGTAGACCTTAAAGGCCTCAAAAACTCTTCTCATATATTGTAGACCTTAAAGGCCTCTCAACCTCTTCTCATATATTGTAGACCTTAAAGGCCTCTCAAACTCTTCTCATATATAGTAGACCTTAAAGGCCTCTCAAACTCTTCTCATAAGTGGTAGACCTTAAGGGCCTCTAAACCTACTCTCTTATATAGTAGACCTTAGAGGCCTCTACACTGTTCTCATAATTAGTAGACCTCAACGGCCTCTCAAACTGTTCTCTTAATTCGTAGACCTCGACGGCTTCTAGAACTGTTCGCATAATTGGTAGACCTCAAAGGCCTCTAAACCGTCCTTATAATTGGTAGACCTTAAAAGGCCTTTAAAACCACTCTAATTGGCAGACCTAAAGGGTCTCTCGCTCTCTCTCTCTCTCTCTATCGTCGACTCATCACCACAGCCGAGACGAAGCCCGGACGACCGCGAACTCAGGAGCAGCAGGAGCCGAACCCTTGAATCTCTTGAACGACAACTATTAGACCCTCTCCCCTCTCATTGTTAACCCTTTGAATTTGGCCCAAAGTCCAATAAAACGAACAAATATAATTAATTACTGTGTAATTCCTCACGCCTTCACCTCTGGGAACGGATTGGGATATATTCTAGCAACTCCACCCACTCAAAATATAAATTTCTGAGACGACCCTGGCCACCCGAGAGCCCCGGCGCACCGACCAACCGTCACAGTGGCGACCGTTAACAGGTGTAAGAGTTGCAAAAAAGAACCGAGTCCGAAGAGAGGAATGTCGAGCTGGGTGTACCTCGCAACAAAAGAGGAGCTGACGGAATACGCAGCAGAGATCATGCTAGAGTAAGGAGGGACAAACGAGGAATTGAGACGACTACTATCAACATTTGTAAAAAGAACGGATCATAACGAAGACACTAGGCAAAGGCTCATAGAACTTTCAAACAAGCATAAAAGGAACAAAAGCCCAGCAAGAAGTCCCTCACCACTAATAGTGGTAATCGGAGCGGAAGGGAAGAGAACGGAAAGTCCCAAGCCACGAATAATAACCGAACCGGAGGAAAAAAAGGTGAACATGGAGCCGGAAGAGGGGATCAAAATGAAAAGGAGAGTCGAAACAGAAATCGTGGATAGAGTTCGAGGCTGGGAACCCGTACGAATTTCTGGAAAAGATGGAGCAATGGGCGGCAGGATATGGGATTCACGAAGACCATCTGGTTCAGACAATGCCCTTTATCTTGAAGGGAGCGGCGATCGACTGGTGGAACACCACATCAACCAAGATAATAACTTGGAAACAGTTAACCACGGAGATCTTGAAATATTTCCTACCACCAAGATATGAGGAAAAAGTAGAGACACAAATAGCGCAATAAAGACAGCGCGAAAATGAACCAGTAAGGGAATACGCAATGGGATTGAGAAAAATAATGCGGTTCACCAAGCTATCCGAGGAAGAAAAACTCGACCGTATATTTTCAAACTGTAGGAGTAAGATCAAATTATACACGCGCAGATCAGGATTCCAGACGTTGACGCAGTTTCTCAAACTGGCCGATAGTGCCCCGGTGGTATTAGTAAAGAAAAAACGGAGAAAGATGCGTACCCAGTACCCAGAATGAATTTCATTCTGGACCAACTAAGCGAAGCAAGATTTATTAGCACAATCGACTTAAAATTCGGGTACTGGCAGATACCAATGGAAGCTGACAGCAAACAGTACACCGCATTCACTGTCCCGGGACAAGGATTGTTTCAGTGGAAAGTAATGCCATTTGGATTAACCACGGCACCGACAACGTTTCAAAGAGCATTAGACTCGATCATAGGACCAGAAATGGAACCATTCGCGTTCGCCTATCTGGATGACATCGTGGTGATCGGGAGAAACATGCAGGAACACCTGGACAAACTTCGGGAAGTTTTTCAGAGACTACAGCGAGCAAACCTAAAGATCAACCCGGAAAAGTGTCACTTCTTCCAAAAAGAGCTAAAATATCTGGGACACGTAGTAAGCGACAGAGGTATTAGAACCGATCCGGTAAATTAGGCGGATATGGGGACAGAAAAGGAGATAGAAATGGGAAGGAGAGTCGAAACGGAAATTGTGGATCGGGTTCGGGCCTGGGGGATTCGGTATCAAGGCTCGAGTAACCCATTGGAATTTCTAGAGAAAATGAAGCAGTGCCCACTGCTGGGTACGGAATTGAAAAGGACCAACTGATCCAGACAATGCCTTTTATCCTCGAGGAAGCGGCAATCGATTGGTGGAACACTAAACCAAGCAAGATCAAAACTATGACACAACTAACCACGGAGCTGTTGGAATATTTTTTACTACAAGATACGAAGAACAAGTGGAGATAGAAATCGCCGAACTGAGACAACGCGAGAACGAGCCGGTAAGAGAATACGCGATGGGATTCTCCAAACTATCCGAGGAAGAAAAACTCGACCGAATATTTAAGAATACGCGATGCGATTCTCCAAACTATCCGAGGAAGAAAAACTCGACCGAATATTTAAGAACTGCAGGAGCAAAATAGAACTATACACACGCAGATCGTGATTCCAGACTCTGACCCAATTTTTCCAAACTGGCGGAGGAAGTAGAAGAAATATAAGTGAGTGGAGACAGAAGGGATCCACAACCGTGAAAACTGTTTGTCAGTGAAGAGAAAGTTTATAAGGTACTGACCGAGAACCACAGTACAACAGAAGCAGGCCACCTAGGGATTTCGAAGACACTAAAAAGGATCAGAATGAGGTACTTTTGGCCCCTCCTGACAAAGGACATGAAAGAGTTCGTGAAACAATGCGAATGCTGTCAGCAATATAAGGTGTCCCAGCAAAAGGCCGCAATACAAATATTGACCAAGATAGCGAATGTCGCCTGGGAGACCGCATGCTTTGACTTCGTGGGACCTCTACCCAGAACAAAACACGGAAACACCACACTGATTGTCATAGTGCACAAGTTCTTAAAATGGATAGAACTCGCAGCGCTTAGACAAGCAACGGCAGACACCTTCTTCAGAACGTTTCGGGAGCGGGTGATAGCAAGAATGAAAGCACCGAAGGTCCTGATCTCGGACAACGGCGTACAGTTACGGGGCGGAAAACAAAAGCAGCCATAAAAAAAAGGGGAATACGTCAACAATTCACGGCAACCTACATGTCACAAGAGAACCAAACATAGCGAACCAACAAGACCATAAAAACAATGATAGCTCAAGCAACTGGGGAGGATCAGACTAGGTGGGTTGCAAACCTTCCACTGTTAATGCTAGCCTTCAACAGCATCGCGTCGGAGTCTACGAAATATAGCCCAGCGCAAATAATATTCGAGAGAGAACTTAGGTTGCCTAACGCACTATTCGATACCATAACGGATGGATCAGGAATCAAAACGGAAGGATTAAAAGAAAGATGGAAAAGATTGAAAAACATAAAACAAGAAGTGTAGCGTGTAACCTGTGACGCCCAGTGGCGCCCAGTTCGGGAATGTAAGCATGGATCAATGAAGAATGAAAAATCAATATGTAATCAGGAATAAATAATAAAAAAGCATGGAAATCAATGAAAAAATGAATTACTTTATTAATAATAAAAATAATAGGAAAATATGAACAAATATAGAAATAATAATACATATGACGGGGACGGCCCTTTTAAAATTTAAATCGAACGCGCGTGCGCCCAAGAAGGGTCACACCGACCACCGGGGCTGGCCACACTAAAGAGGATCGATAAGGTTAAATGAGAAAGCCACACTAGACGGCCCAGGGCCGCTATATAAGGCGAGGTAGATCCCTTGAAAAGTCAATCAGTGCAATCAGCCAAAGCGAGCAACACCTACCAAGGACCAGGAGGATCACCGGGTAAGCGGAGTAAAGCCTAAGATAGGCAAAGGTAATTTAGCTACTAAATCTGGGTCGGAGAACCGACTGATCAGGTAAAACTCTTCTCGTACCTAGTAGACCTAAAGGCCTCTACACGTCTTCTCATACTTAGTAGACCTTAAGGGCCTCTACACTTCTTCTCATATATAGTAGACCTTAAGGGCCTCTAAAACTCTTCTCATATATAGTAGACCTTAAAGGCCTCAAAAACTCTTCTCATATATTGTAGACCTTAAAGGCCTCTCAACCTCTTCTCATATATTGTAGACCTTAAAGGCCTCTCAAACTCTTCTCATATATAGTAGACCTTAAAGGCCTCTCAAACTCTTCTCATAAGTGGTAGACCTTAAGGGCCTCTAAACCTACTCTCTTATATAGTAGACCTTAGAGGCCTCTACACTGTTCTCATAATTAGTAGACCTCAACGGCCTCTCAAACTGTTCTCTTAATTCGTAGACCTCGACGGCTTCTAGAACTGTTCGCATAATTGGTAGACCTCAAAGGCCTCTAAACCGTCCTTATAATTGGTAGACCTTAAAAGGCCTCTAAAACCACTCTAATTGGCAGACCTAAAGGGTCTCTCGCTCTCTCTCTCTCTCTCTCTCCTCTACTACGTAGCCGCCTAACATCGTCGACTCATCACCACAGCCGAGACGAAGCCCGGACGATCGCGAACTCAGGAGCAGCAGGAGCCGAACCCTTGAATCTCTTGATCGACAACTATTAGACCCTCTCCCCTCTTATTGTTAACCCTTTGAATTTGGCCCAAAGTCCAATAAAACGAACAAATATAATTAATTACTGTGTAATTCCTCACGCCTTCACCTCTGGGAACGGATAGGGATATATTCTAGCAACTCCACCCACTCAAAATATAAATTTCTGAGACGACCCTGGCCACCCGAGAGCCCCGGCGCACCGACCAAGCGTCACAGTGGCGACCGTTAACAGGTGTAAGAGTTGCAAGAAAGAACCAAGTCCGAAGAGAGGAATGTCGAGCTGGGTGTACCTCGCAACAAAAGAGGAGCTGACGGAATACGCAGCAGAGATCATGCTAGAGTAAGGAGGGACAAACGAGGAATTGAGACGACTACTATGAACATTTGTAAAAAGAACGGATCATAACGAAGACACTAGGCAAAGGCTCATAGAACTTTCAAACAAGCATAAAAGGAACAAAAGCCCAGCAAGAAGTCCCTCACCACTAATAGTGGTAATCGGAGCGGAAGGGAACAGAACGGAAAGTCCCAAGCCACGAATAATAACCGAACCGGAGGAAAAAAAGGTGAACATGGAGCCGGAAGAGGGGATCAAAATGAAAAGGAGAGTCGAAACAGAAATCGTGGATAGAGTTCGATGCTGGGGGATCCGCTATCAAGGGGCAAGCAACCCGTACGAATTTCTGGAAAAGATGGAGCAATGGGCGGCAGGATATGGGATTCACGAAGACCATCTGGTTCAGACAATGCCCTTTATCTTGAAGGGAGCGGCGATCGACTGGTGAAACACCACATCAACCAAGATAAAAACTTGGAAACAGTTAACCACGGAGATCTTGGAATATTTCCTACCACCAAGATATGAGGAAAAAGTAGAGACACAAATAGCGCAATTAAGACAGCGCGAGAATGAACCAGTAAGGGAATACGCAATGGGATTGAGAAAAATAATGCGATTCACCAAGCTATCCGAGGAAGAAAAACTCGACCGTATATTTTCAAACTGTAGGAGTAAGATCAAATTATACACGCGCAGATCAGTATTCCAGACGTTGACGCAGTTTCTCAAACTGGCCGAGGAAGTAGAAGAGATAGAGGCGGCGGTAAGGTCAACACGATAAGACCAGCCAGGACAACAACAACTGAGACCAGAGATATGTATGCGGTGCGGGGGAACAGGACATACAACACGAACCTGCGGAAATCCACCGAGACTATTCTGCTGGGTATGCGGACGGAACGGAATTCGCACGACAGAATGCTGCAGAGCAGGAACGGGAAACGCGGCGGGCCTGAGCAGATAAAGCTGGCAGCTCAGGCGACATAACAAAGGCCAGCGGCAGAAAAACGGTTGTATTGCGACGGATTTCAGATTATGGCAGTAGTTGGAATAGGGAACCGAGAAACAAAAGGCGTAATAGACACCGGAGCATTACGAAGCACAATAAGTTTAAACCAATACAGGAATCTTCGAAAGCTGGGAGAATGGAACGGAACACGGTCAGCGATAACTCTAGCGAACGGCTCGATTCAAGACACAATCGGGAGCTTTACAGCGGATATAAGCTTCGGTATCAAGAAAGTAAAAATAACATTCATGATACTAACACAGGTGGCAGTAGAAATACTACTAGGAATGGACTTCTTAGCAGGAATAGAGAGTACACTGCGATGTGACGAATTGGATCTGGATATCATAACAACCAACAACCACGAAGAAGTAAAGGGAAAAGAACAACAAGCATCGGAGATAGACGAGCCAACGGAGGAAGAAATACAGACATTTCTAGAAGAACAAAGGCAAGTATTCGAGAGTATGCAGGCGGTTAGTAACATCACGAAGCATAGAATCTATCTAAGGGAAAACAAGCCCATAAAACAACGATACTACCCAAGAAATCCAAAACAACAAGGGATTATAAACGACCAGGTAGACGAACTATTGGCGCTAGGACTAATCAAACGGTCATATAGCCCATATAGTGCCCCGGTGGTATTAGTAAAGAAAAAAAAAATGAATGGAGGATGTGTATAGATTATAGGCTATTAAACGTAAAAACGGAGTAAGATGCGCACCCAGTACCCAGAATGAATTTCATTCTGGGCCAACTAAGAGAAGCAAGATTTATTAGCACAATCGACTTAAAATCCGGGTACTGGCAGATACCAATGGGAGCTGAAAGCAAACAGTACACCGCATTCACTGTCCCGGGACAAGGATTGTTTCAGTGGAAAGTAATGCCATTTGGATTAACCACGGCACCGGCAACGTTTCAAAGAGCATTAGACTCGATCATAGGACCAGAAATGGAACCATTCGCGTTCGCCTATCTGGATGACATCGTGGTGATCGGGAGAAACAAGCAGGAACACCTGGACAAACTTCGGGAAGTTTTTCAGAGACTACAGCGAGCAAACCTAAAGATCAACCCGGAAAAGTGCCACTTCTTCCAAAAAGAGCTAAAATATCTGGGACACGTAGTAAGCGACAGAGGTATTAGAACCGATCCGGAAAATTAGGCGGATATGGGGACAGAAAAGGAGATAGAAATGGGAAGGAGAGTCGAAACGGAAATTGTGGATCGGGTTCGGGCCTGGGGGATTCGGTATCAAGGCTCGAGTAACCCATTGGAATTCCTAGAGAAAATGAAGCAGTGCCCACTGCTGGGTACGGAATTGAAAAGGACCAACTGGTCCAGACAATGCCTTTCATCCTCGAGGAAGCGGGAATCGATTGGTGGAACACTAAACCAAGCAAGATCAAAACTATGACACAACTAACCACGGAGCTGTTGGAATATTTTCTACTACAAGATACGAAGAACAAGTGGAGATAGAAATCGCCGAACTGAGGCAACGCGAGAACGAGCCGGTAAGAGAATACGCGATGGGATTCTCCAAACTATCCGAGGAAGAAAAACTCGACCGAATATTTAAGAATACGCGATGCGATTCTCCAAACTATCCGAGGAAGAAAAACTCGACCGAATATTTAAGAACTGCAGGAGCAAAATAGAACTATACACACGCAGATCGGGATTCCAGACTCTGACCCAATTTTCTCAAACTGGCGGAGGAAGTAGAAGAAATATAAGTGAGTGGAGACAGAAGGGATCCACAGCCGTGAAAACTGTTTGTCAGTGAAGAGAAAGTTTATAAGGTACTGACCGAGAACCACAGTACAACAGAAGCAGGCCACCTAGGGATTTCGAAGACACTAAAAAGGATCAGAATGAGGTACTTTTGGCCCCTCCTGACAAAGGACATGAAAGAGTTCGTAAAACAATGCGAATGCTGTCAGCAATACAAGGTGTCCCAGCAAAAAGGCCGCAATACAAATATTGACCAAGATAGCGAATGTCGCCTGGGAGACCGCATGCTTTGACTTCGTGGGACCTCTACCCAGAACAAAACACGGAAACACCACACTGATTGTCATAGTGCACAAGTTCTTGAAATGGATAGAACTCGCAGCGCTTAGACAAGCAACGGCAGACACCTTCTTCAGAACGTTTCGGGAGCGGGTGATAGCAAGAATGGAAGCACCGAAGGTCCTGATCTCGGACAACGGCGTACAGTTACGGGGCGGAAAACAAAAGCAGCCATAAAAAAAAGGGGAATACGTCAACAATTCACGGCAACCTACATGTCACAAGAGAACCAAACATAGCGAACCAACAAGACCATAAAAACAATGATAGCTCAAGCAACTGGGGAGGATCAGACTAGGTGGGTTGCAAACCTTCCACTGTTAATGCTAGCCTTCAACAGCAGCGCGTCGGAGTCTACGAAATATAGCCCAGCGCAAATAATATTCGAGAGAGAACTTAGGTTGCCTAACGCACTATTCGATACCATAACGGATGGATCAGGAATCAAAACGGAAGGATTAAAAGAAAGATGGAAAAGATTGAAAAACATAAAACAAGAAGTGTAGCGTGTAACCTGTGACGCCCAGTGGCGCACAAGAAGAGTCAAGCATAAATAATAAAAAAACGGGAATGTAAGCATGGATCAATGAAGATTGAAGAATCAAGATGTAATCAGGAATAAATAATAAAAAAGCATGGAAATCAATGAAAAAATGAATTACTTTATTAATAATAAAAAAAATAGGAAAATATGAACAAATATAGAAATAATAATACATATGACGGGGACGGCCCTTTTTAAATTTAAATCGAACGCGCGTGCGCCCAAGAAGGGTCACACCGACCACCGGGGCTGGCCACACTAAAGAGGATCGATATGGTTAAATGAGAAAGCCACACTAGACGGCCCAGGGCCGCTATATAAGGCGAGGCAGATCCCTTGAAAAGTCAATCAGTGCAATCAGCCAAAGCGAGCAACACCTACCAAGGACCAGGAGGATCACCGGGTAAGCGGAGTAAAGCCTAAGATAGGCAAAGGTAATTTAGCTACTAAATCTGGGTCGGAGAACCGACTGATCAGGTAAAACTCTTCTCGTACCTAGTAGACCTAAAGGCCTCTACACGTCTTCTCATACTTAGTAGACCTTAAGGGCCTCTACACTTCTTCTCATACATAGCAGACCTTAAGGGCCTCTACACTTCTTCTCATATATAGTAGACCTTAAGGGCCTCTAAAACTCTTCTCATATATAGTAGACCTTAAAGGCCTCAAAAACTCTTCTTATATATTGTAGACCTTAAAGGCCTCTCAACCTCTTCTCATATATTGTAGACCTTAAAGGCCTCTCAAACTCTTCTCATATATAGTAGACCTTAAAGGCCTCTCAAACTCTTCTCATAAGTGGTAGACCTTAAGGGCCTCTAAACCTACTCTCTTATATAGTAGACCTTAGAGGCCTCTACACTGTTCTCATAATTAGTAGACCTCAACGGCCTCTCAAACTGTTCTCTTAATTCGTAGACCTCGACGGCTTCTAGAACTGTTCGCATAATTGGTAGACCTCAAAGGCCTCTAAACCGTCCTTATAATTGGTAGGCCTTAAAAGGCCTCTAAAACCACTCTAATTGGCAGACCTAAAGGGTCTCTCGCTCTCTCTCTCTCTCTCCTCTACTACGTAGCCGCCTAACATCGTCGACTCATCACCACAGCCGAGACGAAGCCCGGACGACCGCGAACTCAGGAGCAGCAGGCGCCGAACCCTTGAATCTCTTGAACGACAACTATTAGACCCTCTCCCCTCTTATTGTTAACCCTTTGAATTTGGCCCAAAGTCCAATAAAACGAACAAATATAATTAATTACTGTGTAATTCCTCACGCGGCCGTCAGCCAACGGGTACAACAGGGGGACCTACACGCAAGCAATTGCGTGCCGTAACTGTGTACACCGCTGGTAGTGCGACTATACTCTCCACGTGAGGGCGGCTGGTAACAGGTCCCGGTAAGGTCATGTCTCTGCCGAGGATGCTGGCTTATGGTAGTCGGGCGGGGAGAAGAACACTCCCTTCCTTAAAATCACCCCAATCCAAGGTGGAACAGCATATGCCGAAGGATGCGTGTCCGAGGGGGGGCTCGGACGTTAATATGCGAACTCTGGGGGACCGGCCGACCTCCCAGTTTTAACAACGATAAGCCGTGACAAGCGGGCTATGTCATGATGGACGAACCCCTTCCCGTCTACTCGTGGGACCAAAGAACGGAGCTCCCTAAAAAAGTCCGGAAATGGGGTCACTGACCCGTCAAACTCCAAGGCCCTCAAAAGCCAAGGAGTTGCTGAGATGAAGAAGCCCCCCACAGAGGGGCAACATCTGGAGGCGGGACGCGCCGGTGCGGAGAAGGATGCCAAGGCTTCCTCTTCCAAAGCGGGGCTAACCATGGGACCACCGAACGGCGTGGAGAGGAAGACTCCCGGGTCAACCTCTAAACCAACCGACGGGGCCCCTAAGGCGAACCCTGGTCCGGGAGCGTCTCACTCGACGCAGCGTAAAGGCTCCTACAAAGATAGGAGAAGAGCAGCCTTCATTCTAATGAGGGCGGACACATCGGCCGAAGCCAACCCGGACCAAGCCGAGATTATAAAGTGGGCAAGGGAGATCCTGCCCGATTTTAATCCGGAAAAGGCGGGAGTGAGGCTGGATCCGCATAAAAGAAATGGGTCAGACCCTGCCAAGGAGACAGCGCAAAGCGCAAAAAGGCAGAGGTCCACAGAGGGAGAAGCCCCCCAGGCCAAGAGGAGAAAGGCCCAACCGCAGCAGTCCAACCGCTCGTTCGCCGAAGTAACGAAGGGAAAAACCCTAATTGGTGTCCTGGACTAGGGCTCCAAGGATGGGCTTATTCCCAAGGATCTTTGGCGACGAGTGGTAAACGAGTTGCATGGGCGCTTCGTGGAGGAGATGCTGCGATGCGGAGGACCTCCACCTGAATGCGAAGACGCAGGATGGTATCAGGGTAGCGTCAAGGTAATTGCCTGCCAAGACGCGAAGTCGGTAGAGACTTACAAGCGTATGGTTGCATCGCTTGGAGAGGTCTACCCTGGAGCTAAGCTGGTGGCGGTTGACTGGGACGAGATCCCCAGCAAACCGAGGGCGCGAGTATGGCTCACTGAAAAGCCAGCCGACCCAAAAACCATCCTTACGATGCTTAGGATGTGCAACCCGACGCTTCCCACGGCGGACTGGAGAGTCGCCAAGGTCGAGGAAGCGGAGGGACTACGGAGGGAGGTCGTCCTCACGCTCAATGAGGAGACCGTTAAAGCCCTGGAGAGGACGGAGCATCGGCTGAAGTACGTATTCGAACACGTCTCGGTCCGTATCTACAAATCCGATGCGAAAGCCAAACCAGGAGGTATAGTGCTGGAGGCGGACACGCAAGAGCCAGACTTGGAGGAGCCGACCGAAGAGAAACACCCGGAAGGAATGTCGGATGAGGAGGAGGACATCCTGGAAGGGTACACCTCGGAGGAAAGCGACTTGGCAAGGGCACTTAGTGGAGTCGGAATGGAGGAGGACTCTCTGCTGAGCTCCGAAACGGAGGCGGAGATTACTGTGGTGGAGGTTTGTAAGGATGTCCCTGACGATCCTGCAAATAAACCTCCATCACAGTAAAGCGGCGTCAGCTGCCCTCCTACTCCACCTCGCCGAGAGTGGAGCTCATGTGGCCCTCATCCAGGAACCCTGGATCCTAGGAGACAGGATTCTTGGGCTGGGGGCGTCGGAGTTTAGGCTCTGCAAAGCCGATACAACAGGTAAAAAGCGAGCCTGCATCCTCGCAAAAAAGAACCTTAACCTCTTTTTGCTACCCAATTTCAGCAATGAAGACCACGTAGCCGCAGCCATAGAGAGCCCTAATGGCCCTCTAAGGATATGTTCGGCGTATATGGGCCACGACCAGGAGGCCCTCCCCCCGCACCCGCTACTCAAACAGCTGGTAGAAGACAGCAGGAAGCACAAGATCGACCTGATCATAGGTTGCGATGCTAACGCCCATCATCATCAGTGGGGAAGCACTGACACGAACGAGAGGGGTGAGTCAATCTTCGATTTTATCCTAGGCTCGAATCTTCTGGTGGGTAACAGGGGTATAGAACCCACGTTCATAGTCAAGAACAGAAGGGAAGTACTTGACGTCACTCTTTACTCTGAATCCCTAGCAGACAGGATTGTTAGTTGGAGAGTTCTAGAGGAACACTCCTTCTCTGACCACCGATACATAGAACTCGTGGTCAACTTTGAGAAATTTAATCGACTAACGGTACGCAATCCGAGGAAAGCGAACTGGGAGTTATACAGGAAAAAACTAGAAAGCTCATTGGGGAAACCTCCAACAGGGGACGTTGATAGTAGGGAAGCCCTGGATGCCATGGTGGACACGCTTACGGCAGCGTGCGCCAGGGCATTCGACAAAGCTTGTCCCAAAAGCAGATCGGGCAATAGCAAGTCAAAGAAACCACCATGGTGGTTGAAAACACTCGCGCCCTTTAAAACCAAGGCCCGAAAGGCCTTTAATTTTGCGAGCAGAACAAACTCGGAGATAGCCTGGGAGTCGTATAAAGCGGACCTTAGGCAATATAACAAGGAACTTCGCAGGGCAAAAAGGAATGCATGGGCCAAGTTCTGCACGAACATTCAGGAAACATCAGAGGCCTCCCGACTAAGGAAGGTCCTTGCAACTACTGCACCAAACGTAGGATGTATTAAAACCTCAGAAGGTAACTGGACATCGTCCAGCAGAGAAACCCTAGAGGCTCTCACAGAGGCACATTTCCCGGGATGCTCTTGAGTAGACACAACCCTGGAAATGCAGAGACAAGGGAATAGCCCTTCCCTCCCCAACCAACTGGAATACCTATTGAGTGACAGGTATCTCAACTGGGCGATAAATAGCTTCAAGCCTTTCAAATCCCCAGGCCCAGATGGCATTGTCCCGGCTCAACTAATTAGAGCCGGTCCCAATCTGAAGTCCTGGGTTAAGAAAGCTTTCTCAGCAATTTTCAGGATAGGCATCGTACCCGCAATGTGGTTGCGGACGAAAGTGGTATTCATACCCAAGGCGGGAAAACCGTCGCACTGCACCCCTAATTACTTCAGACCAATAAGCCTGTCGTCCTTCCTTCTCAAGACAATGGAGAGACTAATCAGCCTCCATATTAACCTTACTCTAAACCCAGATGATATCTCGGGATCACAACATGCGTATAGGAAGGGCCGATCCACGGAAACGGCACTCCATGAAATCACTACTTTTGTCGAAAAGGCACTTAGTGACAAGGAATACGCACTCATTGCTTTTCTAGACATAGAAGGTGCGTTCAACAACATCCTACCGAGCTCGATAATCAATGCGCTGACGACACTAGGAACAGACAATCAATCCATACGCCTTATAGAGCAGATCCTGGTAAACAGGACTGTTGAGGCGTCACTAGGAGGAGAATCTATTCATAGATACGTCAGAAGAGGCACTCCGCAAGGAGGCGTACTCTCACCCCTACTCTGGAACGTGGCGGTTAATAGCCTACTGCGTTCCCTAGAAGGTGGTGGCTGCAAAGTTATCGCCTACGCGGATGATGTCGCAATTGCCTTCTCCGGAAAATTTCCCCAGACTCAATGTGACCGCATGACGGACAAACTTAGGGTCCTCTCAACATGGGCAGTTAGAAAGGGACTAGGGGTAAACCCGTCCAAAACCGAGCTCGTCCTCTTCACCAGGAAGTACAAAATACCAAACTTAAGGCTTCCGAAACTATTAGGAGAAACACTATCCCTTAGCGATAGTGCCAAGTACCTAGGGATTAAGCTAGACAGGAAACTGGACTGGAAGTCAAACACTATGGATAGAGCTAACAAGGCAACAATCGCGCTCTATACTTGTAGAAAAGCCATTGGCCTTAAATGGGGAATGTCCCCAAAAATAGTAAGATGGCTTTACACAGCGGTCATAAGACCCATCCTTCTCTACGGGGTGGTGGTCTGGTGGCCTGCTCTCTCTAACTCCACAATACGAGAGAAACTTAGGAAAACGCAGAGGATGGCGGAGGTCTGCATTACAGGCAACCTACGTACCACACCGACGGATGCCCTAGACTTCATACTCGACCTATTACCGGTTGAGATAATGGGGGTTAAGATAGCCACGCTATCAGCACTCAGGCTACGCGAGACGGGCATATGGAAATGGACTGACTATGGACACACCAAGTTAGATCTACACCACTGCACGCCAACGGGGTCTACAGACTACTGCGTACCTGTCGAACATCCCACCTTAAAATACAAGGCTCCATTCCAACAAGGGAGGAATGGGCCACACAAATCCCGGGACCAGCCGGTTCCCTACATATCTACACAGACTGTTCAAAATTGAATGGCCAGGTGGGAGGCGGTTTCCATTGCGAACGGCTGTGTCTAAATGAGTCCTTTAGACTCCCCGACCACTGTAGTGTGTTCCAAGCAGAAGTAATAGCTATCGGAGAAGCACTCAGATCCCCAGCACTTACTGGCAATCAGGACACAATATGTATCTTTTCAGATAGTCAAGCGGCACTCAAAGCCCTTGACGGATTTTCATCCAACTCCAGGACAGTAAACGACTGTCGCAGATCTCTTAACGAGATGGCAGAGCAGCATGACATCCACCTCATATGGGTGCCCGGGCATAGGGACCACGAGGGTAATTGCGCCGCCGACGAACTAGCAAGAGCAGGTACTACCAATCCTCTCCTACCGGAGAAGGAAACAGTAGGTATCCCCTTAGCTACGTGTAGGCTAAAATGTAGGGATCACTTTGACCTCGCATCACTGAGGAAATGGAGAAATCTCCAAAACTGCAGGAACTCACGCATGATATGGCCCATCCGATCTAGGAAGAGGTCAATGATGCTCATCGCCCTAAATAGGCAGGACTGTAGTCTGGCAGTCAAGGCCATTACGGGACATTGGTTAATAGGAGTACACGCGGCTAGACTAGCGGTGCCACATTATGACTACTGCAGGAGCTGTGGGGACGTGGAAGAGGAAGAGACAGTCGCACACCTTCTGTGTCAATGCCCTGCGCTGGGGCGCAGCCGACTAAAATTCCTGCGCGCAGCAACACTCACGGACTTAACAGACCTCGCGGAGGTCGCTCCACACAGACTCGTTGCTTTCATCCGAAAATCTGGATGGGACCGCGAGCCGCCGCAGGAAGGATAGAACACCCTTGGGCACATAAGTAAATAGGAAGGGAGAGGTCCTCCAGTAGGATCCTGCCTATGCGGTATCACAAGGAGCCCAAGCGGCTCAAGTGGATGGGGGTGTCAGTCATCGGCACCACATCGCCGCCTCAACCTAACCTAACCTAACCTAATTCCTCACGCCTTCACCTCTGGGAACGGATAGGGATATATTCTAGCAACTCCACCCACTCAAAATATAAATTTCTGAGACGACCCTGGCCACCCGAGAGCCCCGGCGCACCGACCAACCGTCACAGTGGCGCCCGTTAACAGGTGTAAGAGTTGCAAAAAAGAACCGAGTCCGAAGAGAGGAATGTCGAGCTGGGTGTACCTCGCAACAAAAGAGGAGCTGACGGAATACGCAGCAGAGATCATGCTAGAGCAAGGAGGGACAAACGAGGAATTGAGACGACTACTATCAACATTTGTAAAATGAACGGATCATAACGAAGACACTAGGCAAAGGCTCATAGAACTTTCAAACAAGCATAAAAGGAACAAAAGCCCCGCAAGAAGTCCCTCACCACTAATAGTGGTAATCGGAGCGGAAGGGAACAGAACGGAAAGTCCCAAGCCACGAATAATAACCGAACCGGAGGAAAAAAAGGTGAACATGGAGCCGGAAGAGGGGATCAAAATGAAAAGGAGAGTCGAAACAGAAATCGTGGATAGAGTTCGAGGCTGGGGGATCCGCTATCAAGAGGCAAGCAACCCGTACGAATTTCTGGAAAAGATCGAGCAATGGGCGGCAGGATATGGGATTCACGAAGACCATCTGGTTCAGACAATGCCCTTTATCTTGAAGGGAGCGGCGATCGACTGGTGGAACACCACATCAACCAAGATAAAAACTTGGAAACAGTTAACCACGGAGATCTTGGAATATTTCCTACCACCAAGATATGAGGAAAAAGTAGAGACACAAGTAGCGCAATTAGGACAGCGCGAGAATGAACCAGTAAGGGAATACGCAATGGGATTGAGAAAAATAATGCGATTCACCAAGCTATCCCAGGAAGAAAAACTCGACCGTATATTTTCAAACTGTAGGAGTAAGATCAAATTATACACGCGCAGATCAGGATTCCAGACGTTGACGCAGTTTCTCCAACTGGCCGAGGAAGTAGAAGAGATAGAGGCGGCGGTAAGGCCAACACGATAAGACCAGCCAGGACAACAACAACTGAGACCAGAGATATGTATGCGGTGCGGGGGAACAGGACATACAACACGAACCTGCGGAAATCCACCGAGACTATTCTGCTGGGTATGCGGACGGAACGGAATTCGCACGACAGAATGCTGCAGAGCAGGATCGGAAAACGCGGCGGGCCTGAGCAGATAAAGCTGGCAGCTCAGGCGACATAACAAAGGCCAGCGGCAGAAAAACGGTTGTATTGCGACGGATTTCAGATTATGGCAGTAGTTGGAATAGGGAACCGAGAAACACAATAAGTTTAAACCAATACAGGAATCTTCGAAAGCTGGGAGAATGGAACGGAACACGGTCAGCGATAACTCTAGCGAACGGCTCGATTCAAGACACCATCGGGAGCTTTACAGCGGATATAAGCTTCGGTATCAAGAAAGTAAAAATAACAAATAATGATACTAACACAGGTGGCAGGAGAAATACTATTTTTTTTTTTTTTTTTGTTTGTTTATTTGGTTGTATGCAAGTTTGCTGCTAAACTTATTTGGCTACATATCTATTATTATTTAACAATTTTATGTATCGAATATGTATCAATGTTAATTAAAAATTAGTTTAAACGCCGGGTTGGCAGCTCCCGGATTATGACCCTCTTCAGGCGTCTCCTGGTCCTAGTCCAGCTCATCCTCCTGGCCAGCGGGTTTGGGTGACTCCAAAGTCTGGTTCTGTGTCTGGCAGCTAAGGTGTTCACGGCGTCTCCGATTGCAGGGACTTGCAATTCCCTGCGTATGTCGGCATTTCTTATGTACCACTCCGCTCCAGTGATACGTCTGAGAAATTTCGCCTGAAACGCTTGAATTCGATTCAAATGCGTCCTGGCCGCACTGCCGTATATTGCCATTCCATATTGCCAAATCGGTGCTAGCAGGGACTGGTAAAGGCGAGTCTTGCACCTAATACTCAGCTTCGACTTCGGGCAAGTTAGCCAGCTTAGACGCCTGGCAGTGTTTTCCAACTTGGCCCTTGTCTTTTTGATGTGCGACGCGAACGTCAGCCTCTTGTCCAGGACCAGTCCCAGGTATGTGTGCTCCTCGCGTTGCGGCAACAGCTGACCATGAAGAAAGACCCCTGGACATGTGTCTCTTCTCAAGGCGAATGTGACCACCGCACACTTGTCTGTGTTGATGGCCACATTCCATCTACAGGCCCAGTTTTCAAACCTCTTCAGGAGTATCTGAAGTTTGTCCGTGGCACTGTAGACGCAGCTGGACCTTGCAAGGATTGCAGTGTCATCTGCATATGTATATCATAGCAACCAACAAACACGAAGAAGTAAAGGGAAAAGAACAACAAGCATCGGAGACAGACGAGCTAACGGAGGAAGAAATACAGACATTTCTAGAAGAACAAAGGCAAGTATTCGAGAGTATGCAGGCGGTTAGTAACATCACGAAGCATAGCATCTATCTAAGGGACAAAAAGCCCATAAAATACTACCCAAGAAATCCAAAACAACAAGGGATTATAAACGACCAGGTAGACGAACTATTGGCGCTAGGACTAATCAAACGGTCATATAGCCCATATAGTGCCCCGGTGGTATTAGTAAAGAAAAAAATAATGAATGGAGGATGTGTATAGATTATAGGCTATTAAACGAAAAAACGGAGAAAGATGCGTACCCAGTACCCAGAATGAATTTCATTCTGGACCAACTAAGAGAAGCAAGATTTATTAGCACAATCGACTTAAAATCCGGGTACTGGCAGATACCAATGGAAGCTGACAGCAAACAGTACACCGCATTCACTTTCCCGGGACAAGGATTGTTTCAGTGGAAAGTAATGCCATTTGGATTAACCACGGCACCGGCAACGTTTCAAAGAGCATTAGACTCGATCATAGGACCAGAAATGGAACCATTCGCGTTCGCCTATCTGGATGACATCGTGGTGATCGGGAGAAACAAGCAGGAACACCTGGACAAACTTCGGGAAGTTTTTCAGAGACTACAGCGAGCAAACCTGAAGATCAACCCGGAAAAGTGCCACTTCTTCCAAAAAGAGCTAAAATATCTGGGACACTTAGTAAGCGACAGAGGTATTAGAACCGATCCGGAAAAGGTAGTGGCAATCCAGGAACTACAAACCCCCGGACAACGAAGGAAGTACACAGCTTTTTGGGAATGGCATCGTGGTATAGAAGATTCACGGAAAAGGCCGGAGCACTGCAAGACTTACTACGGAAGAAAAAAAAGTTGGAGTGGTTCGACAGCCTAAAGGAAAGCCTGACGCAAGCACCAGTACTAGCTTGCCCAGACTTCACACGCCAGTTCAAGGTACAAACAGACGCAAGCGATCTAGGGATCGGAGCGCTGTTAACGCAAGAAGGACCAGACGGAGAACACGTGATCTCATATGCAAGTAGAAGGCTAAGCGAGGTGGAAAGGAAATACAGTGCCAAGGAAAAAGAGTGTCTCGCGATATTTTGGGGAATCCACAAATATAAAATGTACCTGGACGGTTACCTATTCATAGTGGTAACAGACCATATGGCACTAAAGTGGATGAACTCAATCGAAAGCCCCTCGGGGCGGGTAGCTAGATGGGCACTCGGCCTTCAACCATTCCAATTCGAGGTACAATACCGAAAGGGAAAACTGAATGTGGTAACAGTTGCGCTATCACGAACACCAAGAGTGGAGATAAAAACGATAAAGGCAACTAGCTGGACTGAACAAAAAATTCAGGAAATGGTGAAGCGACCAGACGATGAAGAATACCGAGTGGAAGGCGGAAGACTGTACAGAACGAATGGGGATAAAATGGACTCCCAACCATGGAAATTATGCGTCAGAGAGGAAGAAACACACACGGTACTGGTCGAGAACCACAGTACGAAAGAAGCCGGCCACCTCGGGATCTCGAAAACACTAAAAAGAATAAGAGCCCGATACTTTTGGCCCCGACTAACAAGGGATCTGAAGAAATTCGTATCCCAACCAAAAGCCGCAGGGCAAATGTTGACAAAAGTAGCATAGAGGGCAAGTTGCCCTCGAGGCAACTAATAGAAACTTGACATCGGTAGCAATCGATAGAAACCTACGACCCTGGAAAAATAACAATCGATTACTAGAACCCCATGTGCTACTAACCAACGCTGGCAAACCCAACGATAACATAAGCCAATCAATTATCGTTACAGAAAACAAGATGCAGCGGCTACAAGCAAGTATGAAAAAATTCAAGAAAAGCCATGCCCGATTGGAAGCGGCACGTCATCAAGTATAAACCTTAGCGGCAGAAGAGCTACCCGGAGGCAGCCGAAAAATTACGCAACCGACGAAGATGGGGAAACAAGCACCGTGGAGCAGCACCACGGCGAAGACCAGCAACCCGGAACCACCGGTGGCCCGGACCCACGGTGGCCCGGACAGGACAAGGCCTCTCAAACTTTCCCATATATTATAGACCTTAAAGGCCTCCTAAACTCTTCTCATATATTGTAGACCTTAAAGGCCTCTCAAACTCTTCTCATATATTGTAGACCTTAAAGGCCTCTCGAACTTTCTCATATATTTTAGACCTTAAAAGCCTCTCAAACTCTTCGCATATATTGTAGACCAAAACCGCTCTCATAACTGGGAGACCGTAAAACTGCCCTTGGTTTGCCGCATAAAAGACATCATTTCCCTTTCAACTTCACGACAGGCATCGCAACAGTAGCGCAAACCGATGTTTTTGCTCACGTCATGAAACAGTCCGGCCGGCAACACCAATGCACTTTGCATGCAAAGTGTTGTCACACAGCCAGCAGCCGATGGTAAAATCGGTAGACAAAACAGCCTTTTTGCATGTTTGGAAAGAGCAGACAATATCAGAAGGCATTTTCACAAACTAACCACTGTATTTTTAGCTATAGGATGAAGGGCGACAGATACGAAAAGAGAAGTGCAGCTGCACCGAGAGAGTTTTAGCGATAGAGAGGAGTGGAGCGTGAGAGTGAGCGAGCTTAGGAAACTGTTCAGTCACGGCAGCATTTAATCATAAGCAATAACATTTTGAATTCAACATAATAATTCTCCAGTCGCAGCCACATGCATTTGTCGTTAATAAAGTATCAGTTACCAGGTCAAGCGAATATGCATAGCTGGCGGACTTGAGGAAAGCGAAATAGAGCAATAAGTGTCAGGTCATATAGCTGACAATAACCTACATACACAGTAGCAATAAGTGTCAGGTCATATATCTGACAATAACCCACATACACAGTAACCCACATTCACAGTAACCCACATTATTTTGTTATACGATATTTGTTACCATAAGCATTTTGTACCTATATATACTGTTAAGTTTTCATTAATAAAGTCAGTAAGAGTTCCTCCTCACAACAGAGCTTTTATTCATGCATATGTGCCCGACACCATAGCCGTGTCTTCCATGCCCCAACCAACCTCATACCACCAATCAATCAACCCAATCAACCACACCCAAACACACTTCAAACCGTCCAACTAGTTCCAAGTGCTAGTTGCGACAACTGTAGGCAATAGTTCATGCACTACTTGTCAGGCATCTAAGCCTCAACCCAACATTTGGTGACCCCGACATTTAACAACAAAAGGAAATATCCGTAACTCTTGGGATTTTCCGACATTTTTAACAATAAAAGGAAAGGTCCGTAACTCTTGGGATTTTCCGACATTTTTATGATCAAAAAGAAAAATCCGTAACTCTTGGGATTTTCCGACATTTTTATCATCAAAAGGAAAAGTCCGTAACTCTTGGGA
Source organism: Drosophila birchii (assembly GCA_035046345.1). NCBI lineage: Eukaryota > Metazoa > Arthropoda > Insecta > Diptera > Drosophilidae > Drosophila > Drosophila birchii. The sequence continues at coordinate 2,140,046 of JAWNOA010000141.1, read as the reverse complement.
TTTTCCGATTTTTATCATAAAAAGGAAAAATCCGTAACTCTTGGGATTTTCCGACATTTTTATCAACATAGGAAAAATCCGTAACTCTTGGGATTTTCCGACAACTCAGACTAAAATCCTTTTCTAAAAACTCCAAATTCTAAAAATCCCCCAAGTCTATTGAACATTTCTTGTTTTCCTTCGACCACATCACGGTTGCGATTAGGAGGGTATCCAGCTGGCAAATAAGACACTCCCAACGGTCAGGAACTAAAACAATTTTCAATATGTCTAAAAAGGAGGAGCAAGCAGTCACAGAGGCGTTAGACATGCAGGAAGAAATCAGTCAAGAAATATCGAAACTGATCCGCAATTTTAAAAAAGACTCTGCGGAAAGAAAGCAAAATCCAACGTATTATAAATCAAAGTTGGCCGCAATCGATGAAGCATGGAATAGATTTGCGGATAATGACAAAAATATTCCAGCGGAATATAGAACCGCAGAATAATTAAAGTTCTACGTAGACTGTCGTGAGTCATACGACATATAGAACGATAATAACCGATGCAATGGCTCAAACCTCGAGCAATGCCCCCGGAAATGCAACCTCAATCAATGCTTCGAAAAATGCAGACGTTGCAAGCTTTACGCAACCTGCAAGCAAGCTGATATTAGCTTGTCGGCGACAAAGGGCGATTGCTGAATCAATCAAACGTGCCCTGAATGAATTTTCCGAAACCGGAAGGGCCATAACAAGGGATTCGATAACCTCATTATGGTCCCAATATCAGAATGTCCACTTTGCTGTTCACGAAGAATATGAAGACCCAGTCAAAGAAGGATACGACATGCAGTCGTTCCTCCGACTAGAAGGAGAAGTTCAAAGAGTCTTGGGGGCGCAAACAAGTGCATCAAACAATGAAGATGTACATTTACCCAGAGTCAGCATCCCAAAGTTCGATGGGGATCTACTCAAATGAACTCAGTTCTTCGACTTGTTCAAATGCATGGTTCACGATACCAACATGCCCACAGTCAGGAAGATGTGGTACCTCAAAACCACCGTAACTGGAGAGGCAGAAAGATTAATAAGGCATATTAATCTTAAAAAAGAAAATTATATGGGCGCATGAGAAATATTGGTTGACGCGTACAACAATCCCCGCCATGTAGCAGATACGATTCTCAATCGTATCCTGCAGCATCATACAAACAGTGACGATCCAAAGTCATTAAAAGAGTTGTATATCACAACAATCGAGTCTCTAGCATCATTAAAGGCACTAGGCATTGATATATCCAGCTGGGATACAATCATAATTGCCATCATCAAGCAAAAACAGGATCTTGCAAATCGAGCCCTCTACGAATAATCCTTAGACGGATCACGAGAACTCCAAGGTCTCGATACAATGCTAAGCTTCCTGGACCAGCGAAGCCGAGTGCTGGGTACAGGAAAACGCAGTCAACAAAAGAGAAACGAGCAGAAGAGTCCATCATGCACTTCTGCCAGCGCTGGAAGGCAACCAAAATGTCCTTTCTGCAAACGGACTCATTGGCTATACAAATGCGATGATTTCCGCAGCAAAACCATACTCGAACGAGTCAATTGGGTTCAAAAACAAAAATTGTGTGTTAACTGTTTCAGCAGTGACCACAAGGCGAAAGATTGCCGAGGCCGTATGTGTTTTAAATGTGACAAAAAACACCATACACGGCAACAGAGCCAAAATCACCTTCTGTAGGTGCAGCAAGTAACAAAAGTTACAATCTGCTGGCCACAGTCAGTATTGGTCAAAGCAAGCAATGGTCAGATGGCCACATTTCGAGCCTTGCTAGACTCAGGATCACAAATTAATCTGATCTCTGAGCGAATGGCCTCCAAGCTTTTATTAAAGCTCCACGGTACATCATTGCGCATCGAGGGCATTGGAGGCAACCCAAAAACCAGTCGAGCTAGAGCAAACGTTCTCATGAAGTCGATGTATAAAGATTTTGCTCAACAAGTAGAAGCCTTTGTGCTGCCGCATATCATAGCTGATCAACCAGCTCATGAATTAATTGCCTCACAATTACAAGTCCCAAACAACGTCACTCTGGCTGATCCAAACTTTGACAAACCAGGAAAAAATGACATGCTTATTGGCGCAGAGCATTATTATTCTTTGCTTCTACCAAATCAGATGCTGATGAAGCCAGAAGGCCCAATTCTTCAAAATACAAAGCTTGGATGGATTGTGCCGGGAAAATTCCTGCTGAGCACGACTCAGCGGCATTTTGTGCAGCGGCAACCACAGAAGAGGAGTTGAATACGCTACTAGAGCGATTTTGGACACTAGAAAACCTAGACACCAAAGAAAAGGCTCGATCTCCAATAGAAGCTCATTGCGAATCACATTTCGTAGCGAATAGATGGAAAATTCATTGTGAAACTTCAATTTTCTGAAGGAACTTTAGCCCTGGGGGCATCTCAAAAAACAGCAACCAACAGATTTTTGGCATTAGTTCGACGAACGCCACCAGAAGTCTGGAAAGGATATGTAGACTTCATGGAAGAATATGAACGTCTTGGACACATGAAACTAGTACCACCCACACACGTACCCTCAGATCACTACTTCATTCCGCATCACTGTGTATTGAAACCCGAAAGCAGTACCACAAAACTGCGGGTAGTTTTTGATGCATCCTGTAAAACGACAAGCAATAAATCATTGAATGATATATTGTACGCTGGACCCACTGTGCAGAGCGAATTGCTTGCAATTTTACTACGATTCCGCACTCACAGATATGTGTTTACTGCAGACATAGAAAAAATGTATCGGCAGGTGTGGATGCACCCAGACAACCAGTTCCATCAATTAATCGTATGGCGTAAGAAACCATCAGACGGTCTAAAGTTTTATAGACTTAAAACGGTCAGAAATGGTACAAAATCAGCGCCATTCCTGGCTACTAAATGCTTGGATTATCTGTCCGAGAAGGCCAAGAATCATCTACCGCTTGGATCATCAGTACTAAAACATGACTTTTACGTGGACGACTGTCTCACAGGAGCAGACAGTATCCCAAAGGCCGTACAAATTCAACAAGAATTAAACAAAACTCTGCTGCCTTCCGGATTCAAGCTCCGAAAATGGTGTTCAAATAACTCAGAGGTATTAAGCCAAATTCCTAAAGAGCATATCGTCTCTAACGTCAAGTTAGGCGAAACACTCCAACAATACAGTGTTAAGACTTTGGGTTTGCTTTGGATGCCACAAAAGGATCAGTTATGTGGACGATCTCAAAAAAGTGAAACATCAACCATCACCAAACGAGTGGTCAGTTCGGAATCATCGCAAATATTCGATCCACTAGGATTATTTGCTCCCGTGGTGGTCAAGGCAAAGATGTTTATGCAGACCCTGTGGGAATTAAAGATGGCTGGGACGACGAGATTCCTCAGCACCTTCAGGTGGATTGGAAAAATTACCGCGCTGACTTACAAGCGCTAAACAACATGCAAATTCCAAGACACATCTTCGAAGGACAGGTGCCCGTTACACAAGAAATGCACACATTTGTCGATGCTTCAGGACGAGCATATGGAGCAGCAGTGTATGTGCGACCCACATACAAAAATAATCAAGTATCCGTTTGTTTGCTGTGCTCAAAGTCAAGAGTTGCGCCGACAGCTAAGGAAACGTTACCGCGGCTAGAGTTATGTGCTGCAGTTTTAGGAGCCGAGTTGACCCATAGAGTCAGAAAAGATTTGCGCATGTCTGAAGACAAGGCATCTGGATACTTATGGACTGATTCAACTGTAGTCCTGTCCTGGATAAATGCGTGTGCATCATCATACCACACGTTTGTGGTAAATCGGATAGCTAAAATCCAGGCGGTGTAGCATCAATCTCAGTGGCACCATGTGTCATCTGTGAATAACCCAGCTAATGTGCTATGAAGAGGGATTGCGGCAAGCAAATTAGCGGGACACAACCTCTGGCTGTTCGGACCGCTATTCCTACACGGTTCCCGAGACAAATGGTCCAAGGTACCGAGCATCACTCCCAGCGATCTAGAATGACGAGTGAAGCAAGTGAGTTTGCGAACATGCCAAGATCAACTGGGGATCGAACTATACAGTTGCAATCACGGCAACTCCTTTCACAAGTTACAACGCATTGTAGCTTACATGCTGCGCTTCTGTCACAAGCAGAACCGATCTCCTACAACTACTCTAAGTGTAGGTGAGCTAACTTATGCTAGGAAACTGATTTTAAGCACTATTCAAAAAATTGAATTCAGTGCTGAGCATAAACAACTGCGCATACACAGGACAGTGGACAAAAGAAGTTCAATTGTGTCGCTGTCTCCAATAGTAGGACATGACGGACTCATCAGAGTCGGAGGCAGATTGGAAGAATCTAACCTACCATATGCCGCAAAGCATCAGATCTTGCTTCCATACAATGATCAAATTGTAAAGATGCTGCTACAAGAGATGCATGAAGAGAACATGCATTGCGGAGCGCAATCATTGAGAGCAATAGCCAGACAACAATACTGGATTCTGAATGACAAAACAATGGCTAGAAGCATCATACACAGTTGTGTCAGATGCACAAGGGCACGACCCAAATTGATGCAACAAATCATGGGTAATTTGCCTGCGGATCGAGTAACACAGGCTCGTCCATTCTCCAACTCTGGAGTCGGCTACTGCGGTCCCTTTTGGATTCACCATAAAATCCGTGGAAAAAGACCAGATAAGGCATACATTGCAGTATTCTGCTGTTTTGTCACTAAAGCAGTACATCTTGAATTGGTAAGCGACCTGACAACAGACGCTTTCCTAGCCGCTCTTCGGCGATTCTTGGGTCGACGTGGAAAGTGTCTGACAATTCATTTTGACAACGCCAAGAACTTTTTAGGTGCCAATAATCAGTTAAAGGCGCTAGAAGAAACAATCTTCACAGAACAGGCTCAGACAAAGATCGTAAACCAATGCAGTAAGCAGCAGGTGGAGTTCAAGTTCATTCCGCCTCGAGCGCCATCATTTGGCGGCCTATGGGAAGCTGCAGTAAAATCAGCGAAAAGGCTACTGGTATCAGTTACAGCCACATCATCTCTAACGTTTGAAGAACTCAACACAGTAATCATTGAAATCGAGGCGATACTCAATTCAAGGCCCCTCACTCCGATGTCATCTGATCCCACGGATACATCAGCGCTCACTCCAGGTCACTTTTTAATTGGTGAACCTCTAGTAGCACCTCCTGATGCAAATTTTGCATTACCCGGAAAAACTCTGGTAAAAAGATGGGAGCTAGTATCCAGACTCAAGCAATCGTTCTGGAACCAGTGGTCCATGGAATATCTTCAAGAGCTGCAAATGCGGACTAAATGGAAGACCATGGCCCAGAATGTCAAAGAAGGACTATTAGCACTAGTAAAAGAAGACAACGTGCCGGTAATGAGCTGGCCTATGGGGCGGATAGTAAAAACGTATCCGGCAAAGAAAATCAGGTTCGCGTAGTAGATGTCAAGACGGCATCAGGCACATTCAAACGACCAGTTACTCGTTTGGCACCTTTGATAAAGGAAGAAGTAGCCAAAAAAACGTCCACACAGCTCCGGTGAGGATGCAGCAGAAGAGACCCCACACAGAAAAAGAAGATGTCACTTCCTATCTTACCAACGGTGCTGGCAATGCTACTCATACTACCGTTAGCAATGGGACAATCAGTAAACGTAACTCCTTTTACAAGTCAACCGGGAATATTCTACGAACGGCTCGGCACGTCCAGAATGGCAATTTCGGAATGGAACATAATTGCATATTATGACTTGAAGCCATACTGGAGCGACATGGTAATATTGGCTACTGGGATAGCGGAACTAAAACACAAATGTTCAGAGTTACGAAACGTCAATGCCTGCAAGTCTATATGAATATTTTCAACATGTATATGACGAGCTACAAGCAGGAAATGAATTGATTAATCATTCCCGACAACGAAAAGCACCACTTGATAAAGTCGGAAATGTTGCGAATTCATTATTTGGCGTTCTGGACTCAAAGTACGCCGACGACATGTCTAAAATGATAAACAACGTCAAGTCTAACGAGGACGTATTGATGATGCCCTTGAAAAATCAAACATCAATTCTGGTCTCTACGATAAACATAGTCAGAAAGAGCAGCTCAGCCACCAACAATCGGATCAAAACGCTAGAGTACCAGATAGGTGCAATCAATCAAGAAAGAGGCAAGTACCAAGGCGACCACTTGCAGCAAGCGTTTATGGTTTTGAGAGCTCAGCTAACTATGGTGGTAACGGAAATGCAGCGGATGCAAAGTTAAATGGCTAACGTGCTAACTGTCGTTCGCCATCGATCGATCAGTCCGATTCTAGTATCCCCCAAGCAACTCAGGGAGCAACTAGATCAGATGCGGAAACATATCCCACCGGATCAAGGGCTTCCAGTATCGTCTAATAATGTAATCCAACTATACAAAATGATGCATGCCAAAGGCACCACAACGAGCAACCACGTCATCTTCAAGATATCGTTACCTCTGGTGTCTGTAACAGAACAGGAAGTGTTCAGCATCATGCCTTTCCCAACATGGAAGGCCGGAAGCTGGCAGCGATTTCGGCTAAGAACCGAAATCATAGCCGTCAGTGCCCATAGAGACCAGTTCATGGGTTTGATTAAGAACGAATTCAACCAATGTATGGAGCTGGCAAATGACGAGCACATATGTTTCAACCACCAAGCCACATTCAGCGTGGATAATCGGTGTGAGTTTCAGTTATTTAATAACAAAACTGAGACTATATGTGAGGTCTTTCAGTCAAGATCCGAGCTGTTGTGGCTGGCAACGCATCAGCGAAACAGATGGATGTTTGCCACACGCAGTCTCATAGAACTTCAAGCGTTGTGCAAAGAAATCGCTTCTACAGTGCAACTTAACGGAACGGGCTTATTGTCATTGGCCCCAGGTTGCACTGCACGCAATTCAAAAATTAGCGTCAGCACATTCAGCACTGTGGTCAGCGAAACGATGGCTACATATGTTCGATTTGGCAATATCTCAAAAATTGACTGTAAGGATCCACTTGAGCCACTCCAAGGAACGGCAGCCAAGGAAGTCAGCTTGGAGGAACTGGGCGCTTTGTAACGCCAGTTGGTCAAATTAAAGGAAGGATCAACTTGTCGCTCCTCAAAATCATCAAGTAGCTGCCTATGTGGCCCTAGCGATGTGGCCCTACTAGGCATTGTATGGGCTCTTAGCCGGACGGTCGGCAAATGGACACCACGACGTCGTCCAAGCAGAGCACGGAACAACCAGCACCGGAACCTAACCCACGAAGTTTTTCGTTCGACCTTTCTGAAGGTTGAACACCTGTTCAACGGCCGGGAGAATGTTCAGTCACGGCAGCATTTATTCATAAGCAATAACATTTAGAATTCAACATAATAATTCTTCAGTCGCAGCCACATGCATTTGTCGTTAATAAAGTATCAGTTACCAGGTCAAGCGAATATGCATAGCTGGCGCACATGAGGAAAGCAAAATAGAGCAATAAGTGCCAGGTCATATAGCTGACAATGACCTACATACACAGTAGCAATAAGTGTCAGGTCAATAACCCACATACACAGTAACCCACATTCACAGTAACCCACGTTATTTTGTTATACGATATTTGTTACCATAAGCATTTTGCACCTATATATACTGTTAAGTTTTCATTAATAAAGTCAGTAAGAGTTCTACCTCACAACAGAGCTTTTATTCATGCATATGTGCCCGACACCATAGCCGTGTCTTCCATGCCCCAACCAACCTCAAACCACCAATCAATCAACCCAATCAACCACACCCAAACACACTTCAAACCGTCCAACTAGTTCCAAGTGCTAGTTGTACACATACAAAAATAATCAAGTATCCGTTTGTTTGCTGTGCTCAAAGTCAAGAGTTGCGCCGACAGCTAAGGAAACGTTACCGCGGCTAGAGTTATGTGCTGCAGTTTTAGGAGCCGAGTTGACCCATAGAGTCAGAAAAGATTTGCGCATGTCTGAAGACAAGGCATCTGGATACTTATGGACTGATTCAACTGTAGTCCTGTCCTGGATAAATGCGTGTGCATCATCATACCACACGTTTGTGGTAAATCGGATAGCTAAAATCCAGGCGGTGTAGCATCAATCTCAGTAGCGCCATGTGTCATCTGTGAATAACCCAGCTAATGTGCTATGAAGAGGGATTGCGGCAAGCAAATTAGCGGGACACAACCTCTGGCTGTTCGGACCGCTATTCCTACACGGTTCCCGAGACAAATGGTCCAAGGTACCGAGCATCACTCCCAGCGATCTAGAATGACGAGTGAAGCAAGTGAGTTTGCGAACATGCCAAGATTAACTGGGGATCGAACTATACAGTTGCAATCACGGCAACTCCTTTCACAAGTTACAACGCATTGTAGCTTACATGCTGCGCTTCTGTCACAAGCAGAACCGATCTCCTACAACTACTCTAAGTGTAGGTGAGCTAACTTATGCTAGGAAACTGATTTTAAGCACTATTCAAAAAATTGAATTCAGTGCTGAGCATAAACAACTGCGCATACACAGGACAGTGGACAAAAGAAGTTCAATTGTGTCGCTGTCTCCAATAGTAGGACATGACGGACTCATCAGAGTCGGAGGCAGATTGGAAGAATCTAACCTACCATATGCCGCAAAGCATCAGATCTTGCTTCCATACAATGATCAAATTGTAAAGATGCTGCTACAAGAGATGCATGAAGAGAACATGCATTGCGGAGCGCAATCATTGAGAGCAATAGCCAGACAACAATACTGGATTCTGAATGACAAAACAATGGCTAGAAGCATCATACACAGTTGTGTCAGATGCACAAGGGCACGACCCAAATTGATGCAACAAATCATGGGTAATTTGCCTGCGGATCGAGTAACACAGGCTCGTCCATTCTCCAACTCTGGAGTCGGCTACTGCGGTCCCTTTTGGATTCACCATAAAATCCGTGGAAAAAGACCAGATAAGGCATACATTGCAGTATTCTGCTGTTTTGTCACTAAAGCAGTACATCTTGAATTGGTAAGCGACCTGACAACAGACGCTTTCCTAGCCGCTCTTCGGCGATTCTTGGGTCGACGTGGAAAGTGTCTGACAATTCATTTTGACAACGCCAAGAACTTTTTAGGTGCCAATAATCAGTTAAAGGCGCTAGAAGAAACAATCTTCACAGAACAGGCTCAGACAAAGATCGTAAACCAATGCAGTAAGCAGCAGGTGGAGTTCAAGTTCATTCCGCCTCGAGCGCCATCATTTGGCGGCCTATGGGAAGCTGCAGTAAAATCAGCGAAAAGGCTACTGGTATCAGTTACAGCCACATCATCTCTAACGTTTGAAGAACTCAACACAGTAATCATTGAAGTCGAGGCGATACTCAATTCAAGGCCCCTCACTCCGATGTCATCTGATCCCACGGATACATCAGCGCTCACTCCAGGTCACTTTTTAATTGGTGAACCTCTAGTAGCACCTCCTGATGCAAATTTTGCATTACCCGGAAAAACTCTGGTAAAAAGATGGGAGCTAGTATCCAGACTCAAGCAATCGTTCTGGAACCAGTGGTCCATGGAATATCTTCAAGAGCTGCAAATGCGGACTAAATGGAAGACCATGGCCCAGAATGTCAAAGAAGGACTATTAGCACTAGTAAAAGAAGACAACGTGCCGGTAATGAGCTGGCCTATGGGGCGGATAGTAAAAACGTATCCGGCAAAGAAAATCAGGTTCGCGTAGTAGATGTCAAGACGGCATCAGGCACATTCAAACGACCAGTTACTCGTTTGGCACCTTTGATAAAGGAAGAAGTAGCCAAAAAAACGTCCACACAGCTCCGGTGAGGATGCAGCAGAAGAGACCCCACACAGAAAAAGAAGATGTCACTTCCTATCTTACCAACGGTGCTGGCAATGCTACTCATACTACCGTTAGCAATGGGACAATCAGTAAACGTAACTCCTTTTACAAGTCAACCGGGAATATTCTACGAACGGCACAACACGTCCAGAATGGCAATTTCGGAATGGAACATAATTGCATATTATGACTTGAAGCCATACTGGAGCGACATGGTAATATTGGCTACTGGGATAGCGGAACTAAAACACAAATGTTCAGAGTTACGAAACGTCAATGCCTGCAAGTCTATATGAATATTTTCAACATGTATATGACGAGCTACAAGCAGGAAATGAATTGATTAATCATTCCCGACAACGAAAAGCACCACTTGATAAAGTCGGAAATGTTGCGAATTCATTATTTGGCGTTCTGGACTCAAAGTACGCCGACGACATGTCTAAAATGATAAACAACGTCAAGTCTAACGAGGACGTATTGATGATGCCCTTGAAAAATCAAACATCAATTCTGGTCTCTACGATAAACATAGTCAGAAAGAGCAGCTCAGCCACCAACAATCGGATCAAAACGCTAGAGTACCAGATAGGTGCAATCAATCAAGAAAGAGGCAAGTACCAAGGCGACCACTTGCAGCAAGCGTTTATGGTTTTGAGAGCTCAGCTAACTATGGTGGTAACGGAAATGCAGCGGATGCAAAGTTAAATGGCTAACGTGCTAACTGTCGTTCGCCATCGATCGATCAGTCCGATTCTAGTATCCCCCAAGTAACTCAGGGAGCAACTAGATCAGATGCGGAAACATATCCCACCGGATCAAGGGCTTCCAGTATCGTCTAATAATGTAATCCAACTATACAAAATGATGCATGCCAAAGGCACCACAACGAGCAACCACGTCATCTTCAAGATATCGTTACCTCTGGTGTCTGTAACAGAACAGGAAGTGTTCAGCATCATGCCTTTCCCAACATGGAAGGCCGGAAGCTGGCAGCGATTTCGGCTAAGAACCGAAATCATAGCCGTCAGTGCCCATAGAGACCAGTTCATGGGTTTGACTAAGAACGAATTCAACCAATGTATGGAGCTGGCAAATGACGAGCACATATGTTTCAACCACCAAGCCACATTCAGCGTGGATAATCGGTGTGAGTTTCAGTTATTTAATAACAAAACTGAGACTATATGTGAGGTCTTTCAGTCAAGATCCGAGCTGTTGTGGCTGGCAACGCATCAGCGAAACAGATGGATGTTTGCCACACGCAGTCTCATAGAACTTCAAGCGTTGTGCAAAGAAATCGCTTCTACAGTGCAACTTAACGGAACGGGCTTATTGTCATTGGCCCCAGGTTGCACTGCACGCAATTCAAAAATTAGCGTCAGCACATTCAGCACTGTGGTCAGCGAAACGATGGCTACATATGTTCGATTTGGCAATATCTCAAAAATTGACTGTAAGGATCCACTTGAGCCACTCCAAGGAACGGCAGCCAAGGAAGTCAGCTTGGAGGAACTGGGCGCTTTGTAACGCCAGTTGGTCAAATTAAAGGAAGGATCAACTTGTCGCTCCTCAAAATCATCAAGTAGCTGCCTATGTGGCCCTAGCGATGTGGCCCTACTAGGCATTGTATGGGCTCTTAGCCGGACGGTCGGCAAATGGACACCACGACGTCGTCCAAGCAGAGCACGGAACAACCAGCACCGGAACCTAACCCACGAAGTTTTTCGTTCGACCTTTCTGAAGGTTGAACACCTGTTCAACGGCCGGGAGAATGTTCAGTCACGGCAGCATTTATTCATAAGCAATAACATTTAGAATTCAACATAATAATTCTTCAGTCGCAGCCACATGCATTTGTCGTTAATAAAGTATCAGTTACCAGGTCAAGCGAATATGCATAGCTGGCGCACATGAGGAAAGCAAAATAGAGCAATAAGTGCCAGGTCATATAGCTGACAATGACCTACATACACAGTAGCAATAAGTGTCAGGTCAATAACCCACATACACAGTAACCCACATTCACAGTAACCCACGTTATTTTGTTATACGATATTTGTTACCATAAGCATTTTGCACCTATATATACTGTTAAGTTTTCATTAATAAAGTCAGTAAGAGTTCTACCTCACAACAGAGCTTTTATTCATGCATATGTGCCCGACACCATAGCCGTGTCTTCCATGCCCCAACCAACCTCAAACCACCAATCAATCAACCCAATCAACCACACCCAAACACACTTCAAACCGTCCAACTAGTTCCAAGTGCTAGTTGTACACATACAAAAATAATCAAGTATCCGTTTGTTTGCTGTGCTCAAAGTCAAGAGTTGCGCCGACAGCTAAGGAAACGTTACCGCGGCTAGAGTTATGTGCTGCAGTTTTAGGAGCCGAGTTGACCCATAGAGTCAGAAAAGATTTGCGCATGTCTGAAGACAAGGCATCTGGATACTTATGGACTGATTCAACTGTAGTCCTGTCCTGGATAAATGCGTGTGCATCATCATACCACACGTTTGTGGTAAATCGGATAGCTAAAATCCAGGCGGTGTAGCATCAATCTCAGTAGCGCCATGTGTCATCTGTGAATAACCCAGCTAATGTGCTATGAAGAGGGATTGCGGCAAGCAAATTAGCGGGACACAACCTCTGGCTGTTCGGACCGCTATTCCTACACGGTTCCCGAGACAAATGGTCCAAGGTACCGAGCATCACTCCCAGCGATCTAGAATGACGAGTGAAGCAAGTGAGTTTGCGAACATGCCAAGATTAACTGGGGATCGAACTATACAGTTGCAATCACGGCAACTCCTTTCACAAGTTACAACGCATTGTAGCTTACATGCTGCGCTTCTGTCACAAGCAGAACCGATCTCCTACAACTACTCTAAGTGTAGGTGAGCTAACTTATGCTAGGAAACTGATTTTAAGCACTATTCAAAAAATTGAATTCAGTGCTGAGCATAAACAACTGCGCATACACAGGACAGTGGACAAAAGAAGTTCAATTGTGTCGCTGTCTCCAATAGTAGGACATGACGGACTCATCAGAGTCGGAGGCAGATTGGAAGAATCTAACCTACCATATGCCGCAAAGCATCAGATCTTGCTTCCATACAATGATCAAATTGTAAAGATGCTGCTACAAGAGATGCATGAAGAGAACATGCATTGCGGAGCGCAATCATTGAGAGCAATAGCCAGACAACAATACTGGATTCTGAATGACAAAACAATGGCTAGAAGCATCATACACAGTTGTGTCAGATGCACAAGGGCACGACCCAAATTGATGCAACAAATCATGGGTAATTTGCCTGCGGATCGAGTAACACAGGCTCGTCCATTCTCCAACTCTGGAGTCGGCTACTGCGGTCCCTTTTGGATTCACCATAAAATCCGTGGAAAAAGACCAGATAAGGCATACATTGCATACATTGTCAGTGCCCATAGAGACCAGTTCATGGGTTTGATTAAGAACGAATTCAACCAATGTATGGAGCTGGCAAATGACGAGCACATATGTTTCAACCACCAAGCCACATTCAGCGTGGATAATCGGTGTGAGTTTCAGTTATTTAATAACAAAACTGAGACTATATGTGAGGTCTTTCAGTCAAGATCCGAGCTGTTGTGGCTGGCAACGCATCAGCGAAACAGATGGATGTTTGCCACACGCAGTCTCATAGAACTTCAAGCGTTGTGCAAAGAAATCGCTTCTACAGTGCAACTTAACGGAACGGGCTTATTGTCATTGGCCCCAGGTTGCACTGCACGCAATTCAAAAATTAGCGTCAGCACATTCAGCACTGTGGTCAGCGAAACGATGGCTACATATGTTCGATTTGGCAATATCTCAAAAATTGACTGTAAGGATCCACTTGAGCCACTCCAAGGAACGGCAGCCAAGGAAGTCAGCTTGGAGGAACTGGGCGCTTTGTAACGCCAGTTGGTCAAATTAAAGGAAGGATCAACTTGTCGCTCCTCAAAATCATCAAGTAGCTGCCTATGTGGCCCTAGCGATGTGGCCCTACTAGGCATTGTATGGGCTCTTAGCCGGACGGTCGGCAAATGGACACCACGACGTCGTCCAAGCAGAGCACGGAACAACCAGCACCGGAACCTAACCCACGAAGTTTTTCGTTCGACCTTTCTGAAGGTTGAACACCTGTTCAACGGCCGGGAGAATGTTCAGTCACGGCAGCATTTATTCATAAGCAATAACATTTAGAATTCAACATAATAATTCTTCAGTCGCAGCCACATGCATTTGTCGTTAATAAAGTATTAACCTGATCGTGTCACTTCATATCGCCATACACAACATATTGGCGACGAGGAAAAAATCAGAAAATAGCCGCAGGAATCATCATTCTTGTGTATAATCGTGTCGATTAGTCGTTGATACTCATCAAGATAATTGGCACCGAACAGAAAAACAGATATTAGCCGCAGGAATCAACATTCTTGTGTACAATCGTGTCGTGTAGTCGTTGATGTACATACATCAAGATGGAGGCAGATGCAAATACGTTACAAAAAATGCTTGATCAACAGCACCAAATTACTAAAACTCTTTTGGAACAACAACGTAACTGGATGCAAGAAATGCTCGAAAAAAATGCATCTCCAAGTGCTAGTGATTCAAGCCACGCGGGTGAATCGTCTATGTGTCCTCCGTTCCATAAATTCGACAAAGACAATCAAAACTGGGAGTCATACCTAGAACAATTATCCCAGCACTTTAACGCTTACTCGGTTAGTGCAGATCAAAAACAAAAAGCCTATTTCCGCCACTCGCAAATGGACACCACGACGTCGTCCAAGCAGAGCACGGAACAACCAGCACCGGAACCTAACCCACGAAGTTTTTCGTTCGACCTTTCTGAAGGTTGAACACCTGTTCAACGGCCGGGAGAATGTTCAGTCACGGCAGCATTTATTCATAAGCAATAACATTTAGAATTCAACATAATAATTCTTCAGTCGCAGCCACATGCATTTGTCGTTAATAAAGTATCAGTTACCAGGTCAAGCGAATATGCATAGCTGGCGCACATGAGGAAAGCAAAATAGAGCAATAAGTGCCAGGTCATATAGCTGACAATGACCTACATACACAGTAGCAATAAGTGTCAGGTCAATAACCCACATACACAGTAACCCACATTCACAGTAACCCACGTTATTTTGTTATACGATATTTGTTACCATAAGCATTTTGCACCTATATATACTGTTAAGTTTTCATTAATAAAGTCAGTAAGAGTTCTACCTCACAACAGAGCTTTTATTCATGCATATGTGCCCGACACCATAGCCGTGTCTTCCATGCCCCAACCAACCTCAAACCACCAATCAATCAACCCAATCAACCACACCCAAACACACTTCAAACCGTCCAACTAGTTCCAAGTGCTAGTTGTAGGCAATAGTTCATGCACTACTTGTCAGGCATCTAAGCCTCAACCCAACAGAAGCGTTTAGCTGTCGCGACAGAGCAACAACGGCTAAACGAGAGAGGTGCAAAGAGGAAATACAAAAAGACAAAAAGAGCAAACACTGGCAGCACAATTAATTTTCGAAAATATAGGTATTACAATAGATTAAAATAGCTGCATGCACACGCGAAGTGAACGGGAACTATAAAGAACGCAAAGCAGAAGTTTTATGCATATGCCGGTGGTTTTAACGTGACGTTATTACACAAAAACGAGAGCGCAAGAAAAAAACACGACCGTTCACTAGGAAGAGAGAAGAGAGAATGAACAGTTAACTGAATGAAATGAAATTACATTTTTTTGAAATTTACTAGAATCAGTCTCGTTGAACCGTGTAGATTAGTTTGAAATAAAAACAAATTGTGATTAGAGAAAAGCACAACAAAAAAGAAATCTAGCCATACGCATTTTATATTTGGCGATATTATTGGAAATACATACTTAGATTAGCTAAGCTTAGAGAAGTTCCCCTAAAAACAAAAAAATTAAAATACTAATTAGGGCTTACAATATTGCTTTCATTACTATATAAATATGTTTACACTTACATAATAATATTCTTATGCTACGCTATATATAAGTACACTGAAAACCGATTAAAATCATGAAGGCTTAAAACTGTAATATTTTGAACTCTGCTGATGAACCCGTGAGAGTAAGGTATCCAAAGGGGTCACCGGAGCTCCAAAGGAAGTTGGGTGGGGACACCGCGAGCATAGCAACAGCCGTTTTTTCCTCAATTCTAGCACTTCTTTTGCCTTCCTTCCTCATGAATTTATTTGTTTGTCCGAGGTCTGGGTGAACAAGATCACCACCCCCGAAGCCAACGAGCTAGAGCCGAAAATTATAGCGTGCCCCGTAGCTCAGATCCTCGAAACCTGCCCGATATTCTAAGGTTTGTGAAATGGAGTGGGCGGATCTGACCCAAAGTTTTAAGGCCGGATGTCGTGGGGATGTTGTCGTGGCCGGAGAAATGTTGGATGGCTGCTGCTGGAGAAATCCCAATTCCCGATCGAAATAAAGAAGGGCGGCGAATCGTTTTCAGAATCCACTTTATTGGCACAATTCAATTTTATCACTAACTTAAGACTAAGAGGAAAAAAAACCCTGGGACCGCGGAGTGGTGGGTTTTGCCTGAGCGGGAGAGCCAAAGGAGAGCGGGAGTGTAAGCGGGAGTGCAAGCGCTAGTGCAGCGCTCGCTCTTACACTGCCGCTTAGAACTAAGCGCCCTTGTGGCGCGAACATTCTCCCCCCCTTTGCGGCAGCGAAGCAGGACTACTCCTCTTTGCACACTCCGGAGACGGTCCATCCTAAAACGGTGCTCTGAGCGACGGGCAGCCCATCTTCCAGCTTTAGGAACCCCTGTTGGATCAGCTTGGGGAACAAGTCGGACCTCAACGCGAGGGAAATGGTCGATGGGCGATGGAAAAGCTGGTCAGCGAGCCGGATATCGTTGAACCTAGCCCGGATGGTGTCGCTCAGAGCTCGTAAGGGCGTCCGAATCTTGAGGCTGGGATCGAGCCTTAACACGACCGCCAGCCGGAAGTCGCCCGTGCGGGATCGGAGAGTCGCCGTGCATCCTCTCCCGCCTGCGTGATTGGCAGCCGGTAAGCCGCCGCCAACGACCGGTCGATGCTGCTGACCGGCATGCACGGGTCGATCATGGCCCCCATCTCGAAGGTCGTGCTCCCGGTGTCGAGCAGCACGCAAGCTGTCGGGAGGATATGCACCGCCTTCTGCTGCAGATAGGCCGCCACGGTCGGAGATGGAGTGGATGGATGCCCCGGCAGACTCGGCAGCGGTAGGATTCAATACCTTGAGTAAGTCTGCGATCCAAATTCTGGGCTGTACGCGGCCGTGGCACCATTATGCTGAATTGGTTCTGCGAGGAAACGAAAAGAAAAAATAAATTAATACAGGACCTCGCAGACGTAGATAGGTTAATGGCTGGAAGTAGCCGGTTCCTTGCTCTCCATAGGGAGAAGGATAACCTTATGCACGGGGCGTTTTATTGTGCCGCGCGCTGTACGGACTTCGGCCACTCGAACTCGGCCATCGGCTCCGGGGAAAACAGAAACAATTCTGCCGAGCCGCCATTCGTTCGAGGGAAAATTGTCCTCCTTGACTACCACCATATCGTCAATTTGGATGTTTCCGGTCGGAAATTGCCATTTTTTGCGTTTGTGGAGTTCTTTGAGATACTCCTCTTTCCACCGCGCACTAAACTGCTGATGTTGGGCCTGCAAATGTTGCCAGCGATTGATTATCGACTTGGCTTCGCCTATTATCTCAGGCTCAGCCGTAGAAAGCAACGGCCCGCCAATCAGGAAGTGGCCAGGCGTGGGAGAGGGGTCTGGAGTTGAGGCAAGCCTCGATCTTGGCTAGAAGCGTCGCAAGTTCCTCCCAGGTATACTTGCGGGCAGCCGTAGCTTTGTAGAAAAGAGTTTTGAAACTTTTCACCCCTGCTTCCCACTGACCCCCCATATGTGGAGCCCCGGGCGGGATGAAACGCCATTCAAGTCCCTGATGGCTGTATGCATCAGTCACGGACTCTTTAACGGATTGAAGGAAGTCCCGAAAAAGGAGGGAAGCTGCCCCCACAAATGTCTTGCCATTATCAGAATAAATCCGCTGAGGGCACCCGCGCCTAGCTACGAAACGAGCAAGGGCTGCAAGGAACTTTTCGGCGGAGAGATCGGATGTCGGCTCTAAATGGATAGCCTTCGTGGAAAAACACACAAATACACATACATATCCCTTGGTATATCTTCCGGTATAGTTTTTGATCTCGAACGGCCCGGCATAATCAATGCCCGTATATGTAAAGGCCCGCGAGAAGGAGACTCTGTCCTTTGGAAGATCGCCCATCAGCTGGGTTTGCAGTCTCTTCTTGTAAATCGTGCAGATCTTACACGGATTCACCACTGCCTTGACCAGATTCTTGATATTAGGAATCCAATACTTCGATCGGATCAGGCGTACGATCAGCTGACTACCGCCGTGAAGAGTAATCTGGTGGGTAAATTGGACGAGAAGGTGAGACATCATACAGCCGTAGGGCAGAATTATTGGATGCCGTTCATCATACTGGAGGGCTTTACAAGCTGTGACGCGACCACACGCCCTTAGGAGGCCGTGAACGGAAATAAATTTAATATTGGACTTGCCCCCGAAAGGGGCTTCTTCTCCGCCAAGTGCTTCAGCTCTTGGCCGTATGCTCGACGCTGCGACGCTGCGCTGATTTCCATAGCGCGCGTTCTGCCTCTAGGATTTCTTCACTCGTGGGTCGTGAAGTAGAGGGTATCGCGCCCTTACGGCAGCGACTAAGGAAACGCCGAACATTCGCCAGGACTCGCAGTGCTTTGTCCAGCTTAGAGAAACGTTCTAGAAACTCGTCAGAGGGGACCTGGATGAAATGCCCTTTCACCGCGCGCCACAGCTCTTGTGGCCCTTGCAGCCACTCTGGCCCGTGCCAGCAAAGTTGACTATCCGCTAACTCGAGTAGGGACATGCCTCGACTAGCTAAATCGGCGGAATTTTGTTCGGATCGAACGTGTGGCCAGCAGTCGACTGGTACTGCTTGGGTGATCTTGGCCACTCTGTTGGCTACAAATGTGGTCCAGTTGCACGCCGGCTTCCGTAACCAGGCCAGAACGATTGTCGAATCGGTCCAGCAGCGAATGTCGGAACTTGGTGTAGGCATATGGGAAAGAATAGCTGTCACCATTTTGGCTAACAGCACGGCGCCACAAAGTTCTAGGCGTGGAAGTGACATGGTCGTTATTGGAGCGACTCGTGTCTTGGATGTGAGGAGGTTAGAAAGGATTTTCTGACCAACCTCAACACGCACGCTGATCGCCGCTCCAAAAGCCTTTTGGGACGCATCGCAGAATCCATGATACGCCACTTTGATGTCAGGCTGAAAACAGACCATCTCGGAACGCGGATCTGGTTGAGGTCGGAATACTCATGAAGAAACGCCTGCCACCTCTGACTCATATCGCTGGAAAGCCTATCATCCCAGCTTAAATCTTGTAGCCAAATCTCCTGCATGAACATTTTGGAACGTATTATAAACGGAGCGAGCCATCCGGCTGGATCAAACAGCCTCGCGATTTGGGATAACACCTCGCGTTTTGTGTAGGAGGGTTCCACCACTATTTCTGGCGGCACGAAGTAGAATTCGTCGGACCTAGCCCTCCATCAAATCCCGAGCGTTTTGGCCGTGCTTTCGGTATCGATATCGAGGAACTCGCTATGAAGGAGGTGGTTGGCTGGAATACTTTTTAGAATGCTCGTGTGGTTTGAAGTCCACATTCTCAAAGGGAAACCAGCAGAGCTAAGAGCTGCTTGTAACTCTTGAATCGAACTATGGGCCTCAGGTATGGAATTTGCCCCTGCCAGAACGTCATCGACGTACATATGTTGTTGAAGAATATGGCTGGCTTTTGGAAACGCCCCTTGGACATCCTCTGCTAGCTTCTGCAGCACTCGAATAGCGAGGAAAGGCGCACAGTTGACCCCAAAGGTAACTGTTTTCAATTCAAAGTCTTGGATATCACCATCTTTATTGCGGAACAGGATTCTTTGAAAGGGTGTATGCTTTGGATCGACCCAGATCTGACGGTACATCTTTGTGATGTCCGCGCTGAACACGTATCGGAAATATCGCCACTTCGGAATCTGAATGGTCAGATCGGATTTCAGTTCTGGACCAGCATGAAGAATATCATTTAAGCTGGTTCCATTCGCAGATGGACTGGAGGCGTTAAATACAACGCGAAGCTTTGTCGTGGTACTTTCGGGCTTGATTACCGCGTGATGTGGACGATAGTACGTTGGGGAGCTATGAGTCGATGGAACTTCGTTCATATGACCCAGATCCAGGTACTTCTGAATCACGCAGTCATATTGCTCTTTTAAAGGAAAGTCTCTTTTTAAACGATTCTCGTTTCGAAGATACTGAGCTAACGCTATGGACCTTGAATATCCTTAATCGGACCCCGAGTTTTCGGGGTCGCTGAATGGGAGCGTAACCACGTACCTCCCGCTTGCGTCTCTCTTGGTCGTCTGGAGGAAGTTCCTTTCGCAATAGAAATCTGACTCTTTTACCATCTGGAATGGTAGATCCTCCACTTCCCAGAACTTGCTGAGAAGCGAGTCTAGGGAATCTTCAATTTTGTGGCCTAAGTATAGGAAATAGGCCCGGTTAGTACCCACCCGAAGATGGTCTCTTGGCCTAGGAGTGAGCCACAAATGTTTCTCCTAGTGCCCGGCATCATCACCGACTGTAGAATATCAGCTCCGATCAGTATATCGATTTGGGAACTTTCAAAGAAATTTGGGTCTGCCCATTGGAGATCGGGCAGGTCTTGTAAAGAATTCCTGGAAACTGGATGGGAGGGCAGTTTGCCCGCTAATTCCGGAAGGACGTAGGCTGCGGTGTCTAATTGTAGACCCGGCGTAGTAAGGGAGCGGATTGCAAACTGGCAGAGCTCGTTGACTCTGCCGAAACCGATTGGTTTAGCCCTGAGACTTGGGTTTGTATTTTTTGGAATGGCAACTTGAAGAGGTTGAACATACGTTCGGAGATGAACGTAGCCTCCGATCCCGAGTCGAATAAAGCTCGGGCTCGGTAACTCGTGCCCAAATGGCACACGTCAATAATTGCCGTACTCAGAAGAACGGCTGTAGTGCCTGAGGCAAAATAATTCTGCACCGTTGAGGTGCTCGCGGATGCATTGTGACTAGAGGGTCTCGAGGACGGTTGCGTAGAGGGCGCCGAGGTTGGAGAACTCGTTGTTTGAACGTTTGAGGAACTCCTAATTAAGGAACTGGGGGAGCCGCGATGCAGCAGTGTATGATGCCTCCCCCTACACGTGAAACAGCTGAGTGTGCTCGCGGAATCACGTAGCTGAAGGCCTCTAGCAAAACAATTCAGGCATAGCTGCTTCTTTTTTATGTAGCCGGAACGCGCGTCGACAGACATGTGAAGAAAGCGCGGGCACAATCTAATCGGATGATTTTCCTTAGAACATAAGTCACACCCTTTTTGTTTGATGCTGACCTTGGTTTCGAAGGATTGCAGCCTTTTGGGAACTGACTGAGTCGGCTTCATGTCATCAATAGCCTCCAGTGTCCGATACCTTTCGCTTATGAAGGTGTTCATCTCCTCCCAAGCCGGAATTTCGGACTTCGAAGTTAGGGACTGTTCCCATAAGGAAAGGGTTAACTTTGGCAGTTTGCTTGCGCACAGGAAGACCAGCAGACAGTCCCAGTTGTCAGTGGAGATATTGGAATGTGCTAGCGCTGTCAGACACCCATGAATCGTGGACTGCAGCTCCTTTAGAGCATGTCCAGATTCTTGTGAAATGGAACTCAAGTTGAACAAGAGCTTGAGTTGGCTGTTGACTAAAAGTCTTTTATTTTGGAAACGGTCTTGAAGCGCTTCCCACGCTGACGCGAAACCGTCATTTGTAAGCGGGGATTTGGATACTATGGCCTTGGCCTCGCCACTAGTTTTTGTGAGGAGATGGAAAAGCTTCTCGACCGGTGTCAGCCTGGGGTTGTTAACATAAACTGCCGTGAACAGGTCCCGGAAAGTGGGCCATCGGAGGTAGTCCCCATCGAAAACTTCTGTATCGCAGGGCGGTAGCCGGCAACCGGACGAAATATGCGGTTGAGAGGAAGGAGCTTGAACGGCTTGAGGCGTCACTCTTTCTAGCGTTTCGCTAATCTGTGCTGCACAGGTCTCGTATACGGAGTAGCAATAGTCATACTTTGCTTTTCGACCTTATCCAATAAGGCTCGCACTTGGTGCAGACGGACTTGCAAGGTGTGGGAAGATTGCGAAGCCTGACCAGGAGTGTTTGTCTTGTCTTTGCAAGCGCTGACGCGATCGCTCACGGCGATTAATTTGTGCAACGCAGCGGTTGCGGCCGTTGGCTGCTCGGTTACCGACATTTTTCTACTAGCGCGTTGACCCTCAGGAATTTAGTCCCGGAGCCTAGGAGTCTAGCAGAATTCTTTGAATTTGTTCTAAAATTCTCTGGCTCGATTTTTCGTAATTTAGGAACACAACAAAAAGCTTAAACTCGTGCGACACAAAAAGAAGCCAAAAAACCTAGCTAAAAACGACTCTGAAATAGCTATTGAATTTGGAAATATTCTTTGACGATGATTTAACCAATATTGGAAAAATATTAATTTTTGTTTCTTGGATGCAAAATTTTGTGTGACCTGTGTTTTGCTCGTTACTACTTGAATCGTATGAGTGCAGGTGCTTGTATATGAACAAAACGGAGACGAAATAAAATTGCCCAAATATATGTATGTGTGTATATGGACTTATAGAGTTCAATGCTTAGCACAGAATAGCGCTAAGTTCTGCCCATGTACATATGTATGTATGTATGTGAAGTAAATTTTGGCTGCTCGCAGAATAGCGGGAAGCTTATGTATGCAGATATATATGTATGTCAGGATAGCAATTAAAAAACAATTGATTTTTGTGGATATGTATATGAATATGATATTTTTGTTTTTATTTTTATTATTATTTTTTTTTTTTGCTGGAACGAAATTTTAGTTTTGGGTGTATATTTTATTCTTTATTAAACTTTTGTATAAATCGCATATAAATTGACAATTTAACAATTAATATAAAAAAAACATAAATTTCGGTTGTAAATATTTTATGAATATTTATTTATGTATATTTATATTATATTATATTATTATATTATATTATATTAGTATATTATATTTTTGCGTGTAAATTTGATTTTCAATTGTTAATATGTATAATGTTATATGTATATGTATATGTAGACATATGTGTAAATAATATAATTTATTTATTCTTGATGTGATTTGTGTGTGTATATATTTGGATTTTTTAACACGCAGTTTAGTGCCGGATGTGGATATGTGAAAGTGATTTTTGGATTAATATATATACGAACATATATGAATTTATATATGTATGTACGCTTGGAAACTAGCGGATCACAGTGAAAAAAACTATGTAGAGGGCCAATATTGGCAAAGCACTTTTGCACTTTAGAACAGAAAAAAAATTCACTGCGGCTAGGCGTATGTATTTTATTCTTATATTCTTGTATATAGGCATATATATATCACTTTTCACTTTTCACTTGGAAATTTGGTCTCGGATGGAAATAACGCCGTTGGAAAGGAATATGGTGACCACGGACGAATGGTTAGGAAAATAGTCGTACTTACCTTGGAAAAATCAGCAGAGGGGGGCGCTGATCAGGATAGAACGTAGGCGTCGAAGGACCATGAAATGGAGTGGGCGGATCTGTCCCAAAGTTTAAGGCCGGCTGTCGTGGCGGAGTTGGTCGTCGGTGGCCGTGGAAATTTGGTGTGGAATGCTGGAGAAAATCCCAATTCCCGATCGAAATAAAGAGGGGCGGCGAATCGTCTTCAGAATCCACATTATTGGCACACTTAAATTTTATCACTAACTTAAGACTAAGAGGAAAAAGAGCCCGGGACCGCGGAGTAGTGGGTTTTGCCTGAGCGGGAGAGCCAAGGGAGAGCGGGAGTGTAAGCGGGAGTGCAAGCGCCAGTGCCGCTTAGAACTAAGCGCCCTTGTGGCGCGAACAGTTTGTGACGGTTGGTCAGTGCACCGGGGCTCTCGGGTGGCCAGGGTCGTCTCAGAAATTTATATTTTGAGTGTGTGGAGTTGCCAGAATAGATCCCGATCCGTTCCCAGAGATGAAGGCGTGAATTACACAGTAATTAATTATATTTGCTCGTTTTATTGGGCTTTGGGCCAAATTCAAAGGGTTAACAATAAGAGGGGATAGGGTCTAATAGTTGTCGTTCAAGAGATTCAAGGGTTCGGCTCTTGCTGCTCCTGAGTTCGGGGTCGTCCGGGCTTCGTCTCGGCTGTGGTGATGAGTCGACGATGTTAGGCGGCTACGTAGTAGAGGAGAGAGAGAGAGAGAGCGAGAGACCCTTTAGGTCTGCCAATTAGAGTGGTTTTAGAGGCCTTTTAAGGTCTACCAATTATAAGGACGGTTTAGAGGCTTTTGAGGTCTACCAATTATGCGAACAGTTCTAGAGGCCGTCGAGGTCCACGAATTAAGAGAACATATTGATAGACCGTTGAGGTTTAAGGTCTACTATATAAGAGAGTAGGTTTAGAGGCCCTTAAGGTCTACCACTTATGATAAGAGTTTGAGAGGCCTTTAAGCTCTACTATATATGAGAAGAGTTTGAGAGGCCTTTAAGGTCTACAATATATGATAAGAGTTTGAGAGGCCTTTAAGGTCTACAATATATGAGAAGAGTTTGAGAGGCCTTTAAGGTCTACTATGTATGAGAAGAGTTTTAGAGGCCCTTAAGGTCTACTATGTATGAGAAGAGTTTTAGAGGCCCTTAAGGTCTACTATATATGAGAAGAAGTGTAAAGGCCCTTGAGGTCTGCTATATATGAGAAGACGTGTAGAGGCCCTTAACGTCTACTAAGTATGAGAAGACGTGTAGAGGCCTTTAAGGTCTACTTGGTACGAGAAAAGTTTTACCTGATCAGTCGGTTCTCCGACTCAGATTTAGTAGCTAAATTACCTTTGCCTATCTTACTCCGCTTACCCGGTGATCCTCCTAGTCCTTGGTAGGTGTTGCTCTCTTTGGCTGCTCGCACTGATTGACTTTTCAAGGGATCTGCCTCGTGTGTGGCTTTCTCATTTAACCTTATCGATCCTCTTTAGTGTGGTCAGCCCCGGTGGTCGGTGTGACCCTACTTGGGCGCGCGCACGCATTCGATTTAAATTTGAAAAGGGCTGTCCCCGTCATATGTATTATTATTTCTATATTTATTCATATTTTCCTATTATTTTTATCTATATCTATAAAAATGCTCTGTTCGTATCTACATCATTAATAGACTTGAAAAGTTCTGAACCGTTTAAGCCCAAATTTTGACACAACATGCGTTGAGGTTCCAGCACGGTTATTGCCTACTTTTGATGTTGATAGCTTATCTGCGTTGGCGAATATATCAGTTTTTTTCGCTTTTCCCCGTGACCCTACTGCTGCGCCCTCTACAGGCAGGCCATGAGAAATAATTCACAACTTATTGAAAGAAGAAATTGGAGATTAAAATTTTATTTTTTCAGTTCAGTTCAGTTCAGTTCAGTTCAGTTAGAAACGAAGTCATGCCACCAAAAAAGTCGAGTTTGGGTCGTCGTACTCGCAATACAGAAGCAAGAAGACGTATGATTTCGAATATGACTGACGAAGAGCGGGCCTCCATCCGAGAGACTGAGCGGCTGAGAGCAATGCAGATGCACAACGAGGAATCAGCAGAAAGACGAGCAGCTAGGCTTGAGCGAACACGATTGAGAGCTAGGCAGTCGCGTTCTGCAGCAATCGATTTGATTCGCTCTCAAAATAATGAACGCGAAAGAGCAAGGGTAGCTGAAGCGCGTTTACAGCTTGCAGCAGATCAAAACCTGCAATACAATCGTCTTGCATTCCGATATAATCCAATTGTTGACGATGTAATATGCGCTGAGATTCCACGGGAAGAGGTTGATACGGATTTGCATGCAGTTGTCATCAAGAACATGATCCATGGCCCATGTGGTACCCTCAACCCAAGTTCACCATGCATGGTAGACGGGAAGTGTTCCAAGCGATATCCTCGAGCATTTGCAGCCAACACCGTAACAGGGGAAGATGGATATCATCTGTATAGAAGACGGTCAACTGAAGATGGCGGGACTTCGGCAAATTTAAACATGAGAATTGGTGATATTGAGGTAGACAATCGTTGGGTGGTTCCATACTCACCCCTGTTGTCAAAAACATATAAAGCGCACATCAACGTAGAATATTGCAATTCCGTGAAATCGATTAAATATATCTGCAAGTACGTGAATAAAGGCAGCGATATGGCAGTTTTTGGTGTTCAGGCAGAAAATGGTGACAGCAATGCAGTACGAGTTGTCGATGAAATCTCTCAATACCAGGCTGGAAGATACATAAGCAGCAACGAGGCTGCATGGCGAATTTTTTCGTTCCCCATTCATGAACGCTATCCAGCTGTAGTTCACTTGGCTGTCCATTTGGAGAATGGTCAACGTGTCTATTTCACAGAACGAAATGTGCAGGAAACAGTTCTGAATCCGCCTGCGACAACTCTGACTGCCTTCTTCACCTTATGCCAGGAAGATGCTTTTGCCAGAACCTTGATGTATTCAGAAGTGCCCTCTTATTACACGTGGAATACCAATAAAAAAGTGTTCGCGCGACGCAAAAGAGGAGAGCCCGTCGAAGGACAACCAGGCATCTTCAAAGAGAATACAATCGGTAGACTCTATACAGTGCATCCTAATCAAGGTGAATGTTTCTTCCTTCGCATGCTGTTGGTGAATGTGGCCGGTCCCAGGTCTTTCCAGTATTTGAAAAATCTCAACGGCATCACGCATGCCACCTTCCGCAGTGCGTGCCAAGCCTTAAATTTGTTGGAGAACGACCAACAGTGGGATATCTGCATTCATGATGCGTGCAACACGGCACATCCGGATCAAATTCGCTCATTGTTTGCAATCATATTGACTGCTTGCTTCCCTTCATCTCCAACAGAGTTATGGGAAAGATATCGTTCGCATATGGCTGAGGATATTTTGCACAGAGTACGTCTAGAAAATTCTGACATGACCATGGAATTGACAGAAGGAATTTACAATGAAACTTTAATAAGGATTGAAGACAAGTGCTTAGCTATTGCAAATAAAGTGCTAAGTCAATTGGGGATGCCAGCACCTGCCCGAACTGCGACTGCAGCATTTGATGTGGATTTGCGCCGTGAGCAGAATTACAACAGTCATGATCTCCAGTCATATGTCCAATCCAACATTACGAAATTAAACCATGAACAAAGAATGGTTTATGATCATGTCATGCAAAAGATAAATAGTGGGGCTGGGGGCATCTTCTTTTTGGATGCTCCAGGAGGAACGGGGAAAACATTCCTCATTACATTGATTCTGGCTACGGTTCGAGCTAACAAGGACATAGCTTTAGCTCTTGCTTCATCTGGAATCGCTGCGACATTGTTACCTGGTGGGAGGACTGCTCATTCAGCGCTGAAGTTGCCGTTGAACATGCAAATCATCGAGACTCCTACGTGCAACATTTCCAGAGCATCTGGCATGGGAAAAGTATTGCAAAGATGTAAAATCATTGTTTGGGATGAATGTACGATGGCACACAAAAAAACGCTGGAGGCTCTCGATCGATCATTGCGGGATTTGCGTGGAGCTGTTCAACCATTTGGGAATGCGTTAATATTGCTCCAGGGGATTTCAGGCAAACGTTGCCTGTGATTTCCCGATCGACACCAGCTGACGAGATAAATGCTTGCCTGAAATATTCTATATTGTGGCAACATGTGCATACATTACAGTTGAAGACGAATATGCGTGTCCAGTTACAGAACGATGGCTCAGCCGACGTATTCTCACGACAGCTACTGGACATTGGGAACGGAAAGCTGCCAGTCAATGAGACGTCAAGAAAAATAGTATTGCCCGAGAATTTCTGTAATTTAGTTACATCGAAGGAAGGACTTATCCAAAAAGTGTTCCCCGATATCCGAATCTATATCTATAAAAATGCTCTGTTCGTATCTACATCATTAATAGACTTTAAAAGTTCTGAACCGAACCCTACGGAATTTCTAAACTCACTTGATCTGCCTGGAATGCCACCACACATATTGAAATTAAAAATAGGTGTGCCGATTATCATGCTCCGGAATATAAATCAGCCGAAACTCGACTCGCAGTCAAGAAATTGATGAACAACGTAGTAGAAGCAACGATCATAACTGGTCCTTTCAAAGGTAAAGATGTCCTCATTCCTAGGATTCCTCTGATCCCGACTGATATATCGTTCCAGTTCAAGAGATTGCAGTTTCCCATTCGTTTGGCGTTCGCAATGACCATTAATAAAGCTCAAGGTCAATCTCTGGAGTTGTGTGGTCTAGATTTGGATGCAGATTGTTTTTCACACGGACAATTATATGTTGCGTGTTCCCGTGTCGGAAAACCAGATAGTCTTTATATTTACGCAGAGAATGGAGAAACTAAGAATATTGTATACCCACAAGTATTACAGAATTAAATGAATTTGAAATTTGCCACAGCGAAACGTGGCAGGGTACAGCTAGTTATTAATAAAGTAATTCATTTTTTCATTGATTTCCATGCTTACATTCCCTTTTATTTACATTTTTTATTATTTATTCCTGATTACATCTTGATTCTTCATTCCTTATTGATCCATGCTTACATTCCCGTTTTTTTATTATTCATGCTTGACTCTTCTTGTGCGCTACTGGGCGTCACACTCCCCCCTCCTTTTATTTGGGCTGGTGCTCTTCTATTTTCACCGCGTTCGAGCGGGAAAATGTTACTCTCCATGTCTTCGCTCCGTCCCGGATGAGGCATGCCTGCTGCTTTCTGAATTTCTTCACGGCCAGCCGCTTCCTTATTTCTGCCATGGCTGTTGGTGATACCTTCGGCTCGTTTGATATGCTCCACACCCAGCTGATCTCCGCGTCCGAGTTTAGTTGGAGAACGTCCCGGTCCGGCGATGGTGTTGGTCGCCGTGCGGTCGTTCGCCGTGAGGTCGTTGGTGGCTCCTTCGATATTGTAGGCATCCTGGTTACTCCCCGTGGTGTTGGCTCTCGTTGCCGTTTGCGTTGGTCCATCCGGGCTGCCTCGGTTTGGCGCCCCCTCTCTGCCCTCTACCCACCCGAACCGGCTCGTGATGAGGAGGGGTGTCATCTGCACCGCGCCGTCCTCCGCTGCCTGGTTTTGCCTGTATCTAGCCCTTCTGCCGGTTGTCGTCTCTGCGTCCCCTCTCCGCCCTGTACTCACCCGGACCGGCTCGCGTTTTGTCGCTGTTGGCGTACCGGTCAGGGTGAGGGGTTTTTCTTCAGTGTTTATTCCTCTTTCTGCGGCGGTCACTGCCTTGGCCGGTAAGGGGTTGTTTGTTCCGCTTTGCCTAGCGGACATGTCCGTGCATGCTTGTGTGGTTGCTGCTCGCCCTTGGTGTCTGGCGTCGTGCACGGCGGCTTTCTCTGGTCTCTCGTCGGGCTCTCCAGGTACTGCCCGGGTATGAGCGATTCTTTGGCCTTGTCCTGTCCGGGCCACCGTGGGTTTCGCCGGTGGTTCCGGGTTGCTGGTCTTCGCCGTGGTGCTGCTCCACGGTGCTTGTTTCCCCATCTTCGTCGGTTGCGTCATTTTTCGGCTGCTTCCGGGTAGCTCTTCTGCCGCTAAGGTTTTCACTTGATGATGTGCCGCTTCCAATCGGGCATGGCTCTCCTTGAATTTTTTCATACTTGCTTGTTGCCGCTGCATCTTGTTTTCTCTAACGATAATTGATTGGCTTATGTTATCGTTGGGTTTGCCAGTGTTGGTTAGTAGCACAGGGGGTTCTAGTAATCGATTGTTATTTTTCCAGGGTCGTAGGTTTCTATCGATTGCTACCGATGTCAAGTTTCTATTAGTTGCCTCGAGGGTCTCATTGGCTAGTTTCCTATCATTATTTTCCTGCCCGTAGGGTTTGGTATCCCCTATATACACGCGTTTCATTTTGTTCGACTTCGTGTCACGCGTTTGGATTATGACGGGTGATATGAATTTAATAACTTTCCAGGGCCCGTCATATTTTGGCGCCATCTTTGCATTGAATTTGTCGATTACATTCGATAACGCGTGTGTTTTGCACCATACCCAATCGCCAATTGCTGGCTTCCATTCTCGTTTGCGCAGGTTATAATGCTGGCGTTGCCGTTCCGCCGCCTCCATCATGTTGTTTGTGGCTTCCTGTCTGATGTTCTTTAGTCGTTCCCATCTCCCGCGTACTCCTTCCGTTTTAATTCCTGAGCCTCTGGTCTGGTTGTCGAATAATGCTCCGGGTAGTCTTAATTCTCTTCCGAACATTAGTTGCGCTAGGCTGTATTTTGTTGATTCTGACGTGATACTGCTGAACGCCAGCATTAACTCTGGTAGGTTTGCGTCCCACCTCGTCTGATCTTCTCCTGTTGCTTAAGCTATCATCGTTTTTATCGTTCGATTTGTTCGCTTCGTCGGATTTTCCTGTGGTGTGTATGGTGCCGTGAATTGTTGGCGTATTCCCCACTTTTCCATGGCCGTTTTGGTCTTGCGTCCGGCGAATTGTACTCCGTTATCGGATATCAATACTTTTGGTGCTCCTATTCTTGCTATTACGCGTTCCCTAAATGTTTTGAGGAACGTGTCGGCTGTGGCCTGTCTATGTGCTGCAAGCTCTACCCATTTCGAATATTTATCAATTATAACGATCAGCATTGTATTTCCGTGTTTTGTTCTTGGTAAGGGCCCCACGAAGTCCACACATACTGTTTCCCAGGGCACCTATGCTACTTTTGTCAACATTTGCCCTGCGGCTTTTTGTTGGGATACGAATTTCTTCACATCCCTTGTCAGTCGGGGCCAAAAGTATCGGGCTCTTATTCTTTTTAGTGTTTTCGAGATCCCGAGGTGGCCGGCTTCTTTCGTACTGTGGTTCTCGGCCAGTACCGTGTGTGTTTCTTCCTCCCTGACGCATAATTGGGAGTCCATTTTGTCCCCATTCGTTCTGTACAGTCTTCCGCCTTCCACTCTGTATTCTTCATCGTCTAGTCGCTTCTCCATTTCCTGAATTTTTTGTTCAATCCAGCAAGTTGCCTTTATCGTTTTTATCTCCACTCTTGGTGTTCGTGATAGCGCATCTGTTACCGCATTCAGTTTTCCCTTTCGGTATTGTAGCTCGAATTGAAAGGGTTGCAGGTCCAGTGCCCATCTTGCTACTCGTCCTGAGGGACGTATTATTGAGTTCAGCCATTTCAATGCCATATGGTCTGTTACAACTGCAAATCAGTAACCTTCTTGGTACATTTTGTACTTGTTGATTCCCCAGTATATTGCCAAGTACTCCTTCTACGTGGCGCTGTACTTTCTTTCCACATTGCTTAGCCTCCTACTTGCATACGAGTTCTCGTGTTCTCCGTCCGTTTATTCTTGCGTCAACAGCGCTCCGATCCCTAGGTCGCTTGCGTCTGTTTGTACCTTGAACTGGCGTGTGAAGTGTGGGCAAGCTAGTACTGGTGCTTGCGTCAGGCTTTCCTTTAGGCTGTCGAACCACTCCAACTTTTTTTTCTTCCGTAGTAAGTCTTGCAGTGCTCCGGCCTTTTCCGTAAATCTTCTGTACCACGATGTCATTCCCAAAAAGCTGTGTACTTCCTTCGTTGTCCGGGGGCTTGTAGTTCCTGGACTGCCGCTACCTTTTCCGGATCGGTTCTAATACCTCTGTCGCTTACTACGTGTCCCAGATATTTTAGCTCTTTTTGGAAGAAGTGGCACTTTTCCGGGTTGATCTTTAGGTTTGCTCGCTGTAGTCTCTGAAAAACTTCCCGAAGTTTGTCCAGGTGTTCCTGCTTGTTTCTCCCGATCACCACGATGTCATCCAGATAGGCGAACGCGAATCTTTCCATTTCTGGTCCTATGATCGAGTCTAATGCTCTTTGAAACGTTGCCGGTGCCGTGGTTAATCCAAATGGCATTACTTTCCACTGAAACAATCCTCGTCCCGGGACAGTGAATGCGGTGTACTGTTTGCTGTGTGCTTCCATTGGTATCTGCCAGTACCCGGATTTTAAGTCGATTGTGCTAATAAGTCTTGCTTCTCTTAGTTGGTCCAGAATGAAATTCATTCTGGGTACTGGGTACGCATCTTTCTCCGTTTTTTCGTTTAATAGCCTATAATCTATACACATCCTCCATTCATTATTTTTTTTCTTTACTAATACCACCGGGGCACTATATGGGCTATATGACCGTTCGATTAGTCCTAGCGCCAATAGTTCGTCTACCTGGTCGTTTATAATCCCTTGTTGTTTTGGATTTTTTGGGTAGTATCGTTGTTTGATGGGCTTGTTGTCCCTTAGATAGATTCTATGCTTCGTGATGTTACTAACCGAATACTTGCCTTTGTTCTTCTAGAAATGTCTGTATTTCTTCCTCCGTTGGCTCGTCTGTCTCCGATGCTTGTTGTTCTTTTTCCTTTACTTCTTCGTGGTTGTTGGTTGCTATGCTAACCAGTTCCAATCGCAGCGTACTCTCTAGTCCTGCTAAGAAGTCCATTCCTAGCAGTAGTTCTCCTGCCACCTGTGTTAGTATCATGAATGTTATTTTTACTTTCTTGAGACCGAAGCTTATATCCGCTGTGAAGCTCCCGATGGTGTCTTGAATCGAGCCGTTTGCTAGAGTTATCGCTGACCGTGTTCCGTTCCATTCCCCCAGCTTTCGAAGATTCCTGTTTTGGTTTAGACTTATTGTGCTTTGTGATGCTTCGGTGTCTATTACGCCTTTTGTTTCTCGGTTCCCTATTCCAACTATTGCCATAATCTGAAATCCGTCGCAATACAACCGTTTTTCTGCCGCTGGCCTTTCTTAGGTCGCCTGAGCTGCCAGCTTTATCTGCTCAGGCCCGCCGCGTTTCCCGTACCTGCTCTGCAGCATTCTGTCGTGCGAATTCCGTTCCGTCCCCATACCCAGCAAAATAGTCTCGGTGAGTTTCCGCAGGCTCGTGCTGTATGTCCTGTCCCCCCGCACCGCATACATATCTCTGGTCTCAGTTGTTGTGTTCGTGGCTGGTCTTATCGTGTTGGCCTTTCCGCCGTCTCTATCTCTTCTAGTTCCTCGGCCAGTTTGAGAAACTGCGTCAACGTCTGGAATCCTGATCTGCGAGTGTATAATTTGATCTTACTCCTACAGTTTGAAAATATACGGTCGAGTGTTTCTTCCTCGGATAGCTTGGTGAATCGCATTATTTTTCTCAATCCCATTGCGTATTCCCTTACTGGTTCATTCTCGCGCTTTCTTAATTGCGCTATTTGTGTCTCTACTTTTTCTTCATATCTTGGTGGTAGGAAATATTCCAAGATCTCCGTGGTTAATTGTTTCCAAGTTTTTATCTTGGTTGGTGTGGTGTTCCACCAGTCCATCGCCGCTCCCTCCAAGATAAAGGGCATTGTCTGAACCAGATGGTCTTCGTGAATCCCATATCCTGCCGCCCATTGCTCCATCTTTTCCAGAAATTCGTACGGGTTGCTTGCGGATCCCCCAGCTTCGAACTCTATCCACGATTTCTGTTTCGACTCTCCTTTTCATTTTGATCCCTTCTTCCGGCTCCATGTTCACCCTTTTTCCTCCGGTTCGGTTATTATTCGTGGCTTGGGACTTTCCGTTTTGTTCCCTTCCGCTCCGATTACCACTATTAGTGGTGATGGACTTCTTGCTGGGCTTTTGTTCCTTTTATGCTTGTTTGAAAGTTCTATGAGCCTTTGCCTAGTGTCTTCGTTATGATCCGTTCTTTTTACAAATGTTAATAGTATTCGTCTCAATTCCTCGTTTGTCCCTCCTTGCTCTAGCATGATCTCTGCTGCGAATTCCGTCAGCTCCTCTTTTGTTGCGAGGTACACCCAGCTCGACATTCCTCTCTTCGGACTCGGTTCTTCTTTGCAACTCTTACACCTGTTAACGGTCGCCACTGTGACGGTTGGTCGGTGCGCCGGGGCTCTCGGGTGGCCAGGGTCGTCTCAGAAATTTATATTTTGAGTGGGTGGAGTTGCTAGAATATATCACTATCCGTTCCCAGAGCCGAAGGCCTGAGGAATTACACAGTAATTAATTATATTTGATCGTTTTATTGGACTTTGGGCCAAATTCAAAGGGTTAACAATAAGAAGGGAGAGGGTCTAATAGTTGTCGTTCAAGAGACTCAAGGGTTCGGCTCCTGCTGATCCTAAGTGCGGGGTCGCCTCGGCTGTGGTGATGAGTCGACGATGTTAGGCGGCTACGTAGTAGAGGAGAGAGAGAGAGAGCGAGAGACCCTTTAGGTCTGCCAATTAGAGTGGTTTTAGAGGCCTTTTAAGGTCTACCAATTATAAGGACGGTTTAGAGGCCTTTGAGGTCTACTAATTATGCGAACAGTTCTAGAAGCCGTCGAGGTCTACGAATTAAGAGAACAGTTTGAGAGGCCGTTGAGGTCTACTAATTATGAGAACAGTGTAGAGGCCTCTAAGGTCTACTATATAAGAGAGTAGGTTTAGAGGCCCTTAAGGTCTACCACTTATGAGAAGAGTTTGAGAGGCCTTTAAGGTCTACTATATATGAGAAGAGTTTGAGAGGCCTTTAAGGTCTACAATATATGAGAAGAGGTTGAGAGGCCTTTAAGGTCTACAATATATGAGAAGAGTTTTTGAGGCCTTTAAGGTCTACTATATATGAGAAGAGTTTTAGAGGCCCTTAAGGTCTACTATATATGAGAAGAAGTGTAGAGGCCCTTAAGGTCTGCTATCTATGAGAAGAAGTGTAGAGGCCCTTAAGGTCTACTAAGTATGAGAAGACGTGTAGAGGCCTTTAAGGTCTACTAGGTACGAGAAGAGTTTTACCTGATCAGTCGGTTCTCCGACCCAGATTTAGTAGCTAAATTACCTTTGCCTATCTTAGGCTTTACTCCGCTTACCCGGTGATCCTCCTGGTCCTTGGTAGGTGTTGCTCGTTTTGGCTGCTCGCACTGATTGCCACGCCTCGCCTTATATAGCGGCCCTGGGCCGTCTAGTGTTGGTTTTCTCATTTAACCTTATCGATCCTCTTTAGTGTGGCCAGCCCCGGTGGTCGGTGTGACCCTAATTGGGCGCGCGCGCGTTCGATTTAAATTTGAAAAGGGCTATCCCTGTCATATGTATTATTATTTCTATATTTGTTCATATTTTCCTATTATTACTATTATTAATAAAGTAATTCATTTTCCCATTGATTCCCATGCTTTTTTATTAATTATTCCTGATTACATCTTGATTCTTCATTCATCATTAATCCATGCTTACATTCCCGTTTTTTTATTATTCATGCTTGACTCTTCTTGTGCGCCACTGGGCGTCACAGGTTACACGCTAGACTTCTTGTTTTATGTTTTTCAATTTTTTCCATCTTTCTTTTAGTCCTTCCGTTTTGATTCCTGATCCATCCGTTATAGTATCGAATAGTGCGTTAGGCAACCTAAGTTCTCTCTCGAATATTATTTGCGCTGGGCTATATTTCGTAGACTCCGACGCGCTGCTGTTGAAGGCTAGCATTAACAGTGGAAGGTTTGCAACCCACCTAGTCTGATCCTCCCCAGTTGCTTGAGCTATCATTGTTTTTATGATCTTGTTGGTTCGCTATGTTTGGTTCTCTTGTGGCATGTAGGTTGCCGTGAATTGTTGACGTATTCCCCTTTTTTTTATGGCTGCTTTTGTTTTCCGCCCCGTAACTGTACGCCGTTGTCCGAGATCAGGACCTTCGGTGCTTCCTTTCTTGCTATCACCCTCTCCCGAAACGTTCTGAAGAAGGTGTCTGCCGTTGCTTGTCTAAGCGCTGCGAGTTCTATCCATTTTAAGAACTTGTGCACTATGACTATCAGTGTGGTGTTTCCGTGTCTTGTTCTGGGTAGAGGTCCCACGAACTCGAAGCATGCGGTCTCCCAGGCGACATTCGCTATCTTGGTCAATATTTATATTGCGGCCTTTTGCTGGGACACCTTTTATTGCTGACAGCATTCGCATTGTTTTACGAACTCTTTCACGTCCTTTGTCAGGAGGGGCCAAAAGTACCTTATTCTGATCCTTTTTAGTGTCTTCGAAATCCCTAGGTGGCCTGCTTCTGTTGTACTGTGGTTCTCGGTCAGTACCTTATAAACTTTCTCTTCACTGACAAACAGTTTTCACGGCTGTGGATCCCTTCTGTCTTCACTCACTTTGTAAAGTCTTTCATTTTCTATTCGGTATTTCTTGTTGTCTGATTGCTATCTTACTTCCCGAATTCTCTGTTCAACACAGCTCCTTGCCTCCAGCGTCTTCAATTCTACTCTTGGTGTTCGTGATGGCGCATCAGCTACCGCATTTAGTTTTCCCTTTCGGTATTGTACCTCGAATTGAAAGGGTTGCAGGCCCAGTGCCCATCTTGCTACTCGCCCTGAGGGACGTATTATTGAGTTCAGCCATTTCAATGCCATATGGTCTGTTACAACTGCAAATCAGTAACCTTCTTGGTACATTTTGTACTTGTTGATTCCCCAGTATATTGCCAAGTACTCCTTCTACGTGGCGCTGTACTTTCTTTCCACATTGCTTAGCCTCCTACTTGCATACGAATTCTCGTGTTCTCCGTCCGTTTATTCTTGCGTCAACACCGCTCTGATCCCTAGGTCGTTAGCATCTGTTTGTACTTTGAATTGTCGTGCGAGTCTGGGCATAACAGATTTAACAGCCGATAGTCTATGCACATCCTCCTTTATTTTTTTTGTTTCACTAGTACCACTGGTGCGCTACATGGACTATGTGACCGTTCGATTAAGCCCAGTGCTTAGTTCATCTTCCTGCTCGTTTATAACCCTTTGTTGTTTTGGATTTTGCAGGTAATACCTCTGTTTAATAGGTTTGTCATCCCTCAGATAGATTTTGTGAGTTTAATGTTACTGACCCACTGAATGTTTTCGAATACTTGCCTTTGTTCATCCAGGAATGTTTATACTTCTTCCTCCATCGGCTCATCTTTCTCTTCCCTCAGCGGTAGGGAGAACCCTTGGATTCTTCGTCCTCATCGTCGCTTGCTGTTGTTATATCCAATTCTACCTCGTCGCATCGTGCTTCCGACCCCTGCCAAAAAATTCATCTCTAGCAATATTTCTCTGGCGACCTGGGCGAGTGTCATGATGGTCATCTTTACCTCCTTGACTCCGAATCTTATGCCCGTCGTTAAGCTTCTGATGGTTTCTTGTGTTGTGCCATCGGCCAGAGTTACTTCCGACCGGGTTCCGTCCCATTCGCCTAACTCCCTGAGATACGGGATGCTCCCGTATCTATCACGCTGCTGGCCTTTGTTTCGCTGCCTAAGCCGCCAGCTTTACTTGCTTAGGCCTCATGCGTTTCCCGATCTACCACATTTTGTTGTACGAACACCGTTTCGCCCACAGACCCAGCAAAATAGTTTTGGTGAGTTTCCGCGTGCTCGCACTGTGTGCCCTGTTCCGCCGCATCCCATGCAGACATCCGGGCGCAGTTATTGTTGACTCGGCTGGTCCATTTATGTCCGGCTATTTCCTTTTGAAGCTTATATTTCTTCTACTTCCTCCGCCAGTTTGAGAAAATGGGTCAGAGTCTGGAATCCCGATGTAGTGTTCCACCAATCGATTGCCTCTTCCTCGAGGATGAAAGGCATTGTCTGGATCAGTTGGTCCTTTTCAATTCCGTACTCAGCAGTGGGCACTGCTTAATTTTCTCTTGGAATTCCAATGGGTTACTCGAGCCTTGATACCGAATCCCCCAGGCCCGAACCCGATCCACAATTTCCGTTTCGACTCTCCTTCCCATTTCTATCTCCTTTTCTGTCTCCATATCCGCCTAATTCTCTTCCGGCCCGGTTATTGCTTCTAGTTCTATCTCAAACTCGGCTTCGTATTCCGTCAGTTCTTCCTTCGTCGCAAGGTATACCCAGCTCGATATTCCTCTATCGGGGTCTTTCTCAAGAACTCTTTCTCCTGTTTGGGAGCCACTGTGATGATTAGTCAGTGCTCCGGAGGCTCATGGATGGCCAGGGATCGTCTCAGAAAGATCGATAATATCTGTTGGGTCGTCTCTGGCGTGCTCCTGGCTATCTGTGGGGTTGGCGAGAGAGGCCTTTGAGGTCTGCTAGTTAGTCAGAACAGTTTTAGAGGCCCTTACGGTCTACTATGTAATAAGAACGGTTCAGAGTACTTTGAGGTCTACTATGAGTGAGAACAGCTTAGAGGCACTTAATGTCTATTATGTAATGAGAACGGTTTAGAGGCCGTTGAAGTCTCCTACAAATAAGTAATACGGCCTTTACGGTCTGCTATGTATGATCAGTCGGTCCTCCGACAGGGATTAGTTGGGATAAGTTACCTGAGTCGGTGCGACTGCTATTCCCGTGACTGCTTACCTCTGATCCTCTTGGTCCTTGGTTAGGTGGTCTTGGGCGAGCGAGTGTTAATGTTTTAAATTTAAACTCACATTGATATCTTCTTTTCTTATTT
The DNA here is from genome assembly GCA_035046345.1 of Drosophila birchii. NCBI lineage: Eukaryota > Metazoa > Arthropoda > Insecta > Diptera > Drosophilidae > Drosophila > Drosophila birchii. The sequence goes on along the minus strand of JAWNOA010000141.1, from coordinate 2,101,442 downwards.
AATCATATTTTTTCTATGCTTCACCTTTCTTCATGTATGTATTCATCTGTCGTCATTAATTTACATTTTATATTTCTTTATATAGATATATTGATACCCTAAGCATCACAATACAAAACATTTCATATTATTGACAATCGGACAAAAAATTTTAAAATACTCAATTATATCAGTTTATTTATATATTTCAGATAAAACAACAATAATTTGTATTATTTTTTTTTTTGCGCGCGAGTACACCACACGCCCAACCGACCGAGGGGCGCAGCCGTGTAACGTACGGCACGAGCGCGAACTACATAGACGCGAGAGAAGAAAAAATAGAATAGGACGAGGAAAAATTAGGATGCACTATACAAGCAAAATGTTCTTTTAGACAGATTCAATGCGGCAACTATAGACTCAGAATTGAGGACTCCAGACACACGAACCATACTCCAATATAGGGCGAACTAACAAAGTAGACAGAGTCTTCGTTACATAAGGACGGCGTTACATATTTGATGGCGAAGTACGAGATGGATTACATCCATACAAGTCGTCTTAACCAGGACATCGTTGGAAATTTCTTTGGTGCAATGCGGGCAAGGGGCGAACAGTATGACCACCAAACGGCGCTTTAGTTCAAGTATAGATTAAGAAAGTACCATATATAACAGGTATGACAAAATTAAAAAAATAAGAAATAGTAGATTTATGTAATATTGTCAAATGTTTAGCTCTATGTTTTAGCAGTGTATATCGTGTTTGTTATGTGTTCTCTCTTTACTTTTTATTTACACACTTATAAAAAAAAGAAAAAAACATTTTGCCCCTGGATGAGACATACCTAGCCTTCATTAACTTCAACGGATTAAAAGTTCTTTAAATATGTGGATCTCATTAGGGGCCTGATTTTTATTTTATTTTTATATGGTGGTTGCATTTTAATTTACTTAAATATTGTATTTATAAATTATACAGAGTTATTATCCGGAAATGGTAATGTTGACTTTTCGAAAAGGGATGATAAAGAAAATGAACTTGAAGATTTGATAATAGAAGTTCCAAGCAGCGTAGAGAGAGCGAACACTTTGGATGAATTGACAGAAGACGGAATAGAATATATAGCTGGCTTTATAATAAAAAAATTAAACCTTTCCAACGAGTTAACTTAATTTGGGAGGACTTAAGAAGCCATTTGTCCAGTTTGTAGACCAAATCAAAAACTTGGAGTTCATATTTTTAAGTTTTGTCAATGACACTTTTAAAATAACAAAAAATTTAAAAGAACAATTGATAAAAGCTGCGAAAAATGTAAATATTAGTGTAGATATAAAAAATTCTTTTTTAAATTAGAATATATTTTATATATAATATATCATTTCCAACTCAAAATAGTTTAAAAATAAATTATGATAAAAATTTCAACTCGTTTTATTAAAAGGGAACTTAATACCCCATAACCTATCACTCACAGTCATTGCTTTGATTGTAGCGGAACCAGCTTTTTCCGACCAGCCTAGTATGATTGTATCATGCCTGAGGCTATCGGATAGAACGTTTCTGAACAGAACCTTTTGGGTCCTGTCACTTAGATAACTCGAAATCCATTTAAGAAGATCACTAGGACACCCCATTGAATCGAGTTTCCTAACCAGAAGAGAATGATTAACCGAGTCGAAAGCTTTACTAAAGTCCGTGTAAATAACATCGGTTTGAAAGTTTTGTTGGAAGCCCTTAATAACGAAAGAGGTAAATTCCAGAAGATTGATCGTGGTTGATCTTCGCCTCATAAAACCATGCTGACATGGACAGATGACGGATCTACATAGATGTTGCAAGTGAGGAGTGATTACATTCTCGAAAAATTTGGGGATTGCCGATAACTTAGAGATACCCCTATAGTTACTGGCACACGATTTGCTACCTTTTTTTGTGGAAAGGAATAACAAATGATTCCCTCCAAATAAGGGGGTTACACAGCGCCTCGGAACAATACCTAAGCACAGAGCCCGGTATTCCATCGGGACCTAGTGAATATACTGGCTAAACACGTTGAAGATCGAGAATAAGTGAGCTTTCGATTAAACTAGGACTGCAGATTACGGACGAACTGAGCATAGCTGGAGCAAATGTATGATCTGAAGATGTTAAGGGCGAATATGTAGATTTAAAAAACTCAACAAAGAGATTGACTATTGCTTGATCCGAATTTAGTGTAGTATTCTTATATGAAAGCGAGGGAGGTAGGGAGGTAGGGACCGTAGGTTTACGTTTATAGTTAACAAAGTTATAAAACTGTTTAGGGTCCTGCATGAATTGGACCTTACAACGAGTTAAATAATTTTTATAACGCTGAGCGTTAAGCACGGTAAAGTTAGATCGAGCACTAAGATAAGATGAGAAAGCCGTTTTTGAACCAGTGAGTTTATATTTATTATAAAGCCTAGATTTTACGTTTTTTAAACGCGTCAGCTCCTTGTTAAACCAAAGTGGTGTATTAGAGACCGATGGGTAGGTTTTAGGAACACATAGGGAGAAAAATGAGTTCATGGCATTGTAAAAAATATCAACGGCGGATGCCATGTCAGAGCTCGTGTAAAGATTAGACCAATCAAATTCTTTTATTAAGGCGTTTAGCCTCTGATAGTCAGCCTTTTGAAACAGCGGACTATTTTCAAACTACTACCAGATGTCGTTGCTAAAACTGTCCCAGTGTCGATAGTCACATCAAAAGTTGGATGATAAGGATCTTTAGATTGTGTCATTGAAGGAACTCTAATTAGGTTTACGCCTGCAGGATCGGAGACAAAGCATAGATCCAGTAAGCGGTTTAAAGAATTAAAGATATGGTTAACTTGAGATTAAGATAAATCAAGCAAGTCATTTATGAGGTCATTCTGTGCCGCAGTGTGAAGGACGTTAGAAAAACCATCCGAAGACCAGTGAGCTCCAGGTATGTTGAAGTCACCCAAAGCCACTAGTTGGTCCCTATTAGAAAGCTTCTTAGAAACTGCCTGAATTGCCGAAAGGTGTTTCCAATAAATTGGCTCTTCCGGTGATGGAGGGATGTAAGAGCAAGTTAAATAAATGCAACTACCTTTAAATGATAGTTTTAAGCAGATGAATTCGATGTCCAAAAAGTCATTAGATACCATCCCTTCCGAGATGTGGCAAGACTCAACGGCAATTAAAACTCCGCCACCACGCTGGAGAGGGCGGTCTAATCTATAAATTGTGTACTTACTTGAAATAATTTCGGAGCAGAGGATTGTCCGGCTTCAACCGGGTTTCAGTAAATACAATCACCTGGGATGCAAAGGAAAGGCTATCCGAACACAATCTGGAGAGCTTACGGCGAAAGCCCCTTGTTTGTATTGAGGCTTAGATGCCTGGCAAATAGTGCATGAACTATTGCCTACAGTTGTCGCAACTAGCACTTGGAACTAGTTGGACGGTTTGAAGTGTTTTTGGGTGTGTTTGATTGGTTTGATGGATTGGTTTGATTGGGGCATGGAAGACACGGCTAAGGTGTCGGGCACATATGCATGAATAAAAGCTCTGTTGTGAGTTAGAACTCTTACTGACTTTATTAATGAAAACTTAACAGTATATATAGGTACAAAATGCTTATGGTAACAAATATCGTATAACAAAATAATGTGGGTTACTGTGAATGTGGGTTACTGTGTATGTGGGTTATTGTCAGATATATGACCTGACACTTATTGCTACTGTGTATGTAGGTTATTGCCAGTTATATGACCTGACACCTATTGCTCTAATTTACTTTCCTCATGTCCGCCAGTTATGCATATTCGCTTGACCTGGTAAATGATACTTTATTAACGACAAATGCATGTGGCTGCGACTGAAGAATTATTATGACGAATTCTAAATTATATTGCTTATGAGTAATGCTGCCGTGACTGAACATTCTCCCGGCCGTTGAACAGGTGTTCAACCTTCAGAAAGGTCGAACGAAAAACTTCGTGGGGTAGGTTCCGGTGCTGGTTGTTCCGTGCTCTGCTTGGGTTCCAATGTCCGGCGTAGAAATATCCGACGTCGTGGTGTCCATTTGCCGACCGTCCGGCTAAGAGCCCATACAATGCCTAGTAGGATTGACATCGCTAGGGCCACATAGGCAGCTACTTGATGATGTTGAGGAGCGACAAGTTGATCCTTCCAGGTAGTCTCCTTTAATTTGACCAACTGGCGTTGCAAAGCGCCCAGCTCCTCCAAACTGACTTCCTTGGTTGCCGTTCCTTGGGGTGGCTCAGATGGATCCTTACAGTCAACTTTCGAGATATTGCCAAATCGAACATATGTAGCCTTCGTTTCGCTGACCACAGTGCTGAATGTGCTCACGCTAATCTTTGAATTGCGTGCAGTGTACCCTGGGGCCAATGACAATAAGCGCGTTCCGTTAAGTTGCACTGTAGAAGCGATTCCTTTACACACCGCTTGAAGTTCTATGAGACTGCGGGTGGCAAACATCCATCTGTTTCGCTGATGCGTTGCCAGCCACAGCAGCTCGGATCTTAACTGAACGACCTCACATATAGTCTCAGTTTTGTTGTTAAATAACTGAAACTCGCACCGATTCTCCACGCTGAATGTGGCTTGGTGGTTGAAACATATGTGCTCGTCATTTGGCAGCTCCATACATTGGTTGAACTCGTTTTTAGTCAACCCTATGAACTGGTCTCTATGGGCATTGACGGCTATGTTTTCGGTTCTTAGCTGGAATCGCTGCCAGCTTCCGGCTTTCCATGTTGGGATAGGCATGATGCTGAACACTTCCTGTTCTGTTACAGACACCAGAGGTAACGATATCTTGAAGATGACGTGGTTGCTCGTTGTGGTGCCTTTGGCATGCATCATTTTGTATAGTTGGATTACATTATCAGACGATACTGGGAGCCGTTGATCCGGTGGGATATGTTCCCGTATCTGATCTAGTTGAACCCTGAGTTGCTTGGGGGATACTAGCATCGGACTGATCGTTCGATGGCGCACGTCAGTTAGCACGTTAGCTATTTCACTCTGCATCCGCTGCATTCCCGTAGCCACCAGAGTTAGCTGAGCTGTCAAAACCATAAACGCTTGCTGCAAGTGGTCGCCTTGGTACTTGCCTCTTTCTTGATTGATTGCACCTATCTGGTACTCTAGCGTTTTGATTCGCTCGTTGGTGGCTGAGCTGCTCTTTCTGACTATGTTTATCGTAGAGACCAGAATTAATGTTTGATTTTTCAAGGGCATCATCAATACGTCCTCGTTAGACTTGACGTTGTTAATCATTTTAAACATGTCGTCTGCGTACTTTGAGTCCAGAACGCCAAATAATGAACTCGCCACATTTCCGACTATATCAAGTGGTGCTCTTCGTTGTCGGGAATGATTAATCAACTCATTTCCTGCTTGTAGCTCGTCATATACATGTTGAAAATGTTCATATATAGACTTGCAGGCATTGACATTTCGTAACTCTGAACATTTGTGTTTTAGTTCAGATATCCCAGCAACCAATATCCGCATGTCGCTCCAGTATGGCTTCAAGTCATAATATGCAATTATGTTCCATTCCGAAATTGCCATTCTGGACGTGCCGAGCCGTTCGTAGAATATTCCCGGTTGACTTGCAAAAGGAGTTATGTTTACTGATTGTCCCGTTGCTACCGGTAGTATGAGTAGCATGGCCAGCAACGTTGGCAAGATCGGAAATGATATCTTCTTTTTCTGCGTGGGGGTCTCTTCTGCTCGTGCTGTATCCTCAACAGAGCTGTGTGGTCGTTTTGTGGCTACTTCTTCCTTTAACAAAGGTGCCAACCGAGTAACTGGTCGCTTGAATGTGCCTGATGCCGTCTTGACATCTACTACACGGACCTGATTGTCTTTGCCCGGATACGTTTTTACTATCCGCCCCATAGGCCAGCTCATTACCGGTACATTGTCTTCTTTTACTAGGACTAGTAGTCCTTCTTTGACATTCTGGGCCATGGTCTTCCATTTAGTCCGCATTTGCAGCTCTTGAAGATATTCCATGGACCACTGGTTCCAGAACGATTGCTTGAGTCTGGATACTAGCTCCCATCTTTTTACCAGAGTTTTTCCGGGTAGGGCAAGATTTGCATCAGGAGGCGCTACTAGAGGTTCACCAATTAAAAAGTGACCTGGAGTGAGCGCTGATGTATCCGTGGGATCAGATGACATTGGAGTGAGGGGCCTTGAATTGAGTATCGCCTCGACTTCAAGGATTACTGTGTTGAGTTCTTCAAACGTTAGAGACGATGTGGCTGTAACTGATACCAGTAGCCTTTTCGCTGACTTTACTGCAGCTTCCCATAGGCCACCAAATGATGGCGCTCGAGGCGGAATGAACTTGAACTCCACCTGCTGCTTGCTGCATTGGTTTACAATCCTTGTCTGAGCCTGTTCTGTGAAGATTGTTTCTTCTAGCGCCTTTAACTGATTATTGGCACCTACAAAGTTTGTGGCGTTGTCACAATGAATTGTCTGACACTTTCCACGTCGACCCAAAAATCGCCGAAGAGCGGCTAGGAAAGCGTCTGTTGTCAGGTCGCTTACCAATTCAAGATGTACTGCTTTAGTGGCAAAACAGCAGAATACTGCAATGTACGCCTTATCTGGTCTTTTTCCACGGATTTTATGGTGAATCCAAAAGGGACCGCAGTAGTCAACTCCAGAGTTGGAGAATGGACGAGCCTGTGTTACTCGATCCGCAATTAAATTACCCATGATTTGCTGCATCAATTTGGGTCGTGCCCTTGTGCATCTGACACAACTGTGTATGATGCTTCTGGCCATTGTTTTGTCATTCAGAATCCAGTATTGTAGTCTGGCTATTGCTCTCAATGATTGCGCTCCGCAATGCATGTTCTCTTCATTCATCTCTCGTAGCAGCATCTTTACAATTTGATCATTGTATGGAAGCAAGATCTGATGCTTTGCGGCATATGGTAGGTTAGATTCTTCCAATCTGCCTCCGACTCTGATGAGTCCGTCATGTCCTATTATTGGAGACAGCGACACAATTGAACTTCTTTTGTCCACTGTCCTGTGTATGCGCAGTTGTTTATGCTCAGCACTAAATTCAATTTTTTGAATAGTGCTTAAAATCAGTTTCCTAGCATAAGTTAGCTCACCTACACTTAGAGTCGTTGTAGGAGATCGGTTCTGCTTGTGACAGAAGCGCAGCATGTAAGCTACAATGCGTTGCAGCTTGTGAAAGGAGTTGCCGTGATTGCAACTGTATAGTTCGATCCCCAGTTGATCTTGGCATGTTGGCAAACTCACTTGCTTCACTCGTCGTTCTAGATCGCTGGGAGTGATGCTTGGTACCTTGGACCATTTGTCTCGGGAACCGTGTAGGAATAGCGGTCCGTACAGCCAGAGGCTGTGTCCCGCTAATTTGCTTGCCGCAATCCCTCTTGATAACACATCAGCTGGGTTATTCGCGGATGACACATGGCGCCACTGAGATTGATGCGACACCGCCTGGATTTTAGCTATCCGATTTGCCACAAACGTGTGGTATGATGACGCGGACGCATTTATCCAGGATAGGACTACAGTTGAATCAGTCCATAAGTATCCAGATGCCTTGTCTTCAGACATGCGCAAATCTTTTCTGACTCTATGGGTCAACTCGGCTCCTAACACTGCAGCACATAACTCTAGCCGCGGTAACGTTTCCTTAGCTGTCGGCGCAACTCTTGACTTTGAGCACAGCAAACGGACGGACACTTGATTATTTTTGTATGTGGCTCGAACATACACTGCTGCTCCATATGCTCGTTCTGAAGCATCGACAAATGTGTGCAATTCTTGTGAGACGGGTACCTGTCCTTCGAAGATGTGTCTTGGAATTTGCATGTTGTTTAGCGCTTGTAAGTCAGCGCGGTAATTTTTCCAATCCACCTGAAGGGACTGAGGAATCTCGTCGTCCCAGCCCATATTTAATTCCCACAGGGTCTGCATAAACATCTTTGCCTTGACCACCACGGGAGCAAATAATCCTAGCGGATCGAATATTTGCGATGATTCCGAACTGACCACTCGTTTGGTGATGGTTGATGCTTCGCTTTTTTGAGATCGTCCACATAACTGATCTTTTTGTGGCATCCAAAGCAAACCCAAAGTCTTAACACTGTATTGTTGGAGTGTTTCGTCTAACTTGACGTTAGAGACGATATCCTCATTAGGAATTTGGCTTAATACCTCTGAGTTATTGGAACACCATTATCGGAGCTTGAATCCGGAAGGCAGCAGTATTTTGTTCAATTCTTGTTGAATTTGTACGGCCTCTGGGATACTGTCTGCTCCTGTGAGACAGTCATCCACGTAAAAATCATGTTTTAGTACTGATGATCCAAGCGGTAGATGATTCTTGGCCTTCTCGGACAGATAATCCAAGCATTTAGTAGCCAGGAATGGCGCTGATGTTGTACCATATGTGACCGTTTTAAGTCTGTAAAACTTTAGATCTTCTGATGGTTTCTTACGCCACACGATCAACTGATGGAACTGGTTGTCTGGATGCATCCACACCTGCCGATACATTTTTTCTATGTCTGCAGTAAACACATATCTGTGAGTGCGGAATCGTAGTAAAATTGCAAACAATTCGCTCTGCACAGTGGGTCCAGCGTACAATATATCATTCAATGATTTATTGCTTGTCGTTTTACAGGATGCATCAAAAACCACCCGCAGTTTTGTGGTACTGCTTTCGGGTTTCAATACACAGTGATGCGGAATGAAGTAGTGATCTGCAGGTACGTGTGTGGGTGGTACCAACTTCATGTGTCCAAGACGTTCATATTCCTCCATGAAGTCTACATATCCTTTCCAGACTTCTGGTGGCGTTCGTCGCTCTAATGCCAAAAATCTGTTGGTTGCTGTTTTTTGAGATGCCCCCAGGGCTGAAGTTCCTACAGAAAATGGAAGTTTCACAATGAATTTTCCATCTATTGCTACCTGTAGGTTCGCTACGAAATGAGATTCGCAATGAGCTTCTATTGGAGATCGAGCCTTTTCTTTGGTGTCTAGGTTTTCTAGTGTCCAGAATCGCTCTAGAAGCGTATCCACCTCCTCTTCTGTGGTTGCCGCTGCACAAAATGCCGCTGAGTCGTGCTCAGCAGGAATTTTTCCGGCTACAATCCATCCAAGCTTTGTATTTTGAAGAATTGGGCCATCTGGCGTCATCAGCATCTGATTTGGTAGGAGCAAAGAATAATAATGTTCTGCGCCAATAAGCATGTCAATTTTTCCTGGTTTGTCAAAGTTTGGATCAGCCAGAGTGACGTTGTTTGGGACTTGTAATTGTGAGGCACTTAATTCATGAGCTGGTTGATCAGCTATGATATGCGGCAGCACAAAGGCTTCTACTTGCTGAGCAAAATCATTATGCATCGACTTCATGAGAACGTTTGCTCTAGCTCGACTGGTTTTTGGGTTGCCTCCAATGCCCTCGATGCGCAATGATGCACCGTGGAGCTTTAATGAAAGCTTGGAGGCCATTCGCTCAGAGATCAGATTAATTTGTGATCCTGAGTCTAGCAAGGCTCGAAATGTGGCCATCTGGCCATTGCTTGCTTTGACCAATACCTTGACTGTGGCCAGCAGATTGTAACTTTTGTTACTTGCTGCACCTACAGAAGGTGATTTTGGCTCTGTTGCCGCACCTGACGTGGTCTCTAGGTGCAGCAATGTATGGTGTTTTTTGTCACATTTAAAACACGTACGGCCTCGGCAATCTTTCGCCTTGTGGTCACTGCTGAAACAGTTAACACACAATTTTTGTTTTTGAACCCAATTGACTCGATCGGGTATGGTTTTGCTGCGGAAATCATCGCATTTGTATAGCCAATGAGTCCGTTTGCAGAAAGGACAATTTGGTTGCCTTCCAGCGCTGGCAGAAGTGCATGATGGGCTCTTCTGCTCCTTTCTCAATTGTTGATTGCGTTTTCCTGTTCCCAGCACTCGGCTTCGCTGGTCCAGGAAGCTTAGCATTGTATCAAGACCTTGGAGTTCTCGTGATCCGTCTAACGATTGTTCGTAGATGGCTCGATTTGCAAGATCCAGTTTTTGCTTGATGATGGCAATTATGATTGTATCCCAGCTGGATATATCAATGCCTAGTCCCTTTAATGATGCTAGAGACTCGATTGTTGTGATATACAACTCTTTTAATGACTTTGGATCGTCACTGTTTGTATGGTGCTGCAGGAGACGATTGAGAATCGTATCTGCTACATGGCGGGGATTGTTGTACGCGTCAACCAATATTTCCCATGCGCTCATGTAATTTTCTTTTTTAAGATCAATATGTCTTATTAATCTCTCTGCCTCTCCAGTTACGGTGGTTTTGAGGTACCACATCTTCCTGACTGTGGGCATATTGGTATCGTGAACCATGCATTTGAACAAGTCGAAGAACTGAGTCCATTTGCACAAAATGCCGCTGAGTCGTGCTCAGCAGGAATTTTTCCGGCTACAATCCATCCAAGCTTTGTATTTTGAAGAATTGGGCCATCTGGCGTCATCAGCATCTGATTTGGTAGGAGCAAAGAATAATAATGTTCTGCGCCAATAAGCATGTCAATTTTTCCTGGTTTGTCAAAGTTTGGATCAGCCAGAGTGACGTTGTTTGGGACTTGTAATTGTGAGGCACTTAATTCATGAGCTGGTTGATCAGCTATGATATGCGGCAGCACAAAGGCTTCTACTTGCTGAGCAAAATCATTATGCATCGACTTCATGAGAACGTTTGCTCTAGCTCGACTGGTTTTTGGGTTGCCTCCAATGCCCTCGATGCGCAATGATGCACCGTGGAGCTTTAATGAAAGCTTGGAGGCCATTCGCTCAGAGATCAGATTAATTTGTGATCCTGAGTCTAGCAAGGCTCGAAATGTGGCCATCTGGCCATTGCTTGCTTTGACCAATACCTTGACTGTGGCCAGCAGATTGTAACTTTTGTTACTTGCTGCACCTACAGAAGGTGATTTTGGCTCTGTTGCCGCACCTGACGTGGTCTCTAGGTGCAGCAATGTATGGTGTTTTTTGTCACATTTAAAACACGTACGGCCTCGGCAATCTTTCGCCTTGTGGTCACTGCTGAAACAGTTAACACACAATTTTTGTTTTTGAACCCAATTGACTGGATCGGGTATGGTTTTGCTGCGGAAATCATCGCATTTGTATAGCCAATGAGTCCGTTTGCAGAAAGGACAATTTGGTTGCCTTCCAGCGCTGGCAGAAGTGCATGATGGGCTCTTCTGCTCCTTTCTCAATTGTTGATTGCGTTTTCCTGTTCCCAGCACTCGGCTTCGCTGGTCCAGGAAGCTTAGCATTGTATCAAGACCTTGGAGTTCTCGTGATCCGTCTAACGATTGTTCGTAGATGGCTCGATTTGCAAGATCCAGTTTTTGCTTGATGATGGCAATTATGATTGTATTCCAGCTGGATATATCAATGCCTAGTCCCTTTAATGATGCTAGAGACTCGATTGTTGTGATATACAACTCTTTTAATGACTTTGGATCGTCACTGTTTGTATGGTGCTGCAGGAGACGATTGAGAATCGTATCTGCTACATGGCGGGGATTGTTGTACGCGTCAACCAATATTTCCCATGCGCTCATGTAATTTTCTTTTTTAAGATCAATATGTCTTATTAATCTCTCTGCCTCTCCAGTTACGGTGGTTTTGAGGTACCACATCTTCCTGACTGTGGGCATATTGGTATCGTGAACCATGCATTTGAACAAGTCGAAGAACTGAGTCCATTTGAGTAGATCCCCATCGAACTTTGGGATGCTGACTCTGGGCAGATGTACATCTTCATTGTTTGATGCACTTGTTTGCGCCCCCAAGACTCTTTGAACTTCTCCTTCTAGTCGGAGGAACGACTGCATGTCGTATCCTTCTTCGACTGGGTCTTCGTATTCTTCGTGAACAGCAAAGTGGACATTCTGATATTGGGACCATAATGAGGTTATCGAATCCCTTGTTATGGCCCTTCCGGTTTCGGAAAATTCATTCAGGGCACGTTTGATTGATTCAGCAATCGCCCTTTGTCGCCTACAAGCTAATATCAGCTTGCTTGCTGGTTGCGTAAAGCTTGCAACGTCTGCATTTTTCGAAGCATTGATCGAGGTTGAATTTCCGGGGGCATTGCTCGAGGTTTGAGCCATTGCATCGGTTATTATCGTTCTATATTTGTCGTATGACTCACGACAGTCTACGTAGAACTTTAAATATTCTGCGGTTCTATATTCCGCTGGAATATTTTTGTCATTATCCGCAAATCGATTCCATACTTCATCGATTGCGGCCAACTTTGTTTTATAATACGTTGGATTTTGCTTTCTTTCCGCAGAGTCCTTTTTAAAATTGCGGATCAGCTTCGATATTTCTTGACTGATTTCTTCCTGCAAGTCTAACGCCTCTGTGACTGCTTGCTCCTCCTTTCTAGACATATTGAAAATTGTTTTGTTCCTGACCGTTGGGAGTGTTTTATTTGCTTTGACAGCTGGATACGCTCCTATTCGCAACCGTGATGTGGTCGAAGGAAAACAACAACTGTTCAAATAGACTTGGGGGATTTTAGAATTTGGAGTTTCTAAAAAACGGAATTTAGTCAAAATCGGAAAAATCCCAAGAGTTACGGATTTTTCCTTTTGTTTGTTGATATAAGTCGGAAAATCCCAAGAGTTACGGATATTTCCTTTTGTTTGTTGATATAAGTCGGAAAATCCCAAGAGTTACGGATATTTCCTTTTGACTAAACGTCGGTTGACGTGTTCGTCGGGGTCACCAAAATGTTTGTATTGAGGCTTAGATGCCTGGCAAATAGTGCATGAACTATTGCCTACAGTTGTCGCAACTAGCACTTGGAACTAGTTGGACGGTTTGAAGTGTTTTTGGGTGTGTTTGATTGGTTTGATGGATTGGTTTGATTGGGGCATGGAAGACACGGCTAAGGTGTCGGGCACATATGCATGAATAAAAGCTCTGTTGTGAGTTAGAACTCTCTGACTTTATTAATGAAAACTTAACAGTATATATAGGTACAAAATGCTTATGGTAACAAATATCGTATAACAAAATAATGTGGGTTACTGTGAATGTGGGTTACTGTGTATGTGGGTTATTGTCAGATATATGACCTGACACTTATTGCTACTGTGTATGTAGGTTATTGCCAGTTATATGACCTGACACCTATTGCTCTAATTTACTTTCCTCATGTCCGCCAGTTATGCATATTCGCTTGACCTGGTAAATGATACTTTATTAACGACAAATGCATGTGGCTGCGACTGAAGAATTATTATGACGAATTCTAAATTATATTGCTTATGAGTAATGCTGCCGTGACTGAACACCCCTAGTATTCTGATAGAAAAGTTGTAGGGAAGAGGTTAGTTTTTTGGGACAGAAGGTTCAGCTGTGGACACTGAGGATTGAGGCCGATTTCTCTTCTTTCGTGCCTCGTACCCCTTGACTACAACGTACCCGGGCCAGAAGTCACCCGGGCAAATATAACCTTATAACCTTATTCACGGCGATGTGGAAAGTACTGCCTTGGTAGATCAGCTCAATTTCCACGTTCCGAGTAGAAATACTAGATAGTACATAGCCTTAGTTTTGCACCATTGTAGAACCTCCTATGAACTGCATGATCCCTTTAGAGTACTGTGTGCAACTTATAATGTATTTGTATTCGGTAATCTCACATATTAATAGTCTTCCTAAATTAAAAACTTTAATCCTTACCCACTTAAATTTTCATTTTTTTTTTTTTTTTTTTTTCGCGCGGGGTCCCACGCAAACCTCCCGCCCAACCGACCGAGGGGCGCAGCCGTGTGACGTACGGCACGAAACGCGTACTGGATATACGCGAGAGAAATTAAAAAAATAGAATAGAACGAGGAAAAATTAGGATACACTACGGGATAGTACTACAAGCAATACAGTTTTTAGTTTTTGAAGGCTTTCAATGCCTTCAATGCTACTAAAAAGACGATTGTAATCAGTACATAAAACCCTAAAGGGCTCATGTACTTCAAACTCACGCCTACAGTGGTTAACTACTAGTGGTATAAAAGTTCTAGAAGAAAGACGGGGAACACGGAAATTGAGCTGGCCTAGAAGGTAGGGGCTCTCCACATCACCGTGTATAAGTTTATGTAAAAAGACGACGCCAAGCATCGTCCTACGGTTAGCTAAAGAAGGTAGATTAAGTAGGAGAAGTCTACTAGCGTAAGACGGTAATCTAAGGTTTGCATCCCACTGGAGGCCACGAAGGGCAAAAAGCAAAAAGTTCTTTTGGACAGATTCAATGCGGCTACTATGGACCCCGAATTGAGGACTCCAGACGCACGAACCATACTCCAATATAGGGCGAACCAACGAAGTAAAGAGGGTCTTCGTTACATAAGGAGAATCGAATTCCTTCGCCCACCTTTTAATGAATCCCAGCATGCCTCTGGCTTTGTTAACCATACAAGAAATATGTTCAGGGAACGATATGGCTCGCAGGCCCTGTTTCGTCTCCGAGCACAAAAAAAAAAAAATACAAGCGCCAACTTTGAACTTGCGCGGTTCGCCAACAATGTGCGGCAGAATTACACTCCCACGAAGTATCAACAGCGCATCCGTACTAGCTCGCCCTCTTCACAGCTTGAGGAGGTGCTTCTCAAGACGCTCCAGACTTCAGCAAAAGTTTTGGCTGATCATTGCACTCTCCTTAAATTTTAGTTTAAATAACCCGTGTCGCACTGGCGACGGATCTATCGTACCTGTGCCCCACAGTCCAAATCCTGGGAGTTCCTTATAGATTCTTCACTGATGAGGATTTTTTTATGGCTGCGCAAACTAGGCGCCGGCGAAAATATAAATTTGCAATCTACGGTAAGTTTGAATACAATCAGAAATGGCAGATGTAAATTTACTCACTCTGGCGGTCCCCCCAGTCCGGAAGCCCGAGAGTCGTATCAACCACGAGGACGGCTGGGAAGTCGTGGCTAGGAAGCCGAAAACGTCGCACCGCGCCCGCCCTGATGCGGTCATCGTGCAGGCGAAGGGCATGTCCTACAGCGTGGTACTCGCTCTGGTGACGAGGAGGGACGACAAGCAGCTGTCAGAGCAGGGAATCTGCATCTCCAAGGTTCTCCAAGCAACAACAGAGGTCGACTCAGAGGACATAATGGAGATCCGCGGCATGGACTCCATCACAACCAAGCAGGAGGTCTGCGCCGCGATCGCGGGCCAGTTCAACTTTGACGCCGTACGGGTGAAAGTGCGTGGAATGCGCCGTGGCTACGCCGAAGCCCAGCTTGCCCGTTTCCCTGGGCAAAACGGTCCTCCACCGTGGCGAAGTCCGGATAGGCTGAACCATATGCAGGATCCGGGAGAGAGCAGGTTCACCCAGGTGCTTCAGATGTCTGGAAACAGGGCACATTGCCGTGCATTGCAAAAGCCCAGTGGACAGGAGTGGATGCTGCATTAAATGCGGGGAGCAGGGACACAGGGCAGCATCCTGAACCAAGGAAGCATCCTGCTTTATCTGCTCAGCGGCCGGAAGGAAGGAGACGAGGCACCAGGCCGGCGGCAGAGACTGCCCAGCCTCTAAAAGCGGTAGCGGGATCCATAAGCCCAGATGCGGTTGGTTCAACTCAATTCGCAGGATCTCCTGCCGCAGAGGGTGCGCGAGCTAGGCTCGGAGGTGGCAGTGTCCTTAGCGAACCACACATGATTAGTAGCCATGGCTGGGTCACTGACAGCACGGGCAGAGTGGCCCTGTGACTCTGCGGAGCGGAGGCGCCGGAGATGCGCTATATAACGGCAGCCGAGGGCTTTGTACGAGCGAACGTGGGTGGCATCTGGCTGTATAGATGCTACTTGGCACCCAGTCTCCCGATTGAGTCCTTCGGCAGGATCATAGACGAGCTGAGCTTCGACTTGCGGGGTCGGAGCAAGGTGGTCGTCGGGGGCGACTTCAACGCCTGGGCCATGGAACGGGGCTCCCCATGAACCAACGCCAGAGGCCGAGCAGTGCTGGAGTCCATTGCCTCTTTGGACGTGGTCCTGCTGAATGAAGGATCCAGGCACACCTTCAGCAGGGCGGGAGCAGGCTCGAGTTGGCCCGTCAAGCGCAATGGAGGGTCAGCGAGACCTATACCGCCATCGACCACGAAGCTATCGAGTGCTCGATTGGCATCGCATGCCACCCAATTGGCCTAGGAAGGCATTCCGGCAGGACACTTTCAGACCACTGGCCTTTGCAAGCGCCTTCGAGGGCTTCTCGACAGACGAGGCCGATGGGGCAAATGACATGGCCGAAAAGCTGGGGGAGGCGGTGGAAGGCGCCTGCAGTCGGAGCATGCTCAAAAGGAAGCCGTTCCGGAAGCACCACTCGCCGGTGTACTGATGGAGCGAGGAGATTGCGGAACTGCGCCGCACCGCCCTTCGCACCAGAAGGCTGATGCAGCGCGCTAGAGGCACCGGACGCCTCCCCGCATGCAGTGACAGCTATAAAGCGGCAAAGCGGGAGCTAAAGACCGCCATCAGCAACAGCAGTGCTTCCTGAAGCTGTGCGATGCCGCCGACGAGGATCCGTGGGAAGGAGCCTATAAGATGGTGGTGAAGAGGCTCAATGCGAGAGGCAAAGCCCCATCCGACCCGGAAACTCTGGAGGGGATTGTCAGAGTCCTGTTCCCGACGGGGCGACAGATCGCGGACCCCCCGGGCATGGATGCAGGTGACGTCCACTGGGTAACAGAAGCTGAAGCAGTCCAAGTCGGGAGGAAATTGCAGCCCAGGAAGGCACACGGGCCGGACGCGAACCGCTGCTGGCGGACCTGTTCAACAGGTGCTTCCTGGTGGGAACGTTTCCCAACAGGTGGAAAAAGCAACGGCTGCTGCTGCTGGTCCTGCCTGGCAAGCCACCAGCAGAGGCATCCTCCTACAGGCCAATCTGCCTGCTGGACACCATAGGCAGGGTCATCGAGAGGGTGATCTCTACCAGGCTGGACCGAGCGATAGAGGCAGCTGGTGGCCTCTCCGCGGAGCAATATTTCTTCACGAAGGGGAAGTTCAACTCGGCAGACTGGGGCAGAACGCTTGAATCCCTTAGGAACTTTAAATGTTCTGGGATATCTACTGAAGATAGCGCACAGCTATTTCAGCAACAGGGTGCTCCTCCTGGAAACTAGTCTGAGTTCCAGGGCACACAAAGTCTCAGCCGGAGTCCCGCAGGGCTCCGTTCTGGGACCCCTGCCTTTTAATTCCATGGACGACGGAGTCCTACGGCTGCCGATGCCTGCCAGTACCAACATGGTGGGCTTTGCCAACGACGTGACAATAGTGGTGGTAGCCAAGGAGCTAGCCGCGGCGGAGGCTCGCGCGGATGCGGCCATACAGGCCGTAGAGTCGTGGCTGTCCTGGTATCGAGCCGGAAGGTGGTGGAGACGGCCAGAGTGTGGTCTGAGGGACTACAATCCGGTCGCAGCGGGCCATCAGGTATCTGGGAATCTTCATCGACACGCGACTGTCGTTCAAGGAGCACCTGGAGTATGCGCACAAGAAGGCTAGAAGGACCGCAGGAGCGCTATCCAGGATGCTTCTCAAAACGAGAGGGCACAAGCAGGCGACGAGGATGCTGCTATCATCGGTGGTAACCTCGCAGATCCTGTCGGCCGCGCCGGTGTGGTCGGAAGCCGCTAAGGTTAAGACCCACATGCGGGGGGTGGAGGCGACCTTTCGGACCATCTCAGAGGACGCGGTGCTGGTCATCGCGGGACAAGTACCGCTTACGGAACTGGTAAGGGAGCGGAAGGAGACAGCCATTGCCCCGACGGCCAGTGGGTCGGAGCAGCCGACCAGGGCCGAGCGTAAGACAGCCGCCAGGAGGAAAAGCTCGGAGAGGTGACAGGCCAGATGAGACTCCTCGTCCAAGGGCCGCTGGGCGCACGCCCTCATACCGGACATTATGCGCTGGGTGGAACGAGCCCATGGAATGGTGGACTTCTACCTCACGCAGGCGCTAAGTGGCCACGGATGCTTCCGCCAGTATCTGAAGCGGTTCGGCCACGGAGGACTGCTGCAAAGAGTGCGGTACCGGTATTTTGCCTGGCGGCGACACCGCGCACACGCACTCCTTATCCTTTCTTTCTTCTCTCTGTTCCTCTTATTATTGTTATTGTTGTAATGTTTGTCGTAACTGTAAGCGTAAGGTAATAGGTAATAAACTCAGAATACAATAAAAAAGCTCTGGCGGCCCTTGTTTACCCCTTTCGCAGGTTGGAAGCTCACGCACGATTAATTATTCCAGACTTTGTCGAATTTCACATTTGATTTTTAAATTCAGCAATCCAAGATATATGCTGCTGCAGGTTCAGTGAAAAGGAATATCCGCCGGAAACAAGCTTGAACACGTGTCTCAGGGACTGGCATACGTGGCGGTAATCGAAAATCTTGCAACGCTTTTAAGCTTGCTATCGATATCTCCCCGATATGGCCCCACTGATCTATGCCTGCTCCGGTAACGTCAATATCAGGGTTTAAACTCGATATTGATCGCTATCGGTCTACATCTGAGATAAAAATACTAAACAAGCCGAGTCCAAGCTAATCCGGAATGCACTTTAAATTCGTTTCGTTTTTTTTCCGCAAAAAAAATATTTAAAGTCCACTGAGCTTGACGACGCTACAGGCGCCGTTACAGAAGCCACAGCAAATATGGCTGAGGCGGCCGAACGACAGCGGCACTACTATAATTTACGAAAGCCAAAATGGAGGCCAGTAATTAGCGTTTTTTTCTGGTGCAAGACGCATATGTTGTCAAAGACAGTGGACAAGTTTAACGGGAAGTTAGCCTCAGAGTACGACGGCACCTGGAGGGTAGTCAAATTCATATTGTTACGATGTCACATTCCGGTGGGCATTTTTTGTATATATCATGTAAATATTTAGTAGGTTAAGCTGTGTATGATATATGTAAATATTAATGTAAATAGTTAGGGATTAGGGATCATAAGATTAGTAGGGCCAAGCACACACCGGCCACACCACCGCTGACGTCACCTGCAACATCGCCAGCAACATCGCCCGCAACATCGCTGGACAAGGGAACGGGATGGAATGGTAGCGCCGCATCCCAAGGATCGGAACACAAGATCCGCCAATCAGCGACCGGCAGAGGAGGATAGAGCGCACGATCGGGGCAGAGGCCCATTGCGCAGGCGCCAGCAGCGCTCAGGAATGCGAAACGGAATTCGCGACGGCCACCTGCACGCTCAGGAGGGAGCGAGAGAGCAGACCAGGAAAGCAAAAGAATGCATGGAATGCGGAACGGCGTGGGCCATGGATCGCAGCAGCGCAGCCGCAAAAAGGGTTGGCAGAATTAGGTCGCAACGAGGATGACAAATGGAATTAAGAACTCTCGCGATTTGACCAGTAGAAGAAACAGTAGTGAAAGTGAAAATAATAACTCAGACTGCTGGGTAGATTCCGAGCCTCGTCTCCAGTCCCTAATGGAGGGTTCGGCCGCTGGGAAACTCCCGTGCCGGTAGCGCTTCCCGCCCAGCGTGGGCAATTGAAATCTGCAATTTTCTGAGTCAAACCAACACCTAAAATTCTCGCCAACCTCGGCCCCTCCATGTTCTGGCGTTTCCGAAATATAAATTATTTCTGGAAGAGGACTCTGGGCCGCTGATGTTCATCCTGGTCAGAGTGCATTCATACAGTTGGCGCCCGTAAACAGGGACCGTCAGGACATGGGGAGTTGTAAGAATCCTTACTAAGGTGGATTAAAGCCCCGCCAGCCGAATCAGAGATTTTTATCGGTGATACATATACATACATACACATATGTATGCATATGCTAAGACTGGAAACTGCCAGACACTTCCAAATTAGCGACGCACATGCAGCCGCCACAACAGCATCTTGTTTTTTCGGGCAGCTAGTGAAAGAAAAGGGGAAGGAAAAAACGACAATAAAATTTTCCATTCACGGCCAGTCTCGCCAAAACTGGCCGCGAGACTCGGCCTTCACGGTTCCTGGCCGAGGTCTATTCCATTGGCGAGTTATGCCATTTGGTCTTTACTCGGCGCCAGCATCGGTCTAGACACGGAACCGCATGCGTTCGCTTATCTAGATGACATCATCGTCCTCGGGTCAACATTGGAGGAGCACGTGGCAAACCTTCGAGAAGTGTTTCGCCGGCTACGACAAGCCAACCTACGGCTGAATATTGATAAATGTTATTTCTTTCAACGGCATATCGCCTACTTGGGACACGTGATCAGCGAGGAAGGGATCCACACGGACCCGGACAAGGTGGCCGCGATTCGCGAGCTGCAACCGCCAACTTGCCTAAAGGAGCTTCGGAGATGCCTGGGCATTGCATCCTGGTATCGTCGATTTGTTCCCAACTTCGCCGACCGGCAGAATCGCCCGCTGGGCACTCGAGGTACAGCAGTATAAATACGACGTCCACTACCGGAGGGGAGCCAAAAATCTGGTGGCCGACGCCCCTTCACGCCAACCGCTGCCAGTGGCGCAGCAAGCACAGGTACAAGGGACAAACTGCAGATGGCTCACAAGGATGCTGGAAAAGGTTTGGACCGAACCAGCCAAGTTCCCGGACTACAGGGAAGAAAGCGGACAGCTCTATCGCCGCATCGGGCTACGGCCCCAGGAGGGCACACCATTGAAGCTGTGTGAAGGAGCGGGTTCTACAGGAAAATCACGATATCCCCACCGCCGGGCACTTGGGAGTCCGGAAGACTAGCAATCGCGTGGCCCAGCGCTACTACTGGCCAGGACTTTTCTGCGACGTCGCCCGCTACGTACGCCACTGCCTGAGCTGCCAACGGTACAAAGTCAGCAAGGAGAAACCGGCAGGACGGATGTTCAGCCTTCAAGTAGAAGAGTCATTCCACGTTCTCTGCGCGGATTTCGTTGGCCCCCTACCACGCTCAAAACAAGGGAATACGATGCTTTTGGCCTTTCTCGATTCTTTCGCCCAATATCTGGACGGACACGCGCAGAACGAATGGGACAAACTGCTCCCCGAGGTATCGCTGGCAATCAACAGCAGTATCTCCGACACGACTGGACTTAGCGCAGCATTTCTGGTGCAGGGAAGGGAACCTCGACTGCCCCACGCCCTCTACGATGATGTTAAACCGGGACGTGGAATCCCCGAGGTAACCCCGACGGAACGAAGCAAACAGTTGCGTAACCTCTTCGAGATTGCGAGGAACAACGCCGACCGCGCATCGGCAGATCAACGTCGCCACTTCAATCTGCGCCGACGGGAATGGAAGCGGCCGGTGGTATCGTTAGTGCTGGTACGGCGCCACGCCTTGTCGAATGCCACCGAAGGATTCCCAGCCAAGCTGGCGGCAAAATACGAGGGACCGTTCAGAGTCGCTAAGTTTTCGTCACCCAACATTGTGCAGCTGCACATACCTGGCAGTCGTCGACGGCGGACCGCCATCCTGAACCGAGGATCTTGCCGAGGACGAGCACGAGGAGACTACCCCGAACGTGGGAAACAACTCCACATTCGAAGGACGGATCTAGGCCGTATCATCGTCTGGTAAAAAGATCAGAGTTCACGGAGTCACTTGATGACAGGCTCGCCTGTCCAACACCGGGGGGAATAGCAAAGAATACCACCAAGAAGAATAGCGAGAACCAACTTAGTTTTCCAATCAGTCACTTTTCTAACCGCGAGGGAGTTGGCCACAGATAGGGATCAAAACCAAAGCATACCGCTAGGTTGGGCATCAGGGAAAGAGCCACCACTAACCACACCACAGCCACGCAAATCTCATAAGCATGTCGCAGAGGCGGAGACCCCCGGCCAGGCGGGACTACTCGTGGCTAACGGCGGCGGTAGAGAAGAGCTTTCTGGGGCTCCAACTGGACGAGTGGAGGCGCCCGGTGCCGGGAATTCCTCCTCCCGTGGGAATTCCCGGGGGACGAAGAAGCATCGACGGCGCTATCTGCCGCGCAGGAGGAGGAACTACGGGCTTGCTTCGGGAGCGTGCCCGGGCCCTACTGGAAGCTTTGGCACCGGTCCCCGGACCCCTCGGCGCCACATACGAGGAGGTGTCGGAGGACGACGCCGGGCCCCCGCCTCTAGTTGGCGTGGCCGGACCATCGAACGCGCGCGCACTGGTCTACGACCCGCCAGCGAGGGGTACGTGGCCCAGTACTACCCGCCACGGTCTCTTGAAACAGGGGAAGGAGACGGAGTATCCGAACGATGGGACATGTATAGCCCCACGGACGAGGGTTATGTCCCTCAGGACCGGACGCGTGGATCCCCATTCAATTAGACGTACGCCTCTATTTTCGGACGGGGACCGTTCATGGGCAGCCCCGCACCAGGTATTCGGTGTGCGGCTAGCCGGCCGCCGGACTCCCCGGTCGGTACCCACACCCCAGGAGCAGGGCACGGCGCACAGGAGGCGCCGCGCCGACACGGGCGATGGAGGAGCGTCCCGTGGGAAGACTCCCCGAGCGATTCCTCGGACGTGGAGCGGTCGGAATCGCCACCGCTGACGGACACACTACTCCCTCGGGAGCCTTGGGCCCCCGCGCCCTATGGGTGGTCGACGCCAGGAGGCCAACTCCCAGCACGCCTGATCGGGAGAATAGACGCGCGGCTAAATACCCAAGGGAGGCGAACTCGCCGCTATTTGGACGAGGAGGGAGGACAACGGTTCCGGATTCAAATCAGCATCCACGGCAAGGTGCGGGTCTTTCTCCGCCCCTGCCGGAAGTAAGAGGGGGTGCGACCATGTCACATTCCGGCAGGCATTTTTTGTATATATCATGTAAATATTTAGTATAACCTACTGTATATAATAGAACGGGATAAAACGGCAGCGCCGCATCCCAAGGACCGATACATGGGCTCCGCCGATCGGCAGCCGGCAGAGACGCCAAGAGCGCACGATCGGGGCAGAGGCCCATTGCGCAGGCGCCGCACAGTGGCGCCATTGGCGTATTTGGCGTTGCATAAATCAAAAATTCATAGTCGCAAAAAACGACGATTCCAAATCCGTTGAGAAAACAAAAATCAGACCATTTTTGTAGAAGTCATAAGCATTCAAAGTAGAAAAATATTTCCGTTTTAGCGACACAAAAAAAGGGGAATTTGATTGACATTCAGATAATATTACACAAAAACTAGACAACCAATCGGACTGATTTTGGTTTTAAATTATAAACATTCATAAACTGTAAATTAAAATAAAAAAACGGCAGTTTGGGTTTGGCTTGTACAGGTAAATCGTTACCTGCCAGGTGTCCATTTTTAACAACTTTTTCTGCCTAAAGTAGTGTAGAACTTTTGAGGCACCACGGAGCACTCAACTACACAATATAGGTCAGTTCCGTGTATCTTTCCTGAACCAGGATCCGTTTAGATAGTCTGCGTCTAGCTGCGACTCCACCTTTGGCAGCAATTTTAGTGAAACAACTCAGGGTCAAAAACACGAAATATGGGTGAAAACGCTTCAGGGGTACCCGTAGCGCGCAAGGGCATTTGCAGTGTTAAAATCGTGATTTTTTTTGTTTTGAATGATATTAGGACGCAAAAGGATGAGGAGTCAAATGTTTATAGTCCAGAAATGCTTCAGCTATTAGAAATTCCGTCAATATATTGTTAGTCAAAATGTTAGAAAAATGATCAAAAAATAAAAAAAATCTAAATAAAAAAAAATTTTTTGTGTAAAATATTTTTTTACATTTTTTAAAATATTTTTATTTGAGCAAATCGATAAAAATAAAGGTAAAAAATTAAATAATTTTTTTTAAAATTGTTTTCTATGAGAAAATTCAATTATCACTTGACGCCCTATAAATGGGTGAATGGGTGGGCGTGGCACATTGTCCACTAGATATATAAATTTTACATCAATTCACTGGCAAAAGCCGTTTAAATTATTCGATTATCTTATTTGGTCGACGACCCATAGATACACTAAGATACCAACGACTAGGACAACACGAGCCAAAAGGACAACGAGGACCCCGCTACTGAACCAGGGAAACGAAGCTACGGAGTTCTTCAAACTCTTTTTTTCAAACCAGATACGGGTGAGCGAGGCGAGGCCGGCACAAATACTTAAATTTACTTCGTCTGTGTGTGTGTGCTGACAGGGAGAAAAGGGACAAGAAAAACACGATTACATAGCTAGAAAATCACGAGAAAACAACATGTTATTTCCCTACTCCACCTAGTAAATCACGCTACCCACTGTACCCGTCCTCTCCACCTCGGCTGCCGTTGGGCAATTCTAGGCACCGAACTGGGCAGGACGGGAACAGGAGCTCCACGCTGCTGAGATTAATTCCGGGCGTAGGCGCGGGCGGCGGCCTTTGGGTCGTTCCAAGCCGCCTGTCCAATGTCAGGGTGCGCCGCAGGGATTAGCCCAGGCGCAGCCACTGGCTATCGCAAGTCACAGGGCAATATTTTGGGAGGGCGACGGCCCGCCGTTGGGACACCCCAGGCGGGGCCGCCGAGCCGAGCCTCTGTTTTGGTTTCACGAGATTACCATCGGTTTAAAAATAGCGCCAAACTCTTTTTAGAGAATAATGACTATAGCTCTGTCTGGATTAGAACCTTCGCAAGCATTTCTTAATAGTCATAGGGTGCTCTGAAAAACATAAGCTCAAGAACTTAACTGATGTTTTCGAGAAATGTAGGCAACACAACCTAAAGTTACATCCTGAAAAATGTTAATTTTTCAAGCATGAAGTCACTTTCTTAGGACATAAAGGCACAGATAAAGGAATCTTGCCCGACTACAAAAAATACGACGTCATTCCAAATTATCCCACATGATGCGGACAGCGCTAGAAGATTCATTGCATTTTGCAACTATTAAATAAAGAATTTTCCTGAATACTCCCGTAGAAAAATCTACCCAGAGTCCAACAATGCCCGGAATACCGGCCGTGGTTTGTAAGAATTCATTATATAAGACCCTCACAGCAGTCCGAACTTCGAAAACAATATTTGATTCGAGGCTTGCCCCTGATCTCGCATCGGAAGATGTTCTAGCCTATATACAAGGGAAAACCCAATCTGGTAATATCAAGGTGGAAAAATTTTCGTATGCCAGAGACATTTCATCATTTAAGATAAACGTCTCATCCCAACTCTTTGACACTATTTGCTAGGCTGACTTCTGGCCCGAGTACGTTATAGTCAAGGAGTACGAGGCTCGAAAGAAGAGAAATCGGCCTGCCGGAATTCAACTGCCCAGGCCGTCTCAATCCTCAGTGTCCTCAGCTGTACCTTCTGTCCCAAAATCTAACCTCTTCCCTACAACTTTCCTATCAGAATACTAGGGGCTTATGCAGTAAGCTCTCTAGATTATATTCCGATAGCCTTTCCTTCGCACCCCAGGTGATTGAATTTACTGAAACCTGGTTGAAGCCGGGGATCCTCTGCTCCGAAATTCTTCCATGTTAGTACACCATTTATAGATTAGACCGTCTTCTCCAGCGTGGTGGCGGAGTTTTAATTGCCGTTGACTCCTGCCTCATCTCGGAACGGGTGGTATCTAATGACTTTTTGGACATCGAATTTATCTGCGTAAAACGATCATTTACAGGTAGTTGCATTTATGTAACCTGCTCTTACATCCCTCCGTCTTCGGAAGAGCTTATTTATTGGAAACACCTTTCGGCAATTCAGGCAGTTTTCAATAGGCTTTCTGATAGGGACCAATTAATGGCTTTGGGTGACTTCAACATACCTGGAGCTCACTGGTCTTTTGATGGTGTGTCCAATGTCCTTCACACTGCGGCACAGCATGACCTCATAAATGGCTTGCTTGACTTATCATTATCTCAAGTTAATCATGTCTTTAATTCTTTAAACCTCTTACTGGATCTATGCTTTGTCTCCGATCCTGCAGGCGTAAACCTAATTAGGGTTCCTCCAATGACAGAACCAGAAGATCCTTTTCATCCAACTTTCAAAGTAACTATCGACACTGGGACACTTTTAGTAACAACATCTGGTAGTAGATTAAACAGAGTAGGCGGTTTCTGAAAGGCAAACTATCAGAGGCTAAGCGCTTTAATAACACAATTTGAGCTCTGCCATGGCAACCGCAGTAAATATTTTTACAGTGCCATGAACTCATTTTTCGCCTTATGTGTTTCGGAAACCTATCCGTTGATCTCTAATAATCCACCTTGGTTCAACAAAGAGCTGACAGGTGTAAGAAATGTAAAACCTAGGCTTTCATATTAAATATAAACTCTACGCCTTAAAAACTGCACTTCCTTTTTATCTTTAGTGCTCGGTCTAACTTTACCGTACTTAGCGCTCGGTATTATAAACTTTTTTTGACTCGTTATAAGATCTAGTTCACGCACATTTTAATAACTTTGTTAACTCTAAACGTAAACCCAATTAATATCCTTCTTTTCTGTCATTTATGTGTACAACAGTAAATTCTGATCAAGCCAAAGCAGATCTTTTTTCTGAGTTTTTAAAACTATATATTCGCCCATAACCACTTTAGATGAAATGTTTCTTCAGCTATAACCAGTTCGAACTTCATTTTTAGTCCTATCTTAAACGAAAGCTTACTTATTTTTAATCTTCACTGTGTTAAGCTAGTATGTATATTCACCAGGACCCGATGGAATACCCGACTCTGTGCTTAAGTACTATTCCGAGGCGCTGTGGCCTTCTTAAATTGTTTACCTTACCTTTAGAATCGTCAGAATTTCCCCTTTTTTGGAAGGAATCATTTATTATTCCTCTTCAAAGAAAAAGGTAGCAAATTGGATGCCACTAACTTGCAACATCTATGCAGATCCGTCATCTCTCCATGTCAGCATGGTTTTATGAACTTAACTCTGGAACTTAACTCTTTTGTTATTAGGGGCTTTCAACAAAACATTCAAACCGATGTTATTTACACGGACTTTAGTAAAGCTTTCGACTCGGTTAATCATTCTTTTCCTAGTGATCTAATGTGGATTTCGAGTTATCTAAGTGATAGGAATCAAAAAGTTCTGTCCAGAAACGTTCAATCCAACAGCCTCAGTGTCACATCTGGCGTCCCACAGGGTAGCCACCTTGGGCCACTGCTGTTTACATTGTTTATTAATGACTTGCTGCTGGCTCTAACCAAATCTAGAGTACTCATGTATGCTGATGACGTTAAACTTTGCTTGCAGTATAGGGACAGTTCATGTCAATCAGACCTACAATCGGATCTTGACAATTTACAAGCACGGTGTCATGCTAACGCTTTAAACCTCTACAGCTCAAAATGCAAACTGATGACATTTTCATGCGTCACTCCCCTGTTTGTCAAATATGCTTCACGACTACTCTTTGGAAAAAATTACTCTTGTAGACGATCTGGGTGGTTGCCTGGATCCTAAACTTGCGTTCTCCGAATATATTACTTGTATGGTTAACAAAACCAGATACATGCTTGTATTCCCCTTTTACTTTGTTAGTTTGCCCCATATTGAAGTACGGTTTTTGTGGCTGGAGTCATTAGTTCGGAGTCCATTGAACCGCATTGAATTGTCCAAAAAAACTTTTTGCTTTTGGCCCTCCGTGGCCAAACATGGGATTCTGACCTAAAATTTCCGTCTTACTCAAGTTGACTTCTCCTAATTAATTTACCTTCCCTAGCTAACTGTTGAACGGTGTTTGACGTCGCCTTTTTACATAAATTCATTCACGGTGTATGAAGAGCCCCAACCTGCTAAGTTAGTTCAATTTCCATGTACCCCGTATAACATCTACAACTCATATTCGTTGATCACTGAGAGTTTAAAGTGCATGATACCTTCCAAAACTAAAAACTTTATTCCTTGTGGAATAAGACGGAATTGTATCATATAGTTTCCTAGTTCTATTATTTATTTATTCAACCCGCAGCCAAATCCACTTAAATATGAAGCTATTGTGTATAGCTTGAGTTAAAACTTAAAGAAATGAGAAATGAGCACCTCCTCCACGACTCCGGCTCATTAGAAACAAAAAAAGTAAATGTAAAATGTCAAATCTGAAAGCCTAAGTCCACAGAATGAACAATTTTGAAAAGAATATAACAATTGGATTTTTGGAAGGCATTTGAAAAATAAGTTCGTTTTTCGTTTTCCGTAAAAGTTTTTTTCTATAAAAATAGTAATTTGGAAAATTTTGAAATGTTATTGTGATAATAGTTTATTTTATGCGTTTCTCTCCGTACTTCACTCTCTTTGGCTTCTCCCTCTTGCGCTCTTGCTTTTTGACAGAATTGCATTTTTGCATTTACTTGAAATTTTAACTCATTGTCCGTTAACTGATGCTATGAGCATTATGCTAGTCGCCAAATAATTTGCTGACCTTTTTGCTTTTATCCGTTTGTCCGTTATCTGATGCTATGAGTCCTTAGAATAAGTACATGGAATAAATCGAATATTAAATCGAAAATAGATGTCGATATAGATGCTGGGCTTATGGAAAATGTTTATTTTCATTGAAGAACTAACATTTTCAATGGACAGAACTGGCTTAACAAGTTATGGTTTACCAGAAGCAAACAAAAGGGACAACGGAGGATATACCTTGATTACTCATTGTTTGGGATGAATATACTATTGCACATAAAGGTGCAATTGAAGCTCTTGTTAGATCGATAAATGATTTAATAATATAATTTTATTAATGATTTATTAATGGAAGGTACAGTACTATTGTCTCCGGTGCCCGGTGGTGTTGTAAAATGTCTCTTACGCGTCTTCATTAACTTGGTGACGAATCTGCAAGTAGTTTTCCCAAACATTACCTAAAATAGGAGATGGAGATTATCCGACTCTTGGAAGGAAAATAATAATAATTTCATCAAGCTTGGATACTGTAGTATGCCCTTTGGACTAACTTACTTCAACCATTTTTTTCAAATATTCAAAATATTGTACAAAAGTCATAAATGATAGACATATAGATTTTACTGTAACAAATAATTTGATATGCAATGTTCAATATGCACTCAGCCAAGAGCCTTATAATTCGATCTGATGGACAAACAAAGAATACCGTATATAGAGCTGTTTTAAAATAACTTTTAAGAATATTTTAATTTATATTTGGCTTAAAACGCTTTAAATAACAAGAAAGAAAGCTAACTTCGGCTAGTCGAAGTTTTTTCAACCTTTCAAAATCTATTTTTTTTATTCTACATTCAAGAATGTATGATAGATGTTTTTATAGCAGAGCAAGTAATAAAATTAAGATCCTCAATAACAAATAATGTTTAGTACCATTCTGATTCATAATTGTACCCACTGTACCCGTCCTCTCCACCTCGGCTGCCGTTGGGCAATTCTAGGCACCGAACTGGGCAGGACGGGAACAGGAGCGCCACTCTGCTGAGATTAATTCCGGGCGTAGGCGCGGGCGGCGGCCTTTGGGTCGTTCCAAGCCGCCTGTCCAATGTCAGGGTGCGCCGCAGGGATTAGCCCAGGCGCAGCCACTGGCTATCGCAAGTCACAGGGCAATATTTTGGGAGGGCGACGGCCCGCCGTTGGGACACCCCAGGCGGGGCCGCCGAGCCGCCTCTGTTTTGGTTTCACGAGATTACCATCGGTTTAAAAATAGCGCCAAACTCTTTTTAGAGAATAATGACTATAGCTCTGTCTGGATTAGAACCTTCGCAAGCATTTCTTAATAGTCATAGTCATTGACTTAATAGTCATAGGGTGCTCTGAAAAACATAAGCTCAAGAACTTAACTGATGTTTTCGAGAAATGTAGGCAACACAACCTAAAGTTACATCCTGAAAAATGTTAATTTTTCAAGCATGAAGTCACTTTCTTAGGACATAAAGGCACAGATAAAGGAATCTTGCCCGACTACAAAAAATACGACGTCATTCCAAATTATCCCACATGATGCGGACAGCGCTAGAAGATTCATTGCATTTTGCAACTATTAAATAAAGAATTTTCCTGAATACTCCCGTAGAAAAATCTACCCAGAGTCCAACAATGCCCGGAATACCGGCCGTGGTTTGTAACAATTCATTATATAAGACCCTCACAGCAGTCCGAACTTCGAAAACAATATTTGATTCGAGGCTTGCCCCTGATCTCGCATCGGAAGATGTTCTAGCCTATATACAAGGGAAAACCCAATCTGGTAATATCAAGGTGGAAAAATTTTCGTATGCCAGAGACATTTCATCATTTAAGATAAACGTCTCATCCCAACTCTTTGACACTATTTGCTAGGCTGACTTCTGGCCCGAGTACGTTATAGTCAAGGAGTACGAGGCTCGAAAGAAGAGAAATCGGCCTGCCGGAATTCAACTGCCCAGGCCGTCTCAATCCTCAGTGTCCTCAGCTGTACCTTCTTTCCCAAAATCTAACCTCTTCCCTACAACTTTCCTATCAGAATACTAGGGGCTTATGCAGTAAGCTCTCTAGATTATATTCCGATAGCCTTTCCTTCGCACCCCAGGTGATTGAATTTACTGAAACCTGGTTGAAGCCGGGGATCCTCTGCTCCGAAATTCTTCCATGTTAGTACACCATTTATAGATTAGACCGTCTTCTCCAGCGTGGTGGCGGAGTTTTAATTGCCGTTGACTCCTGCCTCATCTCGGAACGGGTGGTATCTAATGACTTTTTGGACATCGAATTTATCTGCGTAAAACGATCATTTACAGGTAGTTGCATTTATGTAACCTGCTCTTACATCCCTCCGTCTTCGGAAGAGCTTATTTATTGGAAACACCTTTCGGCAATTCAGGCAGTTTTCAATAGGCTTTCTGATAGGGACCAATTAATGGCTTTGGGTGACTTCAACATACCTGGAGCTCACTGGTCTTTTGATGGTGTGTCCAATGTCCTTCACACTGCGGCACAGCATGACCTCATAAATGGCTTGCTTGACTTATCATTATCTCAAGTTAATCATGTCTTTAATTCTTTAAACCTCTTACTGGATCTATGCTTTGTCTCCGATCCTGCAGGCGTAAACCTAATTAGGGTTCCTCCAATGACAGAACCAGAAGATCCTTTTCATCCAACTTTCAAAGTAACTATCGACACTGGGACACTTTTAGTAACAACATCTGGTAGTAGATTAAACAGAGTAGGCGGTTTCTGAAAGGCAAACTATCAGAGGCTAAGCGCTTTAATAACACAATTTGAGCTCTGCCATGGCAACCGCAGTAAATATTTTTACAGTGCCATGAACTCATTTTTCGCCTTATGTGTTTCGGAAACCTATCCGTTGATCTCTAATAATCCACCTTGGTTCAACAAAGAGCTGACAGGTGTAAGAAATGTAAAACCTAGGCTTTCATATTAAATATAAACTCTACGCCTTAAAAACTGCACTTCCTTTTTATCTTTAGTGCTCGGTCTAACTTTACCGTACTTAGCGCTCGGTATTATAAACTTTTTTTGACTCGTTATAAGATCTAGTTCACGCACATTTTAATAACTTTGTTAACTCTAAACGTAAACCCAATTAATATCCTTCTTTTCTGTCATTTATGTGTACAACAGTAAATTCTGATCAAGCCAAAGCAGATCTTTTTTCTGAGTTTTTAAAACTATATATTCGCCCATAACCACTTTAGATGAAATGTTTCTTCAGCTATAACCAGTTCGAACTTCATTTTTAGTCCTATCTTAAACGAAAGCTTACTTATTTTTAATCTTCACTGTGTTAAGCTAGTATGTATATTCACCAGGACCCGATGGAATACCCGACTCTGTGCTTAAGTACTATTCCGAGGCGCTGTGGCCTTCTTAAATTGTTTACCTTACCTTTAGAATCGTCAGAATTTCCCCTTTTTTGGAAGGAATCATTTATTATTCCTCTTCAAAGAAAAAGGTAGCAAATTGGATGCCACTAACTTGCAACATCTATGCAGATCCGTCATCTCTCCATGTCAGCATGGTTTTATGAACTTAACTCTGGAACTTAACTCTTTTGTTATTAGGGGCTTTCAACAAAACATTCAAACCGATGTTATTTACACGGACTTTAGTAAAGCTTTCGACTCGGTTAATCATTCTTTTCCTAGTGATCTAATGTGGATTTCGAGTTATCTAAGTGATAGGAATCAAAAAGTTCTGTCCAGAAACGTTCAATCCAACAGCCTCAGTGTCACATCTGGCGTCCCACAGGGTAGCCACCTTGGGCCACTGCTGTTTACATTGTTTATTAATGACTTGCTGCTGGCTCTAACCAAATCTAGAGTACTCATGTATGCTGATGACGTTAAACTTTGCTTGCAGTATAGGGACAGTTCATGTCAATCAGACCTACAATCGGATCTTGACAATTTACAAGCACGGTGTCATGCTAACGCTTTAAATCTCTACAGCTCAAAATGCAAACTGATGACATTTTCATGCGTCACTCCCCTGTTTGTCAAATATGCTTCACGACTACTCTTTGGAAAAAATTACTCTTGTAGACGATCTGGGTGGTTGCCTGGATCCTAAACTTGCGTTCTCCGAATATATTACTTGTATGGTTAACAAAACCAGATACATGCTTGTATTCCCCTTTTACTTTGTTAGTTTGCCCCATATTGAAGTACGGTTTTTGTGGCTGGAGTCATTAGTTCGGAGTCCATTGAACCGCATTGAATTGTCCAAAAAAACTTTTTGCTTTTGGCCCTCCGTGGCCAAACATGGGATTCTGACCTAAAATTTCCGTCTTACTCAAGTTGACTTCTCCTAATTAATTTACCTTCCCTAGCTAACTGTTGAACGGTGTTTGACGTCGCCTTTTTACATAAATTCATTCACGGTGTATGAAGAGCCCCAACCTGCTAAGTTAGTTCAATTTCCATGTACCCCGTATAACATCTACAACTCATATTCGTTGATCACTGAGAGTTTAAAGTGCATGATACCTTCCAAAACTAAAAACTTTATTCCTTGTGGAATAAGACGGAATTGTATCATATAGTTTCCTAGTTCTATTATTTATTTATTCAACCCGCAGCCAAATCCACTTAAATATGAAGCTATTGTGTATAGCTTGAGTTAAAACTTAAAGAAATGAGAAATGAGCACCTCCTCCACGACTCCGGCTCATTAGAAACAAAAAAAGTAAATGTAAAATGTCAAATCTGAAAGCCTAAGTCCACAGAATGAACAATTTTGAAAAGAATATAACAATTGGATTTTTGGAAGGCATTTGAAAAATAAGTTCGTTTTTCGTTTTCCGTAAAAGTTTTTTTCTATAAAAATAGTAATTTGGAAAATTTTGAAATGTTATTGTGATAATAGTTTATTTTATGCGTTTCTCTCCGTACTTCACTCTCTTTGGCTTCTCCCTCTTGCGCTCTTGCTTTTTGACAGAATTGCATTTTTGCATTTACTTGAAATTTTAACTCATTGTCCGTTAACTGATGCTATGAGCATTATGCTAGTCGCCAAATAATTTGCTGACCTTTTTGCTTTTATCCGTTTGTCCGTTATCTGATGCTATGAGTCCTTAGAATAAGTACATGGAATAAATCGAATAATAAATCGAAAATAGATGTCGATATAGATGCTGGGCTTATGGAAAATGTTTATTTTCATTGAAGAACTAACATTTTCAATGGACAGAACTGGCTTAACAAGTTATGGTTTACCAGAAGCAAACAAAAGGGACAACGGAGGATATACCTTGATTACTCATTGTTTGGGATGAATATACTATTGCACATAAAGGTGCAATTGAAGCTCTTGTTAGATCGATAAATGATTTAATAATATAATTTTATTAATGATTTATTAATGGAAGGTACAGTACTATTGTCTCCGGTGCCCGGTGGTGTTGTAAAATGTCTCTTACGCGTCTTCATTAACTTGGTGACGAATCTGCAAGTAGTTTTCCCAAACATTACCTAAAATAGGAGATGGAGATTATCCGACTCTTGGAAGGAAAATAATAATAATTTCATCAAGCTTGGATACTGTAGTATGCCCTTTGGACTAACTTACTTCAACCATTTTTTTCAAATATTCAAAATATTGTACAAAAGTCATAAATGATAGACATATAGATTTTACTGTAACAAATAATTTGATATGCAATGTTCAATATGCACTCAGCCAAGAGCCTTATAATTCGATCTGATGGACAAACAAAGAATACCGTATATAGAGCTGTTTTAAAATAACTTTTAAGAATATTTTAATTTATATTTGGCTTAAAACGCTTTAAATAACAAGAAAGAAAGCTAACTTCGGCTAGTCGAAGTTTTTTCAACCTTTCAAAATCTATTTTTTTTATTCTACATTCAAGAATGTATGATAGATGTTTTTATAGCAGAGCATTTAATAAAATTAAGATCCTCAATAACAAATAATGTTTAGTACCATTCTGATTCATAATTGTACCCACTGTACCCGTCCTCTCCACCTCGGCTGCCGTTGGACAATTCTAGGCACCGAACTGGGCAGGACGGGAACAGGAGCGCCACTCTGCTGAGATTAATTCCGGGCGTAGGCGCGGGCGGCGGCCTTTGGGTCGTTCCAAGCCGCCTGTCCAATGTCAGGGTGCGCCGCAGGGATTAGCCCAGGCGCAGCCACTGGCTATCGCAAGTCACAGGGCAATATTTTGGGAGGGCGACGGCCCGCCGTTGGGACACCCCAGGCGGGGCCGCCGAGCCGCCTCTGTTTTGGTTTCACGAGATTACCATCGGTTTAAAAATAGCGCCAAACTCTTTTTAGAGAATAATGACTATAGCTCTGTCTGGATTAGAACCTTCGCAAGCATTTCTTAATAGTCATAGTCATTGACTTAATAGTCATAGGGTGCTCTGAAAAACATAAGCTCAAGAACTTAACTGATGTTTTCGAGAAATGTAGGCAACACAACCTAAAGTTACATCCTGAAAAATGTTAATTTTTCAAGCATGAAGTCACTTTCTTAGGACATAAAGGCACAGATAAAGGAATCTTGCCCGACTACAAAAAATACGACGTCATTCCAAATTATCCCACATGATGCGGACAGCGCTAGAAGATTCATTGCATTTTGCAACTATTAAATAAAGAATTTTCCTGAATACTCCCGTAGAAAAATCTACCCAGAGTCCAACAATGCCCGGAATACCGGCCGTGGTTTGTAACAATTCATTATATAAGACCCTCACAGCAGTCCGAACTTCGAAAACAATATTTGATTCGAGGCTTGCCCCTGATCTCGCATCGGAAGATGTTCTAGCCTATATACAAGGGAAAACCCAATCTGGTAATATCAAGGTGGAAAAATTTTCGTATGCCAGAGACATTTCATCATTTAAGATAAACGTCTCATCCCAACTCTTTGACACTATTTGCTAGGCTGACTTCTGGCCCGAGTACGTTATAGTCAAGGAGTACGAGGCTCGAAAGAAGAGAAATCGGCCTGCCGGAATTCAACTGCCCAGGCCGTCTCAATCCTCAGTGTCCTCAGCTGTACCTTCTGTCCCAAAATCTAACCTCTTCCCTACAACTTTCCTATCAGAATACTAGGGGCTTATGCAGTAAGCTCTCTAGATTATATTCCGATAGCCTTTCCTTCGCACCCCAGGTGATTGAATTTACTGAAACCTGGTTGAAGCCGGGGATCCTCTGCTCCGAAATTCTTCCATGTTAGTACACCAATTATAGATTAGACCGTCTTCTCCAGCGTGGTGGCGGAGTTTTAATTGCCGTTGACTCCTGCCTCATCTCGGAACGGGTGGTATCTAATGACTTTTTGGACATCGAATTTATCTGCGTAAAACGATCATTTACAGGTAGTTGCATTTATGTAACCTGCTCTTACATCCCTCCGTCTTCGGAAGAGCTTATTTATTGGAAACACCTTTCGGCAATTCAGGCAGTTTTCAATAGGCTTTCTGAGACCAATTAATGGCTTTGGGTGACTTCAACATACCTGGAGCTCACTGGTCTTTTGATGGTGTGTCCAATGTCCTTCACACTGCGGCACAGCATGACCTCATAAATGGCTTGCTTGACTTATCATTATCTCAAGTTAACCATGTCTTTAATTCTTTAAACCGCTTACTGGATCTATGCTTTGTCTCCGATCCTGCAGGCGTAAACCTAATTAGGGTTCCTCCAATGACAGAACCAGAAGATCCTTTTCATCCAACTTTCAAAGTAACTATCGACACTGGGACACTTTTAGTAACAACATCTGGTAGTAGATTAAACAGAGTAGGCGGTTTCTGAAAGGCAAACTATCAGAGGCTAAGCGCTTTAATAACACAATTTGAGCTCTGCCATGGCAACCGCAGTAAATATTTTTACAGTGCCATGAACTCATTTTTCGCCTTATGTGTTTCGGAAACCTATCCGTTGATCTCTAATAATCCACCTTGGTTCAACAAAGAGCTGACAGGTGTAAGAAATGTAAAACCTAGGCTTTCATATTAAATATAAACTCTACGCCTTAAAAACTGCACTTCCTTTTTATCTTTAGTGCTCGGTCTAACTTTACCGTACTTAGCGCTCGGTATTATAAACTTTTTTTGACTCGTTATAAGATCTAGTTCACGCACATTTTAATAACTTTGTTAACTCTAAACGTAAACCCAATTAATATCCTTCTTTTCTGTCATTTATGTGTACAACAGTAAATTCTGATCAAGCCAAAGCAGATCTTTTTTCTGAGTTTTTAAAACTATATATTCGCCCATCACCACTTTAGATGAAATGTTTCTTCAGCTATAACCAGTTCGAACTTCATTTTTAGTCCTATCTTAAACGAAAGCTTACTTATTTTTAATCTTCACTGTGTTAAGCTAGTATGTATATTCACCAGGACCCGATGGAATACCCGACTCTGTGCTTAAGTACTATTCCGAGGCGCTGTGGCCTTCTTAAATTGTTTACCTTACCTTTAGAATCGTCAGAATTTCCCCTTTTTTGGAAGGAATCATTTATTATTCCTCTTCAAAGAAAAAGGTAGCAAATTGGATGCCACTAACTTGCAACATCTATGCAGATCCGTCATCTCTCCATGTCAGCATGGTTTTATGAACTTAACTCTGGAACTTAACTCTTTTGTTATTAGGGGCTTTCAACAAAACATTCAAACCGATGTTATTTACACGGACTTTAGTAAAGCTT
The DNA here is from genome assembly GCA_035046345.1 of Drosophila birchii. Taxonomy (NCBI): domain Eukaryota; kingdom Metazoa; phylum Arthropoda; class Insecta; order Diptera; family Drosophilidae; genus Drosophila; species Drosophila birchii. The sequence continues at coordinate 2,064,296 of JAWNOA010000141.1, read as the reverse complement.
TCGACTCGGTTAATCATTCTTTTCCTAGTGATCTAATGTGGATTTCGAGTTATCTAAGTGATAGGAATCAAAAAGTTCTGTCCAGAAACGTTCAATCCAACAGCCTCAGTGTCACATCTGGCGTCCCACAGGGTAGCCACCTTGGGCCACTGCTGTTTACATTGTTTATTAATGACTTGCTGCTGGCTCTAACCAAATCTAGAGTACTCATGTATGCTGATGACGTTAAACTTTGCTTGCAGTATAGGGACAGTTCATGTCAATCAGACCTACAATCGGATCTTGACAATTTACAAGCACGGTGTCATGCTAACGCTTTAAATCTCTACAGCTCAAAATGCAAACTGATGACATTTTCATGCGTCACTCCCCTGTTTGTCAAATATGCTTCACGACTACTCTTTGGAAAAAATTACTCTTGTAGACGATCTGGGTGGTTGCCTGGATCCTAAACTTGCGTTCTCCGAATATATTACTTGTATGGTTAACAAAACCAGATACATGCTTGTATTCCCCTTTTACTTTGTTAGTTTGCCCCATATTGAAGTACGGTTTTTGTGGCTGGAGTCATTAGTTCGGAGTCCATTGAACCGCATTGAATTGTCCAAAAAAACTTTTTGCTTTTGGCCCTCCGTGGCCAAACATGGGATTCTGACCTAAAATTTCCGTCTTACTCTTTATAACTTTAAACTTTATTCCTTGTGGAATAAGACGGAATTGTATCATATAGTTTCCTAGTTCTATTATTTATTTATTCAACCCGCAGCCAAATCCACTTAAATATGAAGCTATTGTGTATAGCTTGAGTTAAAACTTAAAGAAATGAGAAATGAGCACCTCCTCCACGACTCCGGCTCATTAGAAACAAAAAAAGTAAATGTAAAATGTCAAATCTGAAAGCCTAAGTCCACAGAATGAACAATTTTGAAAAGAATATAACAATTGGATTTTTGGAAGGCATTTGAAAAATAAGTTCGTTTTTCGTTTTCCGTAAAAGTTTTTTTCTATAAAAATAGTAATTTGGAAAATTTTGAAATGTTATTGTGATAATAGTTTATTTTATGCGTTTCTCTCCGTACTTCACTCTCTTTGGCTTCTCCCTCTTGCGCTCTTGCTTTTTGACAGAATTGCATTTTTGCATTTACTTGAAATTTTAACTCATTGTCCGTTAACTGATGCTATGAGCATTATGCTAGTCGCCAAATAATTTGCTGACCTTTTTGCTTTTATCCGTTTGTCCGTTATCTGATGCTATGAGTCCTTAGAATAAGTACATGGAATAAATCGAATAATAAATCGAAAATAGATGTCGATATAGATGCTGGGCTTATGGAAAATGTTTATTTTCATTGAAGAACTAACATTTTCAATGGACAGAACTGGCTTAACAAGTTATGGTTTACCAGAAGCAAACAAAAGGGACAACGGAGGATATACCTTGATTACTCATTGTTTGGGATGAATATACTATTGCACATAAAGGTGCAATTGAAGCTCTTGTTAGATCGATAAATGATTTAATAATATAATTTTATTAATGATTTATTAATGGAAGGTACAGTACTATTGTCTCCGGTGCCCGGTGGTGTTGTAAAATGTCTCTTACGCGTCTTCATTAACTTGGTGACGAATCTGCAAGTAGTTTTCCCAAACATTACCTAAAATAGGAGATGGAGATTATCCGACTCTTGGAAGGAAAATAATAATAATTTCATCAAGCTTGGATACTGTAGTATGCCCTTTGGACTAACTTACTTCAACCATTTTTTTCAAATATTCAAAATATTGTACAAAAGTCATAAATGATAGACATATAGATTTTACTGTAACAAATAATTTGATATGCAATGTTCAATATGCACTCAGCCAAGAGCCTTATAATTCGAGCTGATGGACAAACAAAGAATACCGTATATAGAGCTGTTTTAAAATAACTTTTAAGAATATTTTAATTTATATTTGGCTTAAAACGCTTTAAATAACAAGAAAGAAAGCTAACTTCGGCTAGTCGAAGTTTTTTCAACCTTTCAAAATCTATTTTTTTTATTCTACATTCAAGAATGTATGATAGATGTTTTTATAGCAGAGCATTTAATAAAATTAAGATCCTCAATAACAAATAATGTTTAGTACCATTCTGATTCATAATTGTGTGTGTCCATTATTTTGTCCGAGACTTTACATAGCACTCCGACAAATATACGGATATAATTAATCGCCAAATGAAACACCGCAGGCAATGATGCGGGCACCAAGCTAGTTAATTATATGTATACATGTCTCTAGAGCTCCTATCTGATTTTTTTGACTACATCGAGATCATTCCCACTGATCCAACTACATACTATAAAGGTCTACAAATTTCGGAGGTCTATATTAGCTTTCTAACTTTTCCAGACAAATGGAATCGGTCTGTGTAATTTGTTAAAGGTAAAGATTTGTATTTAATGTAATATATTATAAATCCCTTGACTACAGCCGTAACGTTTCGTATGCATAGTATGCTTCATTGACCGCATGGAACGGGCGCATAGAGCGGAAATAAAATTATTTACAAGTTTTTGTTGTGATGAACCTTTGGATGTTTTAAAGAAAGTCGGGATCGTATACAGAAATGGTTCGGAACCTATTTTTTATATATATAATAATACAATGGCATACAATTGTTGCGTCTATCAAAATAGAAACATATATTTATGGCATATTAAGTACTCACTTAACGCCAACAGAGTTATTCTCCTTGTGTATAAAATGCAGATATGAAAACCAAAATGCAATCGGATTAGAGGAAGCTCTTTATATTATGCGCTATCACAGGTAAAATTTAGTTTTATGTTGTAAAGCTGAATCTAATATGTTTTTACAGAAAACTTATGCAGGACAGAAAACTATCGCATTATATTTCAAAGGAAATACTGACCTCAGAGACTTTTGTTAAAAAACACTCTTTAAAGAAAAGAATCGCGAGATCTAACCAAGGCATCAAGGAAATGGAAAATGTTGGCTCACTGACTCAAGAATTTAGTGCATCCAAATTTTGGCTGCAAAGGTATATAAAACTTTCATATATAACACACATTTTCTTCCTATTCTTTCGTTTTACTATGTGGGGAAAAAGGTTCAAGCTCGACCAAATCTAATTAATGCACGGTATCCATAGATTATAAAGGTAGTTTTAGGCTTACAAATAAATTACAAGCACCGTCTGTGCGTTAAATAAAAATTATAAAAAACTAACTATAAATATTAAATATTACGAAGTGAAGTTTTTCTTAATTACCATATTATGTTTTTAATTTAGTTAATGTTTTCTACTTTATAAGGTCCAGTAAATTGCTAGTATAACTGTAACGTGTGTTATTTATTGAGTGTTAGTGTTAGTTATTGGGTGTGACATGATTTCCTATTATTGGTTCAATATTGTTTATATTTTTAACTCTTGTAAGGTATTCTAATTTTAGCCAGAATTTTGCAACGCAGTGAAGGAGACATCTGCAACCCTATACTTTATATATATTCATGAACAGCATCAACAGCCAAGTCAATATATCCATGTCCGTAGGTTCGTTTCTACTCAACTAGTCCCTCAGTTAAAATCAGAATGAAACATTGCAACTAGTCTTATTTATACTCTTACTTGTACACAAGTCGAAACGGGCCGAATCGGACCACTATATCATATAGCTGCCAAATGCCATTTTATATTATTCTAGAATTTTGGTTTTAATGGCAGCATCATATAGCTCCATAGGAAGAATCCGAAAAAATTATTATATTAAAAATAAAACCAAAATTCTAAAATAATAATAAGTTGCCTCATCTCAAAATTGATGAAAAAATTGTGAGAAACAGCGAACTTATGATTTTTTCTTTTATTTCCCTGATTACACAGTGCAACACGATTTCTGTATCTGGAATAAGACAAACCTTTTCTTATAGATTTTTGGACGCTGAATCCGAATCTGTAATCAGAATTTGTCTATCTCGTAACAGCAAAAAACGCGTTTAAAGATGTGCTAGAAACTTCTAGCACATACTTCTATAATGATGACCAAGTGGTCATTCATCGGATACATTTTTATACCCTTACAGGGTATTATAATTTCAGTCAGAAGTTTGCAACGCAGTGAAGGAGACCTCTCCGACCCTATAATATTCTTGATATATATATTCTTGATCAGGATCAACAGCCGAGTTTATTCAATTGCATATCATTTGTCTATTAGAGATGTATCCGATGAATGACCACTTGGTCATCATTATAGAAGTATTTAGCTATATTTTGCGAAAAGAACGAAGTTTCTAGCAAATCTTGAAACCGAGTTATATTACTGTAAAGTAGGGCAAAAACAGCGTTTTTGGCAACTTTAAACGCGTTTTTGCAAAAATGTTACGTGATAGACAAATTCTGATTTCAGATTCGGATTCAGCGTCCAAAAATCTGGTAGTGGCTGGGTTAAGGGTGCTATGTATGTTTTTTTTAGGGGTTGAGTTCGCCGAATTTTCGCATCTTGCTTTACATTGTTTTTGAAGGGAAGTCTGGTGAAATTTAAGAGGATAAGTTTTCAATGGATAGGTTCTTTGCTTGTTTAAATGTTAGCCTAAATTTGGCATTTGCTTTTTTATATTCTATAATGTTTTCGGTCGAGATTTCTCTTTTTAAAATTTTCCATCTTTTCATTTTTTTTCCTAAGTGATTTGATGTTGTTTTTCCACCTTGGAGCTTTGCCTTTTGTGGGATGTGTTTGAGGAATTGTATTATGTTGTAAGGATGTATCTGGCCGGGTTGAACCTCAGCGGCCCAGAGTCCCTTCCAGAAAATATTTATATTTTTGGAAACGCTAAAACATGGAGGTGCCGTTAATTTGCGCTAGGGGGGGGCTTTCAATAGCGCAAAGACAGCAGAATTTTCCATTTCCAATTGGGACTAAGATTACCGCCGGCCTGGGATAGCTCAGCGGCTGGATTCCCGCCCTACAGACTGGATGAAACGGCCCGGAATGGTTCCAGCGGCCGATATTTCCATTTCCCTACCTGAATCCTACACTCGCGGCCCCCCTTCGCCTGTAATAATTTCAATGCAAACCTTGTCACTTGCACTTTGTCTGGAGAAAACTTTACTGCGATGCTTGCTGGTTATCACGAGATTAATGTTTCTTGCAATTTTTAGTCCGTCCGTGACCCAATTTCTGCTTTCTGTGCGCCGAAAGAGAAAAGCGTTAGAGGTAATGGCGGCGTAGGTAATGGACAACTTTGGTAGCGCTGTGGTCGCTGCTTGCACCGTGGGTTCCGGGCTGCGGAATGCGCTGCTCGCAGGTTGACTCGCTGGTTGCACCGTTGGTGCGAGGTCGTCCTGGGTGCTGGAAGCGTTTGCTAGTTCTGTGGGTGGAAAGAAGTTTAATTAATGAGGTTCTTTCCTTGTTTCCCTACCTAGCGGGTGTGCTATTATTATCTATCTGGGCCCTGTTTCCTATCTTTTGTTTCGCGACGCGTGCCTGGGTTCTTTCGTTTTGGGGTTTTGTTATTGTTAGTTTTTATTTTCTGCCCCCCGGCGAGGGCGGAGAGTTGGGCAGGCGCACCTGCGACTGCCGGGCATGGGCAGCTGCACAATGTTGGGTGACGGGAACTTGGGGACTCTGAACGGTCCTTCATATTTTGCGGCCAGCTTTGCTGCCAATCCTTCGGCGGCGATAGATAGTGCGTGGCGGCGCACCAGCACTTCCCGCATGTGGCTTCCTTGCCCTTCTGCGAATGCTCTGGTCCGCTGATGCGCGTTCAGCGTTGTTTCGGACGACCTCAAAGATGCTCCGTAGCTGCTCACTGCGTTCTGTTGGGGTCAATTCGGGTGTGCTGCGTCCCGGGGTGACCTCATCATATAGTGTGCGTGGCAGTCGAGGCTCTCGCCCTTGGACTAGAAATGCCGGGCTGAATCCCGTTGTATCAGATATATGCTAATTATTGCCAATGATATCTCGGGGAGCAGTTGGTCCATCCAGATACTGCGCGATCATTATTTTGATCGTCCGGTTTGCTCTCTCCGTTGGGTTTTGTCTCGGCGTGTATGGGGCTGTATGCTGGACCTCCATTCCCAGGGATTAGCAAAAATTCCAGCCGAACATCCGTGGCGCACCGGAACGGGTCAGAAACCGCTCCCGAAACGAACGATCCAGATGAGTTCCTGTGGCCTTGCGTATTGGGATCAGCTCCACCCACTTACTGAAGGAATCGAGGAAAACCAGGAGCATCGTATTCCCTTGTTTCATGCCTGGTAGAGTGCCGACGAAATACGCGCAAAGAACGTGGCCAGTCCTTTCCAATAGTAGCGCTGGGCCACGCCATTGCTGGTCTTTCGGACTCCCAAGTGTCCGGCCGTGTGAGTGTCGTGGTTCTCCTGCAGCACCCGAAGGCGATATTTCGCTCCTACGCCACTGGCAGCAGTTGGCGTGAAAGAGCGTCGTGCTTCTTCCGATGGAAACGTCCACCCGCCCACAATAACAATGCATTCTTCCGCTCCAATGTTCCTGTCCAATGTTCCACGTCCAGATGTACACGAGCTACACAGTCCTACCGATTCCGAGTCTGCAATGGGATCCATCCGCTGAAGAAGTGTCGCCGCCTTCTGCGTCTAAGTGCCGAGAAGCGGCTTCGGGCGGTTTTCGTGAACAGATATTGCTCCAGCTGCTCCAGCCCACGACTCTCCGACCGGTCACGGAGTGCAGGAGACAGCACGCGGAGCGCGTCAGCTATCTCTCGGCCTTCGTCCGCCACTTTCCGGCACTCACAAGTCGCTACACGGCCGCAGACGTACCGGCAATCATCGGCAACTTCTCGGCATTCTTCCGCCACTGCCTGGCAATCTTCAGACGCTCCACGACCTTCGTCCGCCACTCGTCGGTTGCCGTCCAACGTTCGTCCGCCCGCGCCAGCCGCGGCTAGGCAATTTTCCGCCTCTCGTCAAGGGCCCCCGCAGGACACGGCCGCTGCGCCAACCCTATCGTCGCTGCTGCAGCGCAATAGCGTCAACGTTTTGCCGACTGTAGTAGTGCGTATTGACACCGGGACCATTTTCAAAATCGAGCCTCACGTGCGCGTTGTACGCCGTCCCGAGAGCTGAGCGAAGCAGTCCGTGCCCACTTCCGGAGCGTTACTTTGGCCGATGAGCGATTATATTTGCCAGCCACTATCTCCGTTGTCCTGGGCGCGGATCCTCGCATTATGCAGCCGGGCTTCCTAAAAATCTACGACGGGCTGCCAGTTGCCGTTTTTGGATGGGCCGTGTCTGGAGCCTGTTACCAGCAGTAACTACGAGGGACCTGTTGCAGCCCGAGTGATTGCAAGGGGGGCGGGAATGTTAGGTGAGGGGCCCATTGCGCCGCCGCTCATCTGAACGTAAGAGCACATCCGCGCTCAAGGGCGCACCCGCGCTCGCCCCTCTATGCACAATTCTGCGCTCGGCTTGTTTTGCACTCTCTTTCGAGTCCGGATGCAGCGGTCTGCCATTGGCGATCTCACGCCCTCGCTTTAGCTGAGTAAAGCGGGTGGAAGCGCGGCTCAATTCTATTTTAAGTCGAATTAGTGCCATGTATGAAACTGAATAAAGCATATGCGACTGCGCCCTTGAATATTACCATGACGCCCCCAACTCTTCATTTCTCGTCCGCGACGTCGGATTTTTCTTCTGGGCCTTCTTTCACCTCCTGGCTATCTTTTGCGGCAGAAGCACCCAACTACACATTGACGATCTGGGTGTCCGCCTGGATCCTAAACTTTCATTCTCAAACATCTTTCCTGTATGGTTAACGTTCTAATTAATATACCTTCTTTAGCTAACCGTAGGACGATGCTGGGTGTCGCCTTTTTGCATAATCTTTAATGTGGAGAGCCCCTACCTGCTAGGTCAGCTCAATTTCCATGTTCCCCGTCTTACTCCTAAAACTTTTCTTCCATTTTTAGTTAACCACTGCAGGCGTGAGTTTGAAGTACATGAACCCTTTACAATCCCTTTTTTATACCCTGCAACAAAGGTACACAGGTATTATAGTTTTGTGCGAGTGCGGTTTTCTGTAACGGGCAGAATGAGGCTGGGCAGACCCCCAAAAGTTACCTCAATATTGATCAGGACCGTCCGTCTGTCTGTATGTATGTCTGTCTGTCTGTATGTATGAACGCCTAGATCTCAGAGACTATAACAGGTAGAGACACCAAACTTGGTATTTAGACTTCTTATATCTGCACGCAGATAAAGTTTGTTTTCAATTTTTGCTGCTCCCCTTTTTGGAGCAGCTATTTTAAAAAACCGTATTTCTCCTACATTTATAAAGTTATGTACACCATATTCGAAACCTGTATGTATTTTATTAAAATACACAGATTGTCCAAATTTCATTGCAATCGTGCTATAAATTACGCGGGGGATAAAGACGTATCCGGTGAGAACCAGGAGTCGCGGGGGAAAAGACGTCTCTGGTGAGAACCAGGAGTCGCGGAGGACCAGGTTGGAGGGACCAGAGGTGTGTTCAGGGGATGGTCGTCCTCGGCGGGCGGTTGGCGCTGGCGGCGGCGTAATGGCGACTGTATTCGCATGGCGGCTGGGCACGGGCGACTGGCGGGCCCGGTGGGCGTGGCCGCGTGTATGTTCGCGGCGGGCGGGGGCGTGGCTGCCACGGAGGGCGTGGCTGCCTCGGAGGGCGTGGCTGCCTCGGAGGGCGTGGTGGCGCCGACGAACGTGGTGGCGCGTGGTGCGGTTGGCGCGGGCGGCTGCGCGCTGGCGGCGGCGCACCGGCGACTGTACCTGCGGCGTGGCGGCTGCGCACTGGTGGTTGGCGGGCTCGGCGGCCGTGGAAGTTAGCAGCGGGCGGCACTGACGCGATCGCGGCGGTCGCTGGGTTTGTTGGGGCTGCAACGTGGCACTGGCGGACACTGGTGGCGTCGCGGTGACGGGCGGCGGCAGTGGTACTGTCACTGGGCGCGTGGACGTTGGCAGCAGTGGCGGCGGACTGTACGTTGCTGGCGGAGCGGCCGACCCGCAGCTGCGGCGTGCTCGCGGCGACGAGATGTGTGGCCGACGGGGAAAGAAAGAGGGCGGATAGGGTGAAGTAAACAAATCCATCTTAACGGGACTCGTATTAACGGGACCCTACACTAGCGATCGCACTTTTGGGAGTGAACCGGTTCCGATAAATCGATAGTTTCACTTAGAGAAATTGGGGGAGCTATTTGTGCGCCTCTTAGGAGAGGCATCACACGACTTTAATTTCATCTTGAGTGGTATTTCTATTGTATTGTATTGGTATATCTATTGTCGGACAAATTATGTTCGGGGTTTGTTTTAATATGAATTTCTCGTGGTTTGCAAATTAAATATTGTCTGAATTTAATTAGAAGCGAGATAATAAAATACATATAATAAAGTTAAAAGTTATTGGAATTTGAGTTTGTTTAATTTGAATTAAAGGGTTTATTACGGTAATGATATCAAATGAAAGGTCCGAATCATTTGATATAAGATATTTGGGTATTCCAAAATCTTTATACTGATAGACAGTAATAAATTCTATTATCTTATGGTCCAGATTAGTGTAGGATATGTTATTAATTATAGTAGTACTTTTAATGGTAATAAAAAATGACCCTTTGAGAAGAGTATCATTTACAATATTAAGACCATTTACAAAAATGGCTTCTTCTTCAATTACATTATTTTTTTACTATGGTTTCTGATTTTATTGTATAGAGATTTTTCTCCATTTAGTAGTCTTGTAAAACAAGTACTATCTGAGCTTAAAGTATCATAAATATTAAATAGTTCTGTCTTAAAATTAGAAATTACATATTACTTACATAAACATTTACCTGCTTATCAATTAATAGTTTTCCATCATCGTGCGAAATGGATCTTGCGTTGTACACTTCACAACTGCTAGTTATAATTGGGTGTTTTATGTATATACTGATTAACTGTTGGTGTATGGAAATTTTAAATTTTGATTATCTAATACGACAGTAATATCAACAGGTTTTTGTTCGTGGTTATATATTTCTGGGATTTCTTTAAAATTTAAGATTTTAGTGTTGAAAACATCTATTTTGGTTAATGTTATTGTATCTATTAAATTCATATGATCGTAGATAAGCAATCGAAGACGATGATTTCTGAGTGGAAATTCTTTATTAGATAAGACTGATTGATAAAGTTTAAATTTCTTTAAATAATTTTAAATTAATTATGAATTGGATCGTTATAAAATCATCATGGTCGGGTATCCCTGTTATTCATTTCCAGATGGTGCCTAATTCATTGATTCCTTTCTTTGTTAAATTTGCTACAAAATAATTTTAACAATGTACAAATCATAGGAAATTTCCCACTGAACTTTTCTATTGTTAAATTAGTTATGTCATGGTTCGTATAATCCATTATTTCGGAATTGGTGGCAGCTATTAGTAATACAAATATAATTAAATTCATATTTTGTAATTTAAAAATATATATGTTTAAAGATTTGATGTTATCTTTCTATTGTTTATGATATTATAAAAATTTTCCTTAACCACCTGCTTTTTTATATATATAGAGTTACGCTTGCCTCTACCACCTACCAGATAGACCTTGTCCTTTCGACCTTAGTTATGAAAATCTAACATTCTCTTCTGTGTCTTGTTTTAATATCTGTCGAATGTTCCTGTTCGATTTGATTGATTTTCTTGATGCAACGAGCAACTTCTGTAAAAGTTAAATGAGTCCTTTCTATTTGTCCATTGTGCTCCTTTGGGGAAAGGACCAAAATTTTGTTGATGTGATACTATGCTCGTTATACATCATAAAAATTTTAGCAACCGGAAATTGTTGGAAGATTTCTGAAACTTTGGTTTCTATGTTGAGTTTATTTTGAATCTCCTTTACAACTAAAAAATTTGAATATGAATCAATACAACTAATGAATATTAAACTAAGAGCATAATAAATGTCGATGTGCAAATTTTCTCTTTCTTTATCTGGGATATGTGCCTGACCTATTCTAATTAATACAGGGTGTCTATTTTATTTGTTACTATTGCAAATATATAAGCCGTCAGCCGATAGGGTACACAGGGGGACCAACGGTTGGCTGTGTCATCTGCCGTAACTGTGTGCACCATCGTTAGTGCGACTATACCAGTGGTCGGCTCGTCCCTATCCCATGGGTTTGGAAGAGCCTCTGCTGGCAGCGCTGCCAGCACACCGACAGTATGAAGTCTTCGTGTGGCATCGGCAAATGTTTCGGCTCTCAGTGCTATTGCTCTAGCTAAATGTTCCACTTTTAGCGGAAAATAGCTATTTTTATAGTAATAGTTATTGATTTTTCATAGAAAACCAAATGCTAGTTATATTATATCTCGTATCTGGACACGAAGACGTTTACTCACTCACACATATGAAATTTTTTTCTTGTGGCGGGCGGGCGGCTGGAAGCAAGTCCTCGGTCTGAGCCCAGTTGGGTTTCGACCGAGAACGCTGACCAATGGTAGTCGGTCGGACCTGGGCATGTCTTTAAAGTGCCTCCCCTCAAGTTAGGAGTGTTGCGCGACCCGTGCCCTCTGGGGCGAAGTTGCGGTCGATGGACGAGGAGGAGACGCTGAGGCTGAGTCTGGTCTCAGAGTCTCAACAGGAGTCGGAGAAGAAGGCGTCGCTTGCACCCACTATTAATATTAATACTCCGTGATTTGATTTTCAATTTAAATAATTTTCTCGTTTTAATCAGAAAAAATTAATAATCTAAACTAAATAATTCGAAGAAAACAAATAGAAATAATTTATTTATTAAATAAAAAGGAATTTTGTTGATAAATTCATACGGTTGATTCAAAAGTCACTTTAATTATTATTATTTGTCTTATTTGTTCTGATTAAATTATTTCGGCCATTAGTATTTTTAAGTTAATAATTAAATTAATTAATTAAAAAATGAGATTGAATAAGAAAAATAAATCTTCTCTAGAGGATTTAAAAAGCAATATCCATAGTCGGGTTAGAACCATTCGCCGATTGGCACAGGAATTTAATTAAATTAAAATGTTGGCTCGAAAACTTAAATGCTTCAATTAATAATTCAAGAACTAATAGCAGACCTAGATAGTAACGACGAATATGGCGAAGAGTTGGAAGAACTTAGTATAGTGACAAAGGCAAAATTAATGTCGCTATTAGCTGCCTTAGAGAATTCAACCAGTAGCGATACTCCGGGAGCAGTTGCTGTAGCACCAACTCGTGGTCGTCTTCCGAATTTAGCACTACTAAAAACAGTGGTAATTATTCGGAATTTAAAAACTTTATTAGCCTCTTCGAAAATTTGGTTCATAAAGATGCTAGCATTCCAGTTATCGAAAAATTTAACCATTTACCAAGTCACCGAGAGCAGTTACGAAAAGGGAATGGCAAGTTTAAAAAAGGTTTACAATAACGAGTGCCTCATCTTTATGAATAACTAGCTGTACCCTGCCACGCTTCGCTGTGGCATATGGTGGTTGCACGCATAAGAAATAAGTCAAACAAAAAAGAATAATTTTCAAATTCATTTAATTCTGTAATACTTGTGGGTATACAATATTCTTCGTTTCTCCATTCTCTGCGTAAATATAAAGACTATCTGGTTTTCCGACACGGGAACACGCAACATATAATTGTCCGTGTGAAAAACAATCTGCATCCAAATCTAGACCACACAACTCCAGAGATTGACCTTGAGCTTTATTAATGGTCATTGCGAACGCCAAACGAATGGGAAACTGCAATCTCTTGAACTGGAACGATATATCAGTCGGGATCAGAGGAATCCTAAGAATGAGGACATCTTCACCTTTGAAAGGACCAGTTATGATCGTTGCTTCTACTACGTTGTTCATCAATTTCTTGACTGCGAGTCGCGTACCGTTGCAGAGTTTCGGCTGATTTATATTCCGGAGCATGATAATCGGCACACCTATTTTTAATTTCAATATGTGTGGTGGCATTCCAGGCAGATCAAGTGAGTTTAGAAATTCCGTAGGGTAATTAACTGCTTCCTCTGCCTCCACAACGGTGTCTATCGACTTATATGTAATTTCGTCAGTTTCTATGCTGGATTGGATTACATGATTGAGCTGGTAGACATCTTTGTTCTTGGCAGCTAGAATCGCTCGTCCACTGAGCCAATCGTGATTCCCATAATTTATTCGGATATCGGGGAACACTTTTTTGGATAAGTCCTTCCTTCGATGTAACTAAATTACAGAAATTCTCGGGCAATACTATTTTTCTTGACGTCTCATTGACTGGCAGCTTTCCGTTCCCAATGTCCAGTAGCTGTCGTGAGAATACGTCGGCTGAGTCATCGTTCTGTAACTGGACACGCATATTCGTCTTCAACTGTAATGTATGCACATGTTGCCACAATATAGAATATTTCAGGCAAGCATTTATCTCGTCAGCTGGTGTCGATCGGGAAATCACAGGCAACGTTTGCCTGAAATCCCCTGCGAGCAATATTAACGCATTCCCAAATGGTTGGACAGCTCCACGCAAATCCCGCAATGATCGATCGAGAGCCTCCAGCGATTTTTTGTGTGCCATCGTGCATTCATCCCAAACAATGAGTTTACATCTTTGCAATACTTTTCCCATGCCAGATGCTCTGGAAATGTTGCACGTAGGAGTCTCGATGATTTGCGTGTTCAACGGCAACTTCAGCGCTGAATGAGCAGTCCTCCCACCAGGTAACAATGTCGCAGCGATTCCAGATGAAGCAAGAGCTAAAGCTATGTCCTTGTTAGCTCGAACCGTAGCCAGAATCAATGTAATGAGGAATGTTTTCCCCGTTCCTCCTGGAGCATCCAAAAAGAAGATGCCCCCAGCCCCACTATTTATCTTTTGCATGACATGATCATAAACCATTCTTTGTTCATGGTTTAATTTCGTAATGTTGGATTGGACATATGACTGGAGATCATGACTGTTGTAATTCTGCTCACGGCGCATATTACTACATATATACTTACTTCTCGACGAATATTGATGTTAGATCACCCAAAACACTTAACAAAGCATATCTAACACTGCACTTTTTTTTTCAATTTTTACTGAATGTGAATAAAAGAATAAATAAAAAATGACCTGTGCGAAAATGCGATCGGGAGCACATGATGCCTCGTGCCACGTGTTTCATATGCGTCGGCGGTTGCCCTTGGCGACTGGCGCGAGAGTTCAGCTGGCTGCCTGTAGAGGGCGCAGCAGTAGGGGCACGAGGAAACGCGAAAAAAAACTGATATATTCGCCAACGCAGATAAGCTATCAACATCAAAAGTAGACAATAATAGAGCTGGAACCTCAACGCATGTTGTGTCAAAATTTGGGCTTAAACGGTTCAGAACTTTTCAAGTCTATTAATGATGTAGATACGAACAGAGCATTTTTATATATATAGATATTTCAACATTATTCAGTCTTCCTTAAAATATCGCATCAGTCTGCATCCTCCTTGAGAAATCTTATCGACACTGTTTCGTCGATTTACGGTTCTCTGTTATCGAAAGGAGATGACACAAAGATTTCGAATGCAATGTTGATATATTTGGTATTAAATAGAGTCGACCCAGTGACAAAACAAAAATGGGAGGAACAGCTCGATTATGAGAAATTGCCGTTTCGGTCCGATTTTAAAAAAATGTTAAATCGCCGATATTAGCATTTATCAGCTGAAGAATCGAGGAAAAATGTCTGTAAACAAAGCAAATAATCGTAGCTCATTTTCGTGTACCTCCTCCAACAGCAAGCCTCAGCAAACTTGCAGCTATTGCAATGCAGTAGATCATTCGCTACAGAATTGCAGTCCGTTTGGGCGTCTCTCTGTAATGCAAAGGTTTGAGTTTGTGAAGTCTGCCTCCTTATGTATCAATTGTCTGCTGTGTCAAAATGCAAAGGCAAAAAGTGTCGAGCTTGTGACCGACCACACCATATTCAGCTTCACAGATACTCAGTGCCTGATAACAGTTTAGCGTTGCCACCTCCTCAAGAGAGTATTTCTCCTCCTTTTACTCAAGATCAGCCTTCCACGTCGCATGTTATGCATCCCACGTCATTGGATAGGGTGATTTTGGCTACGTCAATCGTAAGCGTGCGCACTAAAAGCGATGAATACGTTTTAGCCCGAGCACTTCTGGACTCTAGGTCTCAAATTTTATAACGGAAGAACTAGCGAACCACTTACAGATTCGTAGAGAGGAGTCGTGTATCAACTTACTTGGTATTGGAGAATCCAATTCTCAAGTTAACAAAAAGGTACACACTATGGTTACTGAAATCGATCTCCGGCTATCATCCCGATCAATCGGTTAACGTCAGCGATTGGAAGATCCCGAAGAAACTACCATTAGCAGACCCCTATTTTTATAAATCACAAAAAATATATATGCTAATCAGAGCCGTATCATTTTTCGAATTATTAGCTGTTGGTCAAATTAGACAAGGTCCTGACTATCCAACTCTTCAAAAGACCCTTGGTTGGGTTGTCTCGGGGAGATATAAATCTTTAGTCCCAAAACAAGTTGTGAATAGTTTCAGTTGTAGTGAAGAACCGTTAGTGTCGATTGACAACACTTTACAGAAGTTTTGGTCACTGGAGGAAATGCCAGCTTCAAAGAAAATTATGTTGCCTGAGCACAAGAATGTAAAAGATGTATCGCCAATGAATGGTTAATGAAGCGAATAGGCAGGTTCAACTTATACTGTGGAGAAGAGACCCATCTGAATCCTTCAGATTATATAAGCTCAACACCATTACATATGGTACTGGACCAGCCCCGTTTCTGGCTATTCGGTGTTTAAAAAGGTTGAGTGAATCTGCGAAACTTTCATTCCCTAGAGCTGCCGACCTAATTGGATCCAATTTTTACGTTGATGACAGGCAATCAAGTCTGAAGTGTCTCAGGTTCTTCAAACAGCCTATTTTGAATTGACAAAGTGGTTTTCAAACTCACCTGAGGTCACTGCATCTAAGAGCACAGTTAAATCAGCACGGATCTCGGATTCAGAGTCTACTAAGGCGTTAGGAATATCGTGGTTGCCTCACGAATTTAATTCAAATTCAAACTCAAATCCACTTCCTTTATATACATTTAATTTACAAGTTTATTTGTGCGCGGCACGTGTCGTGTCTCCAGTGTGTGCCCGCCTTATTTTCCGTGTTTGTTTGTTTTTTAACGTCACTATTACGGGTGAGATGAATTCCACTATCTGTCTTACATAGTACCCAGTCGCCAACCTTCGGTCTCTATTTCCTTTTTCTTAGATCGTAGCGTGCCTTTTTTTGCTCCGCCGCGCCGATCATATTTCCAATTGCGTCCTTCCTTTGTTCTTCCATGCGCCTCCACCGGCCTTCGACCGTTTCTTCCTGGATTCCCGACCCTTCGGTGGCCTTGTCGAATACTGCCCCTGGTAGCCGTAATTCCCTACCCAGTATTAACTGTGCGGGACTATACTTTGTTGTCTCCGAGATGCTACTATTGAATGCCAAAAATTAACTCTGGTAGTTGATCGTCCCATTTCGTTTGGTTCTCCCCTGTTATCTGGGCAATCAATGTTTTGACTGTTCGTTTCGCTCGTTCTGTCGGGCTTTCCTGCGGTGTATAGGGTGCAGTGAATTGATGTTTTATACCCCATCGTTCCATCGCCAGTTTTTTCTTCCTTACCGTGAACTGGACCCCGTTGTCTGATACCAGAATTTTTGGTGCTCCGAACCTCGCCAGTATCCGCTCCCGAAACGACTTTAGAAATGCTTCCGCCGTTGCTTGCCGGATTGCCGCCAACTCCACCCACCTCGAGTATTTGTCGATCATCACCAGCAACACCGAGTTTCCATGTGTCGTCCGTGGTAATGGCCCCAAGAAGTCGACGCATACTGTCTCCCACGGTGCCTCTGCTACTTGCGTTAGCATCTTCCCGACTGCTTTCTGCTGTATTTCTGGCAACTGTCGCATGCCCGCACGAACTTCTTCGTGTCCCTGGTTAATCCCGGCCAAAAATACCTTGCTTTTATTCTTTTTATGGTCTTAAATATTCCCAGGTGACCTGCTTCCGCCGCGCTATGGTTTTCTCTCATGATCTGCGGTATTTCGCCCTCGGTTGCGCACAGCTTCCACCGCTGCTGGTCTTTTTCCTGTTCACCCCGCTTGTATAACCGTCCCTCCGATATCTGGTACTCCTCACTCTGTGGTTCTCCTTGTAGCTCCTCCATCCTCTGCCTTATCCTGTCGTCCTGGTGTCTCAATTCCTTGACTTCCACCCGTGGTAGTCTCGATAGGGCATCCGCTACCACGTTTAGTTTTCCCTTCCTGTACTGCACATCGAATTGATACGGTTGTAAACCCAGCGCCCACCTGGCGACTCTCTCTGCCGGGCTCTTGATCGAGTTCAGCCACTTCAGCGCCATATGATCTGTTACCACCGTCAAGGGACATCCCTCAAAGTACATCTTATACTTGCCAATGCCCCAATAAATGGCCAGGTACTCCTTCTCCGTCGCGCTGTATTTTTGCTCCGTCTTATTTAACCTCCGGCTTGCAAACGAGATCACGTGTTCCCCATCCTCTGCCTCCTGCGTCAGGACTGCTCCTAATCCGAAGTCGCTCGCATCTGTTTGCAGTTTGAATCGCCTCGAAAAATCTGGGCACGCCAAAACTGGTGCCTGTGTCAAGCTCTCCTTCAGGCCGTCGAACGCGCGTTGGTGCTTCTCAGTTCATTCAAATTTCTGTCCCTTCCGGATTAGCTCTTGTAGCGGTCCGGCTCGCTCGGTGAAGTTTGGCACGAACCGTCTATACCACGATGGCATCCCCAAGATACTGTGCACCTCTTTCGTGGATTTTGGTTCTGGTAGCTCCTGAATTGCCGCCACCTTCTTCGGGTCTGTGTGGATGCCCTGGTTGCTGACAACTTGCCCCAAGTACTTCAGCTCCTCTTGGAAGAAGTGGCATTTATCCGGGTTTAATCGTTGGTTTGCCCTTTGCAGCCGTTTAAACACTTCCTGTAATCGCTGTAAGTGCTCCTCCTTGGTTCGCCCTGTCACGATGATATCGTCCAAGTACGCAAAGGCATGAGGCTCCATTTCTGGCCCAATGATCGTGTCCAATGCCCGTTGGAATGTTGCGGGTGCCGTAGTAAGTCCAAACGGCATCACCTTCCAGTGGAACAATCCTCTCCCCGGTACCGTGAATGCCGTATACTGTTTGCTCTCCTGGTCCATTGGGATTTGCCAGTACCCCGTCTTAAGATCTTTAGTGCTTATGTACTATGCCTCCCGCAGCTGGTCTAGGATAAAGTTTATCCGTGGTTCTGGATATGCGTCTTTCTCGGTCTTGTCATTTAATAACCGATAATCGATGCACATCCGCCATTCGTTGTTTTTTTTCCTGACCAGCACCACGGGTGCACTATATGGACTCCTTGACCTTTCTATAAGCCCTAGGGACAATAACTCGTTCACCTGTTCATCGACAATTGCCTGCTGCTTTGTGTTTCTTGGGTAGTACCTCTGCTTGGTTATCGTCAGTTAGGTATATCCCTGCATCCTCTCGAATACTTGCCTCTGCTCCTGCAGGAAGTTCTCTATCTAATCCTTTAGCGTACCTTCCGGGTCTTGTGTATCTGCTACCTCCATTGCATCGTTGTCGCTGCTTCCTGCCTCCTTTATCTCCAGCTCGAGATTCCCGAAACGTAGAGTGATCCGTGCCTTTGCCAAGAAATCCATCCCCAACAAAATGCCCCCTGCCACTTCTGACATGATCATGAATGATGTTTCGATCTGTGCTCCTCCGAATCTGATCTCGGTGTGAAACTCTCCTATCGCATGGTGCTTCATCCCGTTGGCCAGCGTTATTTCCGCCCGAACTCCTCTCCATCTCCCGTGTTCTCGGAGATCCTGGTATGAGTTCTTGCTGATCGCGCTCCGTGATGCTCCTGTATCTATGACTCCCTTTACTGTTCTTTCCCCGAATCCGATCCTTGCCACGATATGGAATCCGTCACATGTCAAGTCGTCCCTCGGGTCTGGCATTTGATGCGTAGCCTGAGCTGCCAGTTTTAGTTGCTCAGGCCTTACGCGTTTCCCGTCGGCGCCCTACAGCATTGTGTAGTTCTTATTCCGTTCTTCCCGCAGACCAAACAGAACAGCCTTGGTGGCTTACCACAATTGCGTGCTGCGTGCCCTGTGCCACCGTATCTAAAGCACATCTCTTGCTTTATCTGTTGCTGTTGTCCTTGTCGTATTGCGCCCTCCGCGGCTTCGATTTCCTCTACCTCCTCTGCCAATTTCAGGAACTCCGTTAATGTGCTGAACCCATTCCTCCGTGTGTACAACTTTATTTTGCTCCTGCAATTTTTATACACCCTGTCCAATTTTTCGTCTTCGGAAAGCTTCGTGAAACGCATCAACATCCGTAATTCGGTTGCTTATTCCCTTACTGGTTCGTTTCCCCGTTGCCTCATCTGGGCGATCTGTTGTTCTAGCTGTTCTTCGTACCTCGGTGGCAGGAAGTACTCTCGTAATTCCTCCTTTAACTGATCCCAGGTCCTGATCTTTGTTGGCGTGGTGTTCCACCAATCCGCTGCGAGTCCCTCCAGGATGAATTGCATGGTTTGGATCAACTGGTCCACTGCCATTCCGTACCCTTTGGCCCACTGTTCTATCTTCTCCAAGAACTCCAGTAGGTTTGATGTTCCCTGGTACCTTATCCCCCAACCTCGCACCCGGTCAATAATCTCTGTTTCCACCTTCCTCCCCGGTTTCTCCTTCCTTGGGCTCTCCATCTCGCCAGTTACCATGATCGTTGGTGCTCTTGCGGGGCTTTTTTCTCTTCTGTACCTCTCCGCCAAGGTTGCCAGTTTCTGTCTTATGCTTTCTGTATGATCCGTCTTTTTACAGAACGCCGACAGTTCCTTCCTTAAGTCTTCCAATTTCCCTGCTTGGTCTAACCTGAATTCCTCCGCGTACTCGGCCAGCTCGGCTTTTGTTGACATGTACACCCAGCTGGACATGCTCTCCTTGTCTCGGGTTTCTTTTACTACCACTCTTCCTATTCGGGTGCCAATGTAACGGTCTGCCCTCCAGTTCCCCAGGTAGCTCAGGGACGGCCAGAGTCCGCCTAGTAGTCCGAGTGGTAGCTGTAAGAGAGGTTCCCCGATTCCCAGTAAGAACAGTGGAGAGAATTCGGTAACTTAAGTAGGTTTCGTGGTTTATTCAATGCTTTTTTGAACAGAGTTCGATAGGTGGATCTCGGGTACGCTGCTGCCTGGTCGTCGGTGATTCGGAACGCCCCGACAGGTCAGTTCGGGCCGGGGTACGTCGGCAGTCTGGGACGGCCAGTCCAGAGGGGCGATGGACCCGGGAGCCTGCGGAGAAAAGAGAAGAGAACAGTTGTGAGACTCGAAAGTCTTTCCGAACGGACTCGAAAATCTTCAAAGAGAGAAAGAGAGAGAGTAAGAGAGCGGACTCGAAAGTCTTCAGAGAGGATTCGCGAGGATTCGGACTCGAAAGTCTTCGGTTTGCGGGAGAGAGAGAGGGTGGACTCGAAAGTCTTCAGAGAGAATTCGCGGTGGTCTCGAAAGTCTTCGGTTTGCGGGAGAGAGATAGCGGACTCGAAAGTCTTCAGAGAGGATTCGCGAGGATTCGGACTCGAAAGTCTTCGGTTTGCGGGAGAGAGAGAGGGCGGACTCGCAAGTCTTCAGAGAGAATCCGCGGTGGACTCGAAAGTCTTCGGTTTGCGGGAGAGAGAGAGAGGGCGGAGTCGCAAGTCTTCAGAGAGAGAGGGCGGGCGGACTCGTAAGTCGTCAGAAAGAGAGGGCGGGCGGACTCGTAAGTCGTCAGAGAGAGAGGGCGGGGGGACTCGTAAGTCGTCAGAGAGAGAGGGCGGGCGGACTCGTAAGTCGTCAGAGAGAGAGGGCGGGCGGACTCGTAAGTCGTCAGAGAGAGAGGATTCGGGAAGCCGAATTCGATGCCGCGACTCGCAAGTCTTTCGACAATGTATTGCAACCCAAATCCTAAGAATCTGGTCGCCCAAAAAGTGACTTTGGCTGCTGACTACTAGGAGTGTGCTACTAGAGGCTTACCGCTCCCGATCGCTGTTGGCTGCTAAGTGCCTTCCTATGGCCAGCGGCCCGCATTATATAAGGTCTGGCGGGCTCCAGTGTGCCCCTGGCTGTTAGTGTGGCCCTTTCTTGGCGCGCGCGCACATTTAATTCAAATTCAAATCCACTTCCATTATATACATTTTATTTACAAGTTTATTGTGCGCGGCACGCGTCACACGATTTAATTTGATTTAACTTAGTTTCATTAAATTTCTTGGAAATAAAATTAAATAAAATTCAAACCAATGTGTTTTAATTTAACAAAATACTCATAAAAGTTGAAAACAATTATTGTAGAAATAAAAAGTCGTTGAAAAAACTAAACCAAACAAAATGGTGCTAAATTCGATTCAAATAATAACAAACCATTTATAATTTTCCAGTTCATGAGAGAAGTACACCATGTTTTTTAATTCCGCCTAGTTTAGTTAATGACTATCTTGAATCTATTCCTATGAACTGTTTGTGTTTAATAATAAAAAAAATATTACAGTAATAATACATTACAATAACCTTTCGATCTTTCGAAACCTGTAGAGTTGATACTTAATGAGATTTGCAGTCTTCTCTTTGGTGTCTAGATTTTCTAATGTTCAAAATCGTTCTAGCAGCGCACAGTGGCGCCATTGGCGCATTTGGCGTTGCATAAATCAAAAATTCATATAAGAAATCGACAGAGAATTTCACGACGATTTCAAATCCGTTGAGAAAACAAAATTTTTGTAGAAGTTATGAGCATTCAAAGTTGAAAAATATTTCCGTTTCTGCGACACAAAAAAAAAAGAGAATTTGGTTGACTTTCAGGTAATATTACACAAAAACTAGACAACCAATCGGACTGATTTTGGTTTTAAATTATAGATACATTTATAAACTGTAAATTAAAGCAAAAAAACGGCAGTTTGGGTTTGGCTTGTACAGGTAAATCGTTACCTGCCAGGTGTCCATTTTTAACAACTTTTTGTGCCTAAAGTAGTCTAGAACTTTTTTGGCACCACGATGCACTCAACTACACTATATAGGTCAGTTCCGTGTATCTTTCCTGAACCAGGATCCGTTTAGATAGTATGCGTCTAGCTGCGACTCCACCTTTGGCAGCGATTTTAGTGAAGCAACTCAGGGTCAAAAAACACGAAATATGGGTGAAAACGCTTCAGGGGTACCGGCAGCGCGAAAGGGCATTTGCAGTGTTAAAATCGTGATTTTTTTGTTATGAATGATTTAAGACGCGAAAGGATGAGGTATCAAATGTTTATAGTCCAGAAATGCTTCAACTATTAGAAATTCCCTCAATATAGGTTTATTGTTAGTCAAAATGGTACAAAAATGATCAAAACATAAAAAAAACGAAATTAAAAAAAAAATGTAAAATATTTTTTATATTTTTCAAAATATTTTTTATTGAGCTAAAATAAAAAAAAAAGCTAAAATATTTAATAATTTTTTTTTTAATCTTTTTCTATGAGAAAATTCGATTTGTTCACTGTAATACCCTATTAATGGGCGAATTTGTTCTTTTTTGATTTAGCTGCACTTATGGAAAAACACTGCAATTCAGCATTTTAGTCTGATAGTTCCTAAGGAAAACGTTATCCGATTTAGTTCAAAATTTCTGTATCGTATTAAAAGAGCAACAAATTTCTGCTCCTAAAATTTCATTAATTTATCTTTAGGTTTACCTGATCGTTCCTATGGGAGCTATAGGATATAATTTCCTGATCCAAACGATTTTCATACCATATGTGCGTAGGGACAAATAATGATTTGTAAAGTTTCAAGTCGATACCTCAAAAACTGACCAAGTTATTAATTAATGCCACAAAAACAGGTCAAAAACCCCATAGTGCAGTGTATTGATTCCAAACCAAGAAATTTAACATGGTATTTACATAGCTGGTGCCATAGCAACAACAAAAAAAAAATTCATAAGACTACTTAATACTATAAATAGAAACCAAGTAATCAGTACATATAACTTGCCATATAAATCACTTTCCAACTACAAAATATTCAAACCTTATAATGAAGATAGAGAAAAGTCTGAATTATCTCAATTATCAAAGAATTATCACAATTTAAGTCACAGCTCTCAAGCTTATGCACCAAATACAATGATATATTCGGATTGGAAACTGAACTAATCAGTACAGTACAGTACAAATCATTTTTACAAACAGAAACTGATATTAAAGGATGACGAACCAGTATATGTCAAAAATTATAGAAGCCCACGCAGTCAGGTGAACGAGATACAGAAGCAAGTCGTAAATTTGATCACCGACGGAATAGTCGAACCTTCTGTATCTGAATTTAATAGCCCATTATTATTTGTCCCTAAAGCACGTTATCCAGACAGTAAAACACCTTCCTTAAGCAGTGAGAGAGAGCGAGAGGCAAATAGTTGAAA
Source organism: Drosophila birchii (assembly GCA_035046345.1). NCBI lineage: Eukaryota > Metazoa > Arthropoda > Insecta > Diptera > Drosophilidae > Drosophila > Drosophila birchii. The sequence goes on along the minus strand of JAWNOA010000141.1, from coordinate 2,040,756 downwards.
ACGGTTGTCCGTCAGCAGCCGTTTTATAGGTCGGTAACCTGACACGAAAACAAATATACCAGAAAAGTGTGTGACACTTTCTAGTATTTTCCGAGCGGGCTGCGAAAAAGCATTCTTAAGCTTAATAAAACAGACTGTTTGCGACCGTTTTCCCACTCTCTATACCTTCTTCAGTTCCGTAAATCCGGTAAATTTTCAAAAAACATCACACGAGCGTGGTGCAGATTTTCTAACTATAAAACAAACAAAAGATAATGGATAGAATGTATTTTATTGATATAAAAATATGTTAACAATGCTTACATTAAATATCGCCCTTTACTGATCTGTCTGTATGAGCTCACCCAATACTTGGTTCGCTTCCTATTTGGCTTAGAATCTTCCTCATCCATAACGGCAATAATTACTGCCATAGCAATAGTATTTTTTATCTTATTTTTAATTTTTTATCAGAATTTTGAAAATATTGTAAACAAGCATGTATGACCGCATTATATTCCGGCCAAAAATGCCAAACATCGAGTAAAATCAGCGGTCACACTTAAAAAAGATAAAACATTTGTTTCGCTGCGAAACGTTTTTTTGTTTGGATACCGCGCTTAAATATCACATCCCGCTTCAGATTCAAAGAAATGGCGATTAGTGATTGACTATCGACCAAAAGTTTTTGTCCGATAAATTTCCTCTCCCTAGAATTGATGACATTTTAGATAAACAAGGGCGAGCAAAATATTTTTCGTGTCTTGATCTTATGTCAGGATTCCACCGATGAACTTGAAACGTTATTTTCAACGAGCAATGGCTCGTATCGTTTTACGCGATTACCTTTCGGTTTAAAAATAGCGCCTAATTCATATCAGCGGATGATGACTATTGCATTCTTTGGATTAGAACCTTCACAAGCATTCCCTCATATGGAAGACTGAATAGTTATAGGTTGTTCCGAAAAACATATGCTTTAAAAACTTAACAAATGATGTGAGAAATGTAGGAAATACAACCTAAAGTTACAACTAGAAAAAGGTGCATATTTTATATGCTTGAAGTGACTTTTCTAGGTCATAAATGCACTGATAAAGGAATACTTCCAGATGGCAAGAAATACGATCTCATTATGAACTACCCAGTTATGCACGACGCGGACAGTGCTTGACGTTTCGTAGAATTCTGTAACTATTATAGACAACTATTCAAGGCACCTAACACGGTTATGTAAAAAGAATGTTCCCTTTCAATGGACAGATGAATGTCAATATCCATTCCAATATTTAAAAACAAAACTTATAGAACCTACTTTGCTACAATATCCAGATTTCACTAAAGAATTCTGTATAATAACAGATGCAAGTAAGCAAGCTTAACTCAAAACCATAATGGTCTCCAACTTCCCATTGCATACGCATCAAGAGCATTCACAAAAGGAGAAAGTAACAAGTGTACTACTGAGCAGGAATTAGCTGCAATTCATTGGGCGATACTACATTTCAGACCATATATATATGGAAAATATTTCTTTATAAAAACAGACCATGGACCTTTAACATACCTTTTCTCAATGATCAATCCCAGTTCTAAACTGACACGTATGAGGCTCGCACTAGAAGAATACGACTTTACAGTCGAATATTTAAAGGGAAAAGACAATCATGTAGCTGACGCATTGTCGGGAATAACTATTAAAAAGAGCTACAAAATATCACAGGAAATATTATGAAAGTCACTACAAGATCTCAAAGTAGACAAAAATTCCGCGCGGAAAATAAAGAAATAGAATTGCCTAGGCAAACTAGGAAACAGCATCTAAGCACAACGTATATGAAGTCATAAACAATGATGAAGTACCTAAAGTAGTGACCTTGCAGATTAAAAACATGCTATGTGTCTTTAAACATGGTTTGAAAATTACTCCAAGATATGATGTTAGCGATTTATATACTAATGGAGTTATTGACTTAGATCAATTTTTCCAAAGGCCTTAAATGCAATCCGGTATACATAAAATCAGCCAACTCAAAGTGGCACTGTGGGAAAATATCTTTGAACATACTTCAATAGATAATTTCAAATTAATGGTCAATAAAATCTTGAAAATATTAAGAGTAGCGCTACTCAACCCGGTGACCCGAATAACAAATTTAAAAGAAAAAGAAGCAATTTTGTCTACATTTTATGATGATCTAATTCAAGGAGGTCATACTGGCATATCAAAAAATTTGGCCAAAGTAAAAATACACTATGACTGGAAAAGACACACCAATAAATGTTTTCGACAGAGTGGACACTATTGGTCCACTGCCAAAATCAGAAAATGGCAATGAGTATGCAGTCACTTTAATATGTGATTTAACTAAGTATTTAGTTGCCATACCTGTTTCGAATAAAAATGCTAATACTGTCGCTAAAGCAATATTTGAATCTTTTATCCTGAAGTACGGTCCAATGAAGACGTTCATTACGGACATGGGAACATAATATAAGAATTCAATTATAGACGATTTGTGCAAATACCTAAATATTAAAAATATTACATCCACAGCACACCACCACCAGATAGTTGGAACAATAGAAAGAAGTCATAGAACTTTCAATGAGTACATACGATCTTACATATCGGTTAATAAAACTGATTGGGACGTATGGCTTCGATATTTTGTCTTTTGTTTCAACACGACCCCTTCTATGGCACCTAATTATTGACCATATGAGCTAGTATTTGGTAAAACCACGCTGCACCGACAGCTAGCAGGCCTTAGTTGAAGAGAACTAAAGAACATTAGAATAAAGACGATCAAATCGATCACAACAAATGGTTTATTTTACTTACATACAATTCGACTATTTTACAATACTTTTTGCCCCTCGCCGTATGCAACTTCTCTCGACCTCAAATTGTACTTCTTGGACTTCTTGGGCTTCTTTCCAGACCAGCTCCAGATAATCTTCCAGCGTAAGTAAAGCAGATCAAAGCAGAACAATAAAAACGATGATATCACAATTCACCAGAGACCAACATAAACATTGGGACGAGTCGCTGCCAGAGTTTATATTAGCATTCAACAGTAGTCGCTCTGAATCAACATGGTACAGCCCAGCATATTTACTATACTGGCTAGAACTCAGATTGCCAGCCAGTCTATTTGAACAGGCAACGAAAGGATCATCATCGATGGAAGAGGTGGCGGAAAAGTTACACGGATCTAGGAAACCTGCACACTAGCACGGCAGAGCATGGAAAAAGCGGCCCAGGAACAAGCACGATCATAAACCCTACGGAAACGAAATTGGAGACCGAGAACGGGGTAAATGGAATACGTGCTGTTGCCTATCGGAACTCAAATAAAATCGAATAACGATAAGGGAACCGACAGCTGATCGTGGCATATATAAGACGACGCATAGCTCATAGCTGACACATTCGCCACGAGCGGCGCATTGAGCGGGAACGTGACGTGTAACATTGAAGTCAAACGCGGACGTAGTAACAGGTAGCGTTCATGTTTTGGAGGGCCAAGGCTTAGCTCTTGCTAGCTGATCTAGCAGAGGCTGGGATGCTTTCTTACGTAGTAGCAGAAAGTTTAGAAAACGACACATATAGGGTAGCGGGTTAGACCCCACATACATAACTCGGTGTAAGCGTAGACGGGAAGCCGCGAGTCGCGGCGAGTATCGTCACACGACGGAACGGCCGAAGTCGGAGATCATCCGTAATCGGCTTCTCGGCCAAGGCGTGGCCAGGGTAGAAACGAGGCAACCCCGCATACGCAACCATCGTATTCTTCTTCCCGCATTGAAACAAATAAAGCATTAACATACAAATCAAACCATTTTGTGTTATTCCTGGGTTTTCCGGAACGAGGGGGGCTCAGATCATGTACATTTCTGCAACGAACCCTGGCCCGGGCGAGCGAGACCGAGCAACCCCAAGAGAGGGTCGTTACAACGCTTTCACTCTGCTTGTCGAGGTCGGCCTTGCCGACCACCCCCTCAAAAAGCTGCCTCCGCGTACAGCTTGAAGATCTGTATTTTTGCCAACCACACCCTCGAAAGCTGCATGCTATGACACAGGATATGTTTGAAAGAGCAGCCGCCGCGTGGGTTTTGCAGGCCATTGGCCGGGCGAAACTTTTAGTTGCACAAAGTTACACAAAGATAATATGATAGATAGATAAGATAGGAACACGTCTGTACGCGGCGAAAAATTGCGGAAATAAGGGAATCTTTTGTTGTTGTTTTGTTCCATTAGTAAGTAGAATATTTTATTTGTTTGAAAATAGATTTCATTTATTAAATTGGGCAGCGGTGGTACCGCTCCCAGTGTCAATTCCTTTCTGTGCCTGACAGAATATATTTTAATATCTATAGCCACGGAACTGTGCTGCTGAGAGCACCGGCAGCGGTGCGGCTGCCTTATGTATATCATATATATTTGTGCTCCTCGCTGCTGATAGCTCAAGAGAGTTGGATGTACATGCACCATTCCTTGGCTTTACGTAAACACTGCAACAACACTGCAATCTTATAAATCTTATAATTTTTAAGGTGTTATATTTTAAAGCAGTAATATGCCGAATTAGGATAATTTTAAAATCTTAAATGTTACTTATATTTAGTATTTGGTTATTATTGAAGTATATTAGCATTAGAAGAAAGCTAAAAGTGTTCAATTATCTTTCCAAAAAAGTGGTGACAATTTACAAACAACATCATACAAAAACCTGCCATCCTCCTCAGAAGAAGATGAATATGAGAGTGGGGACATAACAGGTTATGCATATGAAAGTCTTACAAACTCTGAAAGCAAATTTAAGGTGAGTTAAAAAGATTTTTTTTTAAATTTCCATTTAAATTATTTACTAATTTTCAGAAAAATCATCCGATGGCAATTGGGTCCAAATTGGCAATAAACGATATTATTGGTCATAATGTGAATAAAAACAGCAATACGGGTAAATTTAAACTTAGATAAAATGAAGTAAACTATTAAACAGCATTATATTTTAGGATACGAAAACTCTTACATATCTCAGACGGCTCATTTCGAAAAACACCCTGTTTCGTTAGATTTATCAAAGGAAAAAAGAAATATAAGATTTACAGACGTAACAGATATTGCTCTTACAACATTGGGCTTTTTATCATTCGGAATGTTTACTTTGCAGGTGTTAATGTGTATAGTAATGGTAATACTCCTTTCTAACTTTATTACTTTTCTATCGTCAATTTAATTATGTTACCCAGTCGAATAATAACACATGTGGGCGTTGGACTCTAAATAATTGTTTTAACGCTGATTGTCTTTATGGAACTTAAAAAAAATTATAGCTCCAGAAGGACTTTATACTATAAATATTTATTTATTTTCGTGCAATAAAAATTATCGCGTATCACGCGAGTTTCCGGCTCTGCCTCTTGGCAATTATATGGGTTCCTTATAATAACGGGCATGCATTACAATGAGGGCCTCTGGCGAATTTTAGAATAAAACATAACGGTATTTATAGCTAAATATGGTTTGACAAAAATGTTTATGTTAACAGAAATAGTGTGTAAGAATTAATGTTGATTAGGAGTCTTATCCTTGCAGAATTAATGGGCTGCTTCCTATATTAAAGTAATCAATGAATCTCGTAATTTGGTGACCAGTCAAGAGAGGCCATCAAGTCAGAGAAAGTCATGCTAGAGGAACAGTAGAAATTTAAGGATAAATGAGCAATATCAAGATCTAGGCAGATAGAACGATCCCGGAGCTAACAGCAGAATAAAGTAGTTTTGCGGGGATGGGATCAGTGGAGGCAGTTACTATATCTTTAAAAATGCTCAAAACCTAAGAGGCACTAGCCATATGTAGCGTTATGGATGTTCATGCACTACGGTCAGTACTCTCAAGTGGTCCTTATGAAACCAGACACGTGGAAAACAACGTTCTATTTCGAGGGTTTTCTTCGAGTTCTATTTGATGAAATCCTCACATCAGATACAAGCATGAAAGGTATTTTGCTTTGTATATATGATCGAGAATATAGTCTTTTCATGGTAATGGGAATTTATCGGATAAGATTTTCTTATTAATTTGGAGGTAGTCAATTACATAACGCCATCTTTTATCGGATGATTTGCGTAGTGTCTTTTTTGTACAATTAATTAAGGACTGTTTTATTCTGAGACTTTTATTTTTTTATTTTATTTATTTATTTATTAAATTTTATCTTTGATTAATTTATCGGCTTGTTTGTCTACTTCTTCTTTCGACTGTGAGGAATTTTATAATTTTTAATATGAACTGGTTCATCATCTTTCATCCTTATTTTTTGTTTGTAAAAATTATTTCTTGATTCGGTTTCTATCCTGATATGTCTATGTATTTTGTGCGTAATTCATTAAAAATTATTTTAAACTGAGGTGGGAAATTCTAACTTTTATAATATAATATTTATTGTATCTTAATATTATTGCTTATAAATGAACGCTGCCGCGACTGAGCATTCTCCCGGCCGTTGAACAGCTATGGGGTAGGTTCTGGTGCGGGTTATTCGGTGTTCTGCCTGGGTTTGCTGACCGTCCGTCTGAGAGCCCATACAATGCCTAACAGGATTGACATCGCTAGGGCCATATAGGCAGCTAAATCGCTGCCTAGCGATGATGCTGAGGAGTGCTGATCTGATCCTTAGGTGGCCTCCTTTAAATTTACTGAGGTTGTAAAGCGCCCAGTTCCTCCAAGCTGACTTCCTTAGCTGCCGTTGAAATGGCTCAGGTGGGTTCTTAAGGTTAATCTTTGTGATATAGCCAAAACGAACACATGTTACCTTCGTTTCGCTGACCACGATGCTGAATGTGCTTACGCTACTTTTTGAATTGCGTGCAGCGTGCAGCTTGGGGCAAGTGACAATAAGATCGTTCCGTTAAGTTGCACTGTGGGTTATGTTCCTTTCGCTTATGCGTTGCCGACCACGGACCTCGACTGAGCGACCTCACATATAGTTTCAGTTTTGTTATTAAATGACTGAAAATTTTCTGATTTTTCATGCTGAATGTGGCTTGGTGTTTAAAACATATGTGCTCTTCAATTTGCAGCTCTAAACGTTGGTTGAACTTGTCCTTAGTCAATCCCATGTACTGATCTCTATGGGCATTGACGGCATTAGTATTATTAGTATTATTGGTATTAGTTTTCAGTCTGAATCGCTGCCAGCTTCCTGGCATCGGTAGCGATATTTTGAAGATGACGTTGAAATATTTAATTAGTTTATTAAATAAATACCGAAAAACTTGGTGGCAAGATAATTGATTGGGCATAAAAACGAGACGAAAAAATAATGGACTTTGTTCGATCGATTTCAACTTGCGAGTGTTCTATTTCACATTATAATAGCTATTATATACTAGCTTAACGAAGGTTGGCGAAGACAGGGAGAATTCGCAAAGAGCGCGGGAGAACTTTATTGTGCTCCCGCCTTAACCCTAAACTAACTTACACTAAACTTGAAATTTTTAACCCTTTCGTCCTGCCCTGCGTGCATCGCGAAGATCCTCCCTAGGAGCCATGACGAGGAGCTGTCCTTCCTCGACGTTGTCTTGCTGGTGGTGCCACTTCCCTTGGATTTGGAGTCGCTGGACATAATGCCGGGACCATCGCCGCCAGAACGTTTGCCGGACTGACGAGACAAGCCGCCATCGCCGCAAGCAACTGAGACCCGCCTGGTCCGAGGTCCGGAGTGCTGGAGATGCGACGAGGGACCCGCCTGTCAGCAGGTGCCCGGGAGTGAGCGCCTCTCCGTCACTTGGGTCCTGGCTGAGAGCTCCGAGGGGCCGTGAGTTCATCACGGCCTCAATCTCGTCGAGGACTGTCCCCAGCTCTTCTGCGTTGAGGAGCGCGCTGCCCACCGCTCGTAGGAGTAGGTGCTTGGCAGTTTTGACACCTGCCTCCCATAGTCCACCCATGTGCAGAGCCCGAGGGGACGTAAACGCAACTTCGCATCCGCTTTTTGATGCGTCGCACAGTGGCGCCTTTCTGTCATTTAGCGTTGCGAAAATGATAACTTTTGAACCAAATAAGATAATCGAATAATTTGAATGGCACTTGACCATATATCTCCCAAATTTATAAAGTTATGTAAACCATATAAAAAACCTTGATGTATATTATCAAAATACACAGACTGCATAAATTTCATTGCATCGTGCCATAAATAGCGGAGATATAGGCTTTTTACTTTATACACATTATGTGTACAAGAGGCAGCCCAGGCAGAGGGCTACAAATAAATCAAAACGTTCATTATACATTTTAGTTATGTTCACATTATTATGAAATTAAGATTATCCATTTTAAATTGGTTAGTGGTGCAGCTGTCTAAGCTGCAGACTATCCGAAAGGGTTATCTTTAGCAAAGATTAGTTGTCACTAGTTCGAATACCGTCTGTTACGAGTAACATTTTTTTTATACTTTTAGCAAATTTTTTTTTAATTTTTCGATGTAAATCAAAATAATAGTATAGTAATACTTAGAAATAAAAAAAACTTTTAAAAATTTCTTATGCCTTGCTTGCGGCAGAAATCGAACCCAGGTCATTTGCTTACACGCAAAATACGTGCGGCTTTACCCACTGAGCAATCGACTTTTCTCTTAAAAATAAAGACATTTGCATAACATGTAAATTTTTCTCCGTTTTTAATTTTTTATTCTCTTTCTTTTATATATTTTTGGCACGCGCGTTGTAATGGTACAGGGTTTTCTACTGTCGGGACACCCGACTGTATGTCCATCTTGTTTAAATTTCGATTTGTTTATGTTTTGATCATTTTTCTAACATTTTGACTATGTGACGAAGTCACCCGCTCGAGGAGCTATCTTTATGTAAATAGTAGATTTATGTTTGTATATAATAGGTTAGGTTAGGGTAAGCACAGGTTAGTGTTGTAAATTGTAGAGAATAGAGGATAGGGAGTAGGGACGTAGGTGTTGGCCGTCCACCGCGGTGGTGCACCGGCCACACACACCGGCCACACACACCGGCCACACACACCGGCCACACACACCGGCCACACAGTCTTTTACTCACAGTGGCAAGACGTGTTTTTCCTCGCGCTCCGAACCGACTCGTTAAATAGTCAGTGCAAGACCGAAAGGAATCTGAAAGGAAGACCCAATTAGGGAGCTACAATCTGGGACGCGGGTACGTACCAGGATCGTCACAAGCAGGCTGGCTGGTGACCAAAACCTTGGCACTTGCGACTTGCGACCTCCGCCGGCGATTGTAGGCAAGGGGGGAACCCCTCTCGCATCCAGTGAGCGCTTCTATTTCCCGGTTCGCCTCTCACTCTCCCGGATCCAATTGGTTTCCACAAGCCACATTTTTCCCCGCGTTTTTTCCTCGACGACACAACAAAACAAAGATCAGCTGACCACAGTGTTGTGCAACGTACGAGCAGGGAGCTTTTACAACGGCGTAGTGTTGTACAACGCACGAAGCCCGCCTAAGCCCTGATCCAGATCAGCTTTAAATTAAATTTTAAAATTAAATTTAAACTTGAACTAAATTAAATTAAATTTGAATTCAAATTTAAGCCTAAATTTAAATTTAAACTAATTTAAATTTAAATTTAAATTTCTAATTTAAATTTAAATTTAAATTTAAATTTAAATTTAAATTAAAGCCCAGGCTTTAGCTTAACTTTGAATTAGACTTTAACAATTCAAATTAAACTAAAGCTTTGGCTTTAATTTAAGCCAATCAGGGTCCAAACCGGGCAGGACCGGCTAGCAAGCTAGATCCCACCTCCTGCAACCTCAGCACCTGGCTCCTGTGGGAGAAGAAGCAGAAGGCAGAGGAACTGGCCATTTTCCAACCCCCCCGCCGAGGCGGCGCCATTTGAAAGGGGCTCTGGGGACCGAGAAGGAGCGGTATATCTCCCAACAGGCATCCACCGGGGGAAATCCCTGTGCACCGGGGGACCCCACCTAGGAGCAGGCGACATGAGCAAGGAGAAGTCAACTGCGGGCCAGAATGAAGAGAGCCAGGCACTAGCGGTAGCGAGGGCAGAGGAGGAGCTGCTGCGCAACTTCCAGCGGGTGAAGCAGCGCGTGCAACGCTCGCCTCCTGCAACCTTGACTGAGGCGCACCCGATGTCGGCACCGCCAAAGGTTCACGGCCAGATGTTCGCCTTTGGCGACAACCCAGAGGAGTTGACCACCCCGAAAAGGAGTAGGGACGCTGCAAGCCCTGAAGTTAAGCCGGACGCCGCATCGAAGAAACAGAAGGTCGAGGCTAATGCAGTAGAGTTGGCCGGTAAGCTGGGAGAGATGCTCGACGAAATGATCGCCAAGTTCACGGACACGAAGAGCAACAACAAAAAAGTAGTCCGCCACGTCACGCAGGGCTCGATTGAAGCGATGCTGGCTATGAAAAAGGTGCAGCTGGACCTCAGCTCGGCGCTGGCCAACACCCACCACGAGCGGCCTACCTCTTGTGCGAGTCAGCAGACATCCCCTACGCTGGTAGACGCAGCCCAAGCAGAAGCTCCCGCAGGCAGGCCAGCAAAGCCGGCATGGCAGCAGGTCAAGGCAAAATCCAAGCCGAAGGACTCCCAGGCCAATAGCACGACCAGCGCGCGCAGTGAGGAGGGAGAATCCCGCGCCCTACCGAGGAAACAACGCCCCGATGCGATTCTCATCAAATGCAGCGAAGGATCCTACGCAGATATGCTCAGGATCGTTAAGACGGAGCCCTCCCTACTGGGACTCAAAGGCAACGTCCAAGGCCTGCGAAGGACAGCCAACGGTGGCCTTTTACTTCGGATGCAAAAGCCGCTGGACCCAGCCACACAGCAGCTCCAGGCGGCCTTAAAGACGGCCATCTCCGACAAAGCGGAGGTGTCTGTCATGCAGGAGACGGTGCAGGTGGAGATCCGCGACCTGGAAGACATGACCAGCGGGGAGGAGGTAACCATGGCCATTTTCGCGGGAGAGGACTGCGATATCCCAAGCAATGCAGCGCCAAGGATGCGTAAAGCATTCGGCGGGACCCAAGTAGCAACGGTCAACCTTAGACCCGAGCACGCAAGGAGGTTGCTGGACAAGGGCAAAATCCGGATGGGTAGTCTGCCGAATCAGGCAGAAAACGGAGCCGAGGCGGTGCTTCAAATGCATGGGCTTCGGGCACACCTCGGTGAGGTGCAGGGCCTCAGACGCAGCAGCAAAGGTCACGCAGGAGTCCTGCTTTAGATGTGGGGGCCTAGGCCACCAACACAAGACGTGCCACGGCAAGCCAAAGTGCATTCTGTGCGCACGAGGAGGCAAGAGCGCGAAGGAATCGGAGCATGCGACCCTGAGCAGGTCCTGCCCCGAGTACCAGAAGGCCACCAAGCACATGCAAAATGGTTAAGCTCCTCCAGCTGAACCTTAACCACTGCAGAGCAGCCCAAGACCTCCTGTCCCAAACTGTCTCTGATACGATGACGGACATCGCCATACTGAGTGAGCCATACAGAGCGAAACACGAGGGAGTATGGCAGCAGAGTGCCGACGGTGGGGCAGCCATCTGGAGCTGCGGGCAGCCCGCTGGCCACCTATCACAGCGAGTGGCGAGACCGGGATACACCAGGGCCACACTCCACAAGATGACGGTGTACAGCTGCTATCTAGCCCCGAGCCTGAGCATAGACGCGTTCAGGGACATAGTTCTGGAAATCGCCCAGGATGCCGGCAAAAGATCGCCGGTGATAATAGCAGGAGACTTCAATGCCTGGGCCACCGAGTGGGGTAGCGCGAAGACGACCCAGCGGGGAACGATCCTTCTGGACACGTTTACAACCCTGGATGTATGCCTGCTCAACGATGGGGCCCGTTGCACCTACAGCAAGGCGGGACGAGAGTCAACTATCGACCTGACCTTTGCCAGCCGTGAGCTCTCGCGGAACACCAGCTGGAGAGTCAGCGGCCTATACACGCATAGTGACCACGCGGCTATCACCATGGAGATTAGGGCTGACCAGCCGAGCCCGCAAAACCGCCAAATGGCCTACAAGACGGGAACCCTCAACACTGATGCGCTACTTGCCAACATGGACGCCACCACAACTGCAGGGGATGCTAATACCTGCGCGGAGGGGCTGTCCGCGAAAATCAAGGCAGCCTGCGACGCTGCGATGGTGAGATGCTGCAGGGGAAACGGCAGACGTCCAGTACCCTGGTGGAACCAGGAGATAGATGCGGCGAGACGACAGTGCCTATCTGCGCGGCGGAGGTGTCAGCGAAGCAGGGGACGCCCCGCGCATGAGCAGTACGAGGCCAGCTTCAGGGAAAGAAAGCGAGCCCTCAAGTTGGCGATCATGGAACTCTGCGACGCGACAGACCAGGAACCCTTCGGGTCAGCATACAAGATGGTAATGGGAAAACTTACCAGACAGCCCACGCCAACATCGCAGGAACAGTTGGGAGCTATCGTCTCTACATTGTTCCCGGCCCAGCCGCCACTAAGACTGCCCAGTGTGATCGCAGGCAGATCAGTACCGACCTGCGAAGAGGAAGTCCTGAGCGCCTTGTCTAGCTGCAAAGTATCCAAGGCCCCAGGACCCGACGGCATCCCCAACGCAGCCCTGCATGCTCTAGTCAAGGCATTCCCGACACCTTTTGCGCAGGTATTTAATACTTGCATCAGCGAGCGGACTTTCCCGAGAGCCTGGAAACAGCAAAGGCTCGCCCTCATCCCGAAGCCTGGCAAGCTTAACGATGACCCGTCCTCCTACCGGCCCCTCTGCATGTTGAACACGGTGGGGAAAATATTCGAGCGCATTGCAACAGGCTGGAAAAGGAAATAGAGGAGCGCGGAGCCCTATCTACCCACCAGCACGGGTTCCGGAAGAAGAGGAGCACAATCGACGCGATACGCGAGGTAACAGGTGGCAGGGAGGCACTAAGAAGTATTGCCTGGTGTGCACCCTTGACGTCAAAAATTCCTTCAACTCTGCAAACTGGAGCCTGGTCCTGCAAGCACTCCAGCGCAGCGGCATATCGGGCTACCTTGTACAGCATAGCCGATTATTTCACGGACCGCGTCCTGATGTACAGCTCGGACGCCGGCAGCCAGGCATACCAGGTGACGGGAGGCGTTCCACAAGGATCAGTCCTTGGGCCAATCCTATGGAACGTCATGTATGACGGCATTCTGAGGCTGGAACTTCCTGAAGGCTGCTCTGTGGTGGGCTTCGCAGACGACATTGCGTTGGTCACGGTGGAGAAGCACTTCACCGACGTCTCGGCGAAATGCAGGCACGCGATCGACATGCTGATGGCTTGGCTAGCAGATAACGGGCTTTCGCTCGCCGAGCACAAAACGGAAGCAGTGCTCATAAGCAGCAGGAAGGCAGTAGAGAAGGCGAGCATCCGGGTCGGCTCGACCACCATTGAGTCCAGCCCTGCGCTAAAGTACCTTGGAGTGATGATCGACCACAGGCTGAACTTCAAGAGCCATCTGGAGTACGCTGCGGCCAAAGCATCCAAGGCCACGGCTGCAATCTCGAGGATGATGGCCAACACACGAGGACCAAGGCAGCACAGTAGACGGCTTATAGCAACGGTGGTGACCTCGACCATCCTGTACGCAGCGCCGATATGGGAGGAAGCCATGCGGACAGCCAGCTACAGCCGCCAGTGCAAGACGGTCTACAGACGCTGCGCACTGCGGATCGCCAGCGGTTACTGCACAGTTTCAGAAGAAGCCGCATTGGTTATAGCCGGAACAATCCCCATCGACCTACTGGCATCGGAGCGCAGGACCGGCAACTCCGGTAGCGCAACCCAGAGGAGCAGCACGCTCACGCAGTGGCAAGTGAGATGGAATGGGGCAACCACAGGACGCTGGACTCATCGAATCATCCCCGAACTGGATCCCTGGATAAACAGAAGGCACGGGCAGGTTGACTACTACACGACGCAGTTCTTAACAGGCCATGGCTGCTTCAAGGCATACCTGCATAGGTTCGGACATGAGGCGGATCCACACTGCGACGTTTGCGGCAGTACAGCAACAGAAGACGCGGAGCACGCATTTTTTGCCTGCCCGCTATTTAGCTCCCAACGAGCGGCCGCGGAAGAATCAACGGGATGCTGGAGACTCCAGAAAACTGGGAAGCGGTTGCCAACATGGCAGCAACCGTGCTCAGAGAGCTGAGGCGACGGGAGCAGATCCGACGCTCGGTCGGCTAACGAGGAGCGGCAACATGACCGCCAAGTATAGCTTTGCGGCAGTCCCGCGGGAGTGGACTTACTTTTCCTACCCCACCTACTCTATCCAATTGTACATTTTCCTTTAAATCTTTCTTATATCATCAGCCACACACACCGGCCACACACACCGGCCACACACACCGGCCACACACCGGCCATACACACCGGCCACACACAACACCGCCGGCAACATTGTCCTGCCAAGATCGGCAACATTGTTGAGGAACATCGGCCCGGGAGCGGGACGGAACGGTCCGCATCCCGGAGGACCGAATGGGAGCCGCGGGCCAAGAGCGGCGAAGAAAGCGTTCGGGGGGCAGAGGCCTATGACGCGGGCGCCGGCAGAGCAGCGGAATGCAGATCCGCTACCTGCTCGCTCAAGAGAGAGCGAGAGGCAGATAGTGACGGCGCGTGCCAACGATCTGGGCAGCGCTGCCGCCACGGGAGAGCCAAAAAGTAGGTCAAGGCGAGTTTTGCAATTCAAATTGCAAACACTCGTAATTTGGCCCTAGTGGGAGTGGGAAAGGTAGAGCGAAGGGAACAGTTAATAAAACTAAGATATTATAAATATGAGAATAAACCAAGAATGAATACACTTGCCCTCGACTATTTTCTTGACCCATTCGTAGCCAATTGCATCACCCTCTGCTCCCCTCCTTCCATTGTCGGCGACCGTTGGGTAATCCCAGGCGCCGAATTGGGCACGACGGGAACAGGAGCGCCCCGCTGCTGAGATTAATTCCGGGCGCGGGCGCGTGCGGCGGCTGTTGGGTTTCCTCAAGCTGCCTGTCCAATCTTAGGGAGCGCCATAGGGATTAGCCCGGGCGCCCTCAGGCGAATCACGAGCCACGGGGACTTTTAGGGAAAGGGGCGACAGCCCGCTGGGAAATAATTCCAGGCGGAGCCGCCGCACCGTGGCCGTTAGGTTCGGACTAGGCCGCGGGGTTAAGTTTGGGTTGTGGGGCGCGGGAGCAGGCTGCTGGGCGATCCCGAGCCGGATCCAGTCTCTAGCGGAGGGTTCAGGCCGCTGGAAATTCCCGGCCGGTAGAAATTTGTTTTGTACAAAAATGTTTTGTTAACGGATTTGAAATAGTTGTGAAATTCTCTGTCGATTAAGTTTAGTTTAGACTATGACTTTTTTTTTTTAATTTCGCAACGCTAAATGTTCGAATATCGCCACTGTGCGTCGTCATTATAAACAACTCCGTTCAGTGTAGTACTGGAAAGACCCCTATCGTGTTACTATTCGCCCCAGAGCGGCCCAATATTGGATGAGCCTACTGAGTATTTTTAAGATAAATTTAGTTTAGAGAAACCGCGATGCTTGTATAGCATTAGGAACGAAGCAAATAATAGCATACTCCAATCACAAATCCGGAATAAGACTGCACACAGATTAAGGCATAAGGCACCTCCGTTGTACGATGTAGGCGACTTTGTTGCTTTTCGTAACGTCAATGTGACTTAAGGGTATTGTTAAAAGTTTTCACCTTAGTATCGCGGCCCTTATAAGGTAAATCGAGTATTTTTTAACGACCGCTATGAAATAACTAATGTAGATAATGGTCAACTGACGCAGCTCCCATACAATGGAATCCTTGAAGCTGTTAGGCTTAAACCATGGTTGCAAGTGTGTAATAAATCTATAAAGTTATGTGTATGATCGAGGTCCATCAAATGTCAGGTTTCCCGAATGTAAACACCGTATTTACGGTTCTAGTATTAAGTATCGCAAAAAGAAAAAAAACATATCGATAAGTGCCCTATGTTAAAACTAATTAATAAGAAATAAAATGGACGGTCATTCTACCGTTCCTTTTGGAATTCCTAAGGAATCGCGATGGAATGGGATTTGCCACACAGGGAATCGTGAAGTAATTTTCATACAAGCCTAAAGGGAATTTCCATATAACGAGGCGGTTATTACAGGGAAATCGAAGATCCTGAGAATTCGTCCGAGAATCCTTGAAGATTTCCTCCAGGTCGTTAATTTTGAAGTAAATTCCCTGAGAAATGGTAACGCAATTTCTAAGCGGAATCTGCAGGGAATCTTAAAGGAATTCCGGTGGAATCGGACATGGATCTTTGAAAACTTCGGAGTCAGCGGAATTCAGCGGAATCAGAAAGTAATCTTAGGTTAATTGCTGGAGGAATCTGATAGGAATCGCAGAGTCGTAGCAAGGAGTCGTAGGGGAATTCTTAAAGGAATAACACAGGATAAAATACATACTAATTAGGACTCTCAAAAAAAAAAGTGGGGAAGGCCTTCAGTTTCTTCTTCCCATTTACTCAGTCTATGTTGTACATACATATATCAGGAGCAGCTTATGTGCAAATGTACTCACCATTTTATATATTTAATTTAAATATATGTGATTAATGTCCATTGCAATTATTTTAGAAATTGACATACCACACAGCACAGCACTTAAACTTCAAATGCGAAGGGAACGAGGAAAGGCAAGACGAGTGTGCCAGGGTATAACCGACTAAGGCAATAATGCCTTTTAATTAAATCCACATAAGGTAAATTATCCAAAACTAACATTTTGGTTATGCCTTATGCAAATTACAAACATAAGCCAATATAACATACGATTAAATGAGTAAAAATTAATTAAATATAATCTTCAATATTTATAAATATTCCAACTAATTTTAAAAAGAGTATTTTTACGCCGCTGCCACTCAATTTGTTTTATACAAGCTCCAGGAACACACCAGCCAGATTTGTCGTTTTAGTTAATTTTTATTTTACACAACCGCACGCTCTCGTTGTCTTCAAGTAAGTAAAAAGGGTACGCATGTGCAGACAAAAGTAATAATAAGTTCTTAGGCAGAGAGGGAGAGAACAAAGAGAAGAGAGAGCTTTGCCTCTCTCTGAGATCTTCATCGTTCATCATCTTTCACACATACAATGTGTAAGTGTATAAGTGAGACTTTTGGTATTCTCAACCGTTGGCGAAGACGGGGCGAATTCTCAAAGAGCACGAGAGAACTTTATTGTGCTCCCGCCCTCGCCCTAAACTAACCTACACTAAACTTCAAATTTTCAAACATCAACTCGGTAAACAGGAGAATGCAAAACTATCCGAATATAACTTAGGCAGCTTACAAACGTCTTGCATTCTGATAGGACATTAACAAAAAAGTTTTTAGTTTTTTTGGACAGAGTCGGAGGACTTTTTGGACATCGAATTTTTCTGCGTTAAACTATCTTTCACAGGTAGTTGCATTTATGTAACCTGCTCTTACATTCCTCCATCTTCGAAAGAGCCAATTTATTGGAAACACCTTTCGGCAATTCGGGCAGTTTCCAATAGGCTTTTTGATAGGGACCAATTAGTGGCTTTGGGTGACTTCAACATACCCGGAGCTCACTGGTCTTCTGATGGGGTGTCTAATGCTCTTCACACTGCGGCACAGCATGACCTCCTAAATGGCTTGCTTGATTTATCCTTATCGCAAGTTAACCATATTTATAACTCTTTAAACCGCTTACTTGATCTATGCTTTGTCTCTGATCCTAATAAGAGTTCCTCCAATGACGCAACCTGAAGATCCTTATCATCCAACTTTCGATGTGACTATCGACACTGGGACAGTCTTAGCTACTACACCTAATAGCAGTTTAAACAGAGTCCGCTGTTTCCGAAAGGCTGACTATCAGAGGCTAAGCACTTGAATAGCAGAATTTGATTGGTCTAATCTTTACACGAGCTCTGACATGGCATCCGCCGTTGACATTTTTTACAATGCCATGAACTCATTTTTCTCTTTATGTGTTCCTATAAGCTACCCGTCGGTCTCTAATAAACCACTTTGGTTTAACAAGGAGCTGACGCGTCTAAAAAACGTAAAATCTAGGCTTTATAATAAATATAATCATATCTTTCTCGCTTCAAAGTGAACGGTCGTGTTTTTTTCTTGCGCTCTCGTTTTTGTAAAATTATTTACGTAAAAACCGCCGGGGTTTGTTTGTTAAAACTTCTACTTTGTGTTCTATATACATAGCTCCCGTTCACTTCGCGTGTGCATGCAACTTTATAAACTTTATTAACTTATTTAAAACCTTTATTTCACAACTTAAGTGTGCTGCCAGTGTTTGTTGTTCTTGTGTTTTTTTGCATTTCTTCTTTACACCTCTCCCGTTGTTGCTCTATCGCGGCAGCTAAATGTCTTTCATGCGGCAAACCAAGGGCAGTTTTAAGGAGTTGTTATCGAGTTTCAACAAAACTCATAACATCTTCTTAGCGCTTGATAAACAATTTAATAGCCTTACGCTATTAAATGAGTCTCCAAGGCGCAAAAAAACTGCAACTGGAGTGCAGCAGGGCGACGGATCCCTACAACCTGCGGCGGGCTCTCAACAGCAGCCGCCGTTGACACTGCCTACGACCTCAGAATCGAATCCCAGAATTCTGAGGTCAAGTGTTAGGAAAGAGGCGGTATCTGAAGGTGCAGTGGGACTAAACGTTCCACCGCCTATTTCAATTTCGTCTCCTACGGGAGCACAAATTTTGTCCCCCCATAGTCCCGTAAATTTAAATTTATCCCCGCAGGAACTACCGGCCAATATGTGCACTTCAGGCACTCCGTCTGTCCCCCCTCAAGCCCTCATCGCTTCCCACCTACAAAACAGATATTTGTTTCGCGGCTCTCCCCTGGTCAAACATCTGAAGATGTAATTGCCTTTATACGAGGCAAAGTCAGAGCTGAAAATTAAAAATTAAAGGTGGAAAAATTTAAATTTTCTTACGCTAGGGATATTTCATCTTTCAAAATAAATGTCCCAAATGAATTCTTTGGCACGATATGCTCAACCAAATTCTGGCCTGAGTATGTTGTCGTCAAAGAATATGAAGCTAAGAAAAAGAAACGGCCTGTCGGGATAACTCTTCCTAAACCCGATCTGACCACTGTGCCCTCTACATCCTCTGCCTCTGTTCAAAAAAACTAAATACTTCTCTGTTAATCTCCTATCAGAATGCAAGAGGCTTGCGTAGTAAGCTGCCTAAGTTGTATTCTGATAGTTTTGCATTCTCATCCCATGTTATTGTGTTCACAGAAACCTGGTTAAAGCCGGAGATTCTTAGCTCCGAAGTTGTCCCAGCTGCGTTCACGATTTATCGGCTAGATCGGCCTGTCAGGCGCGGGGGTGGGGTCCTCATAGCGGTCAACTCCACTCTCACTTCAGAATTAGTATCTTTCGAGGAAAACAACGAAGTTGAATTCCTTTGTGTGAAGCTATCATTTCATGGTCGCTTTGTTTTTATTACATGTTCCTACATTCCTCCATTGTCGGAACTACCTATTTTTTGGAACCACCTTTCCGCCATTCGGATGGTTTCCAATATGCTTTCTGATAGAGATCATTTAGTAGTCTTGGGTGATTTTAATATCCCTGGGGCTATTTGGTCCCTAAATAGCTCCCCTAACACACTCAATCCTCAACACAACATGATTTTATTGCTGGCTTGTTCGACATTTCGCTGTCTTAAGTCAACCATGTACGAAATTCCTTAGAGCGATTGCTTGATCTTTGTTTTGTCTCTGATCCGGCGAGTGTCAGTTTACTGAGGGTGGCGCTGCTGACGCAACCTGAAGATCCCTATCACTCTACTTTCGATGTGACACTCGACATTGGTGCTGATATACTGAAGAAATCTGATAGACCAGCCAAAAGAGTTTACTTCTTTCGCAAGTCTGAAGCTTTTAAATGAGTCGCCGAAACGCAAAAAATCCGCTGCTACTCGGCTGCAACTGTGTGAGACACAGCAACCGAATTCCTGCCATTCTCCGTCGCCACAGCTCCTGGTCCCCTGGTCGGAAGCCGCGCAGCCAGCAATCTCCGCGTCGTCCGTGGTGTCTGATGCGCAGCCCAATTCTTTGGCTCCGCAAATCATCGTAGAAAATTCTACCCAGGGTCCAACATTGCCCGGAATACCGGCCGTTGTTGGTAACAATTCGTTACATAAGACCCTAACAGCAGTCCCACCTTCGAAAACTATATTTGTTTCGAGGCTTGCCCCTGATCTCGCATCGAAAGATGTTCTAGCCTATATTCAAGGCAAAACCCAAGCTGGCAATATCGAGGTGGAAAAATTCAAATTTCCGTATGCCAGAGACATTTCGTCATTTAAGATAAATGTCTCATTCCAGCTCTTTGACACTATTTGCTCGGGTGACATCTGGCCCGAGTACGTTGTAGTCAAGGAGTACGAGGCACGGAAGAAGAGAAATCGGCCTGCGGGAGTTCAACTGCCCAAGCCGTCACAATCCACTCCAGCACCTTCTGTCCCAAAAAACTAACCTCTTTCCTACTACTTTCCTATCAGAATACTAGGGGCTTACGCAGTAAGCTCTCTAGATTATATTCTGATAGTCTTTCTTTCGCATCCTAGGTGATTGAATTTACAGAAACCTGGTTGAAGCCGGAGATCCTCTGCTTCGAAATTCTTCCATGTAAGTACACTATTTACAGATTAGACAGTCTTCTCCAGCGTGGTGGCGGAGTTTTAATTGCCGTTGACTCCTGCCTCATCTTGGAACGGGTGGTATCTAATGACTTTTTGGACATCGAATTTTTCTGCGTTAAACTATCTTTCACAGGTAGTTCCATTTATGCATTTATTTATTTACATCCCTCCATCTTCGGAAGAGCCAATTTATTGGAAACACCTTTCGGCAATTCGGGCAGTTTCCAATAGGCTTTTTGATAGGGACCAATAAGTGGCTTTGGGTGACTTCAACATACCCGGAGCTCACTGGTCTTCTGATGGGGTATCTAATGTTCTTCACACTGCGGCACAGCATGACCTCCTAAATGGCTTGCTTGATTTATCCTTATCGCAAGTTAACCATATTTATAACTCTTTAAACCGCTTACTTGATCTATGCTTTGTCTCTGATCCTGCAGGTGTAAACCTAATTAGAGTTCCTCGAATGACGCAACCTGAAGATCCTTATCATTCAACTTTCGATGTGACTATCGACACTTGAACTCATTTTTCTCTTTATGTGTTCCTATAAGCTACCCGTCTCTAATAAACCACTTTGGTTTAACAAGGAACTGACGCGTCTAAAAAACGTAAAATCTAGGCTTTATAATAAATATAAGCATATCTTTCTCGCTTCAAAGTGAACGGTCGTGTTTTTTTCTTGCGCTCTCGTTTTTGTAAAATTATTTACGTAAAAACCGCCGGGGTTTGTTTAAAACTTCTACTTTGTGTTCTATATACATAGCTCCCGTTCACTTCGCGTGTGCATGCAACTTTATTAACTTTATTAACTTATTTAAAACCTTTATTTCACAAGTTAAGTCTGCTGCCAGTGTTTGTTGTTCTTGTGTTTTTTTGCATTTCTTCTTTACACCTCTCTCGTTTAGCCGTTGTTGCTCTGTCGCGACAGCTAAACGTTTCTCTAAGCTCGCTTACTCTCTTACTCCCCTGCTCTCTAGCGCTTCAACTCTCTCGGTGCAGCTGCACTTTTCTTCTCATATCTTTCGCCCCCTCATCTATTGCTTCAAATGTACAGTGGTAAGTCCAAAATAATGTCTTCCGATATCGTCTGCTTCTCCAAAACCTGCAAAAAGGCAGTTTTGTCAAGTGATCTTACCATCGGCTGCTGGCTGTGCGACAACATTTTGCATGCAAAGTGAATTGGGGTTAACGGCCGGACTGTTGATGATGTAAGAAAAAACATCGGCTTGCGCTACTGTTGCGATGCCTGTCGTGACGTTGAAAGGGAAATGATGTCTTTCATGCGGCAAACCAAGGGCAGTTTTAAGGAGTTGTTATCGAGTTTCAACAAAACTCATAACATCTTAGCGCTTGATAAACAATTTAATAGCCTTACGCTATTACGCTATTAAAGTCTCCAAGGCGCAAAAAAACTGCAACTGGAGTGCAGCAGGGCGACGGATCCCTACAACCTGCGGCGGGCTCTCAACAGCAGCCGCCGTTGACACTGCCTACGACCTCAGAATCGAATCCCAGAATTCTGAGGTCAAGTGTTAGGAAAGAGGCGGTATCTGAAGGTGCAGTGGGACTAAACGTTCCACCGCCTATTTCAATTTCGTCTCCTACGGGAGCACAAATTTTGTCCCCCCATAGTCCCGTAAATTTAAATTTATCCCCGCAGGAACTACCGGCCAATATGTGCACTTCAGGCACTCCGTCTGTCCCCCCTCAAGCCCTCATCGCTATCCCACCTACAAAACAGATATTTGTTTCGCGGCTCTCCCCTGGTCAAACATCTGAAGATGTAATTGCCTTTATACGAGGCAAAGTCAGAGCTGAAAATTAAAAATTAAAGGTGGAAAAGTTTAAATTTTCTTACGCTAGGGATATTTCATCTTTCAAAATAAATGTCCCAAATGAATTCTTTGGCACGATATGCTCAACAAAATTCTGGCCTGAGTATGTTGTCGTCAAAGAATATGAAGCTAAGAAAAAGAAACGGCCTGTCGGGATAACTCTTCCTAAACCCGATCTGACCACTGTGCCCTCTACATCCTCTGCCTCTGTTCAAAAAAACTAAATACTTCTCTGTTAATCTCCTATCAGAATGCAAGAGGCTTGCGTAGTAAGCTGCCTAAGTTGTATTCTGATAGTTTTGCATTCTCATCCCATGTTATTGTGTTCACAGAAACCTGGTTAAAGCCGGAGATTCTTAGCTCCGAAGTTGAATTCCTTTGTGTGAAGCTATCATTTCATGGTCGCTTTGTTTTTATTAAATGTTCCTACATTCCTCCATTGTCGGAACTACCTATTTTTTGGAACCACCTTTCCGCCATTCGGATGGTTTCCAATATGCTTTCTGATAGAGATCATTTAGTAGTCTTGGGTGATTTTAATATCCCTGGGGCTATTTGGTCCCTAAATAGCTCCCCTAACACACTTCAATCCTCAACACAACATGATTTTATTGCTGGCTTGTTCGACATTTCGCTGTCTCAAGTCAACCATGTACGAAATTCCTTAGAGCGATTGCTTGATCTTTGTTTTGTCTCTGATCCGGCGAGTGTCAGTTTACTGAGGGTGGCGCCGCTGACGCAACCTGAAGATCCCTATCACCCTACTTTCGATGTGACACTCGACATTGGTGCTGATATACTGAAGAAATCTGATAGACCAGCCAAAAGAGTTTACTGCTTTCGCAAGTCTGATTTTGATTTGTACAAATGCACTGACATGGCTGATGCCGAGGACATTTTTTACAATGCGATGAATTCATTCTTCTCGGAATGTGTTCCCTTATACTATCCCTCTATTTCAAATAAACCTCCTTGGTTTACTAAAGAATTGAGTCGCTAGAAAAATGTAAAGTCAAGGCTGTACACGAAATTTAAAAAACCGGTTCTCGTTCTGACCTCTCTAACTATTTATCGGCTCGGTCAAACTTCACCGTACTGAACGCACAGTGTTAAAAAAACTATTTGACTCGTTGCAGGGTCCAATTTTCTCAGAATCCTAAACAGTTTTATAATTTTGTTAATACTAAACGTAAGGCGGTAACACATCCTTCATCACTTTCTTTTGCAAACGCAACAGTAAAGGGCGATCAGGCAATTGCCGATCTTTTTGCCCAATTTTTTCAAACAACATACTCCACTTCCACTGACCTAAATCAGACGTATTCTTATAGCTTGCTTGAATTGTTTAAACGAAAGCTCCCTCCTTTTAGATCTTCATCGTGTAAAGCCTGTTTATCTGCCAGGTCCCGACGGAATACCGGGCTGTGTGCTTAGGTATTGTGCCGATGCCCTGTGCTCGCCCCTTCTGAAATTGTTTACCTTATGCTTAGAAACTTCGCACTTTTCCCTTATTTGGAAGGAATCATTCATTATTCCTCTCCACAAAAAAGGTAACAAATCGGAGGCCAATAACTATAGAGGAATCTCTAAGCTTTCGGCCATCCCTAAACTTTTCGAGAACATTATTACTCCTCATTTGCAGCACCTTTGTAGATCAGTAATTTCTCCATGTCAGCATTGATTTGTTAAGCGAAGATCAACAACCACAAATCTTCTGGAGCTCACTTCCTTCATTATAAGGTGCTTCCAAAATAACCTTCAAACGGATGTAATTTATACTGACTTCAGTTATCATTCCGTTAATCATTCCCTTCTCCTCAGGAAACTCGACTTAATGGGTTTTCCAATTGATCTTCTTAGGTGGATCTCTTGTTATCTGACTGGCAGGACGCAAAAAGTCCTCTTTAAAAATAATTTATCTAATGTTATCCAAGTCACCTCAGGTGTCCCGCAAGGGAGTCACCTGGGACCTTTGTTGTTTACATTATTTATTAATGATCTGCGCGAAGTTTTGACAAATTCTAGAGTACTAATGTACGCTGATGATGTCAAGCTTTGCGTGCAATACAAGCACGTTGCTTACCGTCTGATTTACAAACAGATCTTGATAGCTTCCAAACCTCGTGCTGCATAAACCTACTAAAATTAAATGGCTCTAAATGTAAGCTAATGACATTCTCTCGTGTCGTTCCCAAGCTTGCAACTTACACGCTTAACTGCTGCTCTTTGGAAAGAATTAACTCAGTTGATGACTTGGGTGTCCGCTTGGATCCCAAACTTGACTTTATCGATCATATTTCGTGCATGGTGAATAAAGCCAGAGGTATGCTGGGATTTATTAAACGGTGGTCGAAAGAATTCGATGACCCCTATGTAACAAAAACTTTATATATTTCACTAGTTCGTCCTTTCTTAGAATATGGATCTTGCGTTTGGAGCCCCCAGTATGGGGTCCACAGTAAACGCATCGAATCGGTTCAAAAGAACTTTTTGCTTTTCGCTTTACGCGGCTTAAACTGGGATGCTGAGCAGAGATTACCCTCCTATTATAGACGGTCGCTGGGTGGGTAGATCATTGCGACGAAGTCGTGATTGGTTGCTCAACCTTGTTAGACCTCTCGCCAGGTGGTTAGGGTGCGACAATAGCTTGCTAAAGTACTTTTCCTTCTGTTCTGCGATCACATCTTTGACTGGAAGAATGTTTAAGTCGCGATGTATGTTTTCGTTGCGAACGTACCACGGTGCCCCGGTGATTGTTCTCAAGATCTTCGACTGAGCTCGCTGGACTATGTCAATATTGCTATTGCTGGCATTCCCCCATAACTGGGAGCCGTACATCCATATAGGTTTAAGTACCGAGTTATACAGCAGGACTTTATATTTAAGGCAAAGGGGAGACCAAGCATTGATAAGCCAATGAAGGCTGCTGGCTTTTAGCTTTAGGTGGGTTCTTTTAGCTTCTATGTGCCGACGCCATGTGAGTCTTCTATCGAGGTGTACTCCTAGATATGTTACCTCGTTTGCTTGCGGGAGTAGGGTGTTGTTTAGCGTAAGGGGCGGACAGTTTTGCCTATTCAAGGTGAACGTAACGTGCTTGCATTTTTGTTCGTTTACTTTAATTCCCAGCCATTTTTCAACATCCACCAGATGAAGAGCTAGCTGCGCAGTTGCTTGCATCGGGCATTTTGATCGGCTAAGAATAGCTGTATCATCAGCAAACGTAGATGTTGTTAGTCGTGTGCTTGTCGGGATGTCTGCTGTGTAGAGAACATATAATGTTGGTCCGAGTACGCTTCCTTGAGGAACTCCAGCTCCAACAGTGAATTCATCAGATATATCAGTGTTGCACCTCACAGCAAATTTTCTGTCGTAAAGGTAAGACTCTAAAAGCTTGTGGGTATTACAAGGGAGCATTGTCTTGATCTTGTACATTAGACCTTCTAGCCAGACTCTATCAAATGCTTGAGAGACATCCAGAAATATTGCGGTACAGTATTCGCGTTTTTCGAATGCATTCCGAATTTCTGCTGTTATCCGGTTGACCTGCTCAATTGTTCCGTGCTTTTCACGAAACCCAAACTGATGTGACGGGATTCCTTCCTGGATCCTTAGGTATGTGTTTATTCGAGTCAGAATGCATTTCTCAAAGAGTTTGGATAAGCATGAAAGTAGGTTTATAGGTCTATACGACGTGGGAATTGTGTGGTCTTTTCCCGGCTTTGCTATCATTATTATAATTGACTTTTTCCATCTCGCTGGAAAGTGGCCAAGTTTTGCGATGGCATTGAAGAGCTGGGTGATAGTGCAGACGGCGCAATATGGAAGCTCAATGATCATTTTGGGAGTTATGAGGTCGCAGCCTGGTGATTTTTTCGGATTTAGTTGGTTTTTTATGATATTAGCGATTTCGTTTGGGCGAAACTCGATTGGTTCATGTTGAAGCTGAGGCTCATATGGTAAAGTCGGCAAAGTAAAGGCACTAGTGGCCGGATTTGGTTGGAAGATATTTTTAAGGTGATTGGCAAACGTACTGGCTCTGTCTGCATCGCTGCGCGCCCAGCCGCCTGTGGGATTTCTAATAGGCATCACGGTTTCTTTCGGTGAGCTTAGAGTTGGGTGAGCTCTCCATAGTGAGTGTTTTGTACTAGAAGTTGACAAATGCTCTATATAGCGGCGGTGGACATATGCTTCTTCTTGCTGTAGGGCTTTAGTAAGTTGTCGTGAGGCATGTCTTAAGCTTTGCTTAGCAGATGGCGATCTGTTCGAGGACGAGCTGTTCGATTTGTAGATTTGTCTTTTTATTGCTTAGTGTATTTATAGTTTGCGATGTTGAGGCTCGAGCTGCAGAGACGAGTACAGACTCAAGTGAATTAACAAAGCTGTCTACGTTGGCTTCATCGTGGAGATGAGGACTTAGCTCAATGTGTGAGCTGATATATTTTCTGTACTTAACCCAATTGGTTTTCTGTGAGGTCAATTTTAATGGTTGTTCCAATGTTCCTGGATGTCGCAGTAGAATAAACAGGACAGGCGAGTGATCAGATGAAAGATCCGATATGCAATTGGCGCTTATCAGATTTTTAGGGATGTTTTTGGTAATCGCAAAGTCTATTAAATCTCGTAGTTTCCTTGGGTCTGCCGGCCAGTATGTTGGTGTGCCAGAAGAAACATAGTCGAGCTTGTTCTTGGCTTTGATAATTGCATTATAGAGCTGCTTCCCTTTTGGAGTCACGAGACGGGATCCCCAGTGTGTGTGCTTGGCATTGTAGTCTCCTGCTGCTATGAAGTGGTCTCCAAGTGTGTTGAAAAACTGCATAAACTCATCTTCAGCTATATTGAAGCGAGGGGGGGCAGTATACGGCGGCTAGTGTAAGTTGGTTGCCAGTATTTAGTTGTATATTTATAGATGTGGCCTGTAGGTAGTTTTTAGCAAATTTGTTTTGATAATGGTGCTTTATGCGGCTTCTGATTAGAATTCCAGTCCCACCATGTGCTTTACCATCTGGATGATTTGTTCCGTAGAATGAATATCCTCGTAGTTGAAAATTGTATTTGTTTGTAAGGTGTGTTTCCGAAAACAGCATTACATCGATATGATTGTCGAGTAGGAATTGAGCTAACTCAAGTTTATGTTGCGAAACGGCGTTAGCGTTTCACGTAGATATCCGTAGGAAACCCATTATTTGGATTGTTGTGAAACCAGCATTTAAATCAATAGATTTTGGTTTCGCATTAAATCTTGCATAGTTGTGCGCATAACCGACATAAATTCCGTCAGGCTTTGTTGTAGGCTGCATATCATAGCTTCAAAGTTGCTTTTTGGCTGCTCTGTTGGTTGATGTTGCTGAGCCGTGTACGGTTCTTGGTATGCTGATTGCAGAAATGAGCTTCTTGAGGCAGGTGTCGCCAGTCCTGATTTTAAGGCGCTTGCGTATGTCACATTTTTGTCAGAGTTAATGGGTCCTAGTGAGGATCTGGCTGCAGACGAGAAGAAGACTTCAGGGTTTGATCTGGACGCCGTGATCTGTCCATTTTGGGTGCGGGCAGCTATTCCTTTCTGGTGGATGGGACTTTTCAGCTCCTTATAGACTGGGCATCTTCTATAATTAGCAGTGTGATTGCCACCGCAGTTGCCGCACTTTTTCGAGTTGCTGTCATCTTTGCTCGCTGGGCAGTGTGCGGAGTCATGAAGCTCTCCGCAAACTACACACACCGGGCGCAGTTTACAGTATGACCTTGTATGGCCATATTCCTGGCAGTTCGCACATTGTACCGGGCCATTGCGTTTGTGCGGTTCCTCAACTGTAATTCTGCGGTGCAGCAGGTACTGAAGATTGTATATTGGGTGCACTTCGTATTTCTTCAGGAGCTTGGTTTCTGGTTCGAGCTCAACCTTAAAGAGTGGCTGCGGCTTTCTATCCCTGTTGAGGATATTAAAGACTGTCTTGGCGCTAAAACCTTTCTCCTGTAGCGCCTTTTTAATCTCTGCAAGCGTTACTTCGGGCTCTATGCCCTTAAGTACGACTTGCAGGCCCTTGCTGCTTTTTAGCTGATACGTGTAAAAGTTCTATTTATTTTCGGTAAGATATTTTGATAATACTCTGTAGTTATCTTCAGACTTCATTTGAACTTTTGTTTTTTGAATGTTGCCCTTTGCAAGGGGTATTATGTGGAAGTTATCCTTACCAATAAGCTCAATAATTTTGTTGACAAGAACATTAGAACTTTTTTCGCGAATATAGATAGGCGGAGGTTTTGGCTTCCTTTTCTCAACTTCAGTGGATTCGACCGCCTCAACCTCATCGGCGTCTACCAAGATTTTAAATCGGTTTGAGTTAATGGGCATTTCTTTTGCTGCTAGGCTAGCATTGCCACGGGTTATTTTGCGTTTGGAATTCAGGGGGCTCAGCTTCCTTTTGATTTGGATGTAGTGATCCATGCCAGTCTGCACAGCCGGCTTAATATAGGCATTGTTTTTGTTTTGGTTTTCGGGCAGCGCGGACGTATTACTATTTGCGCTACTAGCTGATGACGTCGTTAAACGCGCTGTCGATACAGTTGCGGTTGTTGTTGTTGTTACTGTTGACGTTGTCAAAGAGATTGAGGTGCTAGTTACTGCACTCTTTGGCTGCAGAGACATCGATCGTATCGAGGGGGAGCAGGAACGCGCTCTCTCGCTCTCTACGTTTAAGAATTCGGTCAAGTTGGGGGTAATTGACCGCACTTGATCAGAGCTTGCATGGTTTTCGGTAGCTTTAAAAGAGAAGTACGCGTTGTTTCTTTGTACTGAGAGCTGTCTCTCGTCTTGCTCACGTTGACGTTGTGTGCGAACGTCGTTTAAGCTCATTGCAGTCGAGGTTGATTTAGTTTGAGTTTTGAGAGTTGTGTTTAATATTAATTAATTAATTAATTAATCAATATAAACATTAGCGATTTCATAGCAAAAAGCGTCTTTTCGCGTTATTGTAGATCTCTTAGACCAGTCACTGCACTTTTATGATTTTATTGAATTTTTTTTCCCGGAGCACAAAAAAAAACACGTCTGCATGCGACGACAGTTGATGACAGTCTTTTCTTTATTTTCCATCGCGTCTACTAATACCTAACCCTAACAGGCACGTGCCTGGTTTCATAAGGGCCACTTGAGTGTACTGACCGTAGTGCATCAACGTCCATATATTATATACTCACTGGTTCAAAAACGGCTTTCTCATCTTATCTTAGTGCTCAATCTAATTTTACCGTGCTTAACGCTCAGTGTTATAAAAATTATTTGACTCGTTGTAAGGTCCAGTTCACGCAGAACCCTAAACAGTTTTATAACTTTGATAACTCTAAACGTAAACCCACGTTATACCCTCCCTCGCTGTCATTTAAGAATACTACAGTAAATTCTGATCAAGCAATTGCTAATCTCCTTGCTGAGTTTTTTAAAACGACATATTCGCCCTCTACATCTTCAGATTATACATTTTCTACAGCTATGCCCAGTTCCGTAATCTTCAGTCCTATTTTAAACGAAAGCTCACTTATTCTTGATCTTCAACGTGTTAAGCCAGTTTCTTCACCAGGTCCCGATGGTATACCTGGCTCTGTGATTAGGTATTGCTCCGGGGCGCTGTGTAACCCCCTTCTTAAATTGTTTACCTTATCTTTAGAATCCTCAGAATTTCCCCTTATTTGGAGGGAATCATTTGTTATTCCTCTCCACAAAAAAGGTAGCAAATCGGATGCCAGTAACTGTAGGGGTATCTCTAAGTTATCGGCTATCCCCAAGCTTTTCGAGAATGTAATCACCCCTCACTTGCAACATCTATGCAGATCCGTCATTTCTCCATGCCAGCATGGTTTTATGAGGCGAAGATCAACCACGACCAATCTTCTGGAACTTACCTCTTTCGTTATTAAGGGCTTCCAACAAAACTTTTAAACCGATGTTATTTACACGGACTTTAGTAAAGCTTTCGACTCGGTTAATCATTCTCTTCTGGTTAGAAAACTCGATTCAATGGGGTTTCCTAGTGATCTTCTTAAATGGATTTCGAGTTATCTAAGTAATAGGACCCAAAAGGTTCTGTTCAGAAACGTTCAATCCAATAGCCTCAGGGTCACATCTGGCGTCCCACAGGGTAGCCACGTTGGACCACTTCTATTCACATTGTTTATCAATGATTTGCCACAGGTTCTAACCAATTCCAGAGTACTTATGTACGCTGATGACGTTAAACTTTGCTTGCAGTAAAGGGACAGTCCTTGCCAATCAGACCTACAATCGGATCTTGATAACTTCCAAGCATGGTGTCATGCTTACGATTTACATCTCAACAGCTCAAAATGCAAACTGATGACATTTTCACGTGTTACTCCCCTGCTTGCAACCTATAAGCTTAACGACTGCTCTTTGGAAAGAATTTCTATTTTTGATGATCTGGGTGTCCGCCTGGATCCTAAACTTTCGTTCTCTGAACATATTTCTTGTATGGTTAACAAAGCCAGAGGCATGCTGGGATTCATTAAAAGGGGGGCGAAGGAATTCGATTCTCCTTATGTAACGAAGACTCTCTTTACTTCGTTGGTTCGCCCTATATTGGAGTATGGCTCGTGCGTCTAGAGTCCTCAATTTAGGGTCCATAGTAGCCGCATTGAATCTGTCCAAAAGAACTTTTTGCTTTTTGCCCTCCGTGGTCTACCCTGGGATGCAAACCTCAGATTACCGTCTTACGCTAGTAGACTTCTCCTACTTAATCTACCTTCTTTAGCTAACCGTAGGACGATGCTTGGCGTCGTCTTTTTACATAAACTCATTCACGGTGATATGGAGAACCTTCTAGGCCAGCTCAATTTCCATGTTCCCCGTCTTTCTTCTAGAACTTTTATACCACTAGTAGTTAACCACTGTAGGCGTGAGTTTGAAGTACATGAGCCCTTTAGGGTTTTATGTACTGATTACAATCGTCTTTTTAGTAGCATTGAAGGCATTGAAAGCCTTCAAAAACTAAAAACTGTATTGCTTGTAGTACTATCCCGTAGTGTATCCTAATTTGTCCTCGTTCTATTCTATTTTTTTCTTCTCTCGCGTCTATCTAGTACGCGTTTCGTGCCGTACGTCACACGGCTGCGCCCCTCGGTCGGTTGGGCGGGAGGTGGGCGTGGGACCCCGCGCGAAAAAAAAAAAAAAAATTTATATTTCAGCTCTGACTTTGCCTCGTATAAAAGCAATGTCATCTTTAGATGTTTGACCAGAGGAGAGTCGCAAAACAAATATATGTTTCGTAGGTGGGATAGCAATGGCTTTTGGCGAGACAGACTGAGTGACTGCTGTGCAATTGTCGGCCGGTAATCCCTGGGGAGATCTATTTATGGAGCTATAAAGTGTCAGAATTTGTGATCCCAAAGGAGACAAAAAGGAGATTAACAGGGAAACGACCAGTCCCCCATAATCTTCGGATACCTAACGCTCACTCTCAGAATTTTGGGATTTAATTCTGAGGTCGAGGGCTGAGTCATGGGCGGCTGCTGTTGAGAGCTCGCTGCAGGTTGAAGGGATCCGTCGCATTGTTTCAATCCAGTTGCAGTTTTTTTACACCTTGGAGACTCATTTAATAGCGTAAGGTTATTTAATTGCTTATCAAGTGTTAGGAAGATGTTATGAGTTTTGATAACACTCGAGAACAACTCCTTAAAACTGCCATTGGTTTGCCGCATGAAAGACATCATTTCCCCTTCAATGCCACGACAGGCATCGCAACAGTAGCGCAAGCCGATGTTTTTCTCACATCATCAAAAGTCCGACCGGCAACCCCAATGCACTTTGCATGAAAATTTTGTCACCCAGCCAGCAGCCGATGGTAAGATCCGTAGACAAAACAGCCTTTTTGTATGGTAAGTATTGGTTGACGCATACAACAATCCCCGCCATGTAGCAGACACGATTCTTAATCGTCTCCTGCAACACTATACAAACAGTTTTTTTTTTTTTTTTTTTTTTTGTTTGTTTATTTGGTTGTATGCAAGTTTGCTGCTAAACTTATTTGGCTACATATCTATTATTATTTAACAATTTTATGTATCGAATATGTATCAATGTTAATTAAAAATTAGTTTAAACGCCGGGTTGGCAGCTCCCGGATTATGACCCTCTTTAGGCGTCTCCTGGTCCTAGTCCAGCTCATCCTCCTGGCCAGCTGGTTTGGGTGACTCCAAAGTCTGGTTCTGTGTCTGGCAGCTAAGGTGTTCACGGCGTCTCCGATTGCAGGGACTTGCAATTCCCTGCGTATGTCGGCATTTCTTATGTACCACTCCGCTCCAGTGATACGTCTGAGAAATTTCGCCTGAAACGCTTGAATTCGATTCAAATGCGTCCTGGCCGCACTGCCGTATATTGCCATTCCATATTGCCAAATCGGTGCTAGCAGGGACTGGTAAAGGCGAGTCTTGCACCTAATACTCAGCTTCGACTTCGGGCAAGTTAGCCAGCTTAGACGCCTGGCAGTGTTTTCCAACTTGGCCCTTGTCTTTTTGATGTGCGACGCGAACGTCAGCCTCTTGTCCAGGACCAGTCCCAGGTATGTGTGCTCCTCGCGTTGCGGCAACAGCTGACCATGAAGAAAGACCCCCTGGACATGTGTCTCTTCTCAAGGCGAATGTGACCACCGCACACTTGTCTGTGTTGATGGCCACATTCCATCTACAGGCCCAGTTTTCAAACCTCTTCAGGAGTATCTGAAGTTTGTCCGTGGCACTGTAGACGCAGCTGGACCTTGCAAGGATTGCAGTGTCGTCTGCATATGTCGCTACACACACGCTTCTTGAGCTCAGATGAAGTGGGGCATCGTGCGCAAACAAGTTATATAGTGTAGGGCCCAGTACACTACCTTGTGGAACTCCGGCAGCTATCCTCCTGGTAGTTGAGGCTACTCCATCCTGCACCACTTGGAAGGTTCGATCGCTGAGGTAGCTTCTGACTAACTCGAACAGTTGAGGAGGCAGCAGTTCCTTGACCTTTGATAGGAGCCCTTGGTGCCAGACCCTATCAAAGGCCTGCTGGATGTCCAGGAAGGCAGCCACCGTATATTGCCTTCTTTGAAATCCATCCACGACGAAGTCCACTACACGGTGAAGTTGCTCGGGGGTGCCATGTCCTTTGAGAAAGCCGAATTGGTGCCTGGGGATCGCTTGTGTGACTTCTGGTATCCTTTGTAATCTTTCCAGAATGCACCGTTCAAAGACCTTAGCAAAGGTCGGCAGGAGGCTAATAGGCCTATAATTGCCCACATCCTTCGAGTCCTTGCCCTTTTTGTGTATC
Source organism: Drosophila birchii (assembly GCA_035046345.1). Taxonomy (NCBI): domain Eukaryota; kingdom Metazoa; phylum Arthropoda; class Insecta; order Diptera; family Drosophilidae; genus Drosophila; species Drosophila birchii. Next base: position 2,006,909 of record JAWNOA010000141.1, on the reverse strand, counting down.
ATTACAACATTTGCATGCTTCCAGCTTTTCGGGAAATGTCCCAGCCTGAGTGCAGCGTTGAACATCAAGACCAAGAAAAGGAGAGCCTTCTCCGGAAGGAGTTTTGCTACTCGGCTGGAAATGCCATCCGCTCCTGGCGACTTCCGGTGCTTCAGCTTCCTTATCTTGGCCTGGACTTCAGGCAGCCGGATTGGGGGAATAGGAGGCGTCATCTGGTGAGGTTCCTCTAGTGCTGCATGAACCTTTTCGACTCTCTCCCTCGACGCAGTTTCGAATGGAGTGAACCGCTCCTCCAAACTCTCGGCAAACGCCTCGGCACGTTCAAGCGGAGACTTGGCCCAAGTCCCATCCGCTTTCTTCACCGGGTATTTGGGGGAGGCTTGCCTCTTACTTCTGCCCGCGATTCTCCACAGCGCGAAGTCGGAATCATACAAACAGTGACGATCCAAAGTCATTAAAAGAGTTGTATATTATAATAATTGAGTCTCTAGCACCATTAAAAACACTAGGCATTGATATATCTAGTTCAGATACAATCATAATTGACATCATCAAGCAAAAACTTTATTTTGCAAAACGAACCCTCAATAAATATTTGTTAGACGGGTCCAGAGAACTTCAAGGTCTCGACACAATGCTTCCAGGACTAGCGAAGCCGAGTAAAAGTGCCCAATATGAAGGCTACCAAATTATCAATTCTGCGAACGGAATCATTGGCTATACAAATGCGATGATTTCCGCAACAAAACCAACCAACGATCAATTGGGTGCAAAAACAAAAATTGTGTGTTAACTGTTCCAGCAATACCCACAAGGCAAAATATTGCTGAGGCCGTACGTGTTTTAAATGCGATAAAAAACACCATACATTGCTGCACCTAGAGGCCACGTCAGGACAGAGCAACAATTACCTTCTGTAGGTGCAGCAAGTAACAGAAGTTACAATTTGCACACAATCAAGGTATCAGTCAAAGCAAGTATTGGTCAGATGGCCATATTTCGAGCATTGCTAGATTCAGGATCATTAACTAATCTAATTTCTGAACGAATAGCCTCCAAGCTATCACTAAAGCTCCATGGTGCATCATTACGCATCGAAGGTATTGGAGGCAATCCAAAAACTGGTCGAGCTAGAGCAAACGTTCTATGGAAATCGATACATAATAACTTTGTGCAATAATATGCTGCCGCATATCATAGCTGATCAACCAGCCCATGAATTAAACTCCTCACAACTAAGAGTCCCAAACAACGTCACCCTGGCCAATACAAACTTTGAAAAACCAGGAAAAATTGACATGTTTATCGGCGCAGAGCATTATTATTCTTTGATTCTGCCAAATCAGAAGCTGATGAAGCCGGAAGGCCCAATTCTCCAAAATACAAAGCTTGGATGGATTGTGGTCGGGAGAATTCCTGGTGAGCACGACTCAGTATCAATTTGTGCAGCGGCAATCACAGAAAAGGAGGTTGTTACGATACTAGATACTACAAAATCTAGACACCAATGAAAAGGATCGATCTCCAATAGAAGCTCACCAACAGATTCAGATTCAGGCATTAGAGCGACGAACGGCACCAGAAGTCTGGAAAGTATATGTAGACTTCATTGAAGAATATAAAGGTCTTGGACACATGAAACTGATGCATTCCACACACGTATCCTCGGATCACTACTTCATTCCACATCACTGTGTATTGAAGCCCGAAAGCAGTACCACAAAACTGCACGTAGTTTTTGAAGCGTCCTGTAAAATAACAAGCAATAAATCATTAAATGATATATTGTACGCTGGACTCACAGTGCAGAGCGAATTGTTAGCGGTTGCTACGGTTCCGCACCCACAGATACGTGTTTATCGCAGACATAGAGAAGATATTTTGGCAGGTTTGGATGCACCCTTATTACCAGTTCTATCAATTAATTGTATGGTGGAAGAAACCATATTACGATCTAAAGTTCTTTAGACTTAAAACCGTCACATACGGTACAACATCAGCCCCATTCCTTGCAACTAAATTATTGGATTGTCTGGACTAGAAGGCCAAGAATCATCTACCGCTTGGATCCTCCGTTCTTAAATATGATTTTCACATGAAAAACTGTCTCACAGGAGCAGACAGCATTCCAAAGGCCGTCTAGATTCAACAAGAATTAAACAAAATACAGCTACCATCCGGATTAAAGCTCTGAAAATTGTGCTCAAATAACACTTTAATAATAACAAATTAGAAAAAAAGATATCGCCTCTAACGTGAAGTTAGACTAAACATTTCAATAATATAATGTTAAGACGTTGGGTTTGCTTTGGATGCCACAAAAGGATCAGTTATGTAGATGATCCCAAAAAAGCGAAGCCTTAACCATCACCAAACGAGTGGTCAGTTTGGCATCATCGCAAATATTTGACCCCCTAGGATTATAAGCCACCTTGGTGGTCAAAGCAAAATTCTTAACGCAAACACTTTGTGAGTTAAAGATGGGCTGGGACTACGAGCTTCCTCAGCACCTTCAGGTAGATTGGAAAAATTATCGCGCTGACTTGTAAGCACTAAATAATATGAAAATTCCAAGACACATATTCACAGGAAGGGTGCCAGTTTTGCAAGAATTGTTGTCCTGTCCTGTATAAATGCGTCCGCATCATCATACCACACGTTTGTGGCAAATTGGATGGCGGTGTCCCGTCGGCGATCTAGAACGACGAGTGAAGCAAGAAAGTTGGCCAACATGTCAAGATCAGTTTCAATCACAGCAACGCATTGTAGAATATATGATGCGCTTTTGTAATAAACGGAACCAATCTCCCACAACAACTCTGAGCGTAGGCGAACTGACCCATGCGAGGACAATCATTTTAAGCACTATTCAAAAAATTGAATTTAGTGCTGAGCATAAAAAACTTTGCATCCGCAGGACAGTGGACAAGAGAAGTCCAATTATCTCGTTCCAATAATAGAGAATGACGGACTCATCAGAGTATTAGGGAGGTTGGAAGTTGGTTGGTTGCCATATAACGCAAAGCATCAGATCTTGCTTACATATAATGATAGAATTTTGAAGATACCGCTACGAGAGATGCATGCAGAGGACATTCACTGTGGAGCACAATCTTTGAAAACCATAGCCAGGCAGCAATATTAGATTCTTAATGACAAATCAATGGCAAGAAGCATCCTACACAGTTATGTCAGATGTACAAGAGCACGGCCCAAATTAATGCAACAAATCATGGGAAATCTACCGTCTGATCGAGTGAAACCGGTTCGACCGTTCTTCAACTCTGGTCGACTACTGCGATCCCATTTTGATTCATCATAAAAGCCGTGGAAATAGACCAGATAAGGCTTATGTTGCAGTATTCTGCTGCTTTGCTACTAAAGCAGTACATCTGGAATTAGTAAGCGATCTGACAACAGACGCCTTCCTAGCCGCTCTTCGGCGATTTTTGGGTCGACGTAAAAAATGTCAGACAATTCATTGTGACAACGCCACGAACTTTGTAGGTGCCAATAATCAGTTAAAGGCGCTAGAAGAAACAATCTTCACAGAACAGGCTCAGACAAAGATCGTAAACCAATGCAGTAAGCAGCAGGTGGAGTTCAAGTTCATTCCGCCTCGAGCGCCATCATTTGGCGGCCTATGGGAAGCTGCAGTAAAATCAGCGAAAAGGCTACTGGTATCAGTTATCAGTATCAGCCACATCATCCCTAAGGTTTGAAGAACTCAACGCAGTTATCATTGAAGTAGAAGCGATACTCAATTCAAGGCCCCTCACTCCGATGTCATCTGATCCCACGGATACATCAGCGCTCACTCCAGGTCACTTTTTAATTGGTGAACCTCTAGTAGCACCTCCTGATGCAAATTTTGCATTACCCGGAAAAACTCTGGTAAAAAGATGGGAGCTAGTGGGAACCAGTGGTCCATGGAATATCTTCAAGAGCTGCAAATGCAGCTCTATTAGTCCTAGTAAAAGAAGACAATGTGCCGGTAATGAACTGGCCTATGGGGCGGATAGTAAAAACGTATCCGGGCAAAGACAATCAGGTCCGCGTAGTAGATGTCAAGACGGCATCAGGCACATTCAAACGACCAATTACTCGTTTGGCACCTTTGTTAAAGGAAGAAGTAGCCACAAAACGACCACACAGCTCTGGTGAGGATGCAGCACGAGCAGAAGAGACCCCCACGCAGAAAAAGAAGATGTCATTTCCTATCTTGCCAACGGTGCTGGCAATGCTACTCATACTACCGTTAGCAATGTGACAATCAATAAACATAACTCCTTTTGCAAGTCGACCGGGAATATTCTACGAACGGCTTGGCACGTCCAGAATGGCAATTTCGGAATGGAACATAATTGCATATTATGACTTGAAGCCATACTGGAGCGACATGGGAATATTGGCTGCTGGGATATCTGAACTAAAACACAAATGTTCAGAGTTACGAAACATCAATGCCTGCAAGTCAATATATGAACATTTTCAACATGTATATGACGAGCTACAAGCAGGAAATGAGTTGATTAATCATTCCCGACAACGAAGAGCACCACTTGATATAGTCGGAAATGTGGCGAATTCATTATTTGGCGTTCTGGACTCAAAGTACGCAGACGACATGTTTAAAATGATTAACAACGTCAAGTCTAACGAGGACGTATTGATGATGCCCTTGAAAAATCAAACATTAATTCTGGTCTCTACGATAAACATAATCAGAAAGAGCAGCTCAGCCACCAACGATCGAATCAAAACGCTAAAGCACCAGATAGGTGCAATCAATCAAGAAAGAGGCAAGTACCAAGGCGACCACTTGCAGCAAGCGTTTATGGTTTTGACAGCTCAGCTAACTTTGGTGGCAACGGGAATGCAGCGGATGCAGAGTGAAATGGCTAACGTGCTAACGGGCTAACGGGAACATATCCCACCGGATATGGGCTTCCAGTATCGTCTGATAATGTAATCCAACTATACAAAATGATGCATGCCAAAGGCACCACAACGAGCAACCACGTCATCTTCAAGATATCGTTACCTCTGGTGTCTGTATCAGAACAGGAAGTGTTCAGCATCATGCCTATCCCAACATGGAAGGCCGGAAGCTGGCAGCGATTTCGGCTAAGAACCGAAATCATAGCCGTCAATGCCCATAGAGACCAGTTCATGGGTTTGACTAAAAACGAATTCAACCAATTTATGGAGCTGCCAAATGACGAGCACATATGTTTCTACCACCAAGCCACATTCAGCGTGGATAATCGGTGTGAGTTTCAGTTATTTAATAACAAAACTGAGACTATATGTGAGGTCTTTTAGTCAAGATCCGAGCTGTTGTGGCTGGCAACGCATCAGCGAAACAGATGGATGTTTGCCACACGCAGTCTCATAGAACTTCAAGCGGTGTGCAAAGGAATCGCTTCTACAGTGCAACTTAACGGAACGGGCTTATTGTCATTGGCCCCAGGTTGCACTGCACGCAATTCAAAAGCGTGACCACATTCAGCACTGTGGTCAGCGAAACGATGGCTACATATGTTCGATTTGGCAATATCTCAAAAATTGACTGTAAGGATCCACCTGAGCCACTCCAAGGAACGGCAGCCAAGGAAGTTAACTTGGAGGAACTGGGCGCTTTGCAACGCCAGTTGGTCAAATTAAAGGAGGCTACCTGGAAGGATCAACTTGTCGCTCCTCAACATCATCAAGTAGCTGCCTATGTGGCCCTAGCGATGTCAATCCTACAAGGCATTGTATGGGCTCTTAGCCGGACGGTCGACAAATGGACACCACGACGTCGGATATTTCTACGCCGGCCACCGGAATTCATTGTTGTTTTATTTACACATCTATAATTTTCTTAATTTAGTTAACTTCCTTTCACTCTATTTTTTCCCACCCTTTTCCTTCCTTCTGGTCCCCTCTTTTAATATTCACACCTGTTTAGTCACGGCAGCATTATTCATAAGCAATATCAGTTAGAATTCAACATAATACTTCTTCAGTCGCAGCCATGCATTTGTCGTTAATAAAGTATCAGTTATCAGGTTAAGCGAATATGCATAGCTGGCGGACATGAGGAAAGCAAAATAGAGCAATAAGGGTCAGGTCATATAGCTGACAATAACCTACATACACAGTAGCAATAAGTGTCAGGTCATATATCTGACAAAAACCCACATACACAGTAACCCACATTCACAGTAATCCACATTATTTTGTTATACGATATTTGTAACCATAAGCACTTTTTACCTTTGTAAGAGTTCTACCTCACAACAGAGCTTTTATTCATGCATATGTGCCGTCCAACTAGTTCCAAGTGCTAGTTGCGACAACTGTAGGCAATAGTTCATGCACTATTTGCCAAGCACCTAAGCCTCAACCCATCATTTGGTGACCTCGACATTTAACAACAAAAGGAAATATCCGTAACTCTTGAGATTTTCCGACATTTAACAACAAAAGGAAATATCCGTAACTCATGGGATTTTCCGACATTTTTAACAACAAAAGGAAATATCCGTAACTCTTGGGATTTTCCGACATTTTATCAACAAAAGGAAATATCCGTAACTCTTGGGATTTTCCGACTTTTATCAACAAAGGAAAAATCCGTAACTCGTGGGATTTTCCGACATTTTTATCATCAAAAGGAAAAATCCTTAACGCTTGAGATTTTCCGATTTTTTATCATCAAAAGGAAAAATCCGTAACTCTTGGGATTTTCCGACATTTTTATCAACATAGGAAAAATCCGTAACTCTTGGGATTTTCCGACAACTCAGACTAAAATCCTTTTCTAAAAACTCCAAATTCTAAAAATCCCCCAAGTCTATTGAACATTTCTTGTTTTCCTTCGACCACATCACGGTTGCGAATAGGAGCGTATCCAGCTGTCAAAGCAAATTAAACACTCCCAACGGTCAGGAACTAAAACAATTTTCAATATGTCTAATAAGGAGGACCAAGCAGTCACAGAGGCGTTAGACTTGCAGGAAGAAATCAGTCAAGAAATATCGAAACTGATCCGCAATTTTAAAAAAAGACTCTGCGGAAAGAAAGCAAAATCCAACGTATTATAAATCAAAGTTGGCCGCAATCGATGAAGCATGGAATCGATTTGCGGATAATGACAAAAATATTCCAGCGGAATATAGAACCGCAGAATATTTAATGTTCTACGTAGACTGTCGTGAGTCATACGACAGATATAGAACGATAATAACCGATGCAATGGTTCAAATCTCGAGCAATGCCCCCGGAAATGCAACCTCGAGCAATGCTTTGAAAAATGCAGACGTTGCAAGCTTACCGCAACCTGCAAGCAAGCTGATATCAGCATGTCGGCGACAAAGGGCAATTGCTGAATCAATCAAACGTGCCCTGAAAGAATTTTCCGAAACCGGAAGGGCCATAACAAGGGATTCGAAAAACTCATTATGGTCCCAATATCAGTATGTCCACTTCGCTGTTCACGAAGAATACGAAGACCCAATCAAAGAAGGATACGACATGCAGTCGTTCCTCCGACTAGACGGAGATGTTCAAAGAGTCTTGGGGGAACAAACAAATGCATCAAACAATGAAGATGAGCATTTGCCCAGAGTCAGCATCCCAAAGTTCGGTGGGGATCTACTTAAATGGACTCAGTTCTTCTACTTTTTCAAATGCATGCAGGAAGATGTGGTACCTCAAAACCACCGTAACTGGAGAGGCAGAAAGATTATAAGGCATATTGATCTTAAAAAAGAAAATTACATGAGCGCATGGGAAATATTGGTTGACGCGTACAACAATCCCCGCCATGTAGCAGATACGATTCTCAATCGTATCCTGCAACATCATACAAACAGTGACGATCCAAAGTCATTAAAAGAGTTGTATATCACAACAATTGAGTCTCTAGCATCATTAAAGGGACTAGGCATTGATATATCCAGCTGGGATACAATCATAATTGCCATCATCAAGCAAAAACTGGATCTTGCAAATAGAGCCCTCTACGAACAATCGTTAGACGGGTCAAGAGAACTCCAAGGTCTCGATACAATGCTAAGCTTCCTGGACCAGCGAAGCCGAGTGCTAGGAACAGGAAAACGCAGTCAACAACAGAGAAAGGAGCAGAAGAGCCCATCATGCACTTCTGCCAGCGCTGGAAGGCAACCAAATTGTCCTTTCTGCAAACGGACCCATTGGCTATACAAATGCGATGACTTCCGCACCAAAACAAGTCAATTGGGTCAAAAAAAAAAAAAAAAATTGTGTGTTAACTGTTTTAACTGTTTTTTTAGTTAACAAGGCGAAAGATTGCCGAGGCCGTACGTGTTTTAAATGTGATAAAAAACACCATACATTGCTGCACCTAGAGGCCACGTCAGGACAGAGCAACAATCACCTTCTGTAGGTGCAGCAAGTAACAGAAGTTACAATCTGCTGGCCACAGTCAAGGTATTGGTCAAAGCAAGCAATGGTCAGATGGCCACATTTCGAGCCTTGCTAGACTCAGGATGACAAATTAATCTGATCTCTGAACTAATGGCCTCCAAGCTGTCATTAAAGCTCCACGGTGCATCATTACGCATCGAGGGCATTGGAGGCAACCCAAAAACCAGTCGAGCTAGAGCAAACCTACTCATTAAGTCGATGCATATTGATTTTGCTCAACAAGTAGAAGCCTTTGTGCTGCCGCATATCATAGCTGATCAAACTTTGACAAACCAGGAAAAGTTGACATGCTTATTGGCGCAGAGCATTATTATTCTTTGCGTCTACCAAATCAGATGCTGATGAAGCCGGAAAGCCCAATTCTTCAAAATACAATGCTTGGATGGATTGTGGCCGGGAAAATTCCTGCTGAGCACGACTCAGCGGCATTTTGTGCAGCGGCAACCACAGTAGAGGAGGTGGATACGCTACTAGAGCGATTTTGGACACTAGATAACATAGACACCAAAGAAAAGGCTCGATCTTCAATAGAAGCTCATTGCGAATCTCATTTCGTAGCGAATCTACAGGTTGCAATTGTAAAACTTCCATTTTCTGAAGAAACTTCAGCCCTGGGGGCATCGCAAAAAACAGCAACCAACAGATTTTTGGCATTAGAGCGACGAACGCCACCAGAAGTCTGGAAAGGATATGTAGACTTCACGGAAGAAAATGAACGTCTTGGACACATTAAAATGGTACAACCCACATACGTACCCTCAGATCACTACTTCATTCCGCATCACTGTGTATTGAAACCCGAAAGCAGTACCACAAAACTGCGGGTAGTGTTTGATGCATCTTGTAAAACGACAAGCAATAAATCATTGAATGATATATTGTACGCTAGACCCACTGTGCAGAGCGAATTGTTTGCAATTTTACTACGATTCCATACATAGAAAAAATGTATCGGCAGGTGTGTATGCACCCAGACAACCAGTTCCATCAATTAATCGTATGGCGTAAAAAACCATCAAACGATCTAAAGTTGTATAGACTTAAAACGGTCACATATGGTAAAACATCAGCGCCATTCCTGGCTACTAAATGCTTGGATTATCTGTCCGAGAAGGCCAAGAATCATCTACCGCTTGGATCATCAGTACTAAAACATGACTTTTACGTGGATGACTGTCTCACAGGAGCAGACAGTATCCCAGAGGCCGTACAAATTCAACAAGAATTAAACAAAATACTGCTGCCTTCCGGATTTAAGCTCCGAAAATGGTGTTCCACTAACTCAGAGGTAAATTCCTAAAGAGGATATCGTTTCTAACGTCAAGTTAGACGAAACACTCCAACAATACAATGTTAAGACTCTGGGTTTGTTTCGAATGCCACAAAAGGATCAGTTATGTAGACGATCTCAAAAAAGTGAAGCATCAACCATCACCAAACGAGTGGTCAGTTCGGAATCATCGCAAATATTCGATCCACTAGGATTATTTGCTCCCGTGGTGGTCAAGGCAAAGATGTGGGAATTAAAGATGGGCTGGGACGACGAGATTCCTCAGCACCTTCAGGTGGATTGGAAAAATAACCGCGCTGACTTACAAGCGCTAAGCAACATGCAAATTCCAAGACACATCTTCGAAGGACAGGTGCCCGTCACACAAGAATTTCACACATTTGTCGATGCTTCAGAACAAGCATATGGAGCAGCAGTGTATGTGCGAGCCACATACAAAAATAATCAAGTATCCGTCCGTTTGCTGTGCTCAAAGTCAAGAGTTGCGCCGACAGCTAAGGAAACGTTACCGCGGCTAGAGTTATGTGCTGCAGTTTTAGGAGCCGAGTTGACCCATAGAGTCAAGACAAGGCACCTGGATACTTATGGACTGATTCAACTGTAGTCCTGTCCTGGATAAATGCGTCCGCATCATCATACCACACGTTTGTGGCAAATCGGATTGCTAAAATCCAGACGGTGTCGCATCAATCTCAGTGGCGCCATGTGTCATCCGCGAATAACCCAGCTGATGTGCTATCAAGAGGGATTGCGGCAAGCAAATTAGCGGGACACAACCTCTGGCTGTTCGGACCGCTATTCCTACACGGTTCCCGAGACAAATGGTCCAAGGTACCGAGCATCACTCCCAGCGATCTAGAACGACGAGTGAAGCAAGTGAGTTTGCCAACATGCCAAGATCAACTGGGAGTCGAACTATACAGTTGCAATCACGGCAACTCCTTTCACAAGTTGCAACGCATTGTAGCTTACATGCTGCGCTTTTGTCACAAGCAGAACCGATCTCCTACAACTACTTTAAATGTAGGTGAACTAACTTATGCTAGGACACTGATTTTAAGCACTTTTCAAAAAATTGAATTCAATGCTGAGTATAAACAACTGCGCATCCACAGGACAGTGGACAAAAGAAGTTCAATTGGTTCTCTGTCTCCAATAATAGGACATGACGGATTCATCAGAGTCGGATGGAGGTTGGAAGAATCTAACCTGCCATATGCTGCAAAGCATCAGATCTTGCTTCCATACAATGATCAAGATGCTGCTACGTGAAATGCATGAAGAGAACATGCATTGCGGAGCGCAATCATCGAGAGCAATAGCCAGACAACAATACTGGATTCTGAATGACAAAACAATGGCCAGAAGTCAGAATGTCAGATGAACAAGGACACGACCCAAATTGATGCAACATATCGTGGGTAATTTGCCTGCGGATCGAGTAACACAGGCTCGGCCATTCTCCAACTCTGGAGTCGACTACTGCGGTCCTTTTTGGATTCACCATAAAATCAATGGAAAAAGACCAGATAAGGCGTACATTGCAGTATTCTGCTGTTTTGCCACTAAAGCAGTACAACTTGAATTGGTAAGCGACCTGACAACAGACGCTTTCCTAGCCGCTCTTCGGCGGTTCTTGGGTCGACGTGGAAAGTGTCAGACTATTCATTGTGTCAGTACCACAAACTTTGTAGGTGCCACCACCAGTTGAAGGCGTAAGACGAAACAATCTTCACGGAAAAGGCACAGACTGGAATCATAAACCAATGCAGTAAGAAGCAAATGGAATTCAATTTCAAAACGCCTCGAGCGCCATTATTTGGCGGCCTAGTGAAGCAGGCTCCTGGTATCAGTCATAGTCACATCATCGTTAACGTTTAAAGAGCTCAACACGGTAATCATTGAAGTCGAGGCGACACTCAATTCAAGACCCCTCACTCTGATGTCATCTGATCTTACGCTCACTCCAGGAAATTTTTTAATTGGTGAACCTCTAGTAGCGCCTCCTGATGCGTACCTTGCCCTACCCGGAAAAGCTCTGGTAAAAAGATGGGAGTTAGTATGCAGGCTCAAACAATCATTCTAGAATCCTTGGCTCAGAACTGCTAATTCGCACCAAATGAAAAACAATGGCTCCGAATGTCAAATAAGGAGTACTAGTCCTAGTAAAAGAACACAACGTACCGGTAATGAGCTGGCCTATGGGACGGATAGTAAAAACATATCCGGGCAAGGACAATCAGGTCCGCGTAGTAGACGTAAAAACGGCATCAGGCACATTCAAACGACCAGTTGCTCGTTTGGCACCTTTGATAAAGAAGAAGTAGCCACAAAACGTTCGCTCAGCTGTGGTGAGGTCACAGCGCGGGCAGATTAAATCCCTACGCAGAACAGGAAGATGTAATTGCCGATACTCCCAACGTTGCTGGCAATTCTACTCATTCTTCCGTTAGCAATGGGACCATCATTAAGCGTGACTCCGTTATAAATCAGCACGGAATATTTCTTGAGCGACTCAGCACCTCCAAAATGGCAATCTCAGAATGGACGATAATTGTATATTACAAGCGACATGGGAATAGTATCAGCCGGGATAGTCAAATACCAGATCAGAGCCGGGAACATATTTCACCAGATCGACTGCTTTCCGTATCATCGGATAATGTTATCCAACTCTACAAAATAATGCATGCCGAAGGCACCACAAAGAGCAACCACGTCATCTTCAAAAAACTGAAATCATAGCCGTCATTGTCAAAGATCGATTCATTTGATTTGACTAAGGACGAATTTGAGTAATGTCTAAAACTACCAAATAATTAACACATATGTTTCAACCACCAAGCCACATTCAGCGTGACAAATCGGTGTGAGTTTCTTCCATAGTTCTTAGGAAGCGATCCAAGTATTGGGTGAGCCCATACAGACAGATCAATTAAAGGGCGATATTCTTCCAATGTACATATTGTTTACATATTTTTATATCAATAATATACATTCTAACGGTTATGTTTTGTTTGTTTTATAATTAGAAAATTTGCACCAAACTCCTGTGATGTTTTTTTTAAATTTGACGGATTTACGGAACTGAAGAAGGCATAGAGAGGGGGGGAAAGGTCGCAGGCAGTCTGTTTTATTAAATTTTTTATTCTCTTTCGCAGCCCGCTCGGAAAATACTAGAAAGTGACACACACTTTTCTAGTATATTTGTTTTCGTGTCAGGTTACCGGCCTATAAAACGGCCGCTAACGAACAACCGCTTTTAACTATTTGCCTCTCGCTCTTTCTCACTGCTTAAAGATGGTTTTTTACTGTCTGGATACGGAGCTAAAAGGTTGTCATTCCGACACTTTCAAGTTAATGAATTGAGTGTGGAATAAAGGCATCCGGCAACTTTATTGGCAACTTAGGCAGCTCTATTTGACACAGAAGTACCTCAGCTTTGCGACTCATGATTTTTTTATGCCGTCCCTGAGCTATGGAATTGACATTTTCCAATGGCCATGCGTGCGCATGGACAGAAGCACGTTCTGGGAAGATTGGCCGCCCCTGGAGCCAGAAGCGAGCCTCTCTACGCCCTACCCATCATGCCCAACACGGAAACGAAAGACTTGGTTTTTGGTTGTTATTGCTTTGGCATTCGGAGTAAAAAATCAAAGCAAGTCGCTAATTGCATGATTACTTTTACTTTGATAAGTTATCTTCCTTATTCTTTAGGGTGCATTAAACAAAGAAGCAAATCGTTCTTATAGATTATTTTCCTCCGTGCATCTTCCCTGGCCGCTTTTCTTCGTTTTTATCGCGTTTTATTTTTTTTCTTATCACTTCCCTTTCGTTTGTTTAATTATTTTTCCTCTTTTTTTTCTCAGTGTAACCGTCAATTTCCAATATAATTCCTTCGCTCTGTATTTTTATTTATTTATTTATTTACTGTATTTTTATTATTTATATTAGGGTGTAACCAGCCTTTTTTGTTTTTTATTTCTCTCAGTGTATCCTGAGTTTATTTTATTAATTTTCCCTTTATTTTAGTTTATTATTCCTTTCTTTTACTTTATTTTATTTTATTATTATTATTTATTTATTTTATTTTATTATTTATTATTATTTTTTGTTATTATTTCCTTTGTTTTATCTCCCCTTTTTCAGTGTAGTCCGACTTTATTTTATTAATTTATGCCTCGCTTTGTTTTATTATTTTATTCCGCTTGCTCAATTTAATTATTTATTTACTCCGTCTGTTTCATTTATTTTCCACGTGCTCGATTTTCCTATTAAATTCTCCCAGTGTATCCTTTAATTTAATTTATTCCATTTGTTCCGATTCCATTTATTTAATTCTCTGTTCAATTTATTTTATTTTAATTAATTTGTTTTATTTTATTATTTAATTTATTTTCCTTTATTTGATTTTATTATTATTATTTAATTTATTCTATTTAATTCCGCTATTTTATTTAATTAATTTCCTTAAGTTTATTTTATCCTTTGATATATTTATTTAATTTGCTCAGGACCTTCTTTTTTCACAGGATTCTACTTAATTTCGCGGCGATTTAATTTTCCTAATTTTCCGACGTTTGTTCAACGCCGAGTATTTTCTGAGTGTGTTCATAGAAATAAAAGGGCCCGTATAAAAATTGGTTCCCGCCCTGATGGCGGCGCAACCAAGAGCGAAAATCACTAATAAGAGAAAATATGTATAAGCATGTGTATGTATATGTATGTACAACCCGATCGTCCGATCTGCACATGCAGCGGCGGTTCTCTCTGCTCTGCCGACGTCGGCGCAGGCAGCGACACAAAATCTTTCTTATTAACTGAAAAATGCAACTTTGGTGCCCTGTTTTGCCAAAGCTGTACTATTTGTCCCCTGAATGGAATTTTTCTATCACCTTCTCCTCTTCCCCTTGTCTTTCGTTAACGGCCCGAAAAAACGAGGCGCCGTTGTGGCGGCTGCATGTGCGTCGCAAATTTGGAAGTTTCTGGCAATTTCTAGCCTTCACATATGCGTGCATATGCGTATGTATGTATATGTTTTTCACCGCTAAAAATCTCTTGTTCGGCTGGCGGGGCTTTAATCCGCCTTAGTAAGGATTCTTACATCTCCTCATGTCCTGACGATTCCCTGCTCGGGCGCCATCTGTAAGGATGCAAAGGCTGAAATATGAACTCAGCGGCCCAGAGTCCCTTCCAGAATAATTTATATTTTGGAAACGCCAGAACATGAGCGAGGCCGAGATTTTGCAAAAATTTTTAGGGGTGGGTTTTCAGCTTAGAAATTGCGACTTCCAATTGGCCACGCTGGGCGGGACAAAACTTCTACCGGCCGGGAATTTCCAGCGGCTTGAACCCTCCGCTAGAGACTGGAACCGGCTCGGGATCGCCCAGCAGCCTGCTCCCGCGCCCACAACAACACAAACCTAACCCCGCGGCCTGGTCCGTACCCAACAGCCGCGGCGCCCCGGCTCCGCCTGGAATTAATTCCCAGCGGCCGTCGCCCCTTTCCCCTAAGATTCCCCCGTGACTCGCGATTTGCCTGAAGGCGCCCGGGCTAATCCCTATGACGCTCCCTGAGATTGGACAGGCGGCTTGGGGAAACCCAACAGCCGCCGCCCGCGCCTGCGCCCGCGCGCGGAATTAATCTCAGCATCGGGGCGCTCCTGTTCCCGTCTTGCCCAATTCGGCCCCTGGGATTGCCAAACGGCCGCCAACATGGGAAAGAGGGGAGCAGAGGGTGGTATGAGTGGCAGCGAATGGATTGAGAAAATATTCAATAGCAAGTGGATTCATCGTTGTTTTATTTACACATCTTTAATTTTCTTAATTTAGTTAACTTCCTTTCACTCTATTTTTTCCCACTCTTTTCCTTCCTTCTGGTCCCCTCTTTTAATATTCACACCTGTTTAGTCACGGCAGCATTATTCATAAGCAATATCATTTAGAATTCGACATAATACTTCTTCAGTCGCAGCCACATGCATTTGTCGTTAATAAAGTATCAGTTATCAGGTTAAGCGAATATGCATAGCTGGCGGACATGAGGAAAGCAAAATAGAGCAATAAGGGTCAGGTCATATAGCTGACAATAACCTACATACACAGTAGCAATAAGTGTCAGGTCATATATCTGACAAAAACCCACATACACAGTAACCCACATTCACAGTAATCCACATTATTTTGTTATACGATATTTGTAACCATAAGCACTTTTTACCTAAGAGTTCTACCTCACAACAGAGCTTTTATTCATGCATATGTGCCGTCCAACTAGTTCCAAGTGCTAGTTGCGACAACTGTAGGCAATAGTTCATGCACTATTTGCCAAGCACCTAAGCCTCAACCCATCATTTGGTGACCTCGACATTTAACAACAAAAGGAAATATCCGTAACTCTTGGGATTTTCCGACATTTAACAACAAAAGGAAATATCCGTAACTCATGGGATTTTCCGACATTTTTAACAACAAAAGGAAATATCCGTAACTTTTGGGATTTTCCGACATTTTATCAACAAAAGGAAATATCCGTAACTCTTGGGATTTTCCGACTTTTATCAACAAAGGAAAAATCCGTAACTCGTGGGATTTTCCGACATTTTTATCATCAAAAGGAAAAATCCTTAACGCTTGAGATTTTCCGATTTTTTATCATCAAAAGGAAAAATCCGTAACTCTTGGGATTTTCCGACATTTTTATCAACATAGGAAAAATCCGTAACTCTTGGGATTTTCCGACAACTCAGACTAAAATCCTTTTCTAAAAACTCCAAATTCTAAAAATCCCCCAAGTCTATTGAACATTTCTTGTTTTCCTTCGACCACATCACGGTTGCGAATAGGAGCGTATCCAGCTGTCAAAGCAAATTAAACACTCCCAACGGTCAGGAACTAAAACAATTTTCAATATGTCTAATAAGGAGGACCAAGCAGTCACAGAGGCGTTAGACTTGCAGGAAGAAATCAGTCAAGAAATATCGAAACTGATCCGCAATTTTAAAAAAAGACTCTCCGGAAAGAAAGCAAAATCCAACGTATTATAAATCAAAGTTGGCCGCAATCGATGAAGCATGGAATCGATTTGCGGATAATGACAAAAATATTCCAGCGGAATATAGAACCGCAGAATATTTAATGTTCTACGTAGACTGTCGTGAGTCATACGACAGATATAGAACGATAATAACCGATGCAATGGTTCAAATCTCGAGCAATGCCCCCGGAAATGCAACCTCGAGCAATGCTTTGAAAAATGCAGACGTTGCAAGCTTACCGCAACCTGCAAGCAAGCTGATATCAGCATGTCGGCGACAAAGGGCAATTGCTGAATCAATCAAACGTGCCCTGAAAGAATTTTCCGAAACCGGAAGGGCCATAACAAGGGATTCGAAAAACTCATTATGGTCCCAATATCAGTATGTCCACTTCGCTGTTCACGAAGAATACGAAGACCCAATCAAAGAAGGATACGACATGCAGTCGTTCCTCCGACTAGACGGAGATGTTCAAAGAGTCTTGGGGGAACAAACAAATGCATCAAACAATGAAGATGAGCATTTGCCCAGAGTCAGCATCCCAAAGTTCGGTGGGGATCTACTTAAATGGACTCAGTTCTTCTACTTATTCAAAGATAAGGAAGCTGAAGCACCGGAAGTCGCCAGGAGCGGATGGCATTTCCAGCCGAGTAGCAAAACTCCTTCCGGAGAAGGCTCTCCTTTTCTTGGTCTTGATGTTCAACGCTGCACTCAGGCTGGGACATTTCCCGAAAAGCTGGAAGCATGCAAATGTTGTAATGATACACAAAAAGGGCAAGGACTCGAAGGATGTGGGCAATTATAGGCCTATTAGCCTCCTGCCGACCTTTGCTAAGGTCTTTGAACGGTGCATTCTGGAAAGATTACAAAGGATACCAGAAGTCACACAAGCGATCCCCAGGCACCAATTCGGCTTTCTCAAAGGACATGGCACCCCCGAGCAACTTCACCGTGTAGTGGACTTCGTCGTGGATGGATTTCAAAGAAGGCAATATACGGTGGCTGCCTTCCTGGACATCCAGCAGGCCTTTGATAGGGTCTGGCACCAAGGGCTCCTATCAAAGGTCAAGGAACTGCTGCGTCCTCAACTGTTCGAGTTAGTCAGAAGCTACCTCAGCGATCGAACCTTCCAAGTGGTGCAGGATGGAGTAGCCTCAACTACCAGGAGGATAGCTGCCGGAGTTCCACAAGGTAGTGTACTGGGCCCTACACTATATAACTTGTTTGCGCACGATGCCCCACTTCATCTGAGCTCAAGAAGCGTGTGTGTAGCGACATATGCAGATGACACTGCAATCCTTGCAAGGTCCAACTGCGTCTACAGTGCCACGGACAAACTTCAGATACTCCTGAAGAGGTTTGAAAACTGGGCCTGTAGATGGAATGTGGCCATCAACACAGACAAGTGTGCGGTGGTCACATTCGCCTTGAGAAGAGACACATGTCCAGGGGTCTTTCTTCATGGTCAGCTGTTGCCGCAACGCGAGGAGCACACATACCTGGGACTGGTCCTGGACAAGAGGCTGACGTTCGCGTCGCACATCAAAAAGACAAGGGCCAAGTTGGAAAACACTGCCAGGCGTCTAAGCTGGCTAACTTGCCCGAAGTCGAAGCTGAGTATTAGGTGCAAGACTCGCCTTTACCAGTCCCTGCTAGCACCGATTTGGCAATATGGAATGGCAATATACGGCAGTGCGGCCAGGACGCATTTGAATCGAATTCAAGCGTTTCAGGCGAAATTTCTTAGACGTATCACTGGAGCGGAGTGGTACATAAGAAATGCCGACATACGCAGGGAATTGCAAGTCCCTGCAATCGGAGACGCCGTGAACACCTTAGCTGCCAGACACAGAACCAGACTTTGGAGTCACCCAAACCCTCTGGCCAGGAGGATGAGCTGGACTAGGACCAGGAGACGCCTGAAGAGGGTCATAATCCGGGAGCTGCCAACCCGGCGTTTAAACTAATTTTTAATTAACATTGATACATATTCGATACATAAAATTGTTAAATAATAATAGATATGTAGCCAAATAAGTTTAGCAGCAAACTTGCATACAACCAAATAAACAAACAAAAAAAAAAAAAAAAAAAAAAAAAAAAAATTATTCAAATGCATGCAGGAAGATGTGGTACCTCAAAACCACCGTAACTGGAGAGGCAGAAAGATTATAAGGCATATTGATCTTAAAAAAGAAAATTACATGAGCGCATGGGAAATATTGGTTGACGCGTACACCAATCCCCGCCATGTAGCAGATACGATTCTCAATCGTATCCTGCAACATCATACAAACAGTGACGATCCAAAGTCATTAAAAGAGTTGTATATCACAACAATTGAGTCTCTAGCATCATTAAAGGGACTAGGCATTGATATATCCAGCTGGGATACAATCATAATTGCCATCATCAAGCAAAACCTGGATCTTGCAAATAGAGCCCTCTACGAACAATCGTTAGACGGGTCAAGAGAACTCCAAGGTCTCGATACAATGCTAAGCTTCCTGGACCAGCGAAGCCGAGTGCTAGGAACAGGAAAACGCAGTCAACAACAGAGAAAGGAGCAGAAGAGCCCATCATGCACTTCTGCCAGCGCTGGAAGGCAACCAAATTGTCCTTTCTGCAAACGGACCCATTGGCTATACAAATGCGATGACTTCCGCACCAAAACAAGTCAATTGGGTCAAAAAAAAAAAAAAAAATTGTGTGTTAACTGTTTTAACTGTTTTTTTAGTTAACAAGGCGAAAGATTGCCGATAAAAAACACCATACATTGCTGCACCTAGAGGCCACGTCAGGACAGAGCAACAATCACCTTCTGTAGGTGCAGCAAGTAACAGAAGTTACAATCTGCTGGCCACAGTCAAGGTATTGGTCAAAGCAAGCAATGGTCAGATGGCCACATTTCGAGCCTTGCTAGACTCAGGATCACAAATTAATCTGATCTCTGAACTAATGGCCTCCAAGCTGTCATTAAAGCTCCACGGTGCATCATTACGCATCGAGGGCATTGGAGGCAACCCAAAAACCAGTCGAGCTAGAGCAAACCTACTCATTAAGTCGATGCATATTGATTTTGCTCAACAAGTAGAAGCCTTTGTGCTGCCGCATATCATAGCTGATCAAACTTTGACAAACCAGGAAAAGTTGACATGCTTATTGGCGCAGAGCATTATTATTCTTTGCGTCTACCAAATCAGATGCTGATGAAGCCGGAAAGCCCAATTCTTCAAAATACAATGCTTGGATGGATTGTGGCCGGGAAAATTCCTGCTGAGCACGACTCAGCGGCATTTTGTGCAGCGGCAACCACAGTAGAGGAGGTGGATACGCTACTAGAGCGATTTTGGACACTAGATAACATAGACACCAAAGAAAAGGCTCGATCTTCAATAGAAGCTCATTGCGAATCTCATTTCGTAGCGAATCTACAGGTTGCAATTGTAAAACTTCCATTTTCTGAAGAAACTTCAGCCCTGGGGGCATCGCAAAAAACAGCAACCAACAGATTTTTGGCATTAGAGCGACGAACGCCACCAGAAGTCTGGAAAGGATATGAAGACTTCACGGAAGAAAATGAACGTCTTGGACACATTAAAATGGTACAACCCACATACGTACCCTCAGATCACTACTTCATTCCGCATCACTGTGTATTGAAACCCGAAAGCTGTACCACAAAACTGCGGGTAGTGTTTAATGCATCTTGTAAAACGACAAGCAATAAATCATTGAATGATATATTGTATGCTAGACCCACTGTGCAGAGCGAATTGTTTGCAATTTTACAACGATTCCATACATAGACAAAATGTATCGGCAGGTGTGTATGCACCCAGACAACCAGTTCCATCAATTAATCGTATGGCGTAAAAAACCATCAAACGATCTAAAGTTGTATAGACTTAAAACGGTCACATATGGTAAAACATCAGCGCCATTCCTGGCTACTAAATGCTTGGGTTATCTGTCCGAGAAGGCCAAGAATCATCTACCGCTTGGATCATCAGTACTAAAACATGACTTTTACGTGGATGACTGTCTCACAGGAGCAGACAGTATCCCAGAGGCCGTACAAATTCAACAAGAACTAAACAAAATACTGCTGCCTTCCGGATTTAAGCTCCGAAAATGGTGTTCCACTAACTCAGAGGTAAATTCCTAAAGAGGATATCGTTTCTAACGTCAAGTTAGACGAAACACTCCAACAATACAATGTTAAGACTCTGGGTTTGTTTCGAATGCCACAAAAGGATCAGTTATGTAGACGATCTCAAAAAAGTGAAGCATCAACCATCACCAAACGAGTGGTCAGTTCGGAATCATCGCAAATATTCGATCCACTAGGATTATTTGCTCCCGTGGTGGTCAAGGCAAAGATGTGGGAATTAAAGATGGGCTGGGACGACGAGATTCCTCAGCACCTTCAGGTGGATTGGAAAAATAACCGCGCTGACTTACAAGCGCTAAGCAACATGCAAATTCCAAGACACATCTTCGAAGGACAGGTGCCCGTCACACAAGAATTTCACACATTTGTCGATGCTTCAGAACAAGCATATGGAGCAGCAGTGTATGTGCGAGCCACATACAAAAATAATCAAGTATCCGTCCGTTTGCTGTGCTCAAAGTCAAGAGTTGCGCCGACAGCTAAGGAAACGTTACCGCGGCTAGAGTTATGTGCTGCAGTTTTAGGAGCCGAGTTGACCCATAGAGTCAAGACAAGGCACCTGGATACTTATGGACTGATTCAACTGTAGTCCTGTCCTGGATAAATGCGTCCGCATTGCGGCAAGCAAATTAGCGGGACACAACCTCTGGCTGTTCGGACCGCTATTCCTACACGGTTCCCGAGACAAATGGTCCAAGGTACCGAGCATCACTCCCAGCGATCTAGAACGACGAGTGAAGCAAGTGAGTTTGCCAACATGCCAAGATCAACTGGGAGTCGAACTATACAGTTGCAATCACGGCAACTCCTTTCACAAGTTGCAACGCATTGTAGCTTACATGCTGCGCTTCTGTCACAAGCAGAACCGATCTCCAGATGCATGAAGAGAACATGCATTGCGAAGCGCAATCATTGAGAGCAATAGCCAGACAACAATACTGGATTCTGAACGACAAAACAATGGCCAGAAGCATCATACACAGTTGTGTCAGATGCACAAGGGCACGACCCAAATTGATGCAACAAATCATGGGTAATTTGCCTGCGGATCGAGTAACACAGGCTCGTCCATTCTCCAACTCTGGAGTCGACTACTGCGGTCCCTTTTGGATTCACCATAAAATCCGTGGAAAAAGACCAGATAAGGCGTACATTGCAGTATTCCGCTGTTTTGCCACTAAAGCAGTACATCTTGAATTGGTAAGCGACCTGCCAACAGACGCTTTCCTAGCCGCTCTTCGGCGATTCTTGGGTCGACGTAAAAAGTGTCAGACAATTCATTGTGACAACGCCACGAACTTTGTAGGTGTCAATAATCAGTTATAGGCGCTAGAAGAAACAATCTTCACAGAACATGCTCAGACAAAGATTGTAAACCAATGCAGTAAGCAGCAGGTGGAGTTCAAGTTCATTCCGCCTCGAGCGCCATCATTTGGCGGCCTATAAGAAGCTGCAGTAAAATCAGCGAAAAGGCTACTGGTATCAGTTATCAGTATCAGCCACATCATCCCTAAGGTTTGAAGAACTCAACGCAGTTATCATTGAAGTAGAAGCGATACTCAATTCAAGGCCCCTCACTCCGATGTCATCTGATCCCACGGATACATCAGCGCTCACTCCAGGTCACTTTTTAATTGGTGAACCTCTAGTAGCACCTCCTGATGCAAATTTTGCATTACCCGGAAAAACTCTGGTAAAAAGATGGGAGCTAGTGGGAACCAGTGGTCCATGGAATATCTTCAAGAGCTGCAAATGCAGCTCTATTAGTCCTAGTAAAAGAAGACAATGTGCCGGTAATGAACTGGCCTATGGGGCGGATTGTAAAAACGTATCCGGGCAAAGACAATCAGGTCCGCGTAGTAGATGTCAAGACGGCATCAGGCACATTCAAACGACCAATTACTCGTTTGGCACCTTTGTTAAAGGAAGAAGTAGCCACAAAACGACCACACAGCTCTGGTGAGGATGCAGCACGAGCAGAAGAGACCCCCACGCAGAAAAAGAAGATGTCATTTCCTATCTTGCCAACGGTGCTGGCAATGCTACTCATACTACCGTTAGCAATGGGACAATCAATAAACATAACTCCTTTTGCAAGTCGACCGGGAATATTCTACGAACGGCTCGGCACGTCCAGAATGGCAATTTCGGAATGGAACATAATTGCATATTATGACTTGATGCCATACTGGAGCGACATGGGAATATTGGCTGCTGGGATATCTGAACTAAAACACAAATGTTCAGAGTTACGAAACATCAATGCCTTCAAGTCAATATATGAACATTTTCAACATGTATATGACGAGCTACAAGCAGGAAATGAGTTGATTAATCATTCCCGACAACGAAGAGCACCACTTCATATAGTCGGAAATGTGGCGAATTCATTATTTGGCGTTCTGGACTCAAAGTACGCCGACGACATGTTTAAAATGATTAACAACGTCAAGTCTAACGAGGACGTATTGATGATGCCCTTGAAAAATCAAACATTAATTCTGGTCTCTACGATAAACATAATCAGAAAGAGCAGCTCAGCCACCAACGATCGAATCAAAACGCTAGAGCACCAGATAGGTGCAATCAATCAAGAAAGAGGCAAGTACCAAGGCGACCACTTGCAGCAAGCGTTTATGGTTTTGACAGCTCAGCTAACTTTGGTGGCAACGGGAATGCAGCGGATGCAGAGTGAAATGGCTAACGTGCTAACGGGCTAACGGGAACATATCCCACCGGATATGGGCTTCCAGTATCGTCTGATAATGTAATCCAACTATACAAAATGATGCATGCCAAAGGCACCACAACGAGCAACCACGTCATCTTCAAGATATCGTTACCTCTGGTGTCTGTATCAGAACAGGAAGTGTTCAGCATCATGCCTATCCCAACATGGAAGGCCGGAAGCTGGCAGCGATTTCGGCTAAGAACCGAAATCATAGCCGTCAATGCCCATAGAGACCAGTTCATGGGTTTGACTAAAAACGAATTCAACCAATTTATGGAGCTGCCAAATGACGAGCACATATGTTTCTACCACCAAGCCACATTCAGCGTGGATAATCGGTGTGAGTTTCAGTTATTTAATAACAAAACTGAGACTATATGTGAGGTCTTTTAGTCAAGATCCGAGCTGTTGTGGCTGGCAACGCATCAGCGAAACAGATGGATGTTTGCCACCCGCAATCTCATAGAACTTCAAGCGGTGTGCAAAGGAATCGCTTCTACAGTGCAACTTAACGGAACGGGCTTATTGTCATTGGCCCCAGGTTGCACTGCACGCAATTCAAAAGCGTGAGCACATTCAGCACTGTGGTCAGCGAAACGATGGCTACATATGTTCGATTTGGCAATATCTCAAAAATTGACTGTAAGGATCCACCTGAGCCACTCCAAGGAACGGCAGCCAAGGAAGTCAACTTGGAGGAACTGGGCGCTTTGCAACGCCAGTTGGTCAAATTAAAGGAGACTACCTGGAAGGATCAACTTGTCGCTCCTCAACATCATCAAGTAGCTGCCTATGTGGCCCTAGCGATGTCAATCCTACTAGGCATTGTATGGGCTCTTAGCCGGACGGTTGACAAATGGACACCACGACGTCGGATATTTCTACGCCGGCCACCGGAATCCAAGGAGAGCACGGAACAACCAGCGCCCAGAACCTACCCCACAAAGTTTTTTGTTCGACCTTTTTGAGGGTTGGACACCTGTTCAACGGCCGGGAGAATGTTCAGTCACGGCAGCATTATTCATAAGCAATATCATTTAGAATTCGACATAATAATTCTTCAGTCGCAGCCACATGCATTTGTCGTCAATAAAGTATCAGTTACCAGGTCAAGCGAATATGCATAGCTGGCGGACATGAGGAAAGCAAAATAGAGCAATAAAGGTCAGGTCATATAGCTGGCAATAACCTACATACACAGTAGCAATAAGTGTCAGGTCATATATCTGACAATAACCCACATACACAGTTACCCACATTCACAGTAATCCACATTATTTTGTTATGCGATATTTGTTACCATAAGCACTTTGTACCTATATATACTGTTAAGTTTTCATTAATAAAGTCAGTTAGAGTTCTACCCCACAACAGAGCTTTTATTCATGGATATGTGCCCGACACCATAGCCGTGTCTTCCATGCCCCAACCAACCTCATACAACCCATCAATCAAACCAATCAACCACACCCTAACACACTTCAAACCGTCCAACTAGTTCCAAGTGCTAGTTGCGACAACTGTAGGCAATAGTTCATGCACTATTTGCCAGGCATCTAAGCCTCAACCCAACAACACCCAAAAATCTCTGTTAATTTATATATAAATGCTTCGCTTACCGAAATATACCTCCAGTCAATTATGTCATTGCTGCTGCCGATCTGCTGGTCTTCCTCTCTTCACTAAACACTTTGTCTGCGCGCACGCACTTTAAAAATTCCACTTTTCCACAAACCGCGAGTCTTAGAAACTTGCTGCTGATCTTTACCAAGGCCAAACCGCGAGTAACTGCAAATTTAATTGCCAAACTCGCCCTGACCTAATTCTGTCTCTCCCGTGGCGGCAGCGCTGCCGCGATCGCTGGCACGCGCCGTTCCGGGTTCCACCCGTTCTTTTGCCGATACTATCTGCCTCTCGCTCTATCTTGAGCGGGCAGGTAGCGGATCTGCATTCCGCTGCTCTGTAGCTGTCCGCGTCGTAGGCCTCTGCCCCCGACGCTCTCTCTCTTCGCCGCTCTTGTCCCGCGGCTTCCATCGGTCCTCCGGGATGCGGACCGTTCCGTCCCGCTCCCGGGTTGTTGCTCCGCAACAATGTTGCTGATCCCGGCTAGCCGATGTTGCCGGCGATGCTGCCGGCTGATTTTGCCGGGAAGCGTTGCCGGTGTGTGTGGCCGGTGTGGGCGGTGGCCGGTTGGCCTAACCTATCCCTATTCTATCTAAAACTAATATATACAACTTTATCCTACTATTTACATATAAGAATGCAGTGACTTCGTCACAAATGTATGTCAAAGGTTCTATTTTGGTTACGTTGTTAACAATATAAATTGACTGTGTAAAATCTGCAAAGTTGTTTGAAATTATAATTTCATTTATTTGCATAGTACAATTCTTGATTTTAATAATGTTGTTTCCTTGTATAGAAACTCTATTGTTGATGCAGTTTTGATTAATAGTTGTTTCAGGAATATTCCACGTGATTAATATGTTTGGCTCTACATAATTGATTTGGAAACTTTTATGTGCTTTAGTGTATTTACATTCACTAGGTTCCTGTTTAATAATTCCGACTAAACATTTGTCGAAAATTTGTTTTTCTGTATGTGCGTTATAGACTGTAATTTCATAAATATAAAACTTATCAAATATAGGTTCGGTGAGGATGTAGTTGGACTCATCAAGATATGGGAGATGTTTTCATTTTTAGCAATTTTTTAGAATTAATTAGTTTCAGATAATCGTGTTTGAGTAATTTCGGATTAAAAATTCCCAGTCTCGTGAGTTGCATACCCATTTCTATATCCTCGATATATTCGGTGAATTGTTGCATATTGAAGATTAGAACTGCTGTTGATAATGTCTATTCCACTGTTAACCACGTCTACTATCATATTCAAATCGTGATTCTGAACTGAATTTTCTGACAAATTGTTAATTTTCGCCTCTGACTCCTCCCTGTCATCTTGGTCTAACGTGCCGAATAAATATTTGTATACCGTTCCTACCACGTTCACCAGACCTCGTTTGTTTCTTTTTATTATCCTCAAACCGTTTATTTCCCTTTTTAGTTTCTCGACTAGGTACTCTACATAGATTTTATCGGGAAAGGATTTCGCCTCTTCCAATAAGTTCTCAAACATTAGTATGGTCTTAGTTATGTTTATGCTTATATAGTGGTATTCATAGCTAGTGGGGGTTTCCGTAACTCCTGTTTGGAATATTAGGTATCCGTTTTTGGCACTAATTGAGTTTACTTCTATACTACTCCCTTGGACCGTGGTGATGAGGGTGATGATTGCCAGACAGATCGTTAATATGGGAAATAGGGGGCATCTCTTATACTTCTTCGATGGGTCTGGAATTGTCGTATTTACTTTTGTTAGTCTTCTTTTGTTTTGAAGTTTTCGCTCAGATCAGTTGTGGCTCAGATCTATGGCTCGAAGGTTTCCCATTCATCGCAGGACATGAGCTTTTTGTACAGTCAATATCTTATTATTGCACAGTCTTATCTCTGAGCAGTTGGCCATAAACTGCTTCGAGACCACCGACAGAATGTTAGTCTGAATTTTCGGAGAGCTAAGGTGCACTACCACGTTCCGGAGGCTCTCGCTGGACTGAAACTGATCGAGATCGAGCAGTCGATTTTGGGCTGCATATCTACGTTCCACCGCCTACCTGATGCACTCTTTCGGCACAATGTGCTGTTTCTTAAAGGTGCTCACGTTCATCCGCAGGTAGTACACAAAGATTCGCGCCTCTGGATACATTGGCATCGCTGGTATCTCCATCTGGAGCTTGCATTTATTCACCAGGTTATCAATCTGATCGAAGCAGTTGCGAAGGAGAAAGATGTGTTCGCCGCGGTTGTACTTGTAGTAGCAGAGATAGAATTCGCTCAAGCTGGGATCCACGTAAATAAAAAACATATTAAAAAAACGACTCTTGCTGGAACTCGTGATGGGGATCTGGAACCAGAAAGGCATGCCATTGCGAACTATTCTGGAACTGAGGCAGCTGGAACGCGTTCACTTCGTCTGCCTTAATGCTGCCCGGAAATTTGCTGCTCCTGGCAATGGGATTGCGATCCAAACGCAATTCTCTGGCCCGAAACTGCGCCAAGTCTCGACACAACCGTTCGGCCGATCTGATCTTATTGCCGCTTAGGTCAAGCAGAGCATAGTCCACGTTCGACAGGAGACTCAGGTGTCGCACCTCGAGAATTTGATTGTTCGTCATGATGAATCCATTTACTCGGCTACAGGCGGGATCGTTGACGCGACGTCCACGCAACGCCCAATCACTGGAGAACAGATGTACTCGAGGTGCACAGTCCTACCGGTGCCGAGTCTGCAATGGGATCTATCTATTGAAGAAGTGCCGACGCTTTCTGCGTCTAAGTGCCGAGAAGCGGCTCCGAGCGGTTCTCGTTAACCGATATTGCTCCAGCTGCTTGGCCCACGAGCACTCCGACGGATCGTGTCGGCGAGGGGACTGCTGCAAGACGTGTGGTCAGGATCACCACTTACTGCTGCACATCGTGGAGGGGCCGCGGGCTCGGCGCCAGCCGCGTCAGGAGCACCGGTCGCGGCTCTCACGAGCCGCTCCACGGCCGGCGGCATCCCGGCGCTCATCGGCAACTTCTCGGAAGTCTTCCGCCGCTGCCCGGCAGTCTTCCGCCACTCATCGGTTGCCTTCCACAGTTCGTCCGCCCGCGCCAGCTGCGCCTAGGCAAACTTCCGCCTCTCGTCAAGGGCCCCCGCAGAACGCGCCCGCTGCGCCAACCGTGTCGTCGCTGCTGCAGCGGAATAGCGTCAACGTTTTGCCGACTGCGCCAGTGCGGATTGACACCGGGACACGGATCTTCGACACGGGGGCCCTCGTTGACCCGTGTATGCCCTCCAGCTGCACTGATGCTTCTTTAGCGGCGTGTTTCCGCCTGCCCACTACCAGCGCATTGGTAGATACATGGAAAAGCTGGAAATTATGATCCAGGGCATCGGTATGACAATTACATCAAGCGCGCTAACACTGTTTAATCGCCCAGGCTCATATCCCTATGTACCATACCCACCTCCCCATCTCCAACGTCCGGTTATGTTTAGATGGCACTGAACGATTCAGGCGACAATAAACTTATATATTAAAAAAAAAAAAACACAAAAAAAAAACAATATTTAATGAAAAGTCCATATTACACAGTGCGACAAAATTTAACTTTTTATCTGTATCTGAATTGAGACAAACCTTTTCTTATAGATTTTTGGACGCTGAATCCGAATTTGTAATCAGAATTTGTCTATCACGTAACACTTTTGCAAAAAACGCGTTCCCAAAAACTCTGTTTTTGCCCTACTTTACAGTAATATATCTCGGTTTCAAGATGTGCTAAAAACTTCGTTCTTTTCGCAAAATATAGCTAAATACTTCTATAATGATGGCCGAGTGTTTTTTGCAAAAATGTTACGTGATAGACAAATTCTGATTACAAATTCGGATTCAGCGTCCAAAATCTATAAGAAAAGGTTTGTCTCAATCCAGATACAGAAATCGTGTTGCACTGTGTTACCTGTCAAGGTCTTCGAATGTACTCCTGATATAAAATAAATAAATAAACTGCTATCAATATTACAGAAATTCATTCATAAACGGTATCCCAAAGAACGGAGTGACTACAGGACAGTTAGGAATTCGCTTGATTGATAAAAATAAGACGGTTCAGAGGCGCCCTTATCGTTTGAGTGTGGAGGATAAAGAAAAGGTTAGACGTTCCATTCAAGAGCTGTTGGATGCGATCATAACAAGACCCATTTCCTCTCTTTTCGCAAGTCCGATGTTACTTGTCCGGAAGAAAAATGGTTTTTCACGTGTAGTGGCCAGTGGCTTCCATCAGATCCCAGTACATCCAAACTCTATTGAACAGACAACTTTTGTAACCCCAGAAGGACAGTACGAATACTAGTTATGCCTTTTGGGCTTAAAAATGCGCCTTCTGTATTTCAAAGGGCTATCAATCATGCCTTAGGTGATCTGACTTATAAGTATGCCATTGTTTAAATGGACGATGTAATGATAGTCGCACGTACTAAGGAGGAAGCTTTTGTAAGATTACAAATCACCCTACAAACACTAGCCGAAGCAAAACTATGTAGAAAACATAAAGAAATGTTCCTTTCTCAAATCTTGTGTTGAATACTTAGGTTTTGAAGTTAGAGCAGGTGAAATTGACCTTACCGCACCCGCAATCCGTCACTCTTAGACAACTTAGACAATTTATTGGACTGGACTCATATTTTCGTCAGTTTGTACCCAAGTTTTCACAGTTGGTAAAACCCCTGCTCTTACTTCAAAAAGAATATAATTTTTATGGGAATTAGAGCACTAGCAAACATGACAGAAAATAATTTCTATTCTGACTAGTGAACCTGTTCTGACTATTTTCGATCCAAAATTTCTTATTGAGCTTCATACAGAAGCGAGTGCTGACGGCTATGGCTCAATTTTATTGCACAAGCCACGAGTTATCAAATATTTTAGGAAACGGACCTCGCCAGCCATTATCATTGTTCGGCGTCCCTTCTCGTCTGATTGCAGATCAGGTACGTAGTTTTTCTAGTACAGCATGTTCAAAAAATATCTTTGCATTTGATCGCTATGGGTGCTAGTCGGGCCAATTGACAAGTAGAGCGAGTTATGAGTACTCTAAAATCCATTCTAGCGGCGCACAGTGGCGCTTTTCTGGCATTTGACCTTGCAAAAATCATAACTTTTGAACCAAATAAGATAATCGAATAATTTAAACGGCATTTGACAGTGAATTGATGTAAAATTTATATATATAGTGGACAATGTGCCACGCCCACCCATTCGCCCATTTATAGGGCGTCAAAGTGAAAAAATCGAATTTTCTCATAGAAAACGATTTTTAAATAAAAAAATTTGTTTAATTTTTTAGCTTTATTTTTATCGATTTGCTCAAATAAAAATATTTAAAAAAATGTAAAAAAATATTTTACACAAAAATTTTGTTAAATTTCGATTTTTTTTATTTGTTGATCATTTTTCTAACATTTTGACTAACAATAAACCTATATTGAGGGAATTTCTAATAGCTGAAGCATTTCTGGACTATAAACATTTGATTCCTCATCCTTTCACGTCTTAATATTATTTAAAACAAAAAATCACGATTTTAACACTGCAAATGCCCTTGCGCGCTGCCGGTACCCCTGAAGCGTTTTCACCCATATTTCGTGTTTTTTGACCCTGAGTTGTTTCACTAAAATCGCTGCCAAAGGTGGAGTCGCAGCTAGACGCAGACTATCTAAACGGATCCTGGTTCAGGAAAGATACACGGAACAGACCTATATAGTGTAGTTGAGTGCTCTGTAGTGCCAAAAAAGTTCTAGACTACTTTAGGTAAAAAAAGTTGTTAAAAATGGACACCTGGCAGGTAACGATTTACCTGTAGAAGCCAAACCCAAACTGCCGGTTTTTTTGCTTTATTTTACAGTTTATGAATGTATCTATAATTTAAAACCAAAATCATTCCGATTGGTTGTCTAGTTTTTGTGTAATATTACCTGAAAGTCGACCAAATTCTCTTTTTTTTTTTGTGTCGCAAAAACGGAAATATTTTTCGACTTTGAATGCTCATAACTTCTACAAAAATGGTTGTAGATTTTTGTTTTGGCAACGGATTTGGAATCGTGGTGAAATTCTCTGTCGATTTCTTATAAATTAAATCGTTTTTGCGACAATGAATTTTTGACTTATGCAACGCCAAATGCGCCAATGGCGCCACTGTGCGGCGGTTGAGACAGGTCAGGGTTCATGTGAAATTCAACTGACTACAGTCAGCCCTTTAGAAATGCTTATTGGCAAAAAAGCAAGGCCACTTGGTCTCGTACCTGTTGTCGAAAATGAGAATGATCTTAATATTGACAAAGTTAAAAGTCGGTGTATACGTACCTTAGGAACGAAGAGCGTCATCAGACAAAACTAGACCCTAAGTTTAAAAGACCGTATTTAGTGACCGAAATATTAGAGGGCGATCGGTATTGACTAAGGCATTAAATAGTAATAGAACATATAAATATCTTCACGAATTTTTGAGACGTATGCATGAGAAGGGGATTACCACAGAGGATTACCATGGATCTGGATGATGAAGGTGGTGATGATCAAGCCGGTGAGGGCTGTGATTTTGAAATAGAATAAAATTTTGAAAAAAATTAAAATCGGTGAATTGTTATTTGGCCGCCTATGAGCTAAACTGCGAGCTATTTATGATGGACGGTTTGCCTGGATAAAGGCTGTGGGCTAAAATAAAGGAATTATTGACTGGTCAGTTTATCTTGTGAATAAATGTGTGCTAGTTGTTGTCATGTTTGTAAATTAATTAAGGATATGATCGGCATATGAAAGAAAAAGCTGAATAATTGCAATTGTTTAAATTTAAGCTGGTGGTATTCCGGATCTCATGGCAAAAGTTGTATAAAGATAAGATATAAAAGAATGAGAGAAACTTATTTTGTTTGATTCTGATTTCATAAGAAAAAAATGTTTTGTGAAACTCACTTGAACTTCATTTTGTTCAGAAAATAAGAAAATAAATTTTGTAATCCCTTATGTGGTACAATCACGAGGACGTGAGATAGGTCAGGGAGGCCGTGTCGCAGATTTTTTTTCATTATTAAAATTATAACGATTATTTGTTGGTTTTCGCTTGTTTTATTTCTTATTGTTTTTCTGTTTGTTCGTGCGAGGTGGATGCACAATTTCATCAACGTAGTCTGGTCGTGGGCATGAGTGAGACACGTAGTGTTTGTCATATCAGACACAGTCTGTGTGTGTGTATTGGAAAGTCGTTTGCTTGTCCGAAGAGAATCCGGGCTCCTGGACGCGGACACGGCACTCGTTCGTACGCTTGGGTGATGGCGACTGCGGTCAAGTGCTGCTTCATGGCGGCTCTGGCAGTGGCAACGCTCCAGGCGGCAGCCGTGGTGGTGGGTTCCTCCCGCGATGCGAGCACCGTCAGGAGTAGCCGACGTGTGGCGTCGACGCGAGCGGTCCTGGGTGTCGTCGGCACCGCTTGGCGTGCTGGACACTCCGGCTCGGCTCGTCGTGGTGGGCTGTTGGCGCATCGGCCGGTAAGAGTGTTGTTTATGTCAGATGGGCGCGTGGCGTCTGCGTGCTCCTCCGGCTCGGCTCGCCGTTGGGAAGCGCTCGGCGTGTGACGCCGGTGGGCTCCAAGTCGGCGGCCCGCTCCGAACCGGGTCGCTGCGGAGGGCTATCGGAGGACCGGTCGGAGTCGGCAGAGCTGCTGCTGCTGCTGCTCGGGGAACAAGAAAAGTGCCCCCAGGCAACGAAGTTAGTCTCGTCGGCAGGGCTGAGTCGGACGATCAGCTCGGCCGCTGGCGGGCTGCGTTACACCTTCTTGATGCTCGTTTCGTTGCTGCTTATGAGGATGGCCTCGTCCTCTGAAACATCCTAGTACACGGCCCCAAGTGGCACCAACGCTGGTGGCTCGTCGGATGATGTCTTTGAGGTCGAACGTCCCGCCGTCGGCCTGGCTCTCCTCAGCGAGCGTTCGGGCCACTTTCTCCCATGTCAGCCCGTAGCACCAACTGGGGCTGGGGCGTCGTGCTAAGGCGCCGTGCGGCTGGTGTTCCGGTGGTACGGGTGTCTCGGGGTGCTCCGGCGGTCGGCGACTCATGTGTGCATTTCATTGGGCTTTCACAATTTTAGCTGGATTTAAGTTCGCGGGATCAACCTCAATTAAGCTCATTTTCAGCTTCGTGCATGGGGTTGCCCAACCACGAAAGTTTGTGAAGTTGCGATCATCAGTCCTGCAGATCCGGTAGGTAGGTAGGTACAAGGGGCGAGGACCCATCCTAGGACCTCCAATTAGAGCTAGGATCCTTTTTGATACACTTCCTCTGTTTTCTATTTGTTGTCTTTCTAATACCATTCCGATTCAGTCAGGAAGCTTAGAATTGCTGATATATTCAGCTCGCCTACGCTGTCCAGTGCCTCCAACTGTCGGGCTCCAAAGTGGCGTAGTCTTTTGTAGTTTAGTGCCGGGCAGAAGCAGAGAAAATGTTCCGGAGACTCTTTCTCCGTTGTTTGCTTGCAGCTTCTGCAGGTCACATTGTGTGGCAGTCCCATGTTCATTGCGTGTGATCCAATCGCATAATGAACTGTGGCTACTGCCGTGGTCCTGCTGATATCCTTTATGCTATTGGATAACAGTTCTTTCGTTCAATTTTTGTCACAAATCGGCCAACATTTCCTTGACCTCCTGCACTCGTTTTTCCTCGACCATTCCTTGTTGGATGTTTGTTTGAAATGGTCGTGTATCCTTGTCCTTCTGCGTCAGTGCTAGGCTCTGCGGAGCCTGCACTTGCTAGCTCGTCTGCTTTTTCGTTCCCTGGGATATCGTTGTGTCCCGGTACCCAGGTTACTTCTACCTTGTTGTCCTCTGCAAGTTTATTAAGGGCCTGCTTGCATTCAGCCACCAGTCGTGACTTGGTTTTCACGGAAGCTAGGGATTTGATAGCCGCTTGGCTGTCCGAGTAGATCCGTATGTTGGGTCCTGGTACGCTGAGTCCTCGTCGTATTGAAAGTCTGGCTGCTTCCCTTATGGCGAGCAGTTCAGCCTCAAAGACCGTCGCCGAATCCACGAAACTGAAGGTTTCCTCAATCCCCAGTGCTTGGCGTAAATCCCAGCCCCTACGCCACAGCTCATCTTGGAGCCGTCGGTGTAGAGGGATACCTCTCGCTCTCGCGCTTTGCTTTCCGCCACTCGGGCCCGCTCCCGTACTGTTAAGCTGAGCTTATCGGTCAGGAGCGCGGCCCTTATGTTAAGTTAAGTTAGTTCAATGTATGAAGCGGAATAAAATACATGCGATTGCGCCCATTAAATTTACCCACGACACCCCCAACTTTTCATTTCGAGCCTCCGGGTTATTTTCGTCTGCAAAGTGGGATTTTCCTAGGTCCCAGCTACGTTTCTCCAACTCCAATTCCTGGCTATCATTGGCGGCAGAAGCGCCCTCCTACACACCATGTTTCAGTCTTCCCTTGTTGGATACGAGGTTGTGAAACCGTTGTATTCCATTCTCTGGCTTGTGGCCATTCTGATACTCTCAAGTATCTTGCCGTGCCCTGTGCCGTTTTCCCTCCAGCAGTTGCTTGCTTTCAGTCTTACTGCACTCTGCGTGGCAATGTCCTTAACGAACAGTTCTATCGGCATTATGTTTAAGATAGCATTTAGAGTAGCCGCGGGGCATGATCGCATCGCTCCTGCACACGCTGCTCGTTGTATCCTTGTAAGTTTGGATATGTTGTAGGCTCTGTTTAGTGCTGGCCACCATACCAGGGCCCCGTATGTCAGAATTGGCCGTGCCACCGCTGTGTAGAGCCATATGATAATTTTTGGGTGTAGCGCCTAGTTGTTTTCAAACATTTTCCTGCAAGAGTAGAAAGCATTGCTTGCTTTCCTGACTCTTTCTGCAAGGTTTTCTTTCCATATGAGTTTTGGGTCTAGTATTACTCCTAGATACTTTGCTTGCCGCGATAGGGTTAGCTTTGTGCCGCTTATATTGGGCATGTTGAAAGCTGGAACTTTTGTTCTTCTGGTGAAGAGCACAAGTTCTGTTTTCGCTGGGTTGATGCCTAGTCCGCAGATATTAGCCTATCTGTTTAGCTGCCCTAGCACAGCTGTCATTATGCCACCGATAACGTCAGGAAAGGGCCCCAATGCTAGCAGTACCACATCGTCTGCGTAGGCAACTGCTTTGATACCTCCCATATAGAGCTCTTGCAATATGCTGTTCATGTTGATCAGCCAAAGTAGAGGTGACAGTACTCCGCCCTGAGGTGCGCCTCTCTTCACTGCTCGCGTAAGGTGAGTGCCACTCAGTTCAGCGGTGATCATTCTACTCGTCAGCATAACCCCGATCCGGAACTTTATCGATGGGATATCGTATCCAAGGTGTCGGTAAGAGGCTGTTCCTCAATCGTAACCTTTGCGTGGATACGGTTGAACTCCTGTCGGATCGTGAGTGTCAGTTTCTCTGGGCGTTTGGAGGGTTCCCCGGCTAGTTCCCTGATTTTCGAAGCCCTTTCCCGTTTCCCAGCGTTTGAGTCCTGCAGCATTCTATGGTTCAAGTGCACTGGCGGCCACAATCCGAACAAAATATGGTTCTGGGATTGCAAAACTCTGCCGATACATGTCCCTCCTGTCCGCAGTTGCGGCAGGCGTTGTAAACGTTGGTTCGCCATGTGGGCAGATATGGCTGCAGTTAGTTGTTTGCTGGTGGATTCCGGCGTCTGAATCTGTGGGAGTGATAGGTTGCCGCGGCTGCTGTGGCGCGCTAGTGAGAACTATGTAGTTCGTGTTCGTTCGTATTTTTTTCGTTTGCCCGTTGAAATCGCGTTCGGATTTCATCATCCAGGCGTTGATAATACCGAGGCGGTAAAGAAAGATTTCAAAGGACTTTCCGCGGTCTAGATTTTACCGTGAAGGCCGCTGGTACGGAACCAGGACTCTGCTCGTACTGTCAACCTCGATTGGTAGTGGCGATACTGGTTTCATGTGGTATCCTTGCCCCACATTTTGGAATGTCACTTTATACGACTTATATATATATGGCAGTCAACCTTAACGGGCTTTGGACGATGCCGTCCACATTCTAGTGCGCTCATATTATATTTGCACTCGAAATACGCTGGCCACTTTTGCACTTCTAAATGTTGGCTACTAGGAGTCACCATTAAAAGGACTGCTTATGTAGGAAAGTGTTTTCCCCTTGAGGTTCCGCGGCGGTGCGAGCCGTGCGCATTCTTGGCTGTAACATTGTTTTCTTGCGTTTCCTTCTAATTTTGGGAATTCCCTTTTTAAGCAAATCACATTGGCACTCATCCTCTTCGTTATTACCTTTATATTTGTCTCTTTCCCTCTCACATTGTCACACCGAGACTGCACATAACAGATCTTTGTTAGGCTTAGCACAACCAATACATACAGAAACCCAAAGGAGAATAGGAATGTTAAAGAAGTAATAAGAAACTACTTATGATAATTCTCAGTATTTTCTTATTTTACTAACATAATTCTTTCTTTAACAAAAATAACGCTCCGACACGGCCTTCCTGACAAGCACACGTCCTCGTGTGTTTCAAATTGTACGCAAAATAACAGGAGCAATTTTAAGTTATCGTTTTATCTGAAATGATCATTAAATTAAATAGAACGTATTAATACGTTGTCCGCTTTTACTTTTTCTTATAGTTTGTTTTATTTTATTAATTAGATTATTCACTTATGAAGAGCTTTTGCCCTGAATCGACTACCAGAGATAAACATGATTTTATTCTCTTCTACAACAAACACGCTAGCTTGACTCTGACTAGCCCCTAGCTATGACGGCACAACGGCACCAGTTGCCACAGAATCTCAAATTCTCGTCCATCAATACTACTTTCTAGTTGGAATCCACCAACTCACTCTCAACGTCTCTTTCAAAGTCACTCACTTCATTGGAGTCCACCAATACGTTATCTTCACGTTCTTTCCCATTACACATATCTAACTCAATGAAAATCTCCTCTACATTATTATACGTTCGTTTATAAGACAGCGATTTTAAAACATATCGATCACCTTCAAGTTACTCTGATACTACAAATGGGCCTTTAAACTTATATAATTTGGTCTGGTGTCTCTCTTCATTTTTGAGCAAAACATAATCGCCTACTTTAAATTGCTTAACGGTACTCTTAATTCTATCAAATCTTTTTTTCATATTTTGCGTTAATTTCCATATTTTCTTTTACATTCTTTCTTAAAGTGTGTAAATCTACCGTATTGTTTCCTTTATACATGGGAAACGTATTGAACGGCCTGGCTTCTTTTCCGATTAATAATTCCAAAGGGCTTGCCTTCGCGATTCGATTCACAGTACAGTTTATGGCCAATTGTATTTCGGCTAGTGCGTCTTGCCACGTACGTTGACTACTTTCTACAGCGGTCAGCAAACCTTTCAGAGTACTCATAACCCTTTCCACTTGACTTGAATTTTTTGCAAGTTACAAAAATCTACAAAGGCTGCACCGATAAAACTTCTACCTTGATCTGCTATGATTCTTGTTGGTATGCCAAACATAGATACTGCCGGTTTTAATGCGTTAATGCAGCTTTCATTAGTAATATTCAAGGTATGGTGTAAATAAACATATTTGGTAAAGGCGTCAATCTGAACTATAATATACTCTTTTTGATCCCTCTAGCCGCTGTATGAGGTCCGGGTTGGCCTTTGAAGTTGGCATGGCAGTTGATGATTTTGTGGCCAAGTTTTCCGCAAAAGTGGCACATGAGTGGTGGTTATTGTTTTTTTGCTGCCCAATTCTCCGGAACTATATGTTCTCCATTGTTGGAGAATGCGAATGCCGTCAATTCATTCTGCAGATATGAGCGCGTTTTTATATCTTTTGTAAACACTATTCGTTGCAATCTAGTGTCTACTTGGGCAGTATTCGCTAGAACAACTTACAAAGCTATTTGCTCCATTGTCTTTGATTTCCCTTTCAGAGTTGTTAATTGACGTCTTCCATATAGGGATAACATTCACCGGCTATTGGGCGACCATTTGAACCGTTAAACAACGTAATAAGTAATAAAAAACAAATTGAGCGTTTAGTTTACTTAGAGTTTAATTCCAACTAATTATGACAATTCTCAGTATTTTCTTATTTTACTAACATAATTCTTTCTTTAACAAAAATAACGCTCCGACATATATGTACAGTACGCTTAGTACAGTGTATCCCCGATATATGTATGTGTATAATTTAGTTTAATACATTTTACTCGCAGTTTGACAGGCGGACGAGTTGTCTTATCATACCAGAGTAATTATAGAATAGTAAAATAGAGTAAATTAGAATAAGCACATGTGCACCTTAAAAACTATAATAGTATAGTTAACGAAATATCCGGAATATATATATATGTGGGAGATAACTTTGACAGACAACGTAAGGCCATATTTGGTAAACTGTCGGAGATTACTTTAAAAGACAAGGTAAAGGAAATGGTAAATGACAAAGAGGGAATGAAGAAGAAACTCCATATATGGCCTACCTAAGATAAGATTATCAGGCTCCTTGCTGAGCTGACTCTTGAACAGTTTCTGAATAATATTATTGGTGTTTCAACCTGCGACGCCCTACGTCGCAATCAATTATATCTGGTATTAGTCGAATAAACATCGGTGATCTGGCAACACCACTGCCAATCGGAACGCCATTGACATCCAATATCGATAAGGAAACCAACAGCTGATCGTGGCCTATATAAGGCGACGCACAGTGGCGCTTTTCTGGCATTTGACCTTGCAAAAATCATAACTTTTGAACCAAATAAGATAATCGAATAATTTGAATGGCATTTGACAGTGAATTGATGTAAAATGTATATATCTAGTGGACAATGTGCCACGCCCACCCACTCGCCCATTTATAGGGCGTCAAAGTGAAAAAATCAAATTTTCTCATAGAAAACTATTTTTAAATAAAAAAATTTGTTTAATTTTTTAGCTTTATTTTTATCGATTTGCTCAAATAAAAATATTTTAAAAAATTTAAAAAAATATTTTACACACAAATTTTTTTAAATTTCCATTTTTTTTATTTGTTGATCATTTTTCTAACATTTTGACTAACAATAAACCTATATTGAGGGAATTTCTAATAGCTGAAGCATTTCTGGACTATAAACATTTGATTCCTCATCCTTTCACGTCTTAATATTATTTAAAACAAAAAATCACGATTTTAGCACTGCAAATGCCCATATTTCGTGTTTTTTGACCCTGAGTTGTTTCACTAAAATCGCTGCCAAAGGTGGAGTCGCAGCTAGACGCAGACTATCTAAACGGATCATTTTTCTAACATTTTGACTAACAATAAACCTATATTGTGGGAATTTCTAATAGCTGAAGCATTTCTGGACTATAAACATTTGATTCCTCATCCTTTCACGTCTTAATATTATTTAAAACAAAAAATCACGATTTTAGCACTGCAAATGCCCATATTTCGTGTTTTTTGACCCTGAGTTGTTTCACTAAAATCGCTGCCAAAGGTGGAGTCGCAGCTAGACGCAGACTATCTAAACGGATCCTGGTTCAGGAAAGACACACGGAACAGACCTATATAGTGTAGTTGAGTGCTCTGTAGTGCCAAAAAAGTTCTAGACTACTTTAGTCAAAAAAAGTTGTTAAAAATGGACACCTGGCAGGTAACGATTTACCTGTAGAAGCCAAACCCAAACTGCCGGTTTTTTTGCTTTATTTTACAGTTTATGAATGTGTCTATAATTTAAAACCAAAATCATTCCGATTGGTTGTCTAGTTTTTGTGTAATATTACCTGAAAGTCAACCAAATTCTCTTTTTTTTTTTTGTGTCGCAGAAACGGAAATATTTTTCAACTTTGAATGCTCATAACTTCTACAAAAATTTTGTTTTCTCAACGGATTTGAAATCGTCGTGAAATTCTCTGTCGATTTCTTATATGAATTTTTGATTTATGCAACGCCAAATGAGCCAATGGCGCCACTGTGCGCTGCTAGAACGATTTTGAACATTAGAAAATCTAGACACCAAAGAGAAGACTGCAAATCTCATTAAGTATCAACTCTACAGGTTTCGAAAGATCGAAAGGTTATTGTAATGTATTATTACTGTAATATTTTTTTTATTATTAAACACAAACAGTTCATAGGAATAGATTCAAGATAGTCATTAACTAAACTAGGCGGAATTAAAAAACATGGTGTACTTCTCTCATGAACTGAAAAATTATAAATGGTTTGTTATTATTTGAATCGAATTTAGCACCATTTTGTTTGGTTCAGTTTTTTCAACGACTTTTTATTTCTACAATAATTGTTTTCAACTTTTATGAGTATTTTGTTAAATTAAAACACATTGGTTTGAATTTTATTTAATTTTATTTCAACGCTGCACTCAGGCTGGGACATTTCCCGAAAAGCTGGAAGCATGCAAATGTTGTAATGATACACAAAAAGGGCAAGGACTCGAAGGATGTGGGCAATGATAGGCCGATTAGCCTCCTACCGACCTTTGCTAAGGTCTATGAACGGTGCATTCTGGAAAGATTGCAAAGGATACCAGAAGTCACACAAGCGATCCCCAGGCACCAATTCGGCTTTCTCAAAGGACATGGCACCCCCGAGCAACTTCACCGCGTAGTGGACTTCGTCGTGGATGGATTTCAAAGAAGGCAATATACGGTGGCTGCCTTCCTGGACATCCAGCAGGCCTTTGATAGGGTCTGGCACCAAGGGCTCCTATCAAAGGTCAAGGAACTGCTGCGTCCTCAACTGTTCGAGTTAGTCAGAAGCTACCTCAGCGATCGAACCTTCCAAGTGGTGCAGGATGGAGTAGCCTCAACTACCAGGAGGATAGCTGCCGGAGTTCCACAAGGTAGTGTACTGGGCCCTACACTATATAACTTGTTTGCGCACGATGCCCCACTTCATCTGAGCTCAAGAAGCGTGTGTGTAGCGACATATGCAGATGACACTGCAATCCTTGCAAGGTCCAGCTGCGTCTACGCCACGGACAAACTTCAGATACTCCTGAAGAGGTTTGAAAACTGGGCCTGTAGATGGAATGTGGCCATCAACACAGACAAGTGTGCGGTGGTCACATTCGCCTTGAGAAGAGACACATGTCCAGGGGTCTTTCTTCATGGTCAGCTGTTGCCGCAACGCGAGGAGCACACATACCTGGGACTGGTCCTGGACAAGAGGCTGACGTCCGCGTCGCACATCAAAAAGACAAGGGCCAAGTTGGAAAACACTGCCAGGCGTCTAAGCTGGCTAACTTGCCCGAAGTCGAAGCTGAGTATTAGGTGCAAGACTCGCCTTTACCAGTCCCTGCTAGCACCGATTTGGCAATATGGAATGGCAATATACGGCAGTGCGGCCAGGACGCATTTGAATCGAATTCAAGCGTTTCAGGCGAAATTTCTCAGACGTATCACTGGAGCGGAGTGGTACATAAGAAATGCCGACATACGCAGGGAATTGCAAGTCCCTGCAATCGGAGACGCCGTGAACACCTTAGCTGCCAGACACAGAACCAGACTTTGGAGTCACCCAAACCCGCTGGCCAGGAGGATGAGCTGGACTAGGACCAGGAGACGCCTGAAGAGGGTCATAATCCGGGAGCTGCCAACCCGGCGTTTAAACTAATTTTTAATTAACATTGATACATATTCGATACATAAAATTGTTAAATAATAATAGATATGTAGCCAAAAAAAAAAAAAAAAAAAAAAAAAAAAAATTCCGATTGGTTGTCTAGTTTTTGTGTAATATTACCTGAGAGTCGACCAAATTCTCTTTTTTTTTTTGTGTCGCAAAAACGGAAATATTTTTCGACTTTGAATGCTCATAACTTCTACAAAAATGGTTTATGTTTTGGCAACGGATTTGGAATCGTGGTGAAATTCTCTGTCGATTTCTTATAAATTAAATCGTTTTGCGACTATGAATTTTTGATTTATGCAACGCCAAATGCGCCAATGGCGCCACTGTGCGACGCTCGAAGCTGGCACATTCGCCACGTGCAGCGCAACGAAGGGGTAAGTGACTAGTAATCCTAAAGTCAAACGCGTGCAAAAATCTATAATAAAAGGTTTGGCATATTCAAGATACAAAAAAATGTTGAACTTTGT
The DNA here is from genome assembly GCA_035046345.1 of Drosophila birchii. Taxonomy (NCBI): domain Eukaryota; kingdom Metazoa; phylum Arthropoda; class Insecta; order Diptera; family Drosophilidae; genus Drosophila; species Drosophila birchii. The sequence goes on along the minus strand of JAWNOA010000141.1, from coordinate 1,964,453 downwards.
CGCACTGTGTATCCAGTCTAATTTTTTTTTAAATTTCTAAAGTATCTAGAAAAATATAGAAATAAGCTCTTCCAAAGTGCTTAATTCAGTACCCAAGCTTTTTGACAAATTTTGTTTTGCCGTCAAGAGTCAGTTAATTTAGATTTCCTATTTAAATTGGGTTCTGATTAAAGTCACCGGCAGTTTTATCACCTACGCGCCTATGCGCACCTTTAGGTACGCGCATATTTTTTGTAAGAGACATTTCCTAAAAATGAAACAGTTAAAGACATTTTTCTCATTTCTTACATTTATAATTAATTTCTTTAAAGTAGTCAATGTTATACAAAAACTTTTTATCTCTGATTGCCTTGCATAAACCATAAAAACAATGTATCTCACAAAACTTTTTCCAAAATAAAAGAAGGTGAGAAAAAAATTTTGGCGCATCGATTGACTAACGAGTTTAGCGTTGTAATAATTGCGCTTGTCGCTAAATCAGTCTGAAAGCACACATATAATCTTTAATCTTTAATGGCACATTAGCTACATCTAAGTTTTTGATTAGTGTTAGCTATGTACATCTAAAGTTTTCGATTATATACATAGCTGCATATACCCTGCAGTACCACTTGTCATCAATAGGCCTTTGTAATCAACAATTCATCAACGTGCCGACTGCGCCGTCGGCAGAATCGACACTCTCAATCGGCAATCGTTCGAAGCCGACTCTCTCGCGCTCTCATTTCCTCTCTGTTGATGAATTGTTGATGAAAAATTTGACATGCACTCTCGCTCTCTCAGTAATATAAGCAGGGTGGGTTTTTAGTTGCGTTTTAGCTTTTGAATAAGTTTGGAGTAAAACATCTTAGATGGCGAAAGTGAAAAAAAGTTAAATTGCTTAAAAATTCAATTCTTAGTTTAAAAGTTTGTAGCAATTGTGTTAGTGTTAGTGCAATTATATGGAAAACAATGGAATTATATTAAATACAGTGCGATTATATAAAAATATGTGAAATTATATAGAAATTAACATGTCATCAACATTTAATCAACATGTCATCAACATTTAATCAACAATTCATCAACAATTCATCAACAATTCATCAACTTTTCATCAACATGTCATCAACTTTTCATCAACTTTTCATCAACTTTTCATCAACATGTCATCAACTTTTCATCAACTTTTCATCAACATGTCATCAACTTTTCATCAACTTTTCATCAACATGTCATCAACTTTTCATCAACTTTTCATCAACAATTCATCGATTAATTTTTGATGAAATGTTGTTGATGACAGCCTAGGACATGCCCATGTTAAATTCATCAACAATTTGTATGGCAATTCATCGATGATTCATCAACAACACTCCTTCGGCTGTTGATGAATTGTTGATTAAACGTTGATGACTGGTACTGCAGGGTAGCTATAGCCAAAGTTTGTGACTATTTGTGCATAATTGCATATGGCTACAAACTGCTGATTGGTTGCTAAATAGGGCATCTCACATCACAAAAAACAGGAAGCGAAAAAACTTCTCCCGGAGGGTATATAAGGCAAAGGTAGTGTGCGACCAACTTTTTTTTGCAAATTTTCGCAACTTGGCCGGAGTGACGTAGGCTCGTCACGAGAGCATAAAAGTACAGAGTGTTACTGATGCCGATCACAGAATTGGAACCAACCAGTTTGGGAATTATTAAAACACAGTGCGACAAAATTCAACTTTTTGTCTGTATCTGGAATGAGAAAAACCTTTTCTTATAGATTCCCAAAAACGCTGTTTTTGCCCTACTTTACAGTAATATAACTTCGTTTTAAGATGTGTTAGAAACTTCGTTCTTTTCGCAAAATATAGCTAAATACTTCTATAAAGACGACCAAGTGGTCATTCATCGGATACATTTTTAATTGATGAATGATATGCAATTGAATAAGGCGCGCGCGCGCCCCATATTGCTGCGGTAACATCCTGGACAAGGAGCGAGCGCGCGCGTTATTCAATTGCATATCATTCTGATTACAGATTCGGATTCAGCGTCCAAAAATCTTTAAGAAAAAGTTTGTCTCATTCCAGATACAGAAATCGTGTTGCACTGTGTAATTGCCTTTAATTGGTAGCTGGGGTTTAAAAAAAAAATAACGGATAATTAACGGTTAATTTTGGCTATAAAGTTTTAAGAAATATAAAGTGTTTCAGGTGCTGTCCTGCTTATTTGATATTAACTTAGCAAATTAAAAAAAATTAAGTTAAAAAATTAAACGGCAAATTCAATTCTTCTTTCACGAATAATGAACGGTAAATTATGGTATAATCAAAAGTTTGATTTTCCAAAGTTACCCTGCTTACTTTATGAACATTTCCTAATTTATTAAAGTGACATTTACAATGCGAAATATAAATAGGTGTAAAGTAATTAGAAAAGCAGTAGGACAAACCAAATCTAAAGTTGAACGCCAGCCACATGTAAAAATATCCTAATGGAATTTTTTGTTTATAATTAGGTATTGAAATGGAGTGGGCGGACTGGGAACGGTCTGTGGCCGTGGACACTTGGGTGGAATGGTTAGTGGTTACTGCTCGAAAAACACAAATTCCAAAGTATAGAAGGCGGCGATTTCCCCTTCACAATATGAATCGTTTTTATTGGAACAAACTTCAATTAAAGACTAACTTAACACTAAGAGCCGAAGAGCCTGGGACCGTGGAGTGGTGGGTTTTGCCAGCGCTCGCTCCCACACTGCACAGTGGTCGGGCCCATAGGCCAAAAAAAATAAAAACAATTTCAAAATAAATGTACGAAAAGTAAACAGAGTACTTCTAAAATGTGTAGGCTTCTTTGTGGCATACCAGATTTTTGGATTAACCTAACGGTACTTTCGAAAAATAGAATTGAAGATGTAAACAAATGTTCACTTTCAGTGCGCAGCCGCGCCGATCGCGAATATGTCACAACAAAACCGAACTTCAAAGTGGTGTGATCAAATTAAAAAATTAAAATTGTTTGTTATGGATTTTGTAGTTGAAATTATTTTCTATAAAATGAGATATTGATTGATATATTAATAACATTTATTGTTTTTATTATATTCATTTGAAAAATACATGTTTTTTTACTATATTTTGAACGTCTTTTATGTGTTTAGCTAAGGTTATAGTTGTGACCCCACAAAAATCCACACTTCGTTTGTATACCAATGTGTTTTTCGGGCTTTAAAGGTAAGAAGTATGAAAAAAAATTTTGCCGCAATTTGCCCATTTGCCTTACATGATAAAAACACCAACAACACCTTAAGAGCGGGGGAGGGGGTGGGGGTAAGGTTAATTTGGTGAAAAACGAGCCACTTTTTAAAAATTTGTTGTGGCGAAACGGCTAAAGTTAGCTGATTTAAATAAATAACATATAATAGTATAAAACTTCGAGATTTTATAACAAATGAATCTGTTAAAACACATATAGAGGTTTAGGAGCTATTGAGAATCTCCCGAGTCCCCCAAAAAAAGATGGTTCGCAGTGTTAATCCTAACTGTCCACAAAATCATCTGATTTAAAAAAAATATAATGCATTCGTTAAAGAATAAGTGTCCCTAGATACTTACAAACTAATTTTTTTTTTAGATTTTTTTTTACATTTTTATTAAAATTGGAAGTTGAACCCCCTTTTTGACCAACAAACGTAATTTACATTGCTAATTTTAAAATATAATATAATTACTTTAAAAAAAGTGCACTACTTAAGTACTTAAAGAATCAGTTACAGACGTTATCATATAAATTTCAAAACAATCGGTGCTGCAGATTTTGAGTAATCGGGTAAACCGATTTGGAAAATTAAATTTTTCAGGAGAGCGCTTTAAACTTACTGATGCTCAAGTGTTTGACAGCAAACGACCTCCGCTTAACTAACTAACCATATCTTCGTTAACTTTGATATGATCGATGTTAACCTTTTACACAATATTTTTAACATATTTCACATTGGAAGAACAAAAAAAAAAAAAACAAAAAAAAAAATGTAATACCCTGTTAACATATATTTGGGTTTGTTTTGCTGTTATTTATTAGTTATGTTTTTGCTCTGTCTTCTTGTGTCATGCTTGTGTTCAATTGTTCAAAGCCATAAGTTTATTTATTAATATCTTCTATTATTTTTTATTTCATTGCATTAAATTTAAATAGGTTCGTCTTATAAGTGTGTGTTTGCACGATCAAGCGCTGTTCATTTGTTGTTAGACGAATAAAATTCATAATATAATTATTTTCTTATTGTTTTTATTTTTGGGGACTAAGATTCCACCAACTTTCTCATTTAGGGGACAAATATTTAGTATAGGTATTGGAAAAAAATAATTTTATTCAAAATTGGACAATCCTTTGTATGGGAGCTATAGGATATAGATATATGATATTATTCAAAATTGGTAGGGATATATAAACCTACACAAAACACCTAATCTGTTATATTGGTTATGATATCTTGAAAAACAAAAAAGTTTTTTATACTAGATATCGTTTTTAAACCGTTCGTTTCCATGGCAGCTATACGATATAGACGTGCTATGAAACCAATTTTTTTACAGTATACTTAGAATATTTTTTTAGATTTGGTGTAAATTTCATAACGGTATGGCCACTAGAAGTATTTTTGGCCGCGTCTCCATACAAGCCCAACCACTGTGCACTGCCGCTCAAAACTAAGCGCCCTTGTGGCGCGACCAGGTATCTTTATTTACATCTGCCCAGGGAGCACTTAATTAAATGTTTTGATTACATTGGCTAATGAACTAACAAATTATGTTTGCTTGGGAATAAGGTGTAGTTTACAATAGGTTCATTGCTATAGGATGGAGAATGTACATTTTGTTTTGAATTGTAAAATTATGGATTTGGGGAACTCCGAACGGTAAGTCTGCGGTAGTCGCTGCTTACTAAAATACTGGTGGCTAGTGGATTCTCGTGGTCTTGTATTTTATCCAGATGCCTCCGGCTGCACTTCGCTATTTCCTCCAAGACTAAATGCAAGTTTAAATCACGCTTTATGGTTGTGTTGCGCATTGATGATTTGCCGTAGTATTTTATTTTCTGTTCTTTCCAATCTCTCAATATTTGTGCAATTAATACCGGAGGAGCTTGACCTTCCCCGTGATATGATCTTTCCATGTCAGCTTTGCATCAAGAGACATGCCCAAGAAATTTGCAGTTGAATTCTGCGGGTTGACTGCACCATGTCATGTCATGTCAGCTTTGCATCAAGAGACATGCCCAAGAAATTTGCAGTTGGACTGACGGAGAGATGCCTGGTCTAAGAGTGAACGTTGTATGTGTGGATTTTTCGGCGTTTATTACAATATTTCACCTCTGTAACCCCGTCTGCAAGTTGGCCAGAGTCTGTTGTAATCCTTGAGCAGCCATTGCAAGAGTATTGTCTGAGTGCCTGTCTGTCATATGTGCTTGTTGTGTGGGTTCCCAATGGCATGGGCATATCGGTAGTGTATATGGATTACAGTATTGGGCATAGAACGCTACCTTGACGTTCTCCTGCACGAATTTTGTATATTGGAGATTCTGCGTCTTTACATCTGACGTAGAACCGTCTGTTTTCCAAGTAGGCCTTGATGAAGAGATAAAATGACGTTGGCAGGCTTTGTTTAAGTTTGACGAAAAGTCCTTTATGCCAAACCCTGTCAAGGGCTTGTTTGACGTCCAGGAAGATTGCAACACAGAACTTTTCGTTTTCAAAGGCGTCCAGAAACTTACTGACTACCCTGTGACATTGCTTAATTGTTCCATGTCCCCGTCTTAAGCCGAACTGATGGTCTGGGATAATATTTTTCTCCTCAATAGGAAGCATTAATCTGGAAGCTGTCTCTGATATGATCTGCAAAAGCATTGGCTTTTTCCTAGTTGGACCGACACCAAATTCCAGTATTTGTATTGACAGGTTATATCCTCTTTACAGGCCTTTTGAAATATGTGGTGGCGTTCCAGAGATTATGTTCAGCGGACATGGCCCAAGGTCTACCAAGTACGGTTCCAGAGATTTACTTTTAAGGTCAAATAGCATTCTGCTCTGGTTCGTTCATGCCCTGTTGAAGGCAGTCTTGTCACCCCGACTTTTACTAACCTGCCAAACCCTTCTCTTCTCTCTTATCATCGATGCCAGTTCTGTCGTCCAGAGGTAGTTATCTCTGCGGGGTCTATGATTTGTTGTATGAGTTGCTTCTACCGTTGATATTGCGATGCTTGCAGCCATGTGCAGTTCTCCGGTGAGCATCTCCACCGCATCGTCAATTTCCACTGGAGTTTGGATTTCCGGCTGAGGGTCAACGTGTTCTTCCAGCCATCTTTTTTACATACGGATATTTGTATTGCGCCTTATAGGCTTTACTGCGGCTGGGTTCTTTAAATACGAATTGTTGAAAGGGACCTCGACCATGCTATGATCCGAACAAAGATCGTAGCAGGCAACTGTAGATATTTATCTTGGGTCAATTGGGTCACGTGGCTGTCTTGCGGCAGTAGTCTGATGTTTCTATCGCCCATAATCTTTTAGGAAAAACTATCAGCTTCGACAATTTTACATTCATCATTTCCGCTATGTTCTTTACCCCCGGGTTAAAAATGGGGGGTGGTTTCGGTACAGTTTTCGGCTCTACATTTTCGTTGGTATTATCGTTACTGCTCTCAACAGGCAACGTTAAATAAGGAATGTGAGGTGCTTGGAACGGCATCCGTTTTTATTTCTTGCTTCTCACAAAACTTCTTGGTAGTTCTCTTCGGAAATATAAAAGGACGAGCCTCACCTGCTTTCAGCTCTGAGTCACTGCTGTTCGAGGAGACTCCTTTTAACTGGGATTTTTTTGGGCTTCAAAGTTTGACACTGTAAGGATGCACTTCGGCCGAGATATGAACTCAGCGGCCCAGAGTCCCTTCCAGAATAATTTATATTTTGGAAACGGCAGAACATGAAGGAGGGCGAGGTTTTGCGAAAATTTTAGGGGTGGGCTTTGGCTTAAAAAATTGCGACTTCCAATTGCCCACGCTGGGCGGGACAAATTTCTACCGGCCGGGAATTTCCAGCTGCCTGAACCCTCCGCTAGAGACTGGAACAGGCTCGGGACCGCCCAGCAGCCTGATCCCGCGCCCACAACCCAAACCTAACCCCGCTTTCTGGTCTGACCCCAACGGCCGCGGCACGGCGGCTCCTCCTGGAGTTATCCAACAGCGGGCCGTCGCCCCCTTTCCTAAAATATCCACGTGACTCGCGATCGCCTGAGGCGCCTGGGCTTATCCCTACGGCGCACTCTAAGATTGGACAGGCGGCTTGGGGAAACTCAACGGGTGCCGCCCGCGCCCACGCCCGGAATTAATCTCAGCAGCGGGGCGCTTCTTTTCCCGTCCTGCCCAATTCGGCGCCTGGGATTACCCAACGGCGGCCGACATGGGGAGGAGGGGAGCAGAGGGTAATATAATTCACTAGGAATCATGGATATGTTCATTGTGGGTTTATTTTCATTGTATTCGTGTCTTAATTATTAATCTTCTTAATTGCGTTCCCCACTCTCCTTTCCCCTACCTAGCACACACCCCGAAATCTCTGAAACTATAGGGCAGCTTTGCCTCGCTCACCAAATTAATTGTTTCCGCTAATGTTTTAGCTGCTGCTCCTCTTTCCTCTCCGTCACACATCACTTTTTCACACTTGTAAATCTGCTTCTAATTGCTTCCTTGGCCAAATCACGAGTGAATGCAAATCTTATTGCAAACTTCGCCTTGACCCAATTTTGCTCTCCCGCTGGCGGCAGCGCTGCCACGATCGCTGGCACGCGCCGTTTCGCGTTCCAGCCGTTCTTTATGCCGGTGCTATTCACCTCTCGGTCATAGTCACATAATCGTCGTCTGCCGGGTCATAAGTTAGGCCCGACGTCGGCGGCGTCATGGCCCTCTCCACTAGCGGCGGGGGCCCGTGGTCGTCGTCGGAGGCCTCGTCGTTTGTGCCCCACGTAGTAGACCCCTAGCTAACGGTGTGTTTTTGAACTCGTCCCTATCCTTGACCGGCTTTCCCCGCGATGGGAAAGGAACCTATTGAATTGTAATGTCGTTTCGCGCTGCCTATCTCCCCTGGCGGGGCGGAGTGTTGGACGGGCGCACCCGTCATCAAGTGACTGCGTGAGCTCTGATCACTGTATCAGAGTATCAGACGGTGGTACCGTCTAGTTTTGTCCTCCGAGCGTGGAGTTGTTTCCACTGGTCGGGGCGGCCTCTTCGTTCTCGTCCTCCTCCGTATCTATTTCCTCGCCATGATACGGTTTCAGCTGGTTCAAACTGGCGGTCCGCCGTCGGCGACTGCTCAGTATGTGCAGCTGCACAATGTTCGGTGAAGGGAATTTGGCGACCCTAAACGGCCCTTCATATTTCGCTGCCAGCTTTGCTGCGAATCCCTCGGTGGCATTGGACAAGGCGTGGCGTCGAACCAGCACTAGTGATCCCACCGGCGGCTTCTATTCCCATCGGCGGAGATTATAATGCCGTCGCTGATCAGCCGATGCTCGGTCGGCATTGTTCAATATATACACTGCGCGTCACCAGATTAGCGCACCCCTTAGTAGCTTCTTTTGAAGTGAAATATTTTCTAAACCATTAAAGATAGAACAGTAAAATATTTTTCCAAAATACCTTGGTTAATTCTCTAACTTAAAACATATAATAGAATTCAGTTGGACTTTGTATGGGTTTTTAATAAATGAAAAACTAAAAAAACCGATTTTTTCGTCCGCTAAAACTGCGTCATCAGGATAGCGCATCCCAAACATTATTGTAAATATCTTTATTAATTTGCTTAGCACAGCAACCAAATTTTTTTTGCTGTTTAATTAAACTATTTTCTTTTAATTGATATACAATATGGGCAGAGGATTTATTTTATCTCCGCAGGAAAAATCGAAAATCGGTTTGCGAACTTTATTTTCACAAAATCGCCGAAAAAATTGAACAACATCGCAAAACCATTGCTATTTTTCTTTTAAATAAGAAATCTAATGGAAAACCTTCCAAAAAAGTAAAAACCGTGTTATTAGTTAAGCAGATCGCAGAGCTATACTTCGACAGGATACCGACTCCCACGAGTCGACCGGCAAAATAATACAAAAAACTAGTGTTAAGGCAAGCAAATCGATTGTCAGAAGGTTGATCTAGAAAGCTGAACTCTTAAAGAAGCTAAAAATATAAAACAAACCACCTCTTAACCAAGTCCGAACGGAGACTCGCCCTAGGTTTGGTCAAACGCATATGACGTAGTCCAAATTGCACCTCATTGGCCTACGTCAAATGCGTTTGACCAAACCTAGGGCGAGTCTCCGTTCGGACTTGGTTAAGAGGTGGTTTGTTTTATATTTTTAGCTTCTTTAAGAGTTCAGCTTTCTAGATCAACCTTCTGACAATCGATTTGCTTGCCTTAACACTAGTTTTTTGTATTATTTTGCCGGTCGACTCGTGGGAGTCGGTATCCTGTCGAAGTATAGCTCTGCGATCTGCTTAACTAATAACACGGTTTTTACTTTTTTGGAAGGTTTTCCATTAGATTTCTTATTTAAAAGAAAATTAGCAATGGTTTTGCGATGTTGTTCAATTTTTTCGGCGATTTTGTGAAAATAAAGTTCGCAAACCGATTTTCGATTTTTCCTGCGGAGATAAAATAAATCCTCTGCCCATATTTTATATCAATTAAAAGAAAATAGTTTAATTAAACAGCAAAAAAAATTTGGTTGCTGTGCTAAGCAAATTAATAAAGATATTTAAAATAATGTTTGGGATGCGCTATCCTGATGACGCAGTTTTAGCGGACGAAAAAATCGGTTTTTTTAGTTTTTCATTTATTAAAAACCCATACAAAGTCCAACTGAATTCTATTATATGTTTTAATTTAGAGAATTAACCAAGGTATTTTGGAAAAATATTTTACTGTTCTATCTTTAATGGTTTAGAAAATATTTCACTTCAAAAGAAGCTACTAAGGGGTGCGCTAATCTGGTGACGCGCAGTGTATATATATATTCTTTATCAGCGTCAACAGCCGAGACGATCTAGCCATGTCCGTCTGTCCGTCTGTCTGTCTGTGTGTCTGTCCGTCTGTCCGTATGAATCACTGGATCTTAGACACTATAAGAGATAGAGCTCTAATGTTTCGACAGTATTTGCTATGCTTGCACGCAGATCAAGTTTGTTTCAAATTTTTACCACGCCCACTTCCGCCCCCGCAAATCATAAAAATTCATTTATCATCAAACTTTTTAAAGCTAGAGTCGCGAATTTTGGTATGTACATTGAGAACTATAGTCTGTGTCATTCCTGCGATCCTATGATTTGGTTGCGATCAAATAAAATTGTTGAAGTTATTGAAAAAATAAATTTGTATGGCCACAAACGGCTGCTGCAGCATGCCTCATTTGGTTTAACAACTAGACCAATTAAATATTCTTAGCAGTTCTTGATTGGAATCGGAAAAGAATCTTATAAGATATTCGATGGCCATTTTAATAAATAAATAAATAACGCGGTTTTACACACATAGATACATGTGTATATATTTTTGTATGCATGTTATTATAGTACACTTGCATTTGCATTTGTCCGTTATGTTAAAAAATGTACTAACTATTTACTATGGGTAGCGGGTAGCTCGACTGTAGCTTTCTTACTTGTTAATTTTATTTCTTCACCAAATTTACATAATTGTCACTAGCAATGTTTATTTTATTTTTTTTTTTTTTTAACCGATCGAATAACACACGCCGCAGGCACATGTGAGCCGTTGCCCCAAAATCTAAGCACTATATATTTTTATTGAGCGAAATGTTTTTGCTTAAATTGCATAGGAAGATAAAAGCTTTTGCACCCTGCGCTCACTTTGCAGGTGACCCTTTCGACCGCAAAACTAACACTTCATATTCTATTGTTGCTTATTTTCTGCCACTTATCACCACCACCATAATTTTTATTTGATTCGGCGCTATAACTCTTTTTCAGATGCGCTACGATAGCTTATACAGTCTCATTATTTTCAGTTAGGTCACCATTTTTCCGGCGTTCACTTTCTTCAAACAAATTTATTTTTAAGTTAGTAGGTTTTGAAAATTCATTGCGCGATTCTAGTGCCACGACTAAGTTTTCAAATGACTTTGGTAAACTCGCCAATAACATAATAACAAATAATTCCTCTTGCAAAACTATGCCCATCTCAGTCAATTGATCAAAAACATTTGCAAAATTCGTAAGGCACATGCATGTTTTTTTCTTAGATATCAAAATGCGCCGCAAAAATAAGCAGACCAATGTATGTTTCATTTAGACTCCAAGAACAGAAAAAAAAGCTTTATTTTAACATCAGTTTAACCATCATTAAGAGATAGGTATATACAGATTAGGGTTGACCAAAGTAGTTTAATTTGTTTGTATTGCAAAATTTCAACAAAGCTTTGCGGCAACCTGAAATATATAAATTTAAATAATTTAAATTATCTCATTAACTTTTATTTATTTATAGAGTACAGAAGACGAGAGTAAAGTAATGATGCTACCCATTGAAACTACGGAATCGAGCGAAATAAATGGTGCAACCGATGAGATTCGGCGACGGAAGCGATCGATGATATATCAGGTATTTTCTCTCTCTTAGTAGATCGAAAGGAACAGACTTATATGGAATGGAAAGTTCCAAAATAAATATACACAATATGCCGTGTAACGTAACGTGTCGCTTTCTAGATAGACAAGAGAGAAGAAGAATATATAATAGAACGAGAAAAAATTAGGATAGGAATTAGAAATTAGGATTCGGGCTAATTCTACAAGCAATAATTTTTTTAGTTTTTGAAGGTTTTCAATGCCTTCTAAACTATTAAAAAGGCGATTGTAATCAGTACATAAAATTATAAAGGGTTCATGTACTAAAAACGCATGCCTAATGTGGTTAACTACTAACGGAATATAAGTTCTTGATGTTAGACGGGGAACATGGAAATTGAGCTGACCTTGCAGGTAAAGGGCTTTTCACATCACCGTGAATAAGTTTTCGTAAAAACGGCGCCAAGCATCGTCCTACGGTTCGCTAGGGAAGGTAAATTAATTAAGATAAGTCTACTAGAGTGACGGTAATTTTGGGTTAGCATCGCAGGATAGGCCTCGGAGACGAAGAGCAAAAAAGTTATTTTGGACAGATTTAATGCGGCTACTATAGAATCCGAATTGAGGACTCCAGACACACGAACTGTACTCCAATATTGAGTGATGCCTTGGCAATGCATGAGCCGCGAAAATCGATAGATCTACATAAAATATACTAGATACCAAACTACATAACCATTATATTGCTCGTATGAACCCAAGGTACAAGTGGCGAGGCCCCATCCTGGGACCTCCAATTAGAGCTAGGATCCTTTTTGATATGAACCCAAAGTATAATTGAAAAGTATATTATATGTAATATAGAGTATATAATTTAAAATGTTATTTTTCGCAGAACGGATTAGGGCTATCGATAGTTAGTCAAGTTTAAACATAGCGCCGCTAAAAGTCAGTATTACTGTGAGGGGATTTTGAAGTTTATGTTATCGGGCCCCTAAATCGGATCGATTTACACCGGAGAAACTGCGGTATGTAAGCTAGAGCATTATATTTCAGGTTAAGTTAACTGATGTACATATTTCAGAACAAAACATCTTAACTATTGTCTTTGTATCGCTTTTCAAGCGGCGATTCATGTAAATGTTCAGAAGGCATTTCTCCGTGATCGGCCAATCGGCGTCAGTCACTTAATTTCCAATTATTTTTTGAAACTAAAATGCAAAAAAAAAGTAAAAATTGAGAACAATAATATGTTCTAGTTGACCTTTTCAAGAGCCTTTTCTTGAGCAGTTGAATTAACTGAAATTAGTTGTTTTCGTGTTAAAATTAGAATTTGTATGCATAAGGTTCGAAACTAAAATTTATAGGATCCACATATATAAAAACTTCGACGAGGTGCCGGTATGGCCGAAGTCTCATTACGCAAGTAATTCGAGCAAAAAACACATTGAGTTGTTCTAATGAAGTCTTTTATTAATGAAAACTGCATTACTTTGTTATACGGTCATTAATAATTGTCGTCTCTTTAATTTATTTACTGCTAATAGATGCATAAACAATTTTGGTAAAAGCTTTTTTTAGATATCAAAGTGTGCTGCAAAAATAATATCAATGTTCCATTTGGACTCCAAGAACGGACGAAAGAAAAGTTTTATTTTAACATCTGTTTATACCTTTATTAACTTATAAGTATATACAGATTAGAGTTGATCATAGTAGTAAAATTTGTTTGTATTACAAATTCCAATACTCTGCTTCAACAAATATATTAATATAATATTTATTTATTTATTTATTTATTGAGAAAATAGCAAATAACTGCTATATAAAGACCCTACCCTTACCTCAGGCCGAGGAAGGGAGTGTTTTTTAAAGATGTGCTCCGACTCACATCAGGTGGGCCGAGGTACGGATAGGTATTGTAATACAGTATTTGAATTAAAATCTAAGGACATCTCAACATTTAACAAGTGATAAAATTCATTATACAAAGAACATAAAACACGAAAAGACCCGTGCATCTCGAAGTTAGACTTACAAAAATCAAGGGCAATGGGACGAAAATGACGGGAAGGCCTACAAGGGACCGAGAGCCTAACGAGGTTGAGAAGATAGATGGAAGTGATATGACCGTGAATAAATTTATGCATGAACATCACTCCATGGCAGGTCCGACGGTTCTTCAACGAGGGCAGGCCTAAAAGCCGCAGTCTATCCATGTAAGCCGGTAGACGACGGTGTTGATCCCAGTTTAAGCCACGAAGAGCGAACAAAAGGAATTGTTTCTGTACCGATTCAATAAGGTCCTGATACTTCGCGTACTGGGGAGACCATACACACGAGCAGTATTCGAGAATGGGCCGAACAAGAGAGATGAATAGGAGTTTAGTGGTATAGGGATCGTCAAATTCTTTAGACCAGCGCTTAATAAAGGCAAAGACGCCCTTAGCCTTGCCAACAATTACGCTGATATGATTATTGAAGTTAGGTTGTGGGTAAACAAAACTCCAAGGTCTGTACCTGAATGGATGCTTTCAAGTCCGCCCGTCCCTAGAGAGTAATTGGCGAGAATGCAGTTTTTCCGATAAAAAGACATGAATTTGCATTTTGAGTTGTTGAGAACCAACAAATTGTTGGAGCACCAAGATTCCATGTTGTTCAGATCTGTTTGTAGAAGCATATGTGACGATGAGTTTGTTAGAGGTAAGCATAATTTTACATCATCGGCGTACATCATCACCTGGGAGTGAGCAACAACATCAGGCAAGTCGTTGATAAAAAGTAAAAAAGAAGAGGTCCGAGATGGCTCCCTTGCGGAACGCCAGAAGTAACGTGCACAGTATCGGAAAACGCACCCTTAAAAGCAACTCTCTGAGTGCGGTTAGAAAGATATGTTGCAATCCATCCGGACAACAAAGGGGGGAAGCCTAATAAATAGAGTTTTTTCAGTAATAACTGGTGGTTTACTGAGTCGAACGCTTTACTAAAATCAGTGAAGATAACGTCTGTCTGGATATTATCTTTAAAAGAATTTCTGATAACAGCACAGAACTCCAGAAGGTTGGTTGTGGTAGATCTCTGTTTCATAAAACCATGCTGAGAGGAGGACATAAGTGAACTGCATTGGTGTTGTAGGTGACCAGTAAGTATGAGTTCGAAAAGTTTGGGAATCGCACTAAGTTTAGCAATGCCTCTATAATTCTCAATATCAGACTTATTTCCTTTTTTATGAAGGGGAATTATGAAGATTCTTTCCACTTGTCAGGAAAGAACGAAAAATTTAGAGACATTTGAAAAAGCTTTGACAAAGGACTACAAAACGCATTGGAACAGTTTCTCAATACACAACTAGGCACAAAATCGGGACCAGCAGAAAAGGATGGCTTGAGAGATCTCAGGTTCCGAAGAACATCGTCCTCCGTGATTGTGGGCATGAAAATGCAGTTGGAATGCGGAAGAGAGTATTTGTACAAGGATGTAATGTCAAAACAGGTAAAAAAGTACGTAGTCTGGAAAAATTTTGCGAATAGGTTAGCAATATTAAGATCAGAGGAAGCAGACTCGGATTTAAAATAAAGACGGGAGCGGAAAAGCTGCGATTTGCGCTGTGAATTGACAAAAGAATAAAATTGCTTCGGATTAGTCTGAAATTCACTTTTACACCGATTCAAGTGGTCCTTATAGCATTCGGTGTTATGAGTCAAGAAGTCAGAGCGAGCTACCAAATATCTGGCATGGTCGGCTTGTAGTCCAGTTCGACGGAATTTTTTAAAAAGTCTGGGTTTAACATTTTTTAAATACGAAAGACGATGTGTAAACCAGGGAGGCTTGTGTGAAGTAACAGGAGAGGGAAGTGATGGGACAAACAAATCAAAACAAGAATATAAATTGTCATAGAAGCGTTCTATCAAGTCAAGGGGGTCGTCAGTATTATCCAAAAAGGTCCAGTCAATTAAAGATAAATGTGCATTCATGTCAATGAAGTTGGCTTTGCGGAAGCAGCGAAACGTAGCTGTAGCAGCACAAGGCAATAAAGGAGCCGAGGCTTCAAGTATTAGCTCTATGGTAGGGTGGAAAACATCTTCGGGACAAGAGAGAGGATCGATTCGAGAGACAGAAGCATTGGCGAAGTCAGAAACAAAAATTAGGTCCAAGATTTTGTCACAACTGTTCTTGACATTGACCTAAAGAAAGGTCAATAAGTCCGTGAATGAAGTCATGAGGGACAGAGGAAATGAGAACATTAGAGTCAGGTGAGGGTATCCAGGATATGAGAGGGAGATTAAAGTCCCCCAAAGCGATAAGGTGGTCATTAGCATTCAGAGTCAAGTGGATGTTTTGAATTAAGGATAGGTGCTGATTGTAGATGTCGAAGTCAGACCTGGGTGGAATGTACGAGCATGAAACATAGACAACATAGTCAAAGACTTGAATGCGAACAGCAACAAACACCAAAGTGCAGTCAAGATTAATTATCGGGGCCAAATTTGAGGCAAGGCAGGATTTGACGGCGATAAGAACACCGCCGCCGATGCGCGATGGACGGTCGTGCCTGTAGACAACGTAGTTGCCAGCAAAGAGTTCAGAATCACAGACAGAGGAGTTAAGCCACGTTTCCGTAAAAAGAATTACGTCAGCATCAAAAGAAACACTATTAACGTGTAATTTACTAAGTTTCCCCAGCAAACTACGAACATTTTGATAGTGGATGGAAAACGAGTCGATCAGTTTTTTGAAGGCAAAGCTGAGGGAGTCTGAGGCGCACGAGACCGAGGATTAATTTTATTTACGAATTTATGAACTATGGCATGTTCAGGCCATACGGAGGGATCAAGGACCCTATCCAAAAAGCCATCAGAAAGCGCAATTTTAAACGACGATATATCACGTCTCTGTTTAAAATTGAACTTTCAGACGGTAAATTCGGTACCAGAAACATTCAACTTGCTGCTCAGATGGGACTTAACATCATTTTCAGAAGCACCAGGGTTGAGACGGGAAACAAAGACGAACTTCCTAGGAGCGACGCCGGCCAATGGTGACGGTTTTCGCTGAGCAACTCCAGAGATTGCAGAGCGTTGTGGTCCGGGCGAGGAGATAGGCGACGACGAGATTGATACCGCCGGTATTCCAAGATGAGCGTCTCTGTTGTTATCCGCCGCCAAGACATTAACGGGGGCAGCACGCGACGTGGAGGCCAGATCACCATAGACAGGCAGTTGAGTTGAGGGTTCGGCGACGTCAGTGAGTAGAGAGCTCAGAGCCGCACTTTGAGTTGGCTCAGATGAGGCAGCATCGCAGGAAACATCGGTCCCAGCCGATTTGATATCACTGGATATGTTTCGAGGGCTGAACTGCATAAGGGGGGTATCAGGTTCTGGAACTTGCAAAGAAGCATTAGGCATAGTACACAAGTTGTTATTAGGCGAAGAACTTAGCAATTTCAGATTTTTAAAGTGGGATTCCGCCTTAAGGAAGCGACTTGAGAGTTCCCTGAATCCAGTCGAAAGGGACTGAAACTCAAGATGAGTTTGCCGCATAAAGGTTCTCATATCGGATTTGATATGTAGGCAGCTCGGGCACGTCCAATCCAATCCGGCGTGGTCGCGTAAGCGGTCCGCAATACGTGAGCCAATATGACCAAGATCAGCACAGCCAGGGTAGGCGGTATTGTCGCAGAGCCAACAGAAGACAGTGGCCTGCCGCGAAGTTATTTTGCGGCCATTAGGGCATTCAGTAACACAACAAAAAGCCATGGTGTCGTTGAGTTTTATTGTAAGAATTCGTAAAAAGCAAGCGAATTTTAGGAAACACAAGGGATCGTATTGAATTTGCGCGGCGAAGGAAACGATCAAAACAAAGATCGAGCAAGAATAAATAAGAGCTTTTATCTAGGCGCCACAAACACAGTAGGTTGTGTGATTGTTCGCGGTATGCAGAACGCTTGCACCAACAACAATGTTGAGACGAGTGCAGCGATAAGCAGTAAACGCACAGCACAGAAGAAAAAAGGCAGAGGGGATGGCTGATAATTAAAACCGAAATAATTATCAGAGATTAAAGTCACTGTCTTTATTTGAAATGATTCAAATGTTATTGGTGAATAACGAGCACCAAAACACTGACCAACTACCAAAAAATTGGATTTTGTGGACTACAATTATTCGGTGAAAACTTCGAGTAAAGGTGGAGCGATAGGAAACACGTCCGATTCAAAGCTTCGCACTCGCACTGCTCATATTAATCATAATAATTCATTTTACCTAAAAATATGAGATAGAATAGTACCAGTTATTTTTTCAAATTGTGAAGACCTAGTAAGTAGTATTAATTTGTAGTAATTTTTTGTACTACGTGAGCCACGATATATTGGTTAGACAGTTGGACAGTACTTAAGTTCAATTAAAATCTCATAATAAATTTCTCATACATAATGATAACAAATATCTATATGTTGTGACGGTCTGCCGCCCAGTTCCCCAGGTAGCCCGGGGACGGCCAGAGTCCGCCTAGTAGTCCGAGTGGTAGCTGTAAGAGAGGTTCCCCGATTCCCAGTAAGAACAGTGGAGAGAATTCGGTAATTTAAGTAGGTTTCATGGTTTATTCAATGCTTCTTTGTACAGAGTTGGATAGATGGTGCTTCGGAACGCCCCGACAGGTCAGTTCGGGTCAGGGTACGTCGGCAGTCTGGGACGGCCAGTCCAGAGGGGCGATGGACCCGGGAGCCGGCGGAGAAAAGAGAAGAGAACAGGTGTGGGACTTGAAAGCCTTCCCGAACGGACTCGAAAATCTTCAAAAAGAGAAAGAGAGAGAGAGTGAGAGAGCGGACTTGAAAGTCTTCAGAGAGGGTTCGCGGTGGACTCGAAAGTCTTCGGTTTGCGGGAGAGAGAGAGGGCGGACTCGAAAGTCTTTAGAGAGAATTCGCGGTGGACTCGAAAGTCTTCGGTTTGCGGAAGAGAGAGAGGGCGGACTCACAAGACGACAGAGAGAATTCGCGGCGGGCAGAATCGTAAGTCGTCAGAGAGAGAGGGTGGACAGACTCGTAAGTCGTCGGAGCGAGAGGGCGCGTAGACTCGTAAGTCTTCAGAGAGAGAGAGAGGGCGGGCGGACTCGTAAGTCGTCAGAGAGAGAGAATTCGGCAAGCCGAAATCAATGCCGCGACTCGCAAGTTTTTCGGAAACGTATTGCAACCCAAATCCTAAGATTTTGGTCGCCCAAAAAGTGACTTTGGCTGCTGACTACTAGGAGTGTGCTACTAGAGGCTTACCGCTCCCGATCGCCGTCGGCTGCTAAGTGCCTTCCTATGGCCAGCGGCCAGCATTATATAGGGTCTGGCGCGTTCCAGTGTGCCCGAGCGCGCATTTAATTCAAATTCAAATACACTTCCTTAATATACATTTTATTTACAAGTTTATTTGTGCGCGGCACGCGTCACAATGTTTTGATCCTGCATGATAAACAGCGGGTTTAATAAAATTTGTAGTACTTAAATTATCTTCATTTCTCATATGAATACAATTTTAACTTATTTAAAACTTATAGCGCTTCTGTTTCTGTCTGGGAAAGTGTCATAGTACTTAAATTATCTCCATTTCTCATATAAATGCAATTTTATCTTATTTAAGACTTGTACCGCTTCTGTTGCTGCCTAGGAAAGTGCCATGTATTCAGCCTCTGTGCTGCTCAATGACGTCTATTTCTTGCTTTCCCATGCGAATCTGCTGCCTCCTAAGATGAAGATATGACCACTATACGATTTCCGATCTGTAGAGTCTCCACTCCAATCTGCATCGACATAACCGGCCACCATTTGTCCAGTCTTCTGATATTTCGTTTTGCTGTAGATAAATGCTCCGCATATATGTTGGTGTTCCGTTGGAATTGCTTTCATACTAAGTGTAAAATATCCGGTCGCGTAGAGATGGCTACATACATAAGTGACCCTATAATTGATTGGTAATCCATCTGGTCCACCAGCTGACATTATTGACTTTCACATTTGGGTTGAAAGCCTTCATCCAACGGTGGTACGACATTTGGTCATGCTGTACTGTTCCAAGGGTTGTCGAACATGCTGTTCTTGGTTTATAGTGATAGCGCCAGTTGACTCTTCGCGTTCAATTCTCATGCCAAGAATTCGGAGAATTGGCGACAATCTGAAATTTATTACAAAATGCATTCAGGCACGGTTTGCTTGCACACGCTGTTAAGCCTATTCGCTGCAGCATCTTGTTTAGCTTCAAATTCCACATTCGACCAGACTGTTTGAGTCCAAGAGTTTCCATGAGTTTCAAGACCCGATCATCGCTAAGCTCGGATGGTCCTGGCCACTTAGGTATGCTGTGAACACATCTAGATGGTGCACATGCAGCTCCAACTCACCCGCTATGGCTAAGACCATTCGAATTGTGGGATATCTGACCTCTTTCTATAGCGAAAACCCACCGGCAACCAACTCATTTTTGGCCAGAGGGAAAGTCTGCCATATCCTAAGTTCAATTCTTTATTAGCGCGTTACACATCAGTATTGTCGCTGGCCAACGCTTCTTTAACAGTTTGTTATATTCATTGATTACACAGTGCAACACGATTTCTGTATCTGGAATGAGACAAACCTTTTCTTATAGATTTTTGGACGCTGAATCCGAAAAACTCGTTTAAAGTTGCCAAAAACGCTGTTTTTGCTGCACAGTTGCAGCCGACTAGCAGTGGATTTTTCATTTAATAGTTTCATACTATTAAATTGAGCGTCCAGCGCGGAGAACAGGTCATTCGCCTTGCAAAAAGTGGCCATGATCTCAGAAAATCCACTCCTAGTCTGACGCATGAAGGATTATATTTCCTTCTCAACCGGTCGACAGGCCTCACAGCAATAACGCAGGCCCTTTTTGCTGGACACTGCGTCAGCCATTCGACCCGTCATCTCGATGCACTTAGCGTGCACAACTGCCTTGCAAATCCAGCAATGGAAACTGGGCTGGTCTGCCAAAACATTTTTTTGGCAGTTCTTAATTACACAGACAATATTCTGGGACATGTTCACAAACCCTAGAACCACTTTTGCGAAAAGAACGAAGTTTCTAGCACATCTTGAAACCGAGTTATATTACTGTAAAGTAGGGCAAAAACAGTGTTTTTGGCAATTTTAAACGTGTTTTTTTTTGCAAAAATGTTACGTGATAGACAAATTCTGATTACAGATTCGGATTCAGCGTCCGAAAATCTATAATAAAAGGTTTGTCTCATTCCAGATACAGACAAAAAGTTGAATTTTGTCGCACTGTGTTATTTGTTAACATGTTTACATGTTTACATTGGTACTGTTTTGCTGGTTTTTTTCATAGTCCAGTCCTTATCAATCTTGGTCTGCCTCTGCCACGCTGCTCAGTAGTTGCTGCACCATCATTATCTGAAACTTCTTCTTTAATAAAACAAGTATCTTTGTTCACAATTTAATTCTTGGTGACTTAACATACAGGCGCTATGATTTGGATACGTCAGATTATCCAACCATTAAAAGTTCTCTTCCCACTACACTGAATTGTTTGTGTTTTATTATATTTTATTTCTGCAACCGAATGTTTGTAGATGACTTAATGTAGGTTTTTTATCATTCCATGCTTTATATGGAGAAATATTTACCAATGCCTTGGGTGGGGGTCTATTGCGTAAGTAAGCAGCAATTTGTAAGGCTTCAGCGCAAAATTTCTCATCCAATGCTGCACTTACAATTATTCTGCGAGCCACTCTATTCTTTTGGGTGTAACGTACAGCTTTTACTCTCAAGAGACACTGTACAGCCTATGTTTCTTTTTAATTTGTGTTAAATCTTAGTTCATTTTAAAGGTTATTCTCAACTACTAGTTGCAT
Organism: Drosophila birchii; assembly: GCA_035046345.1. NCBI lineage: Eukaryota > Metazoa > Arthropoda > Insecta > Diptera > Drosophilidae > Drosophila > Drosophila birchii. Next base: position 1,942,976 of record JAWNOA010000141.1, on the reverse strand, counting down.
TACACTGGTAACGTCCAGGGTATTATAATTTCAGTCAGAAGTTTGCAACGCAGTGAAGGAGACATCTCCGACCCTATAAAGTATACATATTCTTGATCAAGATCAACAGCCGAGTCGATCTAGCCATGTCCCTCTGTCCGTTTCTACGCAAACTAGTCCCTCAGTTTTACAGCTATCTGAATGAAACTTTGCAGTTAGTCTTCTATATACTCTCAGTCTTACATATGTCGGAACGGGCCGGATAGGACGACTATATCATATAGCTGCCATAAGAACGATTGGAAAACTTTTCTAAAAAAAATTTAACTATGTCAGTTTTCAAGATAATTCCACCAAACTTGATATTTGGAAATCTAGTATTATTTCAGAATTTCGTTTTAAATTTCGTGAAAATCGGCCAACTATATCCTATAGCTGCCATAGGAACAATCAAAAATTAAGAAAAACCATAACTTTGCCGTTTTTATACCCTGTACCAAAGGTACACAGGTATTATAGTTTTGTGCGAGTGCGATATTCTGTAACAGGCAGAAGGAGGCGTGGCAGACCCCCACAAGTCCGTTTGTCCGTCCGTCCGTCCGTCTGTCTGTCTGTCTGTCTGTCTGTCTGTCTGTCTGTCTGTCTGTCTGTCTGTCTGTATGAACGCCTAGATCTCAGAGACTATAAGAGCTAGAGACACGAAACTTGGGATTTAGACTTCTTATATCTGCACGCAGATCAAGTTTGTTTTAAATTTTTGCTGCTCCCCTTTTTGGTGGAGCTATTTGAAAAAAAACCATATATCTCCCAAATTTATAAAGTTATGTAAACCATATTGAACCTGTATGTATTTTAACAAAATACACAGATTGTCCAAATTTCATTGCGATCGTGCCATTAATAGCGGAGATATAGCCTTTTTACTTTATACATATTATGTATACCAGAGGCAGCGCAGGCAGAGGGCTCCAAATATCCACATCAAAATGTTCATTTCACATTTTTAAGAAATTAAAATTACTTTGTATTGGTTGATGGTGCAGGTGACTGAAATGAAGCCTACGCGAAGTGTAGAAGTGAAGTCCTCGCGGGTTCGATTTCTGCCAGCGACGAGTCAAAATATTTTTTTTTTTTTTTTTTTTTGTTATTTTTAACTGTAAATCAAAATTATTATAGTATTTTAAACTAAGAAATAAAAAAAAAATCAATAAAAAAACTGTACTATTTTATTTAAAATAAAAAAAAATACTATGATTTGGTGGCAGAATCGAACCCAGGCTAATTGCATACAAGAATGCACGCGCGGTTTTATCCACTGAGCTACCGAATGTACTTTTGATTCAGCTGACATTTGCATTATATGTCAATTTGTCTCCGTTTCTTAGTTTTTGGCTTCTTATTCTCGGGAACCAAATCGAGCGACTTGTAATGGTACAGGGTATTCTACTGTCGGGACACCCGACTGTATGTCCATCTTGTTTAAACCATTTTTATTAAATTTAAGATTTAGAAACTAATTATTATTCCAGAATTTCGGTTTTAATTTTTTGTTAAAATTCTGCAAGGGTATATAAACTTCGGCGAGCCGAAGTTAGCTTCTTTTCTTGTTTTTTTGGATCTTTCTCTTCGTAGCGGACGGTCGTGTTTTTGTTTTGCGCTCCGACTTTTGTGTTATTTTTTTAACCACCGGGGTTTCATCGTAACTTATAACCTAATATTTATAACGATATACCGTTATGCTACCGCGCGTGCATGCACTTTTCTGTGCAGTTAATTTGCATTAATAATTACTTGTTAGTTTTGTGCTAAGACGGTTATCTTATTTTATTTTTCCTCTTTGTTCTTTTACCGTTTTTATTTTTCTCTCCCCCGCTCGAGTGCCGTTTGCTATTAGCTGCATCCAAGCTCTTCATAGCTCTCACCGCTCTTGTGATTTTCTGCTGCTCTAACTCTTGCGCTCTTTTATCTCTCCATCTCTTTACTTTTTTGGTATTGATAGTGTGCACAGTGGTTCTAGGGTTTGTGAACATGTCCCAGAATATTGTCTGTGTAATTAAGAACTGCCAAAAAAATGTTTTGGCAGACCAGCCCAGTTTCCATTGCTGGCTTTGCAAGGCAGTTGTGCACGCTAAGTGCATCGAGATGACGGGTCGAATGGCTGACGCAGTGTCCAGCAAAAAGGGCCTGCGTTATTGCTGTGAGGCCTGTCGACCGGTTGAGAAGGAAATATAATCCTTCATGCGTTAGACTAGGAGTGGATTTTCTGAGATCATGGCCACTTTTTGCAAGGCGAATGACCTGTTCTCCGCGCTGGACGCTCAATTTAATAGTATGAAACTATTAAATGAAAAATCCGCTGCTAGTCGGCTGCAACTGTGTGAGACACAGCAACCGATTTCCTGCCACTCTCCGTCGCCACAGCTCCTGGTCCCCGTTCCAATGGTTCTGAGATCAGAAACGATTCGGTAACCGAATCGGTCGTAGAGGTGTCGGAAGCCGCGCAGCCAGCAATCTCCGCGTCGTCCGTGGCGTCTGATGCGCAGCCCAATTCTTTGGCTCCGCAAATCATCGTAGAAAATTCTACCCAGGGTCCAACATTGCCCGGAATACCGGCCGTTGTTGGTAACAATTCGTTACATAAGACCCTAACAGCAGTCCCACCTTCGAAAACTATATTTGTTTCGAGGCTTGCCCCTGATCTCGCATCGGAAGATGTTCTAGCCTATATTCAAGGCAAAACCCAAGAAGGCAATATCAAGGTTTCCACCTTGATTCAAATTTCCGTATGCCAGAGACATTTCGTCATTTAAGATAAATGTCTCATTCCAGCTCTTTGACACTATTTGCTCGGGTGACTTCTGGCCCGAGTACGTTGTAGTCAAGGAGTACGAGGCACGGAAGAAAAGAAATCGGCCTGCCGGAGTTCAACTGCCGAGGCCGTCACAACCCTCAGTGTCCACTCAAGCAGCTTCTGTCCCAAAAAACTAACCTCTTCCCTACTGCTTTCCTATCAGAATACTAGGGGCTTACGCAGTAAGCTCTCTAGATTATATTCAGATAGCCTTTCTTTCGCATCCCAGGTGATTGTATTTACAGAAACCTGGTTGAAGCCGGAGATCCTCTGCTCCGAAATTCTTCCATGTAAGTACACTATTTACAGATTAGACAGTCTTCTCCAGCGTGGTGGCGGAGTTTTAATTGCCGTTGACTCCAGCCTCATCTCGGAACGGGTGGTATCTAATGACTTTTTGGACATCGAATTTATCTGCGTTGAACTATCTTTCACAGGTAGTTGCATTTATGTAACCTGCTCTTACATCCCTCCATCTTCGGAAGAGCCAATTTATTGGAAACACCTTTCGGCAATTCGGGCAGTTTCCAATAGGGACCAATTAGTGGCTTTGGGTGACTTCAACATACCCGGAGCTCACTGGTCTTCTGATGGGGTGTCTAATGTTCTTCACACTGCGGCACAGCATGACCTCCAAAATGGCTTGCTTGATTTATCCTTATCGCAAGTTAACCATATTTTTAACTCTTTAAACCGCTTACTTGATCTATGCTTTGTCTCTGATCCTGCAGGTGTAAACCTAATTAGAGTTCCTCCAATAACGCAACCTGAAGATCCTTATCATCCAACTTTTGATGTGACTATCGACACTGGGACAGTCTTAGCTACTACACCTGATAGCAGTTTAAACAGAGTCCGCTGTTTCCGAAAAGCTGACTATCAGAGGCTAAGCACTTTAATAGCAGAATTTGATTGGTCTAATCTTTACACGAGCTCTGACATGGCATCCGCCGTTGACATTTTTTACAATGCCATGAACTCATTTTTCTCTTTATGTGTTCCTATAAGCTACCCGACGGTCTCTAATAAACCACTTTGGTTTAACAAGGAGCTGACGCGTCTAAAAAACGTAAAATCCAGGCTTTATAATAAGTATAAACTTACTGGTTAAAAAACGGCTTTCTCATCTTATCTTAGTGCTCGATCTAACTTTACCGTGCTTAACGCTCAGTGTTATAAAAATTATTTGACTCGTTGTAAGGTCCAGTTCACGCAGGACCCTAAACAGTTTTATAACTTTGTTAACTCTAAACGTAAACCCACATTATACCCTCCCTCGCTGTCATTTAGGAATACTACAGAAAATTCTGATCAAGCAATTGCTAATCTCTTTGCTGAGCTTTTAAAACGACATATTCGCCCTCAACATCTTCAGATCATACATATTCTACAGCTATGCCCAGTTCGTCCGTAATCTTCAGTCCTATTTTAAACGAAAGCTCACTTATTCTTGATCTGCAACGTGTTAAGCCGTTCGCCAGGTCCCGATGGAATACCGGGCTCTGTGCTTAGGTATTGCTCTGAGGCGCTGTGTAACCCCCTTCTTAAATTGTTTATCTTATCTTTAGAATCCTCAGAATCATTTGTTATTCCTCTCCACAAAAAAGTTAGCAAATCGGATGCCAGTAACTATAGAGGTATCTCTAAGTTATCGGCTATCCCCAAACTTTTCGGGAATGTAATCACTCCTCACTTGCAACATATATGCAGATCCGTCATTTCTCCATGCCAGCATGGTTTTATGAGGCGAAGATCAACCACGACCAATCTTCTGGAACTTACCTCTTTTGTTATAAGGGGCTTCCAACAAAACTTTCAAACCGATGTTATTTACACGGACTTTAGTAGAGCTTTCGACTCGGTTAATCATTCTCTTCTGGTTAGGAAACTCGATTCAATGGGGTTTCCTAGTGCTCTCTTAAATGGATTTCGAGTTATCTAAGTGATAGGACCCAAAAGGTTCTGTTCAGAAACGTTCAATCCAATAGCCTCAGGGTCACATCTGGCGTCCCACAGGGTAGCCACCTTGGACCACTGCTATTCACATTGTTTATCAATGATTTGCCGCAGGTTCTAACCAATTCCAGAGTACTTATGTACGCTGATGACGTTAAACTTTGCTTGCAGTATAGGAACAGTTCTTGCCAATCAGACCTACAATCGGATCTTGATAACTTCTAAGCATGGTGTCGTGCTAACGATTTACATCTCAACAGCTCAAAATGCAAACTGATGACATTTTCACGTGTTACTCCCCTGATCGCAACCTATATGCTTAACGACTGCTCTTTGGAAAGAATTACTATTGTTGATGATCTGGGTGTCCGCCTGGATCCAAAACTTTCGTTCTCTGAACATATTTCTTGTATGGTTAACAAAGCCAGAGGCATGCTGGGATTCATTAAAAGGTGGGCGAAGGAATTCGATTCTCCTTATGTAACGAATACTCACTTTACTTTGTTGGTTCGCCCTATATTGGAGTATGGCTCGTGCGTCTGGAGTCCTCAATTTGGAGTCCATAGTAGCCGCATTGAATCTGTCCAAAAGAACTTTTAGCTTTTTGCCCTTCGTGGCCTACCCTGGGATGCAAACCTTAGATTACCGTCTTACGCTAGTAGACTACTCCTACTTAATCTACCTTCTTTAGCTAACCGTAGGACGATGCTTGGCGTCGTCTTTTTATATAAACTTATCCACGGTGATGTGGAGAGCCCTACCTGCTAGGCCAGCTCAATTTCCATGTTCCCCGTCTTTCATCTAGAACCTTTATACCATTAGTAGTTAACCACTGTAGGCGTGAGTTTGAAGTGCATGAACCCTTTAGGGTTTTATGTACTGATTACAATCGTCTCTTTAGTAGTATTGAAGGCATTGAACGCCTTCAAAAATATCCTAATCCTAATTTTTCCTCGTCCTTTTCTATTTTTTCCTTCTCTCGCGTCTTACTAGACACGTTTCGTGCCGTACGTCACACGGCTGCGCCCTCGGTCGGTTGGGCGGGAGGTGGGCGTGGGACTCGCGGGAAAAAAAAGGCACAGTCTGTGACTGAAGAAGGGTATTACTCTCATATCCGAAAAACCTCACCCTACTTGCCTATGAAGGGCGCTTACCCACAATCCTTACCTAAAAAGGGATGGAGATGCAATTGAAGAAGGGTATTTATCTCATATCCGAAAAACCTCACTCTACTCTTCTACGAAGGAGGCTCACCCACGATCCTTGCCTAAAAAGGGATGGACGGGCAATTGAAAAAGGGTTTTGATCTCGTATCCGAAAAACGTCACTCCACTCGTCTACGAAGGACGCTCAACCATGACCCTTATTTAAGAAAAGGCACGGGAATATCTCACTTACGAGAAGGGTCAGAGCAGACGAAAAGTAATTAGGACTCATTGAATAATACCTAAAAACACCATGGGATGAAAGGACGAAAAAAGGCTAGACTTCTAGAGACGAGGCGTCACACCCCATCCACTCAAATGTCATATATTCAAAACAAATAAAGGAAAGTCTGAAAAGTAAAACGGCTGAAAATGAAATTTCCCATGTCCCTTTCCCTAATAAAAAACTATTTAAATTTTTTTTCAATTATTTATTTTATTTTTTCAATAATCAGAAGCGCCATTCCAAATTAACATACATTTTCATAATTTTTAGTGATATTTGAGCGTAAAATGTTGACCAAGTATAACCAATGGCGTATCATGCATCCTTTTGTGGAAATATTCCAAAGATTCCTCCAGATATTGAACATGTTCGGGGAAAATTTGATCCTTAAACATTTTCATGAAATTATTTATCCTTATAACAAGTTGATGAATTGAGATGGGGGTTGTGCTGTTGATTTTGTTTCCGATTGCCAGCATTTTTGTTAGCTCCGTGAATGTCTGCTTCCAACAAATTTAAATATTTAAATGAACTTATCCTTTGAAGATGGTTAAACGATACGTTGAGCTAATCCATTCAATGATGTGTATTTAACTAGTCGATCATGGATGAGAAGGTAATATACCTTCGTATTCATCTCACTTGCTTGAGTTAGCTCTGTAGAAATTTTAATATCAATTGGTCCTGATTTGACAGTTTCACTCTGGTATGAGAGATCTACAACAACAATTGGTGCCTTTGCACCAATGGGAGATAGAAGGGCTCGTGTTTCTCGATTGTAGTAGTTCTCTTGAAATTTTGTATACATATCATACAAGACAGCAAACCGACTCAGATTATCTGAGATTTAAGTCCTTTTAAGGATAAACTTCAGAATTTAGATATACCTTTGCATTTCTCAAATTGTTAGTAATTAGTTCTCTATTTAATGTAAACGCAATGATGGCAATGCGTGGACGTTCTCTATTAGGCGAGAACTTTACATTCCATATATGATGTGTTTCCTGTACCAATGTTGGATTTATATAGCAATCCCAACTCCGAAATACGAGTGGAAGGGTAGCTCCACATTTCACAACATTAAACATTTTAATTTTTGCTGTATTACTTGGAACGATGTGGTGAATCTTCCAACTAATGCCATTCATAGCAAATTTATGCGCTTTTCCGTCAACATTTTTAACAAACATATCTTTAGTGTTTTTCGTAAGCAAGAGAATGAGTTCATGTTTACAATTTAACATTACCTTCTTATAGTCTTCAGCAAATCCCAGCGACATTTTTAAAGGTACAGAAAATCTGAAATGTACTTTAGAAGGGATATCATCTCCTCCACTCCACTCAGCATTGCGGTAAAGAGCTCCTTCTTGTTGACCGACTGAGAGAAAGATCTTAATAGTTGTTGTAATAGCAGTAAACCGTGTCCTATCCACTTCACATCCATTCAACTCATATCTTATTTCATCCAGAAAATGGGCCATGCAATTATTTTTGAGCATGCCATTGACACCATTTGTAGTAGGTAGGTAGGAATAAGTGCTGAGCCCAAACCTGGGGCTCCCAATTAGAGCTGGGCTCCTTTTTGCAACACTCCCTTTGTTCTGTATTCGTTTCCGTGGTGACTTTAGTACCATCCCGAATCAGAGAGGAAGCCTAGGATTGCTGACAACTTTAGCTCTCCTACGCTGTCCAGTGACTCCAACTGTCGGGCACCAAAATGGCGTAGTCTTTTTTAGTTTAGCGCTGGTCACAAGCAGAGCAGATGTTCCGGAGTCTCTTGCTGCAGCTTCTGCAGATTGCATTGTATGGCAGTTTTTTTTGCTGTTGGATAACAGTTCCTTTGTTCGGTTTTCATCAAAGTTCGGCCAACAATTCTTTGATCTTCGGCACTCAGTTTTCCTCGACCATTCCTTGTTGGCTGTTTGTTTAAATTGGTCGTGGATCCTTGCTTGGATCGAGTTTATGGAGATCGGTATCTCTTTGTCTGTGCTAGGCCCCGCTGAGCCTGGTCTTGCCAGTTCATTTGCTTTTTCGTTCCCTGTGATATCGTTGTGTCCCGGTATCCAGGTTACTTGTACCTTGTTGTCCTCTGCAAGTTTATTAAGGGCCTCCTTTCATTCAGCCACCAGTCATGACGTGCTTCTCACGGAAGCTAGGGATATCCGCTTGGCTGTCCGAGAAGATCCGTATGGTGGTATCGCTGAGTTCTCGTCTTATTGAAAGCCTGGCTGCTTCCCTTATGGCGAGCAGTTCTGCCTGGAAGACCGTCGTTGAATCTGAGAGCCTGAAGGCCTCCTCAATCCCCCAGTGCTCGGCGTAGATCCCAGCCCCTACGCCACAGCTTGTGACGGTCTGCCGCCCAGTTTGCCAGATAGCTCAGGGACGGCCAGAGTCCGCCTAGTAGTCCAAGTGGTAGCTGTAAGAGATATTTCCCCCGATTCCCAGTAAGAACAGTGGAGAGAATTCGGTTACTTAAGTAGGTTTCATGGTTTATTCAATGCTTCTTTGTACAGAGTTGGATAGATGGTGCTTCGGAACGCCCCGACAGGTCAGTTCGGGTCAGGGTACGTCGGCAGTCTGGGACGGCCAGTCCAGAGGGGCGATGGACCCGGGAGCCGGCGGAGAAAAGAGAAGAGAACAGGTGTGGGACTTGAAAGCCTTCCCGAACGGACTCGAAAATCTTCAAAGAGAGAAAGAGAGAGAGAGTGAGAGAGCGGACTTGAAAGTCTTCAGAGAGGATTCGCGAGGATTCGGACTCGAAAGTCTTCGGTTTGCGGGAGAGAGAGAGGGTGGACTCGAAAGTCTTCAGAGAGAATTCGCGGTGGTCTCGAAAGTCTTCGGTTTGCGGAAGAGAGAGAGGGCGGACTCACAAGACGACAGAGAGAATTCGCGGCGGGCAGAATCGTTTTTAATAATAATAATAATCGGATTTAATAGCCTCTTGGCTATCCGAGTAGATCCGTATGGTGGTATCGCTGAGTCCTGGTCTTATTGTAAGCCTGGCTGCTTCCCTAACGGCGAGCAGTTCTGCCTGGTTAGCTATGCTAGCTTTCCTGACTCTTTCTGCAACGTTTTGTGAGTGCTAGCTTTATGCCACTTACACTGGGCATGTTGAAAGCTGGAACCTTAGTTCTTCTGGTGAAGAGCATTAGTTATTTTTTTTGTTGGGTTTATACCTAGTCCACAGGTTTTTGCCCATTCATTTAACTGCCCAGGAAAGGGTTCGGATACTAGCAGTACCACATCGTCTGCGTAGGCTACTGCTTTTATTCCTCCCATATTGAGTTCTTTCAATATGCTGAGTGCCACTCAGTTCTGCTATGATCCTCCTACGCGTTAGCATAACCCCGATCCACTCTCTGATGCCTTCTTCAACGCCTAGCAAGTTGAGGAAGCTCAGTATAGAATCGGTGTTCACGTTGTTGAACGCGCCTTCGATGTCTAGGAAGGAAGCTATCGTGTATTGTTTGTAGTGTAGTGCCTTCTCGACATAATTCACAACTACATGTAGTGCTGTCTCCGTTTACTTCCCTTTTCGGTATGCGTGCTGCACATCAGAAAAGCCATGTTTCTCTATTTTCTCCTGGATGTGAACATACTTTATCTTTGACTATTTGTAGCATTGCCAGTATTATGCCGTCCGGGCCCGGACTCTTGTATCTGTCAAAGGAATCAATTGCCCACCGTATTCTCTCAGTTTTAATGATGTCTTTAGTTGATGTTTCTACCTGCTAGGTTCTTCTCGCTTAAGGTTCCGTGCTCTCTCGTAAGTTTCCTGGAAAGTGAGTGTCGACTAGTAGCTCCAGTGACTCCACTACCGTCGTTGTGGCAGTGCCATCCACCCTGTTAATTAGGGTAGGACTTGTGTGTCCTTTGGCGGGAACCTTGTTTAGTCTCGCAGTGTCTTTTACGCCTTCCAGCGACTCGCAGTATCTCTACCATGAGTCTTTTTTGGCCTCGTAAATCGCTTTTTTGTATGCTCTCTGCGCCTCCTTGTATGGTTCCCATTCCTTAGTACCATAGCTAGTGTTGAAGGACTTCCGTGCCCTTTTCCTGAGGTCGCTGAGTTCTTTCGTCCACCATGGTGGATACTTTATCATTGAGAATGAAACCTTACATGTCTCTTGCAAGGGATTGTTTAGTATGTTGGTAAGTTCCTCTACTTCCTTGTCGAGGGCCTTAGAGGAGGATTGTACTTTGATCCTCCTACTGCCAACTTTTAATTGGACAATTTCCCCGAATTTGCCCCAATCTGTTTTGCGTGGGTTTCTCTTCGGTACCTGCTTGCTTACTTGTACCGCTAGATCAAAGAAAATTTATCTATGGTCAGAGAAGGAGTGTTTTGTCGATACTCTCCAGTTCTCTACCTTGTAATTGCCTTATTCGATTTGTAAGGTGATATCTATCACCTCTTCACAACCTTGGAAACTACCTGTTCTGGGAAAAATGAATGTTGGCGTCCTACCTCTGTTACATATGGTAACGTTGCGACATATAGTGTTATCAAAAAGTGACTCACCTCTTTCATTTGTTTCCGAGCTTTCCCAGAGCTTGTGCCTTGCATTAGCGTCGCACCCCAGCACTAGGGTCGTCTTCGTATCTTCAGCCCTTTGCAGCAGCTTGACTACCGGCTCAGGCGGGGCCGGTTCGTCATGGGCCATGTATTCCGAAGCGATCAGCACTCCGCTTTAATCCGCTGCCACGAATCTGGCCACTGCTAGGTCAGGTGTGCTATGACTAGTGCATAGCATTGTGTATCCGGGGATCCTTAGTCCAGTGACTGGCTCGTCCCTGGTCCAAGGCTCCTGTATCAGGCCGATGTCGATGCCCTTCTCCCGCAGAAGGACCGTGTGATTTGCTGAAGCATGCGAATTGCGCTTCAGGTTAATCTGCACAATCCTCGACATCGATCGTTGTAGGGGACGTATCGGGAGCCTTGTCATCGATGACCATGTCATGCAACAATCTGTTGGTGTCATCGACTTCCTCCAGCAGCTCATCTGGCTCGGCTAGCAAGACCTTGATCTTGGCTTTCCTAATGCCGTACCGAACCTTGTAGTCGTTGGCTTCTAGCTGCGGCAGGCAGCGTTGGCTAATGAGAAGGAGGAAAGGCTGGCTCGTCTTCATTTCCTTCTCCGCCTTGGGTATGGCCGAGTCCGCTGTATGGACGTCCAGGATCTGAGCCCTCAGACCCGGGATCACCCTTGCGTGATCAATTTGACCCTTGGGTAACCAGATGCGAGCTCCTGGGGATCTCCCTGGCGTGAAGTAGCCTAATCTTAAGGCCAGCCCAAGCGTCGCTAACCTTAACCACGCATTCCGCCAGAAAGTTCCTGGAGGGCCCATCGTCGCACCTGATCACTCGGTGCCCCCTGACCACGTCCGAGGAGTCGAAGGAGGGGATAGGGCTGGCCGGCATGTTAAACACTCTGTCGGTTACCATGTCGGCCAACTTGGCCTCTATCTCCTCCCACTTCTCCGACAGCAGGAGACCGTCGTCGTGGTTTTCGTCCACCAGAGCCATAGCCAGACCGTCTCTGGCCGCCTCGGTGAACTTCATCGCCTTACTGACGAAGCTGGTAGCTCTGGGCTTCCCCTGTGGGTCCTTCGCCCGCTTAGGTGCGCTCTCGCTCACCTCCTGTCTCCTTCTCGTCCATCGTTGACGTTTTTTGGGGTTTATCCTCTCCCAAGAGTTCCAAAGCTCGGCGGATTTTATTCATATCATGTCATGAACGCCCGCTTTGCTCGGCAAGGCAAGAGAGGGTTGGGGCATGTGGGAAGGTCGACCGCAACTTCGCCCCTAAGCTGCGACGTACACATTTGTAGTAGTTATTCCTGAATTCGTATCAATAATTCTGCTAAGCGTTCCTTCAAAGTGGAGAAAACTTTCGCAGGTCCGCGTTTTGAATAGTGATTCTAAGTTCATCGTTTTCTTTGAATGACGCTTGATAAAATAAGTGTGATATTCCTTTTTGATAATACTTTCATCATTAATGGGTTTTTCTTGAACATAAAAAATGTCATTCATTTGAATATTGTATTGTTAAAAACTCTATTTAATATTAAATCCCAATGATTTTAAAATCAATTTATTTTTTAATATGAGAGCAGGACGTTTATGTGAAGATCTTCGAGGTGATGATGTTGTTGTTGACGATGATGATGATGATGATGATGATGATGATGATGATGATGATGATGATGATGATGATGCTTTCGCTTCAACTTTAGGTTTCATAATGCTATCAAATGAGCGATGCGACGTCTTTTTATTGTAAATAATCATTCTGACGCTCGTAAATGAAGACGAATTGATACAGTTTCACCACGCAAATTAATTAAATTTCCGTTCTGATCAGTTATTCGCATTTCGAGTGTGCTTATTTCTCTGGTGTTAACAGGCAAATAAATTAAATTTCGTGGTGTAATGTTCATTTTATATTCTGGCTTATTCCCAATTAAATATCTCCATTAGTTTTTAGAATATGATAAAAGCTATAAAATTTGATCAATTGATAGAAATCATTTTAGAGAAGTTTTTCACTTTTGGCCGCGGTTGACATTTCCAGGGAAAATATACAGTCTCATTTTTGGTAGTAACTTGAACTTGTAAAGTATTGGTGTTACACTCAATTTTTAAGCTGTTATGGAGATCATTTAACGCAATTGTCATTGATGTAGTCATTATGAAGCTGGATGATCAACTGTCTATCTTCAAAAATTTCATTATACTTATATGTATCTTATTTATTCGAGTACAATAAACTGGTCTAATCCTTTCCTATATCGTCCACTTTTCATATCATCATCCTTAGAGGTTACAAGAAATCCAAATTTATCTGTCCAACATGTTCTAGATATATTCATAAATCGGCTTGATATGTTTTTCCAAATATTTTGGTTGGTATAAACTTTTTGAAAATATATATAAAATTTCAAATTTCAATACATTAGGACTCTCCAAAAGCGAAATAAGAACGTTTGTCTTTCCACACTTTGATGGACCAACAATTAAAGCTCTAATTGTGTTTGGGGATGTGTTTGTGACGGGGATGTGTACTCTCACCATGTGCATCACATTTAATATTTCTTGCTACAATACTTTTATTTTGCCTTAATAAACGCACGTTTTCTAGATAAGTTATTCAATGACAAGCATTCGTTAAATGAGGATGCAATAAAATGGGGAAACATTTTTATAATCGTCTGCGTAGGCTACTGCTTTTATTCCTCCCATATTGAGTTCTTTCAATATGCTGAGTGCCACTCAGTTCTGCTATGATCCTCCTACGCGTTAGCATAACCCCGATCCACTCTCTGATGCCTTCTTCAACGCCTAGCAAGTTGAGGAAGCTCAGTATAGAATCGGTGTTCACGTTGTTGAACGCGCCTTCGATGTCTAGGAAGGAAGCTATCGTGTATTGTTTGTAGTGTAGTGCCTTCTCGACATAATTCACAACTACATGTAGTGCTGTCTCCGTTTACTTCCCTTTTCGGTATGCGTGCTGCACATCAGAAAAGCCATGTTTCTCTATTTTCTCCTGGATGTGAACATACTTTATCTTTGACTATTTGTAGCATTGCCAGTATTATGCCGTCCGGGCCCGGACTCTTGTATCTGTCAAAGGAATCAATTGCCCACCGTATTCTCTCAGTTTTAATGATGTCTTTCGTTGATGTTTCTACCTGCTAGGTTCTTCTCGCTTAAGGTTCCGTGCTCTCTCGTAAGTTTCCTGGAAAGTGAGTGTCGACTAGTAGCTCCAGTGACTCCACTACCGTCGTTGTGGCAGTGCCATCCACCCTGTTAATTAGGGTAGGACTTGTGTGTCCTTTGGCGGGAACCTTGTTTAGTCTCGCAGTGTCTTTTACGCCTTCCAGCGACTCGCAGTATCTCTACCATGAGTCTTTTTTGGCCTCGTAAATCGCTTTTTTGTATGCTCTCTGCGCCTCCTTGTATGGTTCCCATTCCTTAGTACCATAGCTAGTGTTGAAGGACTTCCGTGCCCTTTTCCTGAGGTCGCTGAGTTCTTTCGTCCACCATGGTGGATACTTTATCATTGAGAATGAAACCTTACATGTCTCTTGCAAGGGATTGTTTAGTATGTTGGTAAGTTCCTCTACTTCCTTGTCGAGGGCCTTAGAGGAGGATTGTACTTTGATCCTCCTACTGCCAACTTTTAATTGGACAATTTCCCCGAATTTGCCCCAATCTGTTTTGCGTGGGTTTCTCTTCGGTACCTGCTTGCTTACTTGTACCGCTAGATCAAAGAAAATTTATCTATGGTCAGAGAAGGAGTGTTTTGTCGATACTCTCCAGTTCTCTACCTTGTAATTGCCTTATTCGATTTGTAAGGTGATATCTATCACCTCTTCACAACCTTGGAAACTACCTGTTCTGGGAAAAATGAATGTTGGCGTCCTACCTCTGTTACATATGGTAACGTTGCGACATATAGTGTTATCAAAAAGTGACTCACCTCTTTCATTTGTTTCCGAGCTTTCCCAGAGCTTGTGCCTTGCATTAGCGTCGCACCCCAGCACTAGGGTCGTCTTCGTATCTTCAGCCCTTTGCAGCAGCTTGACTACCGGCTCAGGCGGGGCCGGTTCGTCATGGGCCATGTATTCCGAAGCGATCAGCACTCCGCTTTAATCCGCTGCCACGAATCTGGCCACTGCTAGGTCAGGTGTGCTATGACTAGTGCATAGCATTGTGTATCCGGGGATCCTTAGTCCAGTGACTGGCTCGTCCCTGGTCCAAGGCTCCTGTATCAGGCCGATGTCGATGCCCTTCTCCCGCAGAAGGACCGTGTGATTTGCTGAAGCATGCGAATTGCGCTTCAGGTTAATCTGCACAATCCTCGACATCGATCGTTGTAGGGGACGTATCGGGAGCCTTGTCATCGATGACCATGTCATGCAACAATCTGTTGGTGTCATCGACTTCCTCCAGCAGCTCATCTGGCTCGGCTAGCAAGACCTTGATCTTGGCTTTCCTAATGCCGTACCGAACCTTGTAGTCGTTGGCTTCTAGCTGCGACAGGCAGCGTTGGCTAATGAGAAGGAGGAAAGGCTGGCTCGTCTTCATTTCCTTCTCCGCCTTGGGTATGGCCGAGTCCGCTGTATGGACGTCCAGGATCTGAGCCCTCAGACCCGGGATCACCCTTGCGTGATCAATTTGACCCTTGGGTAACCAGATGCGAGCTCCTGGGGATCTCCCTGGCGTGAAGTAGCCTAATCTTAAGGCCAGCCCAAGCGTCGCTAACCTTAACCACGCATTCCGCCAGAAAGTTCCTGGAGGGCCCATCGTCGCACCTGATCACTCGGTGCCCCCTGACCACGTCCGAGGAGTCGAAGGAGGGGATAGGGCTGGCCGGCATGTTAAACACTCTGTCGGTTACCATGTCGGCCAACTTGGCCTCTATCTCCTCCCACTTCTCCGACAGCAGGAGACCGTCGTCGTGGTTTTCGTCCACCAGAGCCATAGCCAGACCGTCTCTGGCCGCCTCGGTGAACTTCATCGCCTTACTGACGAAGCTGGTAGCTCTGGGCTTCCCCTGTGGGTCCTTCGCCCGCTTAGGTGCGCTCTCGCTCACCTCCTGTCTCCTTCTCGTCCATCGTTGACGTTTTTTGGGGTTTATCCTCTCCCAAGAGTTCCAAAGCTCGGCGGATTTTATTCATATCATGTCATGAACGCCCGCTTTGCTCGGCAAGGCAAGAGAGGGTTGGGGCATGTGGGAAGGTCGACCGCAACTTCGCCCCTAAGCTGCGACGTACACATTTGTAGTAGTTATTCCTGAATTCGTATCAATAATTCTGCTAAGCGTTCCTTCAAAGTGGAGAAAACTTTCGCAGGTCCGCGTTTTGAATAGTGATTCTAAGTTCATCGTTTTCTTTGAATGACGCTTGATAAAATAAGTGTGATATTCCTTTTTGATAATACTTTCATCATTAATGGGTTTTTCTTGAACATAAAAAATGTCATTCATTTGAATATTGTATTGTTAAAAACTCTATTTAATATTAAATCCCAATGATTTTAAAATCAATTTATTTTTTAATATGAGAGCAGGACGTTTATGTGAAGATCTTCGAGGTGATGATGTTGTTGTTGACGATGATGATGATGATGATGATGATGATGATGATGATGATGCTTTCGCTTCAACTTTAGGTTTCATAATGCTATCAAATGAGCGATGCGACGTCTTTTTATTGTAAATAATCATTCTGACGCTCGTAAATGAAGACGAATTGATACAGTTTCACCACGCAAATTAATTAAATTTCCGTTCTGATCAGTTATTCGCATTTCGAGTGTGCTTATTTCTCTGGTGTTAACAGGCAAATAAATTAAATTTCGTGGTGTAATGTTCATTTTATATTCTGGCTTATTCCCAATTAAATATCTCCATTAGTTTTTAGAAAATGATAAAAGCTAAAAAATTTGATCAATTGATAGAAATCATTTTAGAGAAGTTTTTCACTTTTGGCCGCGGTTGACATTTCCAGGGAAAATATACAGTCTCATTTTTGGTAGTAACTTGAACTTGTAAAGTATTGGTGTTACACTCAATTTTTAAGCTGTTATGGAGATCATTTAACGCAATTGTCATTGATGTAGTCATTATGAAGCTGGATGATCAACTGTCTATCTTCAAAAATTTCATTATACTTATATGTATCTTATTTATTCGAGTACAATAAACTGGTCTAATCCTTTCCTATATCGTCCACTTTTCATATCATCATCCTTAGAGGTTACAAGAAATCCAAATTTATCTGTCCAACATGTTCTAGATATATTCATAAATCGGCTTGATATGTTTTTCCAAATATTTTGGTTGGTATAAACTTTTTGAAAATATATATAAAATTTCAATACATTAGGACTCTCCAAAAGCGAAATAAGAACGTTTGTCTTTCCACACTTTGATGGACCAACAATTAAAGCTCTAATTGTGTTTGGGGATGTGTTTGTGACGGGGATGTGTACTCTCACCATGTGCATCACATTTAATATTTCTTGCTACAATACTTTTATTTTGCCTTAATAAACGCACGTTTTCTAGATAAGTCATTCAATGACAAGCATTCGTTAAATGAGGATGCAATAAAATGGGGAAACATTTTTATAATATAAACAGTCATAAATCAAATGTCAAACAGGGTAATGGTTTCATAAATAATTTGATAAACACTCTACTCTTTGAGGCTCATATACCTGCCTACAATTACTGTGGACCTGGCACAAAACTAGAGAAACGATTGCTACGTGTTGATCGGGGTATCAATGTTTTAGATGAAGCTTGTCGAGAACACGATATTGCATATTCAAAACGCAAGGACTTGGGTGAACGTCATAAAGCAGACTCACTTTTAATTGATAGAGCTTGGGAACGAGTAAAAGCGGGGAATAGTAGTATTAGTGAGAGATCTGCAGCCTATTTTGTAACAAATATGATGAAGCTAAAGAGAAAATTTGGAATAGGAACCAAGCAACAGAGAAAGAAAGTTGTAAAAAAATCTCTTGCTTCAATTATCAAAAAAGCAACAATTGAATTGCGAAAAAACAAACCACTCGCCTTAATGAATGCAGTAAATGTGGCTCGCAACGCAGTATCTAAATCGATGGGATGGTGGTTTTTTACCTTTGGTACCTATTTTAAGAGCCCTTGGTGCTTTAGTGTCAGGTAGCGCAGCAATTGTCAAGTCTATCAATAATGCCAAGATGGCATAAGGTCAACTTGAGGAAAACCAGAGACATAATAGAAAAATGGAATCGGTAGCATTGGGGGAGGGATTGTATTTACTACCATACAAGAAAAGGTACGAGATATAACAAATAATAAAAAACAGAAACATAATCAAAAAAACTATTGAATGAACTACCCAATAGAGCATTATTCATCTTTGATATATTGGGAAAAAACATAAGATATAATTACAAACGCCACCAAAAATTTGGCACATTCAACTGCAGGCATTTATGTCTTAATTTTTAACTAGAGTTCATTTCGTCACATGTCCTTTGAAACCAACGCTTAATATAAAGTGATCAACAGAGAACTGTGAGGAAAAAAAAGAGACAAAAAAGGTGCTCTTTCCCTGCAGGTGCTGATTTGGTGGGAGTGAGAGGAGAAATGTACTCCTTGACGGGTATAAAATCCGCCAGCTCGTCAAGGAAAAATATCATTCACCGATAAGCACCAGCATCAGCACCAGCACCAGCACTACCAGCATCAGCACCAGCACTACCAGCATCAGCACCAGCACTAGCACAACCAGCAGCAGCACCACCAGCACCAGACCCACCAGCACCACCAGCACCAGCACCACCAGCACCAGCACCACCAGCACCAGCACCACCAGCACCAGCACCACCAGCACCAGCACCACCAGCACCAACACCATCAGCACCAGCACCAGCACCAGCACCAACACCACCAGCACAGGCACCTCCAGCACCACCACCAGCACCACCAGCATGAACTCAATCGCCACCACCAGCAGCAATAAGGGTGTAACCCAGGAGGTCTTGAACCTAATCGAGGATATCGAGATGGATCCTCTAATGCTTGCATTTAACTCATGTACAGTTAAAGGCAAGTTCAACATTAACCAACTCCCCATCAACACGTCGATGGATATTTTGTCAGCGAAGCGGTAAGTGAGTAAATTTGTCTCCAACATTAAGTTGGAGCTAAAAGAGCACTTCGTGTATCTCCCCGAGAGTTTCAATTACATCGAGGACTGTATCCTCGAGTTTTTCAGCGAGTAAAGGTACAATTTAGTAAAATTAAATGACGGAAATTTAGACTTCCAATAATTTAAAACATAAATAACAATAAAATACAAATTAAAAAAAACAAACAAAAAATAAAATGACATTAAATAAATAAATAAAAATTTATTTGTTTGTGTTGAGGCTTAGGTGCCTGGCAGATAGTGCATAAACTATTGCCTGTAGTTGTCGCAACTAACACTTGGAACTAGTTGAACGGTTTGATTGGGTTTGAGTGAGGTTTGGTTAGTTGATTGGTTGGATGAGGTTTGGTTTATTGGTTGGTTGATTGGTTGAGGGCAGGAAGACACGGCGATGGTGTCGGGCGCATGTGGTGCATGAATAAAAGCTCTGTTGTGAGGTAGAACTCTTACTGACTTTATTAATGAAAACTTAACAGTATATATAGGTACAAAATGCTTACGGTAACAAAACTAATGTGGGTTACTGTGAATGTGGGTTACTGTGTATGTGGGTTATTGCCAGCTATAAGTGACCTGAGACTTATTGCCCTATTTCACTTTCCTCATGTCTGCAAGCTATGCATATTCGCTTAACCTGGTAACTGATACTTTATTTACGACAAATGCATGTTGCTGCGACTAAAGAATTATTTTGTAGTAATTTAAATGTTATTGCTTATGAATAAACGCTGCCGTGACTGAACATTCTCCCGGCCGTTGAACATGTGTTCAACCTTCAGTAAGGTCAAACGAAAAACTCCGTGGGGTAGGTTCTGGTGCTGGTTGTTCCGTGCTCTGCTTGGATTCGGGTGTCCGGCGTAGAAATATCCGACGTCGTGGTGTCCATTTGCTGACCGTCCGGCTAAGAGCCCATACAATGCCTAATAGGATTGACATCGCTAGGGCCACATAGGCAGCTACTTGATGATTTTGAGGAGCGACAAGTTGATCCTTCCAGGTAGTCTCCTTTAATTTGACCAACTGGCGTTGCAAAGCGCCCAGTTCCTCCAAGTTGACTTCTTTGGCTGCCGTTCCTAGGAGTGGCTCAGGTGGATTCTTAAAGTCCATTTTTGAGATATTGCCAAATCGACCATATGTAGCCTTCGTTTCGCTGACCACAGTGCTGAATGTGCTCACGCTAATTTTTGAATTGCGTGCAGTGCAACCTGGGGCCAATGACAATAAGCCCGTTCCGTTAAGTTGCATTATGGAAGCGATTCCTTTGCACACCGCTTGAAGTTCTATGAGACTTCGTGTGGCAAACATCCATTTGTTTTGCTAATGCGTTGCCAACCAAAACAGCTCGGATCTTGACTGAAAGACCTCACATATAGTTTCGGTTTTGTTATTAAATAACTGAAATTCACACCGATTTTCCACGCTGAATGTGGCTTGGTGGTTGACACATATGTGCTCGTCATTTGGCAGCTCTATAAATTGGTTGAACTCGTCTTTAATCAAACCCATGAACTGGTCTCTATGGGCATTGACGGCTATGATTTCGGTTCTTAGCCGAAATCGCGGATGCTGAACACTTCCTGTTGTGTTACAGACACCACAGGTAGCGATATCTTGAAGATGACGTGGTTGATCGTTGTGGTGCCTTTGGCATGCATCATTTTGTAGAGTTGGATAACATTATCAGACGATACTGGAAGCCCTTGATCCGGTGGGATATGTTCCCGCATCTGATCTAGTTGCTCCCTGAGTTGCTTTGGGGATACTAGCATCGGGCTAATCTTTCGATGGCGAACGTCAGTTAGCACGTTAGCTATTTCACTCTGCATTCCCGTTGCCACCAGAGTTAGCTGAGCTGTCAGAACCATAAACGCTTGCTGCAAGTGGTCGCCTTGGTACTTGCTTCTTTCTTGATTGATTCCACCTATCTGGTACTCTAGCGTTTTGATGCGATTGTTGGTAGCTGAGCGGCTCCTTCTGACTATGTTTATCGTAGAGTCCAGAATTGATGTTTGATTTTTCAAGAGCATCATCAATACGTCCTCGTTAGACTTGATGTTGTTTATCATTTTAGACATGTCGTCGGCGTACTTTGAGTCCAGAACGCCAAATAATGAATTCGCCACATTTCCGACTTTATCAAGTGGTGCTCTTCGTTGTCAGGAATGATTAATCAACTCATTTCCTGCTTGTAGCTCGTCATATACATGTTGAAAATGTTCATATATAGACTTGCATTTGACTCTGAACATTTGTGTTTTAGTTCCGCTATCCCAGTAGCCAATATTTCCATGTCGCTCCAGTATAACTTCAAGTCATAAGATGCAATTATGTTCCATTCCGAAAATGCCATTCTGGACGTGCCGTTCGTAGAATATTCCCGGCTGACTTGCAAACGGAGTTACGTTTGCTGATTGTCCTATTGTTAACGGTAGTATGAGTAGCATTGCCAGCACCGTTGGTAAGATAGGAAATGACATCTTCTTTTTCTGCGTGGGGGTCCTTCTGCTCACGCTGCATCCTCACCGGAGCTGTGTGGACGTTTTGTGGCTACTTCTTCCTTTATCAAAGGTGACAAACGAGTAACTGGTCGTTTGAATGTGCCTGATGCCGTTTTGACATCTACTACCGGCATGTTGTCTTCTTTTACTAGGACTAAAAGTTCTTCTTTGACATTCTGGGCCATGGTCTTCCATTTAGTACGCATTTGCAGCTCTCGAAGATATTCCATGGACCACAGGTTCCAGATCGAATGTTTGAGCCTGGATACTAACTCCCATCTTTTTACCAGGGTTTTTCCGGGTAAGGCAAGATTCGCATCACCAATTAAAAACTGACCTGGAGTGAGCGCTGATATATCCGTGGGATCAGGTGACATCGGAGTGAGGGGCCTTGAATTGAGTATCGCCTCGACTTCAATAATTACTTTGTTGAGCTCTTCAAACGTTAGCGATAATGTGACTGATACCAGTAGCCTTTTCGCTGATTTTACTGCAGCTTCCCATAGGCCGCCAAATGGTGGCGCTCGAAGCGGAATGATCTTGAACTCCACCTGCTGCTTACTGCATTGGTTTACGATCTTGGTCTAAGCCTGTTCTGTGAAGATTTTTTCTTCTAGCGCCTTTAACTGGTTTTTGGCATCTACAAAGTTCTTGGCGTTGTCACAATGAATGGTCTGACACTTTCCACGTCGACCCAAGAACCGCCGAAGAGCGGCTAGGAAAGCGTCTGTTGTCAGGTCGCTTACCAATTCAAGATGTACTGCTTTAGTGGCAAAACAGCGGAATACTGCAATGTACGCCTTATCTGGTCTTTTTCCACGGATTTTATGGTGAATCCAAAAGGGACCGCAGTAGTCGACTCCAGAGTTGGAGAATGGACGAGCCTGTGTTACTCGATCCGCAGGCAAATTACCCATGATTTGTTGCATCAATTTGGGTCGTGCCCTTGTGCATCTGACACAACTGTGTATGATGCTTCTGGCCATTGTTTTGTCGTTCAGAATCCAGTATTGTTTTCTGGCTATTGCTCTCAATGATTGCGCTCCGCAATGCATGTTCTCTTCATGCATCTCTCGTAGCAGCATCTTTACAATTTGATCATTGTATGGAAGCAAGATCTGATGCTTTGCGGCATATGGTAGGTTAGATTCTTCCAATCTGCCTCCGACTCTGATGAGTCCGTCATGTCCTATTATTGGAGACAGCGACACAATTGAACTTCTTTTGTCCACTGTCCTGTGTATGCGCAGTTGTTTATGCTCAGCACTGAATTCAATTTTTTGAATAGTGCTTAAAATCAGTTTCCTAGCATAAGTTAGCTCACCTACACTTAGAGTAGTTGTAGGAGATCGGTTCTGCTTGTGACAGAAGCGCAGCATGTAAGCTACAATGCGTTGTAACTTGTGAAAGGAGTTGCCGTGATTGCAACTGTATAGTTCGATCCCCAGTTGATCTTGGCATGTTCGCAAACTCACTTGCTTCACTCGTCATTCTAGATCGCTGGGAGTGATGCTCGGTACCTTGGACCATTTGTCTCGGGAACCGTGTAGGAATAGCGGTCCGAACAGCCAGAGGTTGTGTCCCGCTAATTTGCTTGCCGCAATCCCTCTTCATAGCACATTAGCTGGGTTATTCACAGATGACACATGGCGCCACTGAGATTGATGCTACACCGCCTGGATTTTAGCAATCCGATTTACCACAAACGTGTGGTATGATGATGCGGACGCATTTATCCAGGACAGGACTACAGTTGAATCAGTCCATAAGTATCCAGGTGCCTTGTCTTCAGATATGCGCAAATCTTTTCTGACTCTATGGGTCAACTCGGCTCCTAAAACTGCAGCACATAACTCTAGCCGCGGTAACGTTTCCTTAGCTGTCGGCGCAACTCTTGACTTTGAGCACAGCAAACGGACGGATACTTGATTATTTTTGTATGTGGCTCTCACATACACTGCTGCTCCATATGCTCGTTCTGAAGCATCGACAAATGTGTCCAATTCTTGTGTGACGGGCACCTGTCCTTCGAAGATGTGTCTTGGAATTTGCATGTTGTTTAGCGCTTGTAAGTCAGCGCGGTAATTTTTCCAATCCACCTGAAGGTGCTGAGGAATCTCTTGATTCCCATAGGGTCTGCATAAAAATCTTTGCCTTGACCACCACGGGGGCAAATAATCCTAGTGGATCGAATATTTGCGATGATTCCGAACTGACCACTTGTTTGGTGATGGTTGACGCTTCGCTTTTTTGAGATCGTCCACATAACTGATCCTTTTGTGGCATCCAAAGCAAACCCAGAGTCTTAACACTATGTTGTTTGAGTGTTTCGTCTAACTTGACGTTAGAGACAATATCCTCTTTGGGAATTTGGCTTAATACCTCTGAGTTATTGGAGCACCATTTTCGGAGCTTGAATCCGGAAGGCAGCAGTATTTTGTTTAATTCTT
The DNA here is from genome assembly GCA_035046345.1 of Drosophila birchii. Classification (NCBI taxonomy): domain Eukaryota; kingdom Metazoa; phylum Arthropoda; class Insecta; order Diptera; family Drosophilidae; genus Drosophila; species Drosophila birchii. The sequence goes on along the minus strand of JAWNOA010000141.1, from coordinate 1,919,106 downwards.
GTTGAATACAAATTCAATTCGGCCTCTGGGATACTGTCTGCTCCTGTGAGACAGTCATCCACTTAAAAATCATGTTTAAGTACGGACGATCCAAGCGGTAGATGATTATGGGCCTTCTCGGACAGATAATCCAAGCATTTAGTAGCCAGGAATGGCGCTGATGTTGTTCCATATGTGACCGTTTTAAGTCTATAAAACTTTAGATCGTCTGATGGTTTCTTCCGCCATACGAATAATTGATGGATGCATCCACACCTGCCGATACATTTTTTCTATGTCTACAGTAAACACATATCTGTGAGTGCGGAATCGTTCGCTCTGCACAGTGGGTCCAGCGTAAAATATATCATTCAATGATTTATTGCTTGTCGTTTTACAAGATGCTTCAAACACTACCCGCAGTTTTGTGGTACTGCTTTCGGGTTTCAATACACAGTGATGCGGATTAAAGTAGTGATCTGAGGGTACGTATGTGGGTTGTACCATTTTAATGTGTCCAAGACGTTCATTTTCTTCCGCTCTAATGCCAAAAATCTGTTGGTTGCTGTTTTTTGCGATGCCCTCAGGGCTGAAGTTTCTTCAGAAAATGGAAGTTTCACAATTGCAACCTGTAGATTCGCAACGAAATGAGATTCGCAATGAGCTTCTATTGAAGATCGAGCCTTTTCTTTGGTGTCTATGTTTTCTAGTGTACAAAATCGCTCTACTAGCGTATCCACCTCCTCTCCTGTGGTTGCCGCTGCACAAAATGCCGCTGAGTCATGCTCAGCAGGAATTTTCCCGGCCACAATCCATCCAAGCTTTGTATTTTGAAGAATTGGGCTTTCCGGCTTCATCAGCATCTGATTTGGTAGACGCAAAGAATAATAATGCTCTGCGCCAATAAGCATGTCAACTTTTCCTGGTTTGTCAAAGTTTGATCAGCTATGATATGCGGCAGCACAAAGGCTTCTACTTGTTGAGCAAAATCATAATGCATCGACTTAATGAGTAGGTTTGCTCTAGCTCGACTGGTTTTTGGGTTGCCTCCAATGCCCTCGATGCGCAATGATGCACCGTGGAGCTTTAATGACAGCTTGGAGGCCATTCGTTCAGAGATCAGATTAATTTGTGATCCTGAGTCTAGCAAGGCTCGAAATGTGGCCATCTGACCATTGCTTGCTTTGACCAATACCTTGACTGTGGCCAGCAGATTGTAACTTCTGTTACTTGCTGCACCTACAGAAGGTGATTGTTGCTCTGTCCTGACGTGGCCTCTAGGTGCAGCAATGTATGGTGTTTTTTATCACATTTAAAACACGTACGGCCTCGGCAATCTTTCGCCTTGTGGTCACTGCTAAAACAGTTAACACACAATTTTTTTTTTTGAACCCAATTGACTCGTTTTGGTGCGGAAGTCATCGCATTTGTATAGCCAATGAGTCCGTTTGCAGAAAGGACAATTTGGTTGCCTTCCAGCGCTGGCAGAAGTGCATGATGGGCTCTTCTGCTCCTTTCTCAGTTGTTGTCTGCGTTTTCCTGTTCCCAACACTCGGCATTGCTGGTCAAGGAAGCTTAGCATTGTATCGAGACCTTGGAGTTCTCTTGACCCGTCTAACGATTGTTCGTAGAGATCCAGTTTTTGCTTGATGATGGCAATTACTCTTTTTTAATGACTTTGGATCGTCTTTGTTTGTTTAGATGTTGCAGGAGACGATTGAGAATCGTATCTGCTACATGGCGGGGATTGTTGTACGCGTCAACCAATATTTCCCATGCGCTCATGTAATTTTCTTTTTTAAGATTAATATGCCTTATAATATTTCTGCCTCTCCAGTTACGGTGGTTTTGAGGTACCACATCTTCCTGCATGCATTTGAATAAGTAGAAGAACTGAGTCCATTTAAGTAGATCCCCACCGAACTTTGGGATGCTGACTCTGGGCAAATGCTCATCTTCATTGTTTGATGCATTTGTTTGTTCCCCCAAGACTCTTTGAGCATCTCCGTCTAGTCGGAGGAACGACTGCATGTCGTATCCTTCTTTGACTGGGTCTTCGTATTCTTCGTGAACAGCGAAGTGGACATACTGATATTGGGACCATAATGAGTTTTTCGAATCCCTTGTTATGGCCCTTCCGGTTTCGGAAAATTCTTTCAGGGCACGTTTGATTGATTCAGCAATCGCCCTTTGTCGCCGACATGCTGATATCAGCTTGCTTGCAGGTTGCGGTAAGCTTGCAACGTCTGCATTTTTCAAAGCATTGTTCGAGGTTGCTTTTCTGGGGGCGTTGCTCGAGGTTTGAACCATTGCATCGGTTATTATCGTTCTATATCTGCCGAATGACTCACGACAGTCTACCTACTTTGATTTATAATACGTTGGATTTTGCTTTCTTTCCGCAGAGTCTTTTTTAAAATTGCGGATCAGCTTCGATATTTCTTGACTGATTTCTTCCTGAAAATTGTTTTAGTTTCTGACCGTTGGGAGTGTTTTATTTGCTTTGACAGCTGGATACGCTCCTATTCGCAACCGTGATGTTGTCGAAGGAATCAACAAATGGTCAATAGACTTGGGGGATTTCTAGAATTTAGAGTTCTAAAAAAGGATTTTGGTCAAAGTTGTTTATTTGATGGGTGAGAACAATTAGGAAAATACCAAGAGTTACGGATTTTCATATTTTTGACTTACGTCGCTTGACGTGTTCGTCGGGATCACCAAAATGTTTATTTGGTGTGTGAGACAACAGTAGGAAGATCCCAAGAGTTACGGATTCTTTCCTATTGACTAAAGTCGGTTGACGTGTTCGTCGGGGTCACCAAAATGTTTATTTGGTGTGTGAGACAACAGTAGGAAGATCCCAAGAGTTACGGATTCTTTCCTATTGACTAACGTCGGTTGACGTGTTCTTCGGGGTCACCAAAATGTTTGTGTTGAGGCTTAGGTGCCTGGCATATAGTGCATAAACTAATGTCTGTAGTTGTCGCAACTAGCACTTGGAAAAAGTTGGACGGTTTGATTGGGTGTGGGTGAGGTTTGGTTAGTTGATTGGTTGGAAGAGGTTTGGTTTGTTGGTTGGTTGATTGGTTGAGGGCATGAAGACACGGCGATGGTGTCGGGCGCATGTGGTGCATGAATAAAAGCTCTGTTGTGAGGTAGAACTCTTACTGACTTTATTAATGAAAACTTAACAGTATGTATATATAGGTACAAAATGCTTATGGTAACAAAACTAATGTGGGTTACTGTGAATGTGGGTTACTGTGTATCTGGGTTATTGCCAGCTATAAGTGACCTGAGACCTATTGCCCTATTTCACTTTCTTCATGTCCAGAAGCTATGCATATTCGCTTGACCTGGTAAGTGATACTTTATTTACGACAAATGCATGTTGCTGCGACTGAAGAAGTATTATGTAGTATTCTAAATGTTATTGCTTATGAATAAACGCTGCCGTGACCGAACAAAGAAATTGTCATAATTTTTTAATTGGGAAAGGGATTTCGAAAATTTCTTTTTCAGCCTTTCACTTTTCAGGATAAAAAACAAATAAAATAATAATAATAATAATAATAATAATAATAATAATAATAATAATAATAATAATAATAATAATAATAATAATAATAATAATAATAATAATAATAATAATAAAAGAATAAGAATAATAATAATAATAATAATAATAATAATAATAAAAATAAATAAAAAACAACTTAAAATGAAATTTAATTTAATTTAATTTTTTTATTGGGAACTTGGGAATTTCTTTTTCAACCTTGATTAAACAGATAATTCATCAGGTCTGATCAGAGCTATTAAACAGATCAGGTCTGAAGAACAGACCTATTAACAGATCAGGTCTGTTCATCAGACCTATTAAAACAGATCAGGTCTGTTTATCAGACCTATTAAAACAGATAAGGTCTGTTTATCAGACCTATTAAAACAGATCAGGTCTGATGAACAGGTCTATTTATCAGACCTATTAAATCAGATCAGGTCTGTTTATCAGATCAGCTATATGAATTCAGTAAAACTTAATAATTTTTCAGTTTATTCCCAACCCCAAGACTGAAATAACCACTGCTGATCTTTAAAATTACAGCAAAATGAATCAAAATATTTTATCACAATTGAATAAAACTCAAAATGCTTTAAAAAAGAAATTTCTCGAGTTAAAACAATTTAAATCTCAGAATATTATGGGATTGGAGGAAGAATATAGAAAGAAGATAAGAATATAGAAAAGACTATGACTACATTGACTATAAGTTATGTTTGCTTGGATGAAGAGTGTATATCTTGAAGTGAATTGTTAAACTATGGATTTAGGGAACTCTGAACGGCAAGTCCAGTGGGTGCCATCTATGGAGTCGTCTGCGGTGGTCGCTGGTTAATAGAATACTGGTGGCTAGTGGATTCTCGTGGTCTTGTATTTTATCTAGATGCCTCTTGCTGCTATTTCTTGCTTCACTATTTCCTCCATGAATGAAGGCAAATTTAAATCACGCTTCATGGTTGTGTTGCGCATACATTGATGAATACTGCAGCTAGTAAGAGTTCAAAACCTAAATATGAAGAATACAAACCATTGGATTGGAGGCTAAAAAGTGATGAGGATTATGGGGATACTCTTGATGAGAATCAAAATAATGATGATGACGATCATTTTTATTCACAACCAGCTATAGATGATGATGATGATGTTGTAGGTGATTCTTCCGCATTCTCTCCACCTAATCATCACTCCCATCAATCATCACCCGTGTTACCAAACCAAACGAGTGTTCACCCATCAAGTGTATTATCATTTCAACCGTCCCCTCATACATCAACATTGACTCTAATTCAACCACCGCCGCTTGAAGAGTTTGAAAAATTTCAATGTTAGTCAGTTAGCGCGAGATCACATTTTGGATAAAACATATGGACCATACAAAAATGAAAGTGGACAATTAATGATGGGAAATAATCAAATAAATGTAACAAATAATTCGATTGAATTTGATGATGGACAAAACTGACGATTCTCTACTGGATTAAATTCTTTAATATTTCATCATCTTCCCAAAAATTATAATACTGATGATCTCGGAAAAAATTCTATTAAAAACTAATGTGTATTGAAGAAATTTTCTACCAAATGGCCAAGTGAAGGGGACGAGAGCATTAAAATATTCTCAGGTTATTAAACCACTCTTGGCTTAATTACCTATCGCCGAGTCTACACCCAAGCACAAGCCTACAACCCTAACCGGATCTGGATTTATGAGACTTGAGGGGAATAAACCCAATTACTGGGATAATCCAAATGAGCTAGTAGAACGACTTCATCTCTTAATAGCTTCCGAGACGGCGGGAAACACAAATCACACAAACGAAATTATATCGATAATCGAAGAATTGAGAGAAGCAAAAATTATATACTAATTTATTTATAGTTCAATCTTCAAATGAGATTATACTCATCATGTCCGTTGACAAGTTTGGACTTTATTTTCATGAAAAACAAAGCACTAACAAGTTAAAACTATATGAGAAAACGGAGACGGGGCTCTATTTAGATACGGATGGTTATTTTAATACTCAAAGAAGACGTATAAAAAACGGAGGATTCCCAAAAGAAAATACAGACATAGTCATCAAAGAATATGTTGACAACGCTATACATGAGTTGGGAACATCCCTATCATCGATGCTAACAAATTATCAAGTATATAATGTAAAAAGTTTTGATGGACTTGAGGCAATCTATATTGATACAGAGGGGAATTTTAATTTACAACATGTGAAAAATGGTAGCATTCAAAAAGAAAATGTAGATATAGTTAACAAAGTGTATGTTGATTTATCTTTAAAACAGATGAAGGACTCAATTATTTTACGTCTACAAGAATTATTTGAAAATAGAGCTCGAATAGAAAGACTAGAATTAATTTTAACTGAGATTATTGAAAAGGGTGATATATAAATTAAATTGTAAAATCTGAATAACTACCAACAATGAGTATTATTAATGAATTACATGCTCCTGCTCGTACAATTTTTCCACGTAGGAGGGTTATTACGAAAGTAATAAATTGGTTATAGCAAGCTGATCTGGTGGAAATGGCAAAGTACTCGTCCTCGAATAATGGGTGCCGTTACCTGTTAACAGTAATTGACACATTTTCCAAATTTGCGTGGGGTGAAGCACTTAAAACTAAGACTGCCAAAGATGTTACTAAGGCAATGGAAAAAATCTGGTCGTGGTGTACCTAAGCATCTACAAACAGATGAAGGAAAAAAATTGTTTAACACGCAATTCAAGTCTTTGATGAATCGTCATCAAATAAATCATTATTCAACGTTTAGTACTCTAAAGGCTTCAATTGTTGAGCGATTTAACAGGACATGAAAAGAGCTCATGTTGAAATAGTTTTCTTATAAGGGAACATATAAATGGATTGATATGTACAAAAAGTTGATTGACTTTTACAACAAAAAAATTCATAGGACTATTAAAATGGCTCCCATTGAAGTGAACAGCGAAAACGATATACAATAATATAAAAATGTTTGCGGGAAGCAAACTGAAAGTCGGAGACAATGTTCGAATTTCAAAATAAAACGGAGTATACAGTATACAAATTACAGAGTAGATCGACTTCTCCAGCGTGGTGGCGGAGTTTTAATTGCTGTTGACTCCAGCCTCATCTCGGAACGGTTGGTATCTAATGACTTTTTGGACATCGAATTTATCTGTGTAAAACTATCTTTTACACGTAGTTGTATTTATGTAACCTGCTTTTACATCCCTCCATCTTCGGAAGAACCAATTTATTGGAAACACCTTGCGGCAATTCAGACCGTTTCCAATCGGCTTTCTGATAGCGACCATTTACTGGCTTTGGGTGACTTCAACATACCCGGAGCTCACTGGTCTTCTGATGGTGTGTCTAATGTTCTTCACACTGCGGCACAGCATAACCTCCTAAATGGCTTGCTTGATTTATCCTTATCGCAAGTTAACCATATTTTTAATTATTTAAACCGCTTACTTGATCTATGCTTTGTCTCTGATCCTGCAGATCCTGCAGATCCTGCAGATCCTTATCATCCAACTTTCGATGTGAGTATAGACACTGGGACAGCTTTAGCAACAGAGTCCGCTGTTTCCGAAAGGCTGACTATCAGGGGCTAAACACTTTAATAACAGAATTTGATTGGTCGAATCTTTACACGAGCTCGGACATGGCATCCGCCGTTGATATTTTTTACAGTGCCATGAACTCATTTTTCCACTTATGTGTTCCTAAAACCTACCCGTCTGTCTTTAATAAACCACTTTGGTTTAACAAAGAGCTGACACGTTTAAAAAACGTAAAATCTAAGCGTTATAATAAGTATAAACTTACTGGTTCGAAAACGGCTTTCTCATCTTATCTTAGTGCTCGATATAACTTTACAGTGCTTAACGCAGGACCCTAAACAGTTTTATAACTTTGTTAACTCTAAACGTAAACCCACGTTATACCCTCCCTCGCTGTCATTTAGAAATACTACAGTAAATTCTGACCAAGAAATAGCCAACCTGAGTTGCTGAGTTTTTTCTCCACTTTTGCCCAGTTCGTCCTTAATTTTCAGTCCTATTTTAAACGAAAGGTCACTTATTCTTGATCTTCAACGTGTTGAGCCAGTTTGGAATACCAGGCTCTGTGCTTAGGTATTTCTCTGAGGCGCTGTGTAACTCCCTTCTTAAATTGTTTACCTTATCTTTAGAATCCTCAGAATTCCCCCTTATTTGGAGGGAATCATTTGTTATTGCTCTCCACAAAAAAGGTAGCAAATCGGATGCCAGTAACTATAGGGGTATCTCTAAGTTATCGGCTATCCCAAACTATTCGAGAATGTAATCACTCCTCACCTGCAGATCCGTCATCTCTCCATGTCAACATGGTTTTATGAGGCGAAGATCAACCACGACCAATCTTCTGGAACTTACCTCTTTTGTTATAAGGGGCTTCCAACAAAACTTTCAAACCGATGTTATTTACACTTTAGTAAAGCTTTCGACTCGGTTAATTATTCTCTTCTGGTTAGGAAACTCGATTCAATGGGGTTTCCTAGTGCTCTCTTAAATGAATTTTGAGTTATCTAAGTGATAGGACCCAAATGGTTCTGTTCAGAAACGTTCTATCCAATAGCCTAGGTCACATCTGGTGTCCCACAGGGTAGCCACCTTGGACCACTGCTATTCACATTGTTTATCAATGATTTGCCACAGGTTCTAACCAATTCCAGAGTACTCATGTACGTTGATGACGTTAAACTTTGCTTGCAGTATAGGGACAGTTTATGCCAATCAGACCTACAATCGGATCTTGATAACTTCCAAGCATGGTGTCATGCTAACGATTTACATCTCAACAGCTCAAAATGCAAACTGATGACATTTTTACGTGTCACTCCCCTGCTTGCAACCTATATGCTTAACGACTGCTCTTTGGAAAGAATTACTATTGTTGATGATCTTGGTGTCCGCCTGGATCCAAAACTTTCGTTCTCTGAACATATTTCTTGTATGGTTAACAAAGCCAGAGGCATGCTGGGATTCATTAAAAGGTGGGCGAAGGAATTCGATTCTTCTTATGTAACGAAGACTGTCTTTACTTCGTTGGTTCGCCGTATATTGGAGTATGGCTCGTGCGTCTGGAGTCCTCAATTTGGAGTCCATAGTAGCCGCGTTGAAGCTATCCAAAAGAACTTTTTGCTTTTTGCCCTCCGTGGCCTACCCTGGGATGCCAACCTTAGATTACCGTCTTACTCTAGTAGACGTCTCCTACTTAATCTACCTTCTTAGGCTAACTGTAGGACGATGCTTGGCGTCGTCTTTTTACACAAACTTATTAACGGTGACGTGGAGAGCCCCTACCTGCTAGGCCAGCTCAATTTCCATGTTCCCCGTCTTTCATCTAGAACTTTTACACCATTAGTAGTTTACCACTGTAGGCGTGAGTTTGAAGTGCATGAACCCTTTAGGGTTTTATGTACTGATTACAATCGTCTCTTTAGTAGTATTGAAGGCATTTAAGGCCTTCAAAAATTAAAAACTGTATTGCTTGTTGTACTAGCCCGTAGTGTATCCTAATTTTTCCTTTTCTATTTATCCTTCTCTCGCGTCTTACGAGAACGCGTTTCGTGCCGTACGTCATACGGCTGCGCTCCTCGGTCGGTTGGGCAAGAGGTGGGCGTGGGACTCGCGCGAAAAAAAAAAAAAAAAATAGAAAAATCGAACATTTGATTTCGATCTTTCTCTTCGTAGCAGTCGGTCGTGTTTTTGTTTTGCGCTCCGACTTTTGTGTTAATTTTGACTTTAAGCCACCGGGGATTCCTCTAATTTTATCACCTAATATCTATAGGTAGGTAGGTAGGTTAAAGTGGTGAGGCTACCCTGGTAGCCTCCAATTAGAGCTGAGCTCCGTTTTGGTCCACACCCTCGACTGTCGTAACCGGCGCCTTCCCTTCAGTACCAGCCAGTGTCGTTCAGGTACGCTAGGATGGCATTCACTAATTGCCGCCCCACCTCCTTTAGCGACCCTAGCTGGTGAGCTCCGAAGTGTCGGGCTCTAAGTTGGTTGAATGCCGGGCAGTGACACAACAGGTGCTCCGGTGTCTCCTTCTCGGTTTCTTTTTTGCAGCTTCTGCAATATTTGTTATGGGGAAGGTCCATTTTACAGGCATGAGTGCCTATTGGCCAATGCCCCGTGAGGGTTAACGTTATTCTTCTGATGTCCTTTTTGATTTTGGAGATCAGGTCTGCTGTCCTTCTCCTATTGTATTCTGGCCAGCATAGCCTAGATCTTCTGTTCTCAGTCATCGTTGACCATTCTTTGCTGGCTAGTCGTTTGAAATGGCCGAGGATTTCCCTCTGGACTGAGTTCATTTGTATGTCTGAGCTCCTTTCTGACCCTTGCCTGGCCAGCTCGTCAGCTTTCTCGTTTTCTGGAATATCGTTGTGTCCCGGTACCCATACTATTTGTACCGTGTTATTTTCAGCGAGTCTGTTTAGCGCCTCTTTACATTGGGCCATTAGAGTCGATGTTGTTATTGCTGATGCGAGAGATTTGATAGCCGCTTGGCTATCCGAGTATATCCTAACTTTGGTATTCTTGAGGTCTCGGTTTTCTGAGAGTTCGACAGCTTTCAGAATTGCGAATACCTCTGCCTGGAACACTGTCGCTGACGCTGGGAGGTTGAAGGACTCTTCTGCTCCCCAGCTGTCGGCGAAGATTCCGGCCCCTACACCGCATCTCATTTTCGAGCCGTCGGTGTAGAGGGATACTTCGTCTCGTTCGGATACACTCCCTCGTCTCCATTCTTCCCTTGTGGGGTATCTTGTTGTGTATGCGTTGCCGAATCATAGTTCGGTTGTCATGTAGTCTGTTCCTGTTGTTCCCATATAGTCTATTTCATTCAGGATCGTACAGTGCCCAGTGTGATAGTTCTTCCAGCTTTGGCTTGCCTTCAGTCGTACCGCGCTTTGGGCTGCTGCATTCCTGATGAAGTGTTCTATTGGAATCATGTTTAGCACTGCGTTCAACGCCGCCGCGGGCATGATCTTAGTGCTCCCGTGGCACCTGCGCATGCCGATCTTTGAATTCTTGTAAGTTTTTGTCTGTTGTATGCCCTCACCACCGCTGTGTAGAGCCATAGATCGACTCGGCTGTTGATCCTGATTAAGAATATATATACTTTATAGGGTCGGAGATGTCTACTTCACTGCGTTGCAAACTTCTGACTGAAATTATAATACCCTGCAAGGGTATAATAAAAGTGCAAATACAGTAGCTAAAGCTATATATCAAAATTTCATTCTGAAGTACGGTCCAATGACGTTTATAACGGACATGGGAACAGAATACAAAAATTCAATTATTGAAGATCTATGTAAATATTTAAATATTAAAAACATTTTTTTTTTTTTTTTTTTGTTTGTTTATTTGGTTGTATGCAAGTTTGCTGCTAAACTTATTTGGTTACATATCTATTATTATTTAACAATTTTATGTAGCGAATATGTAACAATGTTAATTAAAAATTAGTTTATATGCCGGGTTGGCAGCTCCCGGATTATGACCCTCTTCAGGCGTCTCCTGGTCCTAGTCCAGCTCATCCTCCTGGCCAGCGGGTTTGGGTGACTCCAAAGTCTGGTTCTGTGTCTGGCAGCTAAGGTGTTCACGGCGTCTCCGATTGCAGGGACTTGCAATTCCCTGCGTATGTCGGCATTTCTTATGTACCACTCGCTCCAGTGATACGTCTGAGAAATTTCGCCTGAAACGCTTGAATTCGATTCAAATGCGTCCTGGCCGCACTGCCGTATATTGCCATTCCATATTGCCAAATCGGTGCTAGCAGGGACTAGTAAAGGCGAGTCATGCACCTAATACTCAGCTTCGACTTCGGGCAAGTTAGCCAGTTTAGACGCCTGACAGTGTTTTCCAACTTGACCCTTGTCTTTTTGATGTGCGACTCGAACGTCAGCCTCTTTTCCAGGACCAGTCCCAGGTATGTGTGCTCCTCGCGTTGCGGCAACAGCTGACCATGAAGAAAGACCCCTGGACATGTGTCTCTCCTTAAGGCGAATGTGACCACCGCACACTTGTCTGTGTTGATGGCCACATTCCATTTACAGGCCCAGTTCTCAAACCTCTTGAGAAGTATCTGAAGTTTGTCCGTGACACTGTAGACGCAGCTAGACCTTGCGAGGATTGCAGTGTCGTCTGCATATGTCGCTACACACACGCTTCTTGACCTCAGATGAAGTGGGGCATCGTGCGCAAACAAATTATATAGTTATAGTTATTAAAAACATAACATCAACTGCAGACTGTAGATACCGTGGAGCGAAGCCACAGAACATTTAATGATTTCATCCGTTCCTACATCTCAGTAGACAAAACTGATTGGGATACATGGTTACAATACTTCGTATATTGCTTTAACACAACCCCCTCTATGGCACACAATTACTGTCCATACGAGCTAGTTTTTGGTAAAATTTCAAATTTGCCAAAAACATTTCAATAGCATAGATTGAATAGAACCATTTTATAACATAGAAGAACATAACATTATAAATCTAAACTAGATTAGAACAGGCATATAAGCGAGCTAGAATAATGCTAGATGATAACAAACAAAAACAAAAATATAGGTACGACAAAACTAGTTTAGATTTTGATTTAAAAATAGGAGACCAGGTTTTATTGAAAAATGAAACAGGGCATAAGCTAGATTTTTAAGAATAAACAATATAACTTCAAAAAAAAAAAAATTAATTAAAAAAAAAAATTCTTATATAAAATATGTATATAATTATTAAATAACTTCATTATATTACGTTATTTTTTAAAAGGAGGGAGATGTAGTATGCACATATATTGAATACCCATCGTACCAGGAGTACTTAACGGGTCCACACTGTAGCACTTTGCTGCAATGTTTACGCAATACAATTGCCGGTCATAAACCTCAAGAGGACGAAATATGAATCGCCCACTTATACATTGGCCCGCACACAAAGAATGCAAGTGTCAGCATAATTACAACACGAGCGGACCATTGTATATATATGCGTACCAGGTGACGGGAGGCGTTCCACAAGGATCAGTTCTTGGGCCAATCCTATGGAACGTCGTGTATGACGACATACTGAGCCTGGCACTGCCTGAAGTCTGCTCTGTGGTGGGCTTCGCAGATGACATTGCGTTGTTCACTGTGGAGAAGCATTTGACCGACGTCTCGGCGAAATGCAGCCACGCGATCGACATGCTGATGGCTTGGCTAGCAGACAACGGGCTTTCGCTCGCCGAGCACAAAACGAAGGCAGTGCTCATAAGCAGCAGAAAGGCAGTAGAGAAGGCGAGCTTCCGGATCGGCTCGACCACCATCGAGTTCAGCCCTGCGTTAAAGTGAGTGATGATCAACCACAAGCTGACCTTCAAGAGCCACCTGGCGGCAATCTCGAGGATGATGGCCAACACACGAGGACCTAGGCAGCACAGTAGGCGGCTTATAGTAACGGTAATGGTGACCTCGACCATCCTGTACGCAGCACCGATATGGGAGAAAGCCATGCGGACAGCCAGCTACAGCCGCCAATGAAAATCGGTCTATAGACGCTGTGCATTGCGGATCTCCAGCTGTTACTGCACAGTATCGGAAGAAGCCGCATTGGTTGTAGCCGGAGCAATCCCCATCGACTTACTGGCAGCGGAGCGCAGGACCGGCAACTCTGGCAGCGCAACCCAGAGGAGCAACACGCTCACGCAGTGGCAAGCGAGATTGGATGGCGCAACCACAGGACGCTGGACTCATCGAATCATCCCCGAACTGGATCCCTGGATAAACAGAAGGCACGAGCACGGGCAGGTTGACTACTATACGACGCAGCTCCTGTGGGAGAAGGTAGAGAAGACCTACGAGAGCTGCTCCGAATTGCTAGCCATGTCCGACGACAATACGGCCACCTCGACAGTGCTGGAATCGAAGTACAGCTTCTGTTACTCCGTCTATTCAAGGTGTACTGCCCAGCTTCGGCATAAAATCCACTCAGGCTTCACGCCCCCGTCGACAGGCTGCCGGTTACCGCCAGTAGAAACCGAGGTCTTTGCGGGTGATTATCTGGCCTACCTTCAGTGACATGTTCACGGCCATTTACATCCAGAACTCGCGGTTCACCCCGGTAGAGAAGTTGTTCCACTTGCTATACAAAAGAAGTGGTGACGCACACGCCATTGTTTCTAAGGCTCCGCTTACCCATGAGGGGTTTGTCGCGGCGTGGCAAAGCCTGCACGCTTTGAGAACCGGCGGCTATTGGTCAACAGCCAGTTGAAGATCCTTTTCAACATCCAGGCTGTTTTTCAAGAGGCCACCATTTAGAGTATTCTCAGCTCTAGAGATGTCCTCTATCAATGTTGAGGCTTGGGACTGTCTCCTGGTGTTTATGATTTCCTCAAAGCTCCCCAAACTCACACTTTCCATGTGGGAGCAATCCGTACATAAAAGGTCCGAAATTCCAACATGGAAGGAGTTGGATAACTTCCTGACGGAGCGGCATCGCACTCTGGAGGCCATCGACGACGTCAAGCCTAACGGCTCCGGGCAAGTTCCGCCACGGTCGGTACCCGCCGCCGCTCCAGCGCGGAGAATGAGCTCCTCCAGGTGGTCGAAGATGATGGCTTCGAGCTTCGCATTGCTCGTTCAGGTGACCTACGTATTTATGCTAAGGATTCCTCTACTCACCGTATCATAACGAGGTTTTTGACAGAAAAGAATGTTATTTATACTCATTTCTGTCTTAAGGAGGACAGGCCGTTCAGGATGGTTATCAAGAATTTGTCCAGCACCACGCCGAGGAACTTTATTATGGATGAGTTCTCTAAGTTGGGGCATACGATAGTTAATCTGTATAACCCCCCAAACCGTGCCCGGCGCCAAGGGAGTCAGGATGTAGTCACTGAGCAGGCCAGACAAAATGTCTGGTTCGTTGATCTCAAACATGCTGTAAACAACAGGGAGGCTCTGTTGATATCAAAGTTGGGTAGGCACCGAGTAACGGTGGAGCCCAAAAAGGACTCAAATAGACTGAAGCAATGTTTTAGGTGCTTTGGCTTCCATCACACAAAGAATTATTGTTTCAAGCCGCCTGTTTGCGGTAGATGTGCGAAGGATCATTGGACGGGATCGGAGAACTGCAGGGCTTTAGTTGCAGCTGACCTCTGCTGTGCCAATTGTGGTGACAATCATGCTGCATATGATAAAAAATGCCGCATTTATGCACTAAAGCTTAAGGGTGTTCTCCCTAAGGTGAAGCAGCAGCCTCATAATTCTACACGGTCTGCCTATAATAGGCAGTCTACGGTGCCCTCGGCTATGCTGCAGTCTGGGGTTTCTTATGCCAGTAGGACAAGAGCGCAGCAGTTCCAGCCTACTTCAAATCTGGGAGTAAGAAACAATCCTCCTGGATTTAAGCAGGCAGCCTATGACTTGCATGATGATTTCCCGTTGCTAGGAAGCCGTGGTAGGGCTAGCAATGACCAGCAGCCTCCCAACGCTGTCCCTGATTGGGATATGACAAGGGTAGTGACTATGCTTCTTTCCCTAAAGAACTCCGTGGAACAACTGGCCGCCTCCTTA
This sequence comes from Drosophila birchii, assembly GCA_035046345.1. Taxonomy (NCBI): domain Eukaryota; kingdom Metazoa; phylum Arthropoda; class Insecta; order Diptera; family Drosophilidae; genus Drosophila; species Drosophila birchii. Next base: position 1,903,944 of record JAWNOA010000141.1, on the reverse strand, counting down.
ACCACGATCTCGCTGGTGGTGCGAGATTTACAAGCTGGAAGGAATATCGCTCATGGGAATCATTAAGGTGGGCATATGGAATGCCAGAAGTCTCCTTGCCAATCGGGAGGAGCTTCTGGTCTACCTCTCTGGGCACAGCATTGATATAATGCTGGTGTCTGAGACCCACCTTAAGCACGGAGAGTACATAAGCTTTCCAGGATACAGTTTACACAGGGCGGACTTCCCGAGTGCGATTTTTAGGGGCGGAGCAGCTATTCTAGTTAAGCACGGCCTGACTTGTTACCAGCAAAGCCCGATACGATTGGGACTCCTACAGATGGCGAGGATTGTGCTCAGCACTGACATGGGTGAACTGGATGTATCTGCGGTTTACTTGCCGCCTCGTCCTGCCTGGACATGTGATGGCTTTGAGGCCATGCTTAACATTTGTGGAGACAAAGCCATTATCGGAGGTGATTTTAATGCTAAGCATCGCAGATGGGGTAGTGTCAGAGCGGATAGGAGAGGAGCTGCAATTGTGGAAGCTCTGGACAACTTGGGAGCGGATGTGTTGGCCACAGGAAGACCCACCTGTTTCCCCTGTAATGGCGGAACTCCCTCTGCTTTGGATTTCGCACTCTTGAAAGGTCTTCAAGGTCGTAGGTTGACTATTGAAGACTCCTTTGAGCTCAGCTCGGATCACATACCGCTTATTGTTAGTCTCCACCTCCCAGGAAGCTTCACTGTGCCTAGGAAGCTGCTCCTGCCCACTGGATCCGACATCAGGTCTTTCCAGAGGACGCTGGATGACTCCATTCACCTCAATATGGAGATATGCACTGCGGAGGATCTGGATGATGCTGCACTTCTGCTGGAGGCTAAAATCTGGGAAGCATCAGAGCAAGCGGCGCCTCCCTCGGGTATTCACCCCAGGAGAGCCTGCTCTCCACTACCACCGGAAGTTAGTGCTCTTCTGGCGATGAAACACCGACTTAGGAGGGAGTATGGCAGAACCCATGACCCAAGGACTTTGCGTATCTTCCGCAGGCTGGGAAATCGAGTTCGGAAGATGCTCAACCAACTGAGGGAGGAGTTGTTGGACAAGGAGCTGGAGGAGGCTACTCCAGATAAGGATTCCGACTTCGCGCTGTGGAGAATCGCGGGCAGAAGTAAGAGGCAAGCCTCCCCCAAATACCCGGTGAAGAAAGCGGATGGGACTTGGGCCAAGTCTCCGCTTGAACGTGCCGAGGCGTTTGCCGAGAGTTTGGAGGAGCGGTTCACTCCATTCGAAACTGCGTCGAGGGAGAGAGTCGAAAAGGTTCATGCAGCACTAGAGGAACCACACCAGATGACGCCTCCTATTCCCCCAATCCGGCTGCCTGAAGTCCAGGCCAAGATAAGGAAGCTGAAGCACCGGAAGTCGCCAGGAGCGGATGGCATTTCCAGCCGAGTAGCAAAACTCCTTCCGGAGAAGGCTCTCCTTTTCTTGGTCTTGATGTTCAACGCTGCACTCAGGCTGGGACATTTCCCGAAAAGCTGGAAGCATGCAAATGTTGTAATGATACACAAAAAGGGCAAGGACTCGAAGGATGTGGGCAATTATAGGCCTATTAGCCTCCTGCCGACCTTTGCTAAGGTCTTTGAACGGTGCATTCTGGAAAGATTACAAAGGATACCAGAAGTCACACAAGCGATCCCCAGGCACCAATTCGGCTTTCTCAAAGGACATGGCACCCCCGAGCAACTTCACCGTGTAGTGGACTTCGTCGTGGATGGATTTCAAAGAAGGCAATATACGGTGGCTGCCTTCCTGGACATCCAGCAGGCCTTTGATAGGGTCTGGCACCAAGGGCTCCTATCAAAGGTCAAGGAACTGCTGCGTCCTCAACTGTTCGAGTTAGTCAGAAGCTACCTCAGCGATCGAACCTTCCAAGTGGTGCAGGATGGAGTAGCCTCAACTACCAGGAGGATAGCTGCCGGAGTTCCACAAGGTAGTGTACTGGGCCCTACACTATATAACTTGTTTGCGCACGATGCCCCACTTCATCTGAGCTCAAGAAGCGTGTGTGTAGCGACATATGCAGATGACACTGCAATCCTTGCAAGGTCCAGCTGCGTCTACAGTGCCACGGACAAACTTCAGATACTCCTGAAGAGGTTTGAAAACTGGGCCTGTAGATGGAATGTGGCCATCAACACAGACAAGTGTGCGGTGGTCACATTCGCCTTGAGGAGAGACACATGTCCAGGGGTCTTTCTTCATGGTCAGCTGTTGCCGCAACGCGAGGAGCACACATACCTGGGACTGGTCCTGGACAAGAGGCTGACGTCCGCGTCGCACATCAAAAAGACAAGGGCCAAGTTGGAAAACACTGCCAGGCGTCTAAGCTGGCTAACTTGCCCGAAGTCGAAGCTGAGTATTAGGTGCAAGACTCGCCTTTACCAGTCCCTGCTAGCACCGATTTGGCAATATGGAATGGCAATATACGGCAGTGCGGCCAGGACGCATTTGAATCGAATTCAAGCGTTTCAGGCGAAATTTCTCAGACGTATCACTGGAGCGGAGTGGTACATAAGAAATGCCGACATACGCAGGGAATTGCAAGTCCCTGCAATCGGAGACGCCGTGAACACCTTAGCCGCCAGACACAGAACCAGACTTTGGAGTCACCCAAACCCGCTGGCCAGGAGGATGAGCTGGACTAGGACCAGGAGACGCCTGAAGAGGGTCATAATCCGGGAGCTGCCAACCCGGCGTTTAAACTAATTTTTAATTAACATTGATACATATTCGATACATAAAATTGTTAAATAATAATAGATATGTAGCCAAATAAGTTTAGCAGCAAACTTGCATACAACCAAATAAACAAACAAAAAAAAAACAAAAAAAAAAAAAAAGCGCGGACGCTTAATTTGTACGAGATTCGAGTGGTTCCGAGCCAGAAGGGTTGCGATCTCTGTTCGAGGAAAACCATCCCATTCGCTTATGTCCGCGCTTCCTGGACATGGATGTAAATGGGCGCTCTGATTACATAAAAAGGATGCAGCTATGTCTAAACTATTTTGCCCGAGGGCACCAGCAGCGGGACTGCACGAGCGCCCATAGCTGCTTCACATCCCACAGCCGACACCACACCATCCTACACCGCGGCAATCCGTTCGCTACCGCTCCGAGTCCGCCTACGGTAGCAGGGGCTCGACCCACACAGACTTCCAGAAGCACAACCGGCTCAGAGGATCAGTCGGATGTGCAGGTGTGTTTTGCTTTCGGGTCGGGAGCAGTCCTACTGGGCACGGCCCCTATTGACGTGTGCCATTTGGGGTGCAGCTTCCGGGCACGAGCGCTGATAGATTCAGGGTCCGAAGCGACTTTCATAACGGAACGACTGTTCAACCTGCTCAAGCTTCCCTTCAAGACGATTCAAGTCCAGACCATTTCCGCACAGTCTACTAAATTGTGCCATTTCTCCATCCGATCGCCGTCTAGACCCAGGCTACAATTAGAGACTGCGGCTTACGTTCTTCCGCAGTTGGCAGTAAATCTGCCCTCATATCCGATTCCGCGGAATCTTCTCAAGGGGCTGCCCGACATTCCCCTGGCGGACTCCAAGTTCTTTGAGAGCTCCCAAGTCGATGTGTTAATAGGAGCTGACATTCTTCCGCCCATTCTCCTCGGTAATTCCAAGGCTAACATCTGCCGGTCGCTTCTTGGTCAGGAGACCATTTTTGGATGGGTGCTGACAAGCCCATTATCTCCGGCCAGCCCCCGCAGCGTTTCCGTTTTTTCCACTCGAATTGCCCGCAGCCGCAGCATGACTCATTGGATCAGCTCCTTACCAGATTCTGGGAGGTGGAAGATGTGCCCACAGAGATCAGTTCGGAATCGGATTCAGTCTGCGAGCACAATTTTGTCCAGACGACAAGAAGAGACGAGTGTGGCAAGTACGTTGTGACGCTTCCCTTACGCGACCCCGAGCAGAAGGGTTCCGAACTAGCGTCTTCATGGTCCTTTGCTCTTGCTCAGTTCCTGCGTAATGAGCAGCGCCTAAAGAGGGATCCGCCCCTTCCGCATCATGCCGTCTTCAAGCCCGAAAGCACGACTACTAAGGTGCGGGTAGTCTTCAACGCTTCTAGCCCGTCCGCGAACGGGATCAGTCTAAACGACATTCTTTACGCGGGCCCGGTCTTGCAGTCCAACCTAACGATTCAAATCGTTAAGTGGCGATACTTTAGGTTCGTCTTTAACGCCGAAATCGAGAAGAAGTATCGGAAAATTTGGGTAGACCCCAAGCATACTTCGTTCCAACGTATTTTGTTTCGCAATGCCGATGGGGATATCCGCGACTACGAATTAAAAACGGTCACCTTCGGAGTCAATTGTGGTCCGTTCCAAGCGATCCGTGTCCTGCAACAGCTCGCGGACGCCGAAGAGTCGATCTATCCACAAGCAAGTCAAATTATCCGTCATTTTATGAACGTGGATGACGATCTTGCGGTGGCAGACTCTAAAGTAGACTCCAAAGTTCCCACTTAGAACGGGACATCTAATAGGAGGGCGATTCTGACCGACATTCCGAGCGACCACCTCCTTCGTGCTGATTTTCTCCAAATCGATGCAGAGAGCACCGCCAAGACACTCGGCGTGCGGTGAAAGGCAACGACTGACGAGTTCTTTTTTATTCCGCCAGAATTGGTTTCCGGCTCGCCTTTCACGAAGCGCCAAGTCCTTTCCCAAATTGCCAAATTGTTCGATCCGGCCGGCTGGCTCGCTCCTTTCATCGTCCGGGCGAAGATGTTCATGCAGGACATGTGGCTTTTGGATCTAGGGTGGAACGACGCCTTCCCCAAGATTTCTGTCAGCGATGGGTTGACTTTCTGAAGAACAACTCCATGCTCGATCAGATTCGTAATCCTCGATGGGTCGCGTTCCGACCGCACCTGAAGGTAGAGCAACACGGCTTTTGCGACGCTTCACAGAAGGCGTACAGCGCCGCCATTTACGTCCGTATCGAGGTTGGGTCGACGGTAATAGTGAACCCCCCCCCCGCTCAAAACGGTGTCGCTCCCGCGGCTAGAGTTGTGCGGTACCTTGTTGCTGTCTGAAATGGCCACCGCCGTTCTTCCAAAGCTGCCAGGCGCCGCGGCCGCCCTATGCTGTTGGACGGACTCGACTATTGTCCTCGCTTGGCTGCAGAAGCCGGCGTGTCAGTGGACAACCTTCGTGGCCAACAGGGTGACCAAGATCATCCAGTTCACCGACGTGCAGAAGTACATGTCCGCTCCGAGCATAACCCTGCGGTGGCACCCAGCTGTGGTGGCAGGGTCCTGCCTGGCTGCAAGGACCTCGCGGCGATTGGCCCACTTAAGGCAATGACACCCTCGTGACTGAACTCGAGAAGCGGGCAGTCAAGGTCCATGTTGCGAAGGCGCCCGCCGAAGATATTCTTAAGCGTTTCTCAACACTCGACAAGGCATTGCGAGTCCTTACTTATGTTTATCGCTTCATCCAGCGTGCGCGGGAGATTCAATCTCCGTTCGAAGAGCACCTGACAGCTAATGAGATTACGTCGGCTGAACGTCTCCTAGTTTCCGTACCTCAGCGCAGACAATTCGTCTCTGAGATGGGTCCGTTTCAAAATCTGAACCCTTTTATCAATTCGCAGGGACTTATGAGAGCATGCGGACGGGTTACGGCCTCTGAACTTCTCCAATATTACGAACGGCATCCTATAATCTTTCCGTACGACTGCCATCTGTCTCGACTCCTCGTCCAGTTTACGCATCGCATCACGCATCACGAGGAATTTGGTGAAGTCCGTCATCTATTCATGCAAGGTATGCGTCATCTACAAGAAGAAGTTGCAGACGCAACTCTTGGGGGAAGCTACCGAAGGAACGAACGTCCTTCTCGCGCCCGTTCACGCATACTGGTGTGGATTATGCCGGTCCCTTCGAAATTAAAAACTATACGGGACGAGCCTGTCTCATCACGAAGGGGTATGTGTTGGTATTTGTGTGTTTCTCTACGAAGGCCATCCATTTAGAGCCTGCATCGGACCTTACGACCGAGAAGTTTCTGGCGGTTTTCGCTCGGTTCGTGTCAAGGAGAGGGTGCCCCCGTCAAGTGCAGTCGGACAACGGGAAGACCTTTGTGGGGGCAGCTGCCCTACTATCCCGCGATTTTGTCCAAAGCCTAAAAAAGCCGGTTATGGGTGCCTATAACCACCAGCAGCTTCTCTGCCATTTCATTCCTCCGGGAGCCCCCCAAATGGGGGGCCTGTGGGAGGCAGGCGTCAAGAGCTTCAAGACCTTGTTTTACAAGTCCACAGCCACGCGGAAATACACTTTTGAGGAGCTTTCTACTCTCCTGGCAAAGATCGAGGCGTGCCTAAATTCACGGCCGCTAGCGCCAATGTCCGAAAACCCCGCTGATCTGTTGGCGCGTACACCCGGGCACTTTCTTGTGGGAGGCCCACTTCTTGCCACGGTTGAACTCGAGGCGAAGGGAAAAACCACGTCCATTATTAACTGCTGGTAACACCTAAAGGCTCTTCAGCAGCAAGTTCAGCTGGGATGAAAGGAAGAGTACCTCAAGGAGCTCCATAAGCGAGGCCTCATAAAGCGGCCCTTGGCTATGGTCGAGCTCTATCCGATGGAAGCGTCCACCTGCCCACAGTAACAATGCATTCTTCCGCTCCAATGTTCCTGTGCAATGTGCCGTCTCGTAGCTCTGACCGTAGTTCCGAGTCGTAGTTCACACCATTATTAATAACGTTTGTTCAGTCACGGCAGCATTTATTCATAAGCAATAACATTTAGAATTCGACATAATAATTCTTCAGTCGCAGCCACATGCATTTGTCGTTAATAAAGTATCAGTTACCAGGTTAAGCAAATATGCATAGCTGGCGGACATGAGGAAAGCAAAATGGGGCAATAAGTGTCAGGTCATATATCTGACAATAACCCACATACACATTAACCCACATTAATAGTAACCCACAATATTTTGTTATACGATATTTGTTACCATAAGCATTTTGTACCTATATATACTGTTAAGTTTTCATTAATAAAGTCAGTAAGAGTTCTACCTCACAACAGAGCTTTTATTCATGCATATGTTCCCGACACCATAGCCGTGTCTTCCATGCCCCAATCAACCTCATACAACCAATCAACCCAATCAACCACACCCAAACACACTTCAAACCGTCCAACTAGTTCCAAGTGCTAGTTGCGACAACTGTAGGCAATAGTTCATGCACTATTTGCCAGGCATCTAAGCCTCAATCCAACATTTTGGTGACCCCGACGTGATCCTGGACTGTGTAGACTCTGGGTAGTTTTTGTTGTTTTTTTTTACTGTTTCGCTTTCGCTCGACTTCGTTTGTCTCAGATAAACCTTTCCTTTTCATAAGTTTTCTCTTAACATTTTTCACATAATCATTTTTCAACTTTGTGTTTTTTAACTGGAGAGGCAGAAATTAATTGATCTTAAAAAAGAAAATTACATGAGCGCATGGGAAATATTGGTTGACGCGTACAACAAGCCCCGCCATGTAGCAGATACGATTCTCAATCGTCTCCTGGAACATCATACAAACAGTGACGATCCAAAGTCATTAAAAGAGCTGTATATCACAACAATCGAGTCTCTAGCATCATTAAAGGGACTAGGCATTGATATATCCAGCTGGGATACAATCATAATTGCCATCATCAAGCAAAAACTGGATCTTGCAAATAGAGCCCTCTACGAACAATCGTTAGACGGATCACGAGAACTCCAAGGTCTCGATACAATGCTAAGCTTCCTGGACCAGCAAAGCCGAGTGCTGGGAACAGGAAAACGCAGTCAACAACTGAGAAAGGAGCAGAAGAGCCCATCATGCACTTCTGCCAGCGCTGGAAGGCAACCAAATTGTCCTTTCTGCAAACGGACTAATTGGCTATACAAATGCGATGATTTCCGCAGCAAAACCATACCCGATCGAGTCAATTGGGTTCAAAAACAAAAATTGTGTGTTAAAATTCGATCTTTCTCTTCGTAGCGGACGGTCGTGTTTTTGTTTTGCGCTCCGACTTTTGTGTTATTTTTTAAACCACCGGGGTTTCATCGTAACTTATAACCTAATATTTATAACGATATACCGTTTTGCTACCGCGCGTGCATGCACTTTTCTGTGTAGTTAATTTGCATAAATAATTACTTGTTAGTTTTCTGCTAAGACGGTTTATCTTATTTTATTTTTCCTCTTTGCTCTTTTACCGTTTTTATTTTTCTCTCCCCCGCTCGAGTGCCGTTTGCTATTAGCTGCATCCAAGCTGTTCATAGCTCTCATCGCTCTTGTGATTTTCTGCTGCTCTAACTCTTGCGCTCTTTTATCTCTCTCTTCATCTCTTTACTTTTTTGGTATTGATAGTGTGCACAGTAGTTCTAGGGTTAGTGAAAATGTCCCAGAATATAGCCTTCGAAAACTATATTTGTTTCCAGGCTTGCCCCTGATGTCGCATCGGAAGATGTTCTAGCCTTTATTCAAGGCAAAACCCATGCTGGCAATATCAAGGTGGAAAAATTCAAATTTCCGTATGCCAGAGACATTTCGTCATTTAAGATAAATGTCTCATTCCAGCTCTTTGACACTATTTGCTCGGGTGACATCAACATACCCGGAGCTCACTGGTCTTCTGATGGGGTGTCTAATGTTCTTCACACTGCGGCACAGCATGACCTCCTTAATGGCTTGCTTGATTTATCCTTATCGCAAGTTAACCATATTTTTAATTCTTTAAACCGCTTACTTGATCTATGCTTTGTCTCTGATCCTGCAGGTGTAAACCTAATTAGAGTTCCTCCAATGACGCAACCTAAAGATCCTTATCATCAAACTTTCGATGTGACTATCGACACTGGGACAGTGTTAGCTACTACACCGGATAGCAGTTTAAACAGAGTCCGCTGTTTCCGAAAGGCTGACTATCAGAGGCTAAACACTTGAATAGCAGAATTTGATTGGTCTAATCTTTACACGAGCTCTGACATGGCATCCGCCGTTGACATTTTTTACAATGCCATGAATTCATTTTTCTCTTTATGTGTTCCCATATGCTACCCGTCGGTCTCTAATAAACCACTTTGTTTAACAAGGAGCTGACGCGTCTAAAAAACGTAAAATCTAAGCTTTATAATAAATATAAACTCACAGGTTCAAAAACGGCTTACTCATCTTATCTTAGTGCTCGATCTAATTTTACCGTGCTTAACGCTCAGTGTTATAAAAATTATTTGACTCGTTGTAAGGTCCAGTTCACGCAGGACCCTAAACAGTTTTATAACTTTGTTAACTCTAAACGTAAACCCACGTTATACCCTCCCTCGCTGTCATTTAGGAATACTACAGTAAATTCTGATCAAGCAATTGCTAATCTCTTTGCTGAGTTTTTTAAAACGACATATTCGCCCTCAACATCTTCAGATCATACATTTTCTACAGCAATGCTCAGTTCGTCCGTAATCTGCAGTCCTAGTTTAATCAAAAGCTCACTTATTCTCGATCTTCAATGTGTTTAGCCAGTATATTCACTAGGTCCCGATGGAATACCGGGCTCTGTGCTTAGGTATTGTTCCGAGGCGCTGTGTAACCCCCTTATTTGGAGGGAATCATTTGTTATTCCTTTCCACAAAAAAGGTAGCAAATCGTGTGCCAGTAACTATAGGGGTATCTCTAAGTTATCGGCAATCCCCAAATTTTTCGAGAATGTAATCACTCCTCACTTGCAACATCTATGTAGATCCGTCATTTTTCCATGTCAGCATGGTTTTATGAGGAGAAGATCAACCACGATCAATCTTCTGGAATTTACCTCTTTCGTTATTAAGGGCTTCCAACAAAACTTTCAAACCGATGTTATTTACACGGACTTTAGTAAAGCTTTCGACTCGGTTAATCATTCTCTTCTGGTTAGGAAACTTGATTCAATGGGGTTTCCTAGTGATCTTCTTACGTGAATTTCGAGTTATCTAAGTGACAGGACCCAGAAGCTTCTGTTCAGAAACGTTCTATCCGATAGCCTCAGGGTCACATCTGGCGTCCCACAGGGTAGCCACCTTGGACCACTTCTATTCACATTGTTTATCAATGATTTGCCGCAGGTTCTAACCAATTCCAGAGTACTTATGTACGCTGATAACGTTAAACTTTGCTTGCAGTATAGGGACAGTTCGTGCCAATAAGACCTACAATCGGATCTTGATAACTTCCAAGCATGGTGTCATGCTAACGATTTACATCTCAACAGCTCAAAATGCAAACTGCTGACATTTTCACGTGTCACTCCCTGCTGGCTACCTATATGCTTAACGACTGCTCTTTGGAAAGAATTACTATTGTTGATGATCTGGGTGTCCGCCTGGATCCTAAACTTTCGTTCTCTGAAAATATTTCTTGTATGGTTAACAAAGCAAGAGGCATGCTGGGATTCATTAAAAGGTGGGCGAAGGAATTCGATTCTCCTTATGTAACGAAGACTCTCTTTACTTCGTTGGTTCCCCCTATATTGGAGTATGGTCCGTGCGTCTGGAGTCCTCAATTTGGGGTCCATAGTAGCCGCATTGAATCTGTCCAAAAGAACTTTTTGCTTTTTGCCCTTCGTGGCCTACCCTGGGATGCAAACCTCAGATTACCGTCTTACGCTAGTAGACTTCTCCTACTTAATCTACCTTCTTTAGCTAACCGTAGGACGATGCTTGGCGTCGTCTTTTTACATAAACTCATTCACGGTGAAGTGGAGAGCCCCTACCTTCTAGGCCTGCTCAATTTCCATGTTCCCCGTCTTTCTTCTAGAACTTTTATACCACTAGTAGTTAACCACTGTAGGCGTGAGTTTGAAGTACATGAGCCCTTATCCCGTAGTGTATCCTAATTTTTCCTCGTTCTATTCTATTTTTTTTCTTCTCTCGCGCCTATCCAGTACGCGTTTCGTGCCGTACGTCACACGGCTGCGCCCCTCGGTCGGTTGGCGGTAGGTGGGCGTGGGACCCCGCGCGAAAACAAAAAAAAAAAAAAAAAAAACAACTGTTTCAGCAGTGACCACAAGGCGAAAGATTGCCGAGGCCGCACGTGTTTTAAATGTGACAAAAAACACCATACATTGCTGCACCTAGAGGCCACGTCAGGTGCGGCAACAGAGCCAAAATCACCTTCTGTAGGTGCAGCAAGTAACAGAAGTTACAATCTGCTGGCCACAGTCAAGGTATTGGTCAAAGCAAGCAATGGCCAGATGGCCACATTTCGAGCCTTGCTAGACTCAGGATCACAAATTAATCTGATCTCTGAGCGAATGGCCTCCAAGCTTTCATTAAAGCTCCACGGTACATCATTGCGCATCGAGGGCATTGGAGGCAACCCAAAAACCAGTCGAGCTAGAGCAAACGTTCTCATGAAGTCGATGTATAAAGATTTTGCTCAACAAGTAGAAGCCTATGTGCTGCCGCATATCATAGCTGATCAACCAGCTCATGAATTAATTGCCTCACAATTACAAGTCCCAAACAACGTCACTCTGGCTGATCCAAACTTTGACAAACCAGGAAAAAATGACATGCTTATTGGCGCAGAGCATTATTATTCTTTGCTTCTACCAAATCAGATGCTGATGACGCCAGAAGGCCCAGTTCTTCAAAATACAAAGCTTGAATAGATTGTGGCCGGGAAAATTCCTCTTGAGCACGACTCAGCGGCATTTTGTGCAGTGGCAACCACAGAAGAGGAGTTGGATACGCTACTAGAGCGATTTTGGACACTAGAAAACCTAGACACCAAAGAAAAGGCTCGATCTCCAATAGAAGCTCATTGCGAATCTCATTTCGTAGCGAACCTACAGGTTGCAATAGATGGAAAATTCATTGTGAAACCTCCATTTTCTGAAGGAACTTCAGCCCTGGGGGCATCTCGAAAAACATCAACCAACAGATTTTTGGCATTAGAGCGACGAACGCCACCAGAAGTCTGGAAAGGATATGTAGACTTCATGGAGTAATATGAACGTCTTGGACACATGAAGCTGGTACCACCCACATACGTACCCTCAGATCACTACTTCATTCCGCATCACTGTGTATTGAAACCCGAAAGCAGTACCACAAAACTGCGGGTAGTTTTTGATGCATCCTGTAAAACGACAAGAAATAAATCATTGAATGATATATTGTACTACTACTAATTTTACAACGATTTAGCACTCACAGATATGTGTTTACTGCAGACATAGAAAAAATGTATCGGCAGGTGTGGATGCACCCAGACCACCAGTTCCATCAATTAATCGTATGTCGCAAGAAACATCAGAAGATCTAAAGTTTTATAGACTTAAAACGGTCACATATGGTACAGCATCAGCGCCATTCCTGGCTACTAAATGCTTGGATTATCTGTCCGAGAAGGCAAAGAATCATCTACCGCTTGGATCATCCGTACTAAAAACATGACTTTTACGTGGATGACTGTCTCACAGGAGCAGACAGTATCCCAGAGGCTGTACAAATTCAACAAGAATTAAACAAAATACTGCTGCCTTCCGGATTCAAGCTCCGAAAATGGTGCTCCAATAACTCAGAGGTATTAAGCCAAATTCCCAAAGAGGATATCGTCTCTAACGTCAAGTTAGACGAAACACTCCAACAATATGGTGTTAAGACTTTGGGTTTGCTTTGGATGCCACAAAAGGATCAGTTATGTGGACGATCTCAAAAAAGCGAAGCATCAACCATAACCAAACGAGTGGTCAGTTCGGAATCATCGCAAATATTCGATCCACTAGGATTATTTGCCCCCGTGGTGGTCAAGGCAAAGATGTTTATGCAGACCCTGTGGGAATTAAAAATGGGCTGGGACGACGAGATTCCTCAGCCCCTTCAGGTGGATTGGAAAAATTACCGCGCTGACTTACAAGCGCTAAACAACATGCAAATTCCAAGACACATCTTCGAAGGACAGGTGCCCGTCTCACAAGAATTGCACACATTTGTCGATGCTTCAGAACGAGCATATGGAGCAGCAGTGTATGTGCGAGCCACATACAAAAATAATCAAGTGTCCGTCCGTTTGCTGTGCTCAAAGTCAAGAGTTGCGCCGACAGCTAAGGAAACGTTATCGCGGCTAGAGTTATGTGCTACAGTTTTAGGAGCCGAGTTGACCCATAGAGTCAAGACAAGGCACCTGGATACTTATTGACTGATTCAACTGTAGTCCTGTCCTGGATAAATGCGTCCGCATCATCATACCACACGTTTGTGGCAAATCGGATTGCTAAAATCCAGACGGTGTCGCATCAATCTCAGTGGCGCCATGTGTCATCCGCGAATAACCCAGCTGATGTGCTATCGAGAGGGATTGCGGCAAGCAAATTAGCGGGGCACAACCTCTGGCTGTTCGGACCGCTATTCCTACACGGTTCCCGAGACAATTGGTCCAAGGTACCGAGCATCACTCCCAGCGATCTAGAACGACGAGTGAAGCAAGTGAGTTTGCCAAGATCAACTGGTGATCGAATTATACAGTTGCAATCACGGCAACTCCTTTCACAAGTTGCAACGCATTGTAGCTTACATGCTGCGCTTCTGTCACAAGCAGAACCGATCTCCTACAACTACTCTAAGTGTAGGTGAACTAACTTATGCTGGGAAACTGATTTTAAGCACTATTCAAAAAATTGAATTCAGTGCTGAGCATAAACAACTGCGCATACACAGGACAGTGGACAAAAGAAGTTCAATTGTGTCGCTGTCTCCAATAATAGGACATGACGGACTCATCACAGTCGGAGGCAGATTGGAAGAGTCTAACGTACCATATGCCGCAAAGCATCAGGTCTTGCTTCCATACAATGATCAAATTGTAAAGATGCTGCTACGAGAGATGCATGAAGAGAACATGCATTGCGGAGCGCAATCATTGAGAGCAATAGCCAGACAACAATACTGGATTCTGAATGACAAAACAATGGCCAGAAGCATCATACACAGTTGTGTCAGATGCACAAGGGCACGACCCAAATTGATGCAACAAAACATGGATAATTTGCCTGCGGATCGAGTAACACAGGCTCGTATATTCTCCAACTCTGGAGTCGACTACTACGGTCCCTTTTGGATTCACCATAAAATCCGTGGAAAAAGACCAGATAAGGCGTACATTGCAGTATTCTGCTGTTTTGCCACTAAAGCAGTATATCTTGAATTGGTAAGCGACCTGACAACAGACGCTTTCCTAGCCGCTCTTCGGCGGTTCTTGGGTCGACGTGGAAAGTGTCAGACCATTCATTGTGACAACGCCACGAACTTTGTAGATGCCAACAACCAGTTAAAGGCGCTAGAAAAAACAATCTTCACAGAACAGGCTCAGACGAAGATCGTAAACCAATGCAGTAAGCAGCAGGTGGAGTTCAAGTTCATTCCGCCCCGAGCGCCATCATTTGGCGGCCTATGGGAAGCTGCAGTAAAATCAGCGAAAAGGCTACTGGTATCAGTCACAGCCACATTATCGCTAACGTTTGAAGAGCTCAACACGGTAATCATTGAAGTCGAGGCGATACTCAATTCAAGGCCCCTCACTCCGATGTCGTCTGATCCCACGGATACATTAGCGCTCACTCCAGGTCACTTTTTAATTGGTGAACCTCTAGTAGCGCCTACTGATGCGAATCTTGCCCTACCCGAAAAAACTCTGGTAAAAAATGGGAGTTAGTATCCAGGCTCAAGCAAGCGTTCTGGAATCAGTGGTCCATGAAATATCTTCAAGAGCTGCAAATGCGTACCATGGTCTTCCATGGCCCAGAATGTCAAAGAAGGACTATTAGCACTAGTAAAAGAATTATTTGGCTTTCTGGACTCAAAATACGCCGACGTCATGTCTAAAATGATAAACAACGTCAAGTCTAACGAGGACGTATTGATGATGCCCTTGAAAAATCAAACATCAATTCTGGTCTCTACGATAAACATAGTCAGAAAGAGCAGCTCAGCCACCAACAATCGGATCAAAACGCTAGAGTACCAGATAGCTGCAATCAATCAAGAAAGAGGCAAGTACCAAGGCGACCACTTGCAGCAAGCGTTTATGGTTCTGACAGCTCAGCTAACGCTGGTTGCAACGGGGATGCAGCGGATGCAGAGTGAAATAACTAACGAGCTAACTGACATTCGCCATCGAACGATCAGTCCCATGCTAGTATCCCCCAAGCAACTCAGGGAGCAGCTAGATCAGATGCGGGAACATATCCCACCGGATCAACGGCTACCAGTATCGTCTGATAATGTAATCCAACTATACAAAACGATGCATACCAAAGGCACCACAACGAGCAACCACGTCATCTTCAAGATATCGTTACCTCTGGTGTCAGTAACAGAACAGGAAGTGTTCAGCATCATGCCTATCCCAACATGGAAGGCCGGAAGCTGGCAGCGATTTCGGCTAAGAACCGAAATCATAGCCGTCAATGCCCATAGAGACCAGTTCATGGGTTTGACTAAAAACGAATTCAACCAATGTATGGAGCTGCCAAATGACGAGCACATATGTTTCAACCACCAAGCCACATTCAGCGTGGAGAATCGGTGTGAGTTTCAGTTATTTAATAACAAAACTGAGACTATATGTGAGATCTTTCAGTCAAGATCGGAGCTGCTGTGGCTGGCAACGCATCAGCGAAACAGATGGATGTTTGCCACACGCAGTCTCATAGAACTTCAAGCGGTGTGCAAAGGAATCGCATCTACAGTGCAACTTAACGGAACGGGCTTATTGGCATTGGCCCCTGGTTGCACTGCACGCAATTCAAAAATTAGCGTGAGCATATTCAGCACTGTGGTCAGCGAAACGAAGGCTACATATGGTAGATTTGGCAATATCTCAAAAATTGACTGTAAGGATCCATCTGAGCCACCCCAAGGAACGGCAGCCAAGGAAGCCAGCTTGGAGGAGCTGGGCGCTTTGCAACGCCAGTTGGTCAAATTAAAGGAGACTACCTGGAAGGATCAACTTGACGCTCCTCAACATCATCAAGTATCTGCCTATATGGCCCTAGCGATGTCAATCCTACTAGGCATTGTATGGGCTCTTAGCCGGACGGTCGGCAAATGGACACCACGACGTCGGATATTTCTACGCCGGACACCGGAATCCAAGCAGAGCACGGAACAACCAGCACCAGAACCTACCCCACGAAGTTTTTCGTTCGACATTTCTGAAGGTTGAACACCTGTTCAACGGCCGGGAGAATGTTCAGTCACGGCAGCATTTATTCATAAGCAATAACATTAAGAATTCGACATAATAATTCTTCAGTCGCAGCCACATGCATTTGTCGTTAATAAAGTATCAGTTACCAGGTTAAGCGAATATACATATCTGGCGGACATGAGGAAAGCAAAATAAGGCAATAAGTGTCAGGTCATATAGCTGGCAATAACCTACATACACAGTAGCAATAAGTGTCAGATCAAATATCTGACAATAACCCACATACACAGTAACCCACATTAATAGTAACCCATATTATTTTGTTATACGATATTTGTTACCATAAGCATTTTGTACCTATATATACTGTTAAGTTTTCATTAATAAAGTCAGTAAGAGTTCTACCTCACAACAGAGCTTTTATTCATGCATATGTGCCCGACACCATAGCCGTGTCTTCCATGCCCCAATCAACCCCATACAACCAATCAACCCAATCAACCACACCCAAACACACTTCAAACCGTCCAACTAGTTCCAAGTGCTAGTTGCGACAACTGTAGGCAATAGTTCATGCACTATTTGCCAGTCATCTAAGCCTCAATCCAACAGGTCCCATGCCGTTATGGCTGGTTGGCGCAGTGGGTTGGCGCAGTGGGTTGGCGCAGCGGGCGCGTCCTGCGGGGTTCCTTGACCAGAGGCAGAAGATTTCTTGGCGGTTTGAAGTGTGTTTGGGTGTGGTTGATTGGGTTGATTGGTTGTATGGGGTTGATTGGGGCATGGAAGACACGGCTATGGTGTCGGGCACATATGCATGAATAAAAGCTCTGTTGTGAGATAGAACTCTTACTGACTTTATTAATGAAAACTTAACAGTATATATAGGTACAAAATGCTTATGGTAACAAATATCGTATAACAAAATAATATGGGTTACTATTAATGTGGGTTACTGTGTATGTGGGTTATTGTCAGATATTTGATCTGACACTTATTGCTACTGTGTATGTAGGTTATTGCCAGCTATATGACCTGACACTTATTGCCTTATTTTGCTTTCCTCATGTCCGCCAGATATGTATATTCGCTTAACCTGGTAACTGATACTTTATTAACGACAAATGCATGTGGCTGCGACTGAAGAATTATTATGTCGAATTCTTAATGTTATTGCTTATGAATAAATGCTGCCGTGACTGAACATTCTCCCGGCCGTTGAACAGGTGTTCAACCTTCAGAAATGTCGAACGAAAAACTTCGTGGGGTAGGTTCTGGTGCTGGTTGTTCCGTGCTCTGCTTGGATTCCGGTGTCCGGCGTAGAAATATCCGACGTCGTGGTGTCCATTTGCCGACCGTCCGGCTAAGAGCCCATACAATGCCTAGTAGGATTGACATCGCTAGGGCCATATAGGCAGATACTTGATGATGTTGAGGAGCGTCAAGTTGATCCTTCCAGGTAGTCTCCTTTAATTTGACCAACTGGCGTTGCAAAGCGCCCAGCTCCTCCAAGCTGGCTTCCTTGGCTGCCGTTCCTTGGGGTGGCTCAGATGGATCCTTACAGTCAATTTTTGAGATATTGCCAAATCTACCATATGTAGCCTTCGTTTCGCTGACCACAGTGCTGAATATGCTCACGCTAATTTTTGAATTGCGTGCAGTGCAACCAGGGGCCAATGCCAATAAGCCCGTTCCGTTAAGTTGCACTGTAGATGCGATTCCTTTGCACACCGCTTGAAGTTCTATGAGACTGCGTGTGGCAAACATCCATCTGTTTCGCTGATGCGTTGCCAGCCACAGCAGCTCCGATCTTGACTGAAAGATCTCACATATAGTCTCAGTTTTGTTATTAAATAACTGAAACTCACACCGATTCTCCACGCTGAATGTGGCTTGGTGGTTGAAACATATGTGCTCGTCATTTGGCAGCTCCATACATTGGTTGAATTCGTTTTTAGTCAAACCCATGAACTGGTCTCTATGGGCATTGACGGCTATGATTTCGGTTCTTAGCCGAAATCGCTGCCAGCTTCCGGCCTTCCATGTTGGGATAGGCATGATGCTGAACACTTCCTGTTCTGTTACTGACACCAGAGGTAACGATATCTTGAAGATGACGTGGTTGCTCGTTGTGGTGCCTTTGGTATGCATCGTTTTGTATAGTTGGATTACATTATCAGACGATACTGGTAGCCGTTGATCCGGTGGGATATGTTCCCGCATCTGATCTAGCTGCTCCCTGAGTTGCTTGGGGGATACTAGCATGGGACTGATCGTTCGATGGCGAATGTCAGTTAGCTCGTTAGTTATTTCACTCTGCATCCGCTGCATCCCCGTTGCAACCAGCGTTAGCTGAGCTGTCAGAACCATAAACGCTTGCTGCAAGTGGTCGCCTTGGTACTTGCCTCTTTCTTGATTGATTGCAGCTATCTGGTACTCTAGCGTTTTGATCCGATTGTTGGTGGCTGAGCTGCTCTTTCTGACTATGTTTATCGTAGAGACCAGAATTGATGTTTGATTTTTCAAGGGCATCATCAATACGTCCTCGTTAGACTTGACGTTGTTTATCATTTTAGACATGTCGTCGGCGTATTTTGAGTCCAGAACGCCAAATAATTCTTTTACTAGTGCTAATAGTCCTTCTTTGACATTCTGGGCCATGGAAGACCATGGTACGCATTTGCAGCTCTTGAAGATATTTCATGGACCACTGATTCCAGAACGCTTGCTTGAGCCTGGATACTAACTCCCATTTTTTACCAGAGTTTTTTCGGGTAGGGCAAGATTCGCATCAGTAGGCGCTACTAGAGGTTCACCAATTAAAAAGTGACCTGGAGTGAGCGCTAATGTATCCGTGGGATCAGACGACATCGGAGTGAGGGGCCTTGAATTGAGTATCGCCTCGACTTCAATGATTACCGTGTTGAGCTCTTCAAACGTTAGCGATAATGTGGCTGTGACTGATACCAGTAGCCTTTTCGCTGATTTTACTGCAGCTTCCCATAGGCCGCCAAATGATGGCGCTCGGGGCGGAATGAACTTGAACTCCACCTGCTGCTTACTGCATTGGTTTACGATCTTCGTCTGAGCCTGTTCTGTGAAGATTGTTTTTTCTAGCGCCTTTAACTGGTTGTTGGCATCTACAAAGTTCGTGGCGTTGTCACAATGAATGGTCTGACACTTTCCACGTCGACCCAAGAACCGCCGAAGAGCGGCTAGGAAAGCGTCTGTTGTCAGGTCGCTTACCAATTCAAGATATACTGCTTTAGTGGCAAAACAGCAGAATACTGCAATGTACGCCTTATCTGGTCTTTTTCCACGGATTTTATGGTGAATCCAAAAGGGACCGTAGTAGTCGACTCCAGAGTTGGAGAATATACGAGCCTGTGTTACTCGATCCGCAGGCAAATTATCCATGTTTTGTTGCATCAATTTGGGTCGTGCCCTTGTGCATCTGACACAACTGTGTATGATGCTTCTGGCCATTGTTTTGTCATTCAGAATCCAGTATTGTTGTCTGGCTATTGCTCTCAATGATTGCGCTCCGCAATGCATGTTCTCTTCATGCATCTCTCGTAGCAGCATCTTTACAATTTGATCATTGTATGCAATGCAAGACCTGATGCTTTGCGGCATATGGTACGTTAGACTCTTCCAATCTGCCTCCGACTGTGATGAGTCCGTCATGTCCTATTATTGGAGACAGCGACACAATTGAACTTCTTTTGTCCACTGTCCTGTGTATGCGCAGTTGTTTATGCTCAGCACTAAATTCAATTTTTTGAATAGTGCTTAAAATCAGTTTCCCAGCATAAGTTAGTTCACCTACACTTAGAGTAGTTGTAGGAGATCGGTTCTGCTTGTGACAGAAGCGCAGCATGTAAGCTACAATGCGTTGCAACTTGTGAAAGGAGTTGCCGTGATTGCAACTGTATAATTCGATCACCAGTTGATCTTGGCATGTTGGCAAACTCACTTGCTTCACTCGTCGTTCTAGATCGCTGGGAGTGATGCTCGGTACCTTGGACCAATTGTCTCGGGAACCGTGTAGGAATAGCGGTCCGAACAGCCAGAGGTTGTGCCCCGCTAATTTGCTTGCCGCAATCCCTCTTGATAGCACATCAGCTGGGTTATTCGCGGATGACACATGGCGCCACTGAGATTGATACGACACCGCCTGGATTTTAGCTATCCGATTTGCCACAAACGTGTGGTATGATGATGCGGACGCATTTATCCATTTTTTATTTATGTCCTCAGACATGCGCAAATCTTTTCTGACTCTATGGGTCAACTCAGCTCCTAAAACTGCAGCACATAACTCTAGCCGCGGTAACGTTTCCTTAGCTGACGGCGCAACTTTTGACTTTAAGCACCTAAAACGGACGGATACTTGATTATTTTTGTATGTGGCTTACACATACACTGCTGCTCCATATGCTCGTTCTGAAGCATCGACAAATGTGTGCAATTCTTGTGTGACGGGCACCTGTCCTTCGAAGATGTGTCTTGGAATTTGCATGTTGTTTAGCGCTTGTAAGTCAGCGCGGTAATTTTTCCAATCCACCTGAAGGTGCTGAGAAATCTCGTCGTCCCAGCCCATCTTTAATTCCCACAGGATCGAATATTTGCGATGATTCCGAACTGACCACTCGTTTGGTTATGGTTGATGCTTCGCTTTTTTGAGATCGTCCACATAACTGATCCTTTTGTGGCATCCAAAGCAAACCCAAAGTCTTAACACCATATTGTTGGAGTGTTTCGTCTAACTTGACGTTAGAGACGATATCCTCTTTGGGAATTTGGCTTAATACCTCTGAGTTATTGGAGCACCATTTTCGGAGCTTGAATCCGGAAGGCAGCAGTATTTTGTTTAATTCTTGTTGAATTTGTACAGCCTCTGGGATACTGTCTGCTCCTGTGAGACAGTCATCCACGTAAAAGTCATGTTTTTAGTACGGATGATCCAAGCGGTAGATGATTCTTTGCCTTCTCGGACAGATAATCCAAGCATTTAGTAGCCAGGAATGGCGCTGATGCTGTACCATATGTGACCGTTTTAAGTCTATAAAACTTTAGATCTTCTGATGTTTCTTGCGACATACGATTAATTGATGGAACTGGTGGTCTGGGTGCATCCACACCTGCCGATACATTTTTTCTATGTCTGCAGTAAACACATATCTGTGAGTGCTAAATCGTTGTAAAATTAGTAGTAGTACAATATATCATTCAATGATTTATTTCTTGTCGTTTTACAGGATGCATCAAAAACTACCCGCAGTTTTGTGGTACTGCTTTCGGGTTTCAATACACAGTGATGCGGAATGAAGTAGTGATCTGAGGGTACGTATGTGGGTGGTACCAGCTTCATGTGTCCAAGACGTTCATATTACTCCATGAAGTCTACATATCCTTTCCAGACTTCTGGTGGCGTTCGTCGCTCTAATGCCAAAAATCTGTTGGTTGATGTTTTTCGAGATGCCCCCAGGGCTGAAGTTCCTTCAGAAAATGGAGGTTTCACAATGAATTTTCCATCTATTGCAACCTGTAGGTTCGCTACGAAATGAGATTCGCAATGAGCTTCTATTGGAGATCGAGCCTTTTCTTTGGTGTCTAGGTTTTCTAGTGTCCAAAATCCCTCTAGTAGCGTATCCAACTCCTCTTCTGTGGTTGCCACTGCACAAAATGCCGCTGAGTCGTGCTCAAGAGGAATTTTCCCGGCCACAATCTATTCAAGCTTTGTATTTTGAAGAACTGGGCCTTCTGGCTTCATCAGCATCTGATTTGGTAGAAGCAAAGAATAATAATGCTCTGCGCCAATAAGCATGTCATTTTTTCCTGGTTTGTCAAAGTTTGGATCAGCCAGAGTGACGTTGTTTGGGACTTGTAATTGTGAGGCAATTAATTCATGAGCTGGTTGATCAGCTATAATATGCGGCAGCACAAAGGCTTCTACTTGTTGAGCAAAATCTTTATACATCGACTTCATGAGAACGTTTGCTCTAGCTCGACTGGTTTTTGGGTTGCCTCCAATGCCCTCGATGCGCAATGATGCACCGTGGAGCTTTAATGACAGGTTGGAGGCCATTCGTTCAGAGATCAGATTAATTTGTGATCCTGAGTCTAGCAAGGCTCGAAATGTGGCCATCTGACCATTGCTTGCTTTGACCAATACCTTGACAGTGGCCAGCAAATTGTAACTTTTGTTACTTGCTGCACCTACAGAAGGTGATTGTGGCTCTGTTGCCGCACCTGACGTGGCCTCTAGGTGCAGCAATGTATGGTGTTTTTTGTCACATTTAAAACGGCCTGGCAATCTTTCGCCTTGTTGTCACTGCTCAAACAGTTAACACACAATTTTTGTTTTTGAACCCAATTGACTCGATCAGGTATGGTTTTGCTGCGGAAATCATCGCATTTGTATAGCCAATGAGTCCGTATACAGAAAGGACAATTTGGTTGCCTTCCAGCGCTGACAGAAGTGTATGGGCTCTTCTGCTCCTTTCTCAGTTGTTGACTGCGTTTTCCTGTTCCCAACACTCCGCTTTGCTGGTTCAGGAAGCTTAGCATTGTATCGAGACCTTGGAGTTCTCGTGATCCGTCTAACGATTGTTCGTAGAGGGCTCTATTTGCATGATCCAGTTTTTGCTTGATGTTTTTGTATGATGTTGCAGGAGACGATTGAGAATCGTATCTACTACATGGCGGGGATTGTTGTACGCGTCAACCAATATTTCCCATGCGCTCATGTAATTTTTTATTTTAAGATCAATATGCCTTATTAATCTTTCTGCCTCTCCAGTTACGGTGGTTTTGAGGTACCACATCTTCCTGACTGTGGACATATTGGTATCGTGAACCATGCATTTGAACAAGTCGAAGAACTGAGTCCATTTGAGTAGATCCCCCTCGAACTTTGGGATGCTGACTCTGAGCAAATGTACATCTTCATTGTTTGATGCATTTGTTTGCGCCTCCAAGACTCTTTGAACTTCTCCTTCTAGTCGGAGGAACGACTGCATGTCGTATCCTTCTTTAACTGGGTGTTCGTATTCTTCGCGAACATCGAAGTGGACATTCAGATATTGGGACCATAATGAGGTTATCGAATCCCTTGTTATGGCCCTTCCGGTTTCGGAAAATTCTTTCAGGGCACGTTTGATTGATTCAGCAATCGCTCTTTGTCGCCGGCAAGCTCAGCTTGCTTGCAGGTTGCGTAAAGTTTGCAACGTCTGCATTTTTCAAAGCATTGATCGAGGTTGCATTTCCAGGGGCATTGCGCGAGGTTTGAGCCATTGCATCGGTTATTATCGTTCAATATTTGTCGTATGACTCACGACAGTCTACGTAGAACTTTAAATATTCTGCGGTTCCGTATTCCGCTGGAATATTATTGTCATTATCTGCAAATCAATTCCATGCTTCATCGATTGCGGCCAACTTTGATTTATAATACGTTGGATTTTGCTTTCTTGCCGCATAGTTTTTTTTAAAATTGCGGGTCAGCTTCGATATTTCTTGACTGATTTCTTCCTGCAAGTCTAACGCCTCTGTGACAGCTTGCTCCTCCTTATTAGACATATTGAAAAATGTTTTAGTTCCTGACCGTTGGGAGTGTTTTATTCGCTTTGACAGCTGGATACGCTCCTATTCGCAACCGTGATGTGGTCGAAGGAAACAACAAATGTTCAATAGACTTGGGGGATTTTTAGAATTTAGAGTTTCTAAAAAAGGATTTTGGTCAAAGTTGCCGGAAAATCCCAAGAGTTACGGATTTTTCCTTTAGATGATAAAATGTCGGAGAATCCCAAGAGTAACGGATATTTCCTTTTGTTGATAAAATGTCGGAAAATCCCAAGAGTTACGGATTTTTCCTTTGTTGATATTTCCTTTAGTTGATAGAATGTCGGAAAATCCCAAGAGTTACGGATTTTTCCTTTTGATGATAAAATGTAGGAAAATCCCAAGAGTTACAGATTTTTCCTTTGTTGATAAAAAGTCGGAAAATTCCAAGAGTAACGGTAATTTCCTTTTGTTGATAAATGTCGGAAAATCCCAAGAGTTAAAAAATGTCGGGGTCACCAAATGTTAGATTGAGGCTTAGATGCCTGGCAGATAGTGCATGAACTATTGCCTGCAGTTGTCGCAACTAGCACCTGGAACTAGTTGGACGGTTTGAAGTGTGTTTGGGCGTGGTTTGGTTTGGTTGATTGGTTGGATGAGGTTTGGTTGGGGCATGAAACACACGGCTATGGTGTCGGGCACATGTGCAAATTATAACAAGTGTGAGGGACAGCGTCTTCCGTAACGTGGCTGGCCGGCTGTCCGTAGGATCCTCAGGATGAAATGCGAAGACAATTATAACAAGTGTGAAGGACGGCGTCCACCGAAGCGTTGTTGGCCGGTTGGCCGTAGATATCCCAATGATGATTAGGGAGATTAGGTTGGGAGGATGACTGTCCTCCTTTTACCTTCTGGCCTAGGGACTCAGATAGGTGTTGGAATAATAAAGTATTAACGACAGATTGTCGGAGTTAATTTTATGAGCGAAGGCTCTTTATTCAATGAATGTAAAATCAGAACTGAAACTTAAGGCTAACAAAAGAGAGAATCATAGCGGCCGCTCCAATGGGTAGCGGTTGCCGGCTATGCACGAGCTTCCGGCCAGACGCTGTGTCAGCAATTTGGCCGGAGCGAGCCATCGGACGATCGGTCGTTGCCGTCGCCCGGTTAACTTAGTTAACTACTTTCCCCTCAAGATTAAGGCCGCCCTCGGCCGACCCTATTTGGGCGATCACCTCATTTAGTTGGAGCGTGTCCCTCTTGGCCTGGGTGACTCGCCGATAAGTGAGGCCGATACAGATCAATGCACAGCAAATTGCTCCAGCAATAAGCATTATCTAGTGTATCGATGTCCTCCCCGAATCTCTTGATATGCTCCAGGTTACGCTCACTCAAGCGGTGAAGGTAAGGGAGACTTAGTACGTCGTGTTTCAGGGTGATGTTCAGGGAGGGTGAGCTGGCCACTCCTGGAGCCCTTTTCTGGTCCGCGTCGTGGTTCACGTACCGGGTTTCATTAACTGTAGCACTCTCAAGGAAGATGATGAGGTGAGTTCCTCGTAAGTGGACGGTGGTACCGTTGTCCACACTCACACGTGCCGGGCGATCGTTTATGATGAGGATTCCATCATCCACTCGGGTGACGGGGTGCACGTCGCTGTGTTGGATGTCGCAGTGTGCCACACCTCCGGCGTGGAGTTCCTGGGCGCATGATCTTCTTCGCGCCAGTTGACAAAATGTGGCTCCAGGTGACTCGGAGCAGTCTTTGACGGTATGGATCTCCCCACTGTAATCCGCTATGACCTTGTCCTCTAACTTAAGCATAGTGTCGTGGTGTGACACGGGAAAAACAGTAATTTTAATGCACGCTGTCTTAATTTTAGGGAATTTGATAATAAAGTGTAAAATGTTATCGGATTGTAATACTTTGACAGACGCAACGGACAAAATTTCTTTAATGGGGGTATCTGTGGGCTCCTCGATCCACACACTCTCCAGGTCTGCATGGTCTAGTATGCTAGGGCTAACGATGTTGATTTTAGCAAGGGCTATAGCCAGCAATAAATTTTGCAGCTCCATCGCGATCATCCTATTCCGAGACAATTACATCTCGTATAGGTGTCCCGTGTCGATTTGGCACTTTTTAGCCGACCTCAGGATTTGGTTGACGGTTGTGGTTATGCTATTGATCTGTTCTTGTACTTTACTGTTAATATTTATTTGTCTATTGTTTGCATTGATGAGTTGGAATTCGTTAAGTTTAATTCTTTCAAGGTCTTCCGCGTCTGGCGTTCCCGCCACTACTTTTAACGCCGCTCCCAAGAAGTCTAAACTCCTAGCTACTCTATGGTGGATGCTCAATGAATCGAGCAGGTCACGCAGGTGAGCCACATCTACGATCAAGAGCTTCTGCATGTGCGACTCGGGGAACATGTTAATCATGCCACCAGTCTCTTCCACCACGCGCCTATACTCTGAAAGGTTTGCTGAATGTCTAACGGATGCAAATTCCTCCCATACTAAAATCCGCCCATCGATGATGGGAATGTACTTGGCTAACGAGTAGTCCGTGACGTGCGCCGATGTTGGGGTCAAAAGGAGAAGCAGCGGAATTGATGCGAATCTGGAATTTGGAATTACTGTAGTGTTTTACAAAATTTGGATATTCCACCACCAAAACATATAAAAATGAAGCGTGATAAGACAAGACGTGCGTAACCTAATAAACAATAAAAGCAACAAGAATAAAACGTAATAGCGAAAAAACTTTTGCCAAATGGCTAAGGATAAAAAGTATAAAAAATTATCAGGCGAATGGAAACATGGTTGTTATTCGCCTACCTAAGGTTGTCCTTGTGGACCACACTCCCCTTAATGAGGACTGTGGTCCCCATGTCCGCTTCCACCGTTTTTTCTTCGCATAACGGCGAAAGCTTGTTGCCCAGTCTCCTATTGGATTTCACTAGGACTTTGTCACCGACATTGAACGTTCTGTTTTGCCGGGAGGCATTTTCCCTGTTTCTGAGCTTATATTGGGCAAATCTTATCCTATCCTCTATATCATACTGTGGGTCACTCGACTGAGCGACTACCACATCGGCCGGCCTCTTATTGATGACCGAGTGGATAGATTTATTGTATTTAGTTGAAGCCAGTAAGATCAACTCTACGGTGTCGTTGATGCCTTTATCGATTTTGAGGCATCTGGCAAGCTCCACCAGAGTGCTGTGGAAGCGTTCTACCTGTCCATTCGAGACACTGTGGAGAGGCGGTGCGTTTGAGATGCTGACCCCGAAGTGATTTTCCAGCATGGTTAGAATGGTATGCGAGTTTAATGAGGGTTCATTATCGCAGTAGATGACCTTGGCTTTAGGGAAGACGTTCATAAGTTGCAGTAGGGTCGGTTTGATATCCTCTATTGTTCTAGAGGGGATTGGTTGGACCACTGCAAATTTCGAAAATTTGTCAACACATGTGAGGAAGTATTTCCTGTCAGTAGAAAAAATGTCTATGTGTAATATCTCCCCCACCTGTGACGGGACTGGCGTTTCGCCGAGTTCCTGTTTTTTTGGATGCCTGTCGTATTTTGCTTTAGCGCAGGTCTTACAGTTAGTGACGATTTCGCTCGCTAACTTGGTCATTTTCGGGAAGTAGTATTCCGATAGCACTTGTTTGACATTTTCTTGTGCAGATCTATGAGCCCTTTGGTGCTCAGTGGTGAGGATCTCTCGTCTCTCAGCGACTGCGAAAATATCAGTGACACGATTTTTACAGTGCCAGAATTTGGTGGCAGGGAATTGCCGGACCAAATCGTCTTGTATCATTGCTAGCGTGTGCAAATCGCAATGAATGGCGTTGTGAAGAGGGGCGCTTGTGCCGCAAAAAGATGTCCAGAAAACGAAGAAAAACCCAGAGGAAAAATCCCACGTCGCGAAGCGAAAATAAACCGGAGGCTCAAAATGAAGAGTTGGGGGCGTCGTGGGAAAATACAAAGGGCTGGTCGTCAGCTTTATTTGGCTTCATGCATGTAACTAGACCTAAATTAACATAAGGGCCGCGCTCCCGACCGATAAGCACAGCTTAACAGCACTGGAGCGGGCCCGAGTGGCGGACAGCAACGCACGAGAGCGGGAGCAGAGACGGCCGATCCGAGGGCCTGAGCGCAAAAGAGGCGAGCGCGGGTGCGCTCTTAAGTTTCGGTGAGCCAAGGCGGCACAGCGGCTGCCCCTCACCTAAACAGGCGTTTACGCCCTTGGGGACAATGATGTCCGCGAGCTCCTCAAGCAACGATTCTTTGCATGTGAAACTAATGTTGTGTCGTCTCTTGTTTCCAAAGAGCACGAAGCTGCGTTTAGCCGGAAAGCGTGCCTCCTCCAGAGTTATCTGGTTCTGGAAACAATTTAATGGCTTTTCCGAGGATTCGATGGTATGTGTGAGCGACATTTCACTGTGAATAGTGGCCGCACACGAATAAGCGTCTTCCTGCTCCACAACGTTAAGTTGCTGTCTGGAGAGGGCATCCGCAACGAGATTTTCCTTGCCGGGCTTATAGAACATTTTAGCCCCGCTCTCGTCGATGCGAGCTTTCCATCGTTTAATTTTTGCATTCGGATTGGACTCCGAAACCGCAAAGGTCAATGGCTGATGGTCGGTATAGATATTTATATCTTTTACCGCATACAGATAATGGCGCAACTTGGCCAGTGCCCAAACTATGGCTAGTAATTCCCGCTCGTTAGTAGCGTAATTAACTTCTCGATCCTTTAGGGTTCTCGAGATCATCGTAATGGGCCTTCCCTCCTGGGATAATATTGCGCCAATACCAAATGCCGAGGCATCCGTCGTTAGATCGAACGCCTTTTTGTAATCAGGGTATCTGAGTATGACGTCCTCAGAAGCCAGGATGCTACGCAGTTTTTGGAAAGCCAGCCTTTGTGGCTCGCTGAACTGCACCTGGATTTTTTTGGATCTGTGTCTACTGACACTTCCATTTTCTCCTTTCAGAATGTCGTCTTCCGAGAAAACAATTACGTCATCGACATAGACATAGCAAAATTTGCCAATCTTCTCCCGCAGTATGTCGTCGATAGTTCTTTGGAAGATGCTGGCAGCATTCTTCAGTCCGAATGGCAGTGGGCGAAACTCGTACTTTCCTCCGTTAACGGAAAAGGAAGTTTTTTCACGATCACGCTCTGCCAGTGTTATTTGGTGGTAGCCGGACTTCAGATCAAGCGTCGTGAAGTACTTAGCTTTGCCTAAATTCCCTAGTATCATGGAAATATTCGGCATGGGATAGCGATCAGGTATTGTCCTCTCGTTCAACTTGCGAAAGTCCAATACCAGTCGCATTTTTCGTTTGCCCGTTCCGTCAGTACCCTTCTTATCTACTACCCATATTGGGTTATTGTAAGGGGATTTAGACTTTTGTATTATACCATTCTTCAACAGGTCTTGAATTTCATTGTTAACAAAATCCGCTCCCATTGGGTATGGGTAGAGTTTGGCATAAATGGGCTCCTCGCTAGTAGTTCCGATTGTGGCTACTACCGACGTATTGTTAGGGAGTGCCTCGTTAGGATTCGCAAAGGCTTTTTTCCTCTCGCCAAGCATTTTTATGAAGGCGTTTTAGCTGAGGCGTCAATGCTGGTAAAATTGACGTCGGAACACGATTGAAAGTGTATCTTTTCTACTTCGGAGCCCCATTTGAGGTGGCCGGAGTCTAGGCAAAGCGATGCCCCGGCCTCCTTTAAAAGGTCGAGGCCGATGATGGTATCGAAAGAAGTCAAATCTGGTAGAATGAAGAACGTGGCCTTCAAGTCAAACAGGGAAACGAAGCATTTTTTTGTGATGGTGGTGACGCCATGGATAGATTGTATCGTAAATGGCGATTCTACAGGGCGGACGCCTTTTAATCCTTCATACGGACGGATGAAATTTTTTGCCGCGCCTGTGTCTATTAAGAGCCTCATATCTTTCCCCGCTACTCTTCGTCGGATGACGGGTAGCAGGGATTTTCCCCTAAAAAATTGATAACGTCCGAATCATATTTTTGAATTGCGTCGTCATCGATTTCTGTAGCCGCATTCGAGGCTGCGGCTGTGTATTTTTCCTCGGTACCGCCTGCACTCTGAGTGACGTGGTTGACCCTCTGTCTTTTAACGGGGCCTGAACGACCGGACGTAGCTGGCCTCCCGCTTTGGTGAGCCGGTGTCTGAGTCGGCTGCCTGAATCTAGAAAGGGATGGATCTACCTCCATGGGTTCTTGAGTATTATTCTGCGGTGCAGAATGTACCTGGGCTTTGTGCTGCTTGGTGTAGTGCGGATTCTTACCAGAATTTGTCTGGTAATTGGTATACGCGGCAGCTTGCTGGCGCTCTTGCGCCTTCGGATATTGTTTCCTATCCCTATCTTCCTGGTTCTTTGCAAATGAAGTTGCAAATGCGTACCTGTCATGGTTTGACTCTACTTCTTGTGCCAGAGCGAATGCTGATGGCATGTCTTTCGGCTTCGCGGAGAAGAGGACGTCCGTGAGATTACGTCTAAGCCCCAAAATAAATACTCGGAGGGCGTCATCCCGGAATTTGTCGCATTTGACCGCGTCAAGCGGTTCGTTGCATACCACGTTGCCTTTAATGTCTATAGGCTCGAAAGTCTGTATCTGAGGGGTTTGGGCAGCGGCGGGCGTAATTTGTGCCGCTGCCAGCCGATCACACAAATTTTTTATAGTCAAGCGCAATTCGTTTTCTCTGCGCAGGTCTTCACCAGCCTTTTCTTGTAAAGCATTGGCAATGTCTGCCTGGATAAGAGCGTTTAGCTGCTCTGCGTTTAAGGCCATATTTGTGTCCGAAGGGGTACTAGTGGTTGCTTGTATTGGTGTGGAAGCAGTAGGCAGCTTCTCAATGTCCGACTCTGAGTCGCTATCTGGCCTCTTGTCCCTATAAGTAAGGAATGGGGAGCTCATATGGAGCTGTGAACCATCTAGTTATATTCCACAAAAATTAATCTAAAAATAAGCTGCATGCCCATAGAGACGACTGGCCTGCGAGGGGTTTGCGGGGGCTAAGTCGCCGCTTCAGCAGCGTCGGACGAAAATTCGCCGAACTCAGCCACTGCCTTGCTCAGCAGCGGCAATGAGAGGGGTGCGCGGGGACCGGGTCTCCGCTATAGCAAGCGAAGTAGCGAAGCTAAACAAAGTTTGGGATACAAACGTCGCGGTGTCGGGTTCGTATGTCGGTGTGGGGTGGTTGCGACGCAAATACAAAGACTTATTTTTTATGCGGGCAAAAAAGAATACAGTGAGACAAAAATGTTAAATTTAATGCCTATAATTTAATTTTTTTTTTTTTTTTTTTTTTTTGTTTGTTTATTTGGTTGTATGCAAGTTTGCTGCTAAACTTATTTGGCTACATATCTATTATTATTTAACAATTTTATGTATCGAATATGTATCAATGTTAATTAAAAATTAGTTTAAACGCCGGGTTGGCAGCTCCCGGATTATGACCCTCTTCAGGCGTCTCCTGGTCCTAAATAATTTAATGAGACGGTTCCGTCGACAAAAAATTATATAAATGAATTAATAATTTATTTATTTCTCGGTGGCGCCCTTGCGCTGAGGCCGAGACGTTTAATATTATATTTGAGTTATATAAGCGGCCGTTCGGCACTGAGATTTTAAATGCAAACAACACACAGAAATAAATACAACAATAGTGAGAACAATGCGTATAGTTGTACGTTTAATTATTTAATTTATTTAATTTCACAACGCCACCAAATAATGAGTATGTCAAAACACAAATTTATAGGAGCAGATCTGCAGAAAATATTTTGGCAGCGATATAATCTTTTTTTATTGAAATTTAAATGCCAATGCAGATGTCGGAGGGTACAGGGACTGAAGTGCTCACTTACATGATCCCGTCCATATTGTTATGGGTATTTTTACGTTGAGCGCCAATTATAACAAGTGTGAGGGACAGCGTCTTCCGTAACGTGGCTAGCCGGCTGTCCGTAGGATCCTCACGATGAAATGCGAAGACAATTATAACAAGTGTGAAGGACGGCGTCCACCGAAGCGTTGTTGGCCGGTTGGCCGTAGATATCCCAATGATGATTAGGGAGATTAGGTTGGGAGGATGACTGTCCTCCTTTTACCTTCTGGCCTAGGGACTCAGATAGGTGTTGGAATAATAAAGTATTAACGACAGATTGTCGGAGTTAATTTTATGAGCGAAGGCTCTTTATTCAATGAATGTAAAATCAGAACTGAAACTTAAGGCTAACAAAAGAGAGAATCATAGCGGCCGCTCCAATGGGTAGCGGTTGCCGGCTATGCACGAGCTTCCGGCCAGACGCTGTGTCAGCAATTTGGCCGGAGCGAGCCATCGGACGATCGGTCGTTGCCGTCGCCCGGTTAACTTAGTTAACTTGCATGAATAAAAGCTCTCTTGTGAGGTAGAACTCTTACTGACTTTATTAATGAAAACTTAACAGTATATATAGGTAAAAAATAGTTATGTCCGCCATCTATGCATATTCGCTTGACCTGGTAACGACAAATGCATGTGGCTGCGACTGAAGAATAATTATGTCGTATTCTAAATGTTATTGCTTATGATGAAATGCTGCCGTGACTGAACTGGACCTACTGCAACCCGAGTGATTGCAAGGGGCGGGATGTTTAGGTGAGGGGCTCACTGTGCCGCCTTGGCTCACCAAACTTTAAGAGCGCACCCGCGCTAATCTCTGTTGCTCAAGTCCTCGGGTTTGCCGTCGCTGCTCCCGATCTCGCGCTCCGCTTTCCGCCACTCGGGCCCGCTCCCGTACTGTTAAGCTCAACTTATCGGTCGGGAGCGCGGCCCTTATGTAAAGTTAAATTAGTTCAATGTATGACGCTGAATCAAATACATGTGA
Source organism: Drosophila birchii (assembly GCA_035046345.1). Taxonomy (NCBI): domain Eukaryota; kingdom Metazoa; phylum Arthropoda; class Insecta; order Diptera; family Drosophilidae; genus Drosophila; species Drosophila birchii. The sequence continues at coordinate 1,871,239 of JAWNOA010000141.1, read as the reverse complement.
CTGTCCCCTTGAAGTTTACTATGACGCCCCCGACTCCATTCTTTTGTTCTGCGAAGTGAGATTTTCCTGGGTACCAGCTACGTTTCTCCAACTCCAATTCCTGGCTATCTTTGGCGACAGAAGCGCCCCCCTACACAGAGGGGTTCAGACATTGCCCATCCGTATAAATTATAATTATAATTATCAGCATCCACATACATCAAATATTCTGATTCCTTTGTAGAATCAAAATCTTTAAGATATTTGAGATTTTCTTATGTGTATCTATGGCTACATTGGACTAGACCCCTCGAATTCCAGACTGATTATATGTAATCATATCAATGTCAGTGGGTAACTCGAGGGATATCTGCGTACTTTTCAACATAGCATCCCATGACAAGCCTGGAGTTGTATAGTAATGAGCAGGGTCGAGTTCATAGATTTTTGAACAAATATCCCTGAAATTCTGGAAAACGTCTGAGAGCAGTAAAACATCCGTTTTCAAATATAGCTCTAAATAGTCCTTGACAATTAAAGTAATTCCAAACTTGAACTGCATGGCGATAATCACCTTCAGAGCATTCTGAGCCGTTAATTTTCTATAAAATGAGCTCCTTGGTGGGAGAGAACGGTCAGAAAGTTTCTGCTCAGAATCTAAGTATTCATAAGGGAATACACCTTTCCTACGAAGACAAGAAAAATCTGTGATATTCGGTGGATCTAGGGTAGAGGGCATAAAACGAAAAGTATCTAAAAATCTCATCTCCATCTTATTTTTTCCTATAGAAATAAATTTAGATATAGAGATGTATAATTCCTTGTTCAAAGAAATTATTTTAATTTCTCCCTCAATCTCCCCAAGTTCTTTCACAAATAAGTGAGAATTGTACTTGGAAAAATTGTGGAAGAAAACTGGGATAAAATCTCCCGTCTTATATTTAAGGTTGCATTTACTATGTGCTGCACCTCGAAATTTACCTTTAAAATGACAGTGATCTCTCACCCTGTCATTACCTAAAATTCCCTTGCATATATGACAATTAAGGGCCTCATGAAAATCATAAGAGTCCTGTGGACTCATTTGAAGGGGGACTATATGATTCATGTATTTTTCATGTATAGCGGACAAATCGGACGTTAGAGTTGAGAAAAGTGCGCCAGACATTTGATCCTGTCTTTAATACAAATTTTTCTAGGGAGGGGTCAAATGAACACTTAATACATACACACAATATAATAGGGAAGGTTATTGGTACATGCTTATTCACTATTTGCGTTTGTTCACTTACATGTATAGTTGTGGGCTCGAGTATGCACTCAAAGTCTGCATACGCGGCGAGGGGTACCTCCAGCTGTCTATGCGTGTTTTTGAACGATAGCTCTGTTTCCTTCAACGGTTCTCTTACCATATTGCTGCATCGTTCGTCGTGTCGCTGAGCCCTCTCTCCTCACTCGTTGAGAAGGAAAGTCACTTGTTGCAGAACCAACGTTTGACTCCATTTTTTCCCAATTAAGAACATAATAGTCTATAAAGAAATATTTAATTTGAATTAGTATATATTTTAATTATTATTATTATTTTATTTATTTTTTTATTTATTTTTTGTAAGTTATTTGTGCTTACATTGAAATATGTTTAATCCATACATAATGTCCATGGATTTCGGGGGTTGGTCCATCTATGAAAAGTAAATCCATTTTTTATTTGGATTTTATATCCACACCGTAAGCACTGCATCGTTCACCCTTATCCTTCGGGTTGAATGCAGACACAATTGCCCACTTGAAGCAGAACTCATCCTTGTTGTGTACGTTTATACACGCTCTGCGGGCTTTGAAGGACTTTGGGAGCTCAAAATATTCAGATCCTTTCAGAGGAACACATTTTAGCATGTTCATCTCTACTCTTAGGATCTTTGTAAGAGTACATCCACTGTTTTTCTCTTGGAACTCACTCATTTTCACGATTATACTTTCCACATGGGAAATGTATAATTTGGGTAAATTTGTTCCCATCGAAAGTAGAGTCATCTTACTCTGGAACGATTTTATTTTCGTGAAAGGTGTATCATCTTTCATTAGCATAAATTTCGCAAATAACTCGAAATTTATAAAAATATAAATAAAATTTCACTAAACTTTTGAGTTTTTGAAACACTGTTTTTTACACTCTTTGGTTTTTCTATTTTGGGTTTTAGCGGGCGGCGGAACTCTATTTTATTTTTCACTTCATTGGAAAACTGAAGAACCGAATTTTGAACACAACCGTTTGAACTGCAAACTAGAAGTGATTCTTAAGTCAGAACTAAAATATCCGCAAACCCACAAAAATCCAAAGAGAAAAATTTCGGACATTCACTTTACATCCTATCTTCAGTTTGGATTTGTACGTCAACCAGTCGTTTCGATTCAATCAGCTCTAAAAAAAAAACGGAATATAAATTTTTTCGAAGAAAAATTCTAAAGCACAAAATTTCTGCTGAAAAATGTTCAAACAGGAAAAATAAATAATAATAATAACTTGTTTCGTGAAGATGCATTCCTTAAGTCTCAGTGGCTTGGCTTTCTGCTATGCAGGAGCCACCCACAGGATGCTCCTCTATTCAAAAGGGGACAAAAGGACCGAGGTCTCGTCGCGCCTTTCACGATCAAAAAATTAAGGAAATTCATGAAATGGGGTTATCTAGTGATAGTTCCAGATCGTCGACTCCAGCTCCAGCTCCTAGCGGCAGTGAACGACCATCATCTCCCAGGCAGTTGAGAGAGCGCATTGATAAACTAATGAAGCTAGTGATAAAGTTAAGAGTAAGTCTATCCTGAGCAATAGTTACTCGCTCCGCAGCAAGGAGGTAATCAAACCCGACATGGATGCTCCAAAATCTGCGGCACTTCCCCAATGGGCGTCGACGGTTCAAATTAATTCGGAGCAACCTTCAACCTCCCGACAAGCAAGGGAACGGCAATTTCAGCTCGTTCAGGCCAACAAGGGACTGGCGGGTAAGACGAACTGTGACGGAAAAACTTGCTCTCCAGCAAAGCGTTGAGCAAGTTAAGCTCGGCACAAATTATGGACGCCATTGAGTCCACAGCACTTCCACAATGGAGAGGAGCCGCTCCTGGGGAACTCTTTCAAAATCCCCAGCCGTGATGGCAGACCGTCCAGAAGAGGTCGTCTAGTAAGAGGCGTGCCCCTGTTGTGGACGCAATGTGTACAAAGGCCAAAACCAGCAAACCGTATAATACAAATAGGTTTGCGGCCCTTGATATGGATGTTCTGCCGCAAAATATAGATGTTTTGGAAGATGTTGAGGAGAGGGTTGCTGTCTCCCAGCTGGCAGCTAGCCCGTCTCCTATCGCTCTGGCCAAGCCAAAGCCGATCACAGTGCCAAATGTTAACAACGTAGAGGCGATGGAGAATGAGCTCCTCCAGGTGGTCGAAGATGATGGCTTCGAGCTTCGCATTGCTCGTTCAGGTGACCTACGTATTTAAGCTAAGGATTCCTCTACTCACCGTATCATAACCAGGTTTTTGACGGAAAAGAATGTTATTTATTCTCATTTCTGTCTTAAGGAGGACAGGCCGTTCAGGATGGTTATCAAGAATTTGTCCAGAACCACGCTGAGGAACTTTATTATGGATGAGTTCTCTAAATTGGGGCATACGATAGTTAATCTGTATAACCCCCCGACCCGTGCCCGGCGCCAAGGGAGTCAGGATGTAGTCACTGAGCAGGCCAGACAAAATGTCTGGTTCGTTGATCTCAAGCATGCTGTAAACAACAGGGAGGCTCTGTTAATATCTAAGTTGGGTAGGCACCGAGTAATGGTGGAGCCCAAAAAGGACGCAAATAGACTTAAGCAATGTTTTAGGTGTTTAGGCTTCCATCACACAAAGAACTATTGTTTCAAGCCGCCTGTTTGCGGTAGATGTGCCGAGGACCATTGGACGGGATCGGAGAACTGCAGGGCTTTAGTTGCAGCTGACCTCTGCAGTGCCAATTGTGGTGACAATCATGCTGCATATGATAAAAAATGCCACATTTATGCTTCCTAAGGTGATGCAGTAGCCTCATAATTCTACACGGTCTGAAAATAATGGGCAGTCTACGGTGCCCTCGGCTATGCTGCAGTCTGGGGTCTCTTATGCCAGTAAGACAACAATTCTCCTGGATTTAAGCAGGCAGCCTATTACTTGCACGATGATTTCCCGTTGTTAGGAAGCAGTGGTAGGACTAGCAATGCCCAGCAGCCTCCCAACGATGTCCCTGATTGGGATATGACAAGGGTAGTGACTATGCTTCTTTCCCTAAAGAACTCTGTGGAACAGTTGGCCGCCTCCTTAACCACGATCTCGCTGGTGATGCGAGATTTACAAGCTGGAATGAATATCGCTCATTTGAATCATTAAGGTGGGCATATGGAATGCCAGAAGTCTCCTTGCCGATCGGGAGGAGCTTCTGGTGAACCTCTCTGGGCACAGCATTGATATAATGCTGGTGTCTGAGACTCACCTTAAGCACGGGGAGTACATAAGCTTTCCAGGATACAGTTTACACAGGGCGGACTTCCCGGGTGCGATTTCTAGGGGCGGAGCAGCTATTCTAGTTAAGCACGGCCTGACTTGTTTCCAGAAAAGCCCGATACGATTGGGACTGCTACAGATGGCGAGGATTGTGCTCAGCACTGACATGGGTGAACTGGATGTGGCTGCGGTTTACTTGCCGCCTCGTCCTGCCTGCACATGTAATGGCTTTGAGGCCATGTTAAACATTTGTAGAGACAAAGCCATTATCGGAGGTGATTTTAATGCTAACCATCGCAGATGGGGCTTTAAAAGGTCGAGGCCGATGATGGTATCGAAAGAAGTCAAATCTGGTAGAATGAAGAACGTGGCCTTCAAGTCAAACAGGGAAACGAAGCATTTTTTTGTGATGGTGGTGACGCCATGGATAGATTGTATCGTAAATGGCGATTCTACAGGGCGGACGCCTTTTAATCCTTCATACGGACGGATGAAATTTTTTGCCGCGCCTGTGTCTATTAAGAGCCTCATATCTTTCCCCGCTACTCTTCGTCGGATGACGGGTAGCAGGGATTTTCCCCTAAAAAATTGATAACGTCCGAATCATATTTTTGAATTGCGTCGTCATCGATTTCTGTAGCCGCATTCGAGGCTGCGGCTGTGTATTTTTCCTCGGTACCGCCTGCACTCTGAACGACGTGGTTGACCCTCTGTCTTTTAACGGGGCCTGAACGACCGGACGTAGCTGGCCTCCCGCTTTGGTGAGCCGGTGTCTGAGTCGGCTGCCTGAACCTAGAAAGGGATGGATCTACCTCCATGGGTTTTTGAGTATTATTCTGCGGTGCAGAATGTACCTGGGCTTTGTGCTGCTTGGTGTAGTGCGGATTCTTACCAGAATTTGTCTGGTAATTGGTATACGCGGCAGCTTGCTGGCGCTCTTGCGCCTTCGGATATTGTTTCCTATCCCTATCTTCCTGGTTCTTTGCAAATGAAGTCGCAAATGCGTACCTGTCATGGTTTGACTCTACTTCTTGTGCCAGAGCGAGTGCTGATGGCATGTCTTTCGGCTTCGCGGAGAAGAGGACGTCCGTGAGATTACGTCTTAGCCCCGAGATAAATACTCGGAGGGCGTCATCCCGGAATTTGTCGCATAAGACTTTTGCCTCTGAGGCAGCGTATGACATAGCGACTTTGTTCGTGAGGAGAGTGAGTTTCTTTTCAACCTCATCGTAATATTGTAAGAGGGTGAGATTTCCCTGCCTAAGGGTGCCCATCTCCTGCTCGATAACATGTATCGGCCGCTTTTCACTGTATGTGAAATCTAAGCGATTTATAATCGCATCAAAATTCAGCACTGTGCCAAATGAAGACAGTACAGCATCAGCAGGGCCCCTTATCTTACTTCTAATGATAACAACCGCCTGATAATGGCGCGAGCTATCACCAAAGTCTTTGAAAATGCGGTATGCCGCTTTTGCCGCTTGCCGCCAGGAAACATATGTTTCTTGTGACCCAGTGAACTCGGGCAAGCATTTGACCGCGTCAAGCGGTTCGTTGCATACTACGTTGCCTTTAATGTCTATAGGCTCGAAAGTCTGTATCTGAGGGGTTTGGGCAGCGGCGGGCGTAATTTCTGCCGCTGCCAGCCGATCAGACAAATTTTTTATAGTCAAGCGCAATTCGTTTTCTCTGCGCAGGTCTTCACCAGCCTTTTCTTGTAAAGCATTGGCAACGGCTGCCTGGATAACAGCGTTTAGCTGCTCTGCGTTTAAGGCCATATTTGTGTCCGAAGGGGTACTAGTGGTTGCTTGTATTGGTGTGGAAGCAGTTGGCAGCTTCTCAATGTCCGACTCTGAGTCGCTATCTGGCCTCTTGTCCCTATAAGTAAGGAATGGGGAGCTCATATGGAGCTGTGAACCATCTAGTTATATTCCACAAAAATTAATCTAAAAATAAGCTGCATGCCCATAGAGACGACTGGCCTGCGAGGGGTTTGCGGGGGCTAAGTCGCCGCTTCAGCAGCGTCGGACGAAAATTCGCCGAACTCAGCCACTGCCTTGCTCAGCAGCGGCAATGAGAGGGGTGCGCGGGGACCGGGTCTCCGCTATAGCAAGCGAAGTAGCGAAGCTAAACAAAGTTTGGGATACAAACGTCGCGGTGTCGGGTTCGTATGTCGGTGTGGGGTGGGGTGCAAGATTGTTGCATAAACAAAGCTGAGCAGCCGAATAAAGTTGCGACGCAAATACAAAGACTTATTTTTTATGCGGGCAAAAAAGAATACAGTGAGACAAAAATGTTAAATTTAATGCCTATAATTTAATGAGACGGTTCCGTCGACAAAAAATTATATAAATGAATTAATAATTTATTTATTTCTCGGTGGCGCCCTTGCGCTGAGGCCGAGACGTTTAATATTATATTTGAGTTATATAAGCGGCCGTTCGGCACTGAGATTTTAAATGCAAACAACACACAGAAATAAATACAACAATAGTGAGAACAATGCGTATAGTTGTACGTTTAATTATTTAATTTATTTAATTTCACAACGCCACCAAATAATGAGTATGTCAAAACACAAATTTATAGGAGCAGATCTGCAGAAAATATTTTGGCAGCGATATAATCTTTTTTTATTGAAATTTAAATGCCAATGCAGATGTCGGAGGGTACAGGGACTGAAGTGCTCACTTACATGATCCCGTCCATATTGTTATGGGTATTTTTACGTTGAGCGCCAATTATAACAAGTGTGAGGGACAGCGTCTTCCGTAACGTGGCTGGCCGGCTGTCCGTAGGATCCTCAGGATGAAATGCGAAGACAATTATAACAAGTGTGAAGGACGGCGTCCACCGAAGCGTTGTTGGCCGGTTGGCCGTAGATATCCCAATGATGATTAGGGAGATTAGGTTGGGAGGATGACTGTCCTCCTTTTACCTTCTGGCCTAGGGACTCAGATAGGTGTTGGAATAATAAAGTATTAACGACAGATTGTCGGAGTTAATTTTATGAGCGAAGGCTCTTTATTCAATGAATGTAAAATCAGAACTGAAACTTAAGGCTGTGACGGTCTGCCGCCCAATTTGCCAGATAGCTCAGGGACGGCCAGAGTCCGCCTAGTAGTCCAAGTGGTAGCTGTAAGAGATATTCCCCCGAGTCCCAGTAAGAACAGGTGAAGAGAATTAGGTGACTTAAGTAGGTTTCCGTTTATTCAATGCTTAAAGTACAGAGTTAACTATCGGGATCTCGGGTGCGCTGCAGCCTGGTCTCGGTCGTCTCGGCTTCTCGCGTCAGGGTCGTCTCCGTCCCGGCGATCGCGGCTCGCCCCGGACTCGGAAGTCTTCAGAGAGAGAAGCGGGCGGACTCGTAAGTCTTCAAAGAGAGAATGCGCGGCGGACTCGTAAGTCTTCAGTTTGCGAGAGAGAGGGTGGCGGACTCGTAAGTCTTCAAAGAGCGAATGCGCGGCGGACTCGTAAGTCTTCGGTTTGCGAGAGAGAGAAGGGGAGGGGGGGGCGGACTCGTAAGTCTTCACCGAGAGAGAGAGGGCGGGCGGGCGGACTCGTAAGTCTTCACCGAGAGAGAGAGAGGGGCGGACTCGTAAGTCTTCACCGAGAGAGAGAGGGGGCGGGCGGACTCGTAAGTCTTCACCGAGAGAGAGAGAGGGGCGGACTCGTAAGTCTTCGGGGGGAAAAGAATCCGGCGGGCCGAATTCGTTGTCGCGACTCTCAAGTCTTTCGACAATGTATGGGCAACCGGAATCCTCGGATTCCAGTCGCCTACCCAAAAGTGACTTCGCTGCTGACTACAAGGAGTGTTACCGCTCCCGATCGCCGTCGGCCGCTAAGTGCCTTTCCTAGGCCAGCCGCGCTCCTTATATAGCGGGCCGCGGCTTCCAGTGTGCCCGCCGCGATCGGTTGCTTCTTCTTCTTCTTTGGTGTGCCCGTAGCCGCTAGTACGGCCCTTTATCGGCGCGCGCGCGCGCATCTGCTTCAAATTTAATTTAATTCATTCTTAATTCATATTTATTTCTCGCTTGATTATTTACATTCCCTTTTGTGCGCGGCACGCGTCACACTCCCCCCTCCTTTCAATCGTGGCGCATAACCGCCACATGATTCCCCCGGTTGGAGACCACTCTCCATACCACGCCTCCGTCCTCCTGCAGCCAGCTCTTCTGCCGCCCGTAACGTTTCCTGGCCAGCCACTCCTTGATCGCTGCCACTCCTGCCTCGGAAATGACCGCCCCGGCCGGCACAGTCCAGCCCCATTCATTTTCCTCCACCGGGTGCAGTTCGATGACGTCCTGGTCCGGCGACGGTGGCCGTGGTACCCAGGGTGGTAGGCCTTTCTCCTCCTGTTCTTCCGACGGCCGGCTGGGCCTCCTCGGGCCTGCCACCAGGGACTTGACCGCCCTCGGCTGAGCGGGTGCCGTCGCCCCCGAGGTGGTCGCCCCCTGCCCTCCGATCTCCACCTGCCGTGGGACATGCGCCATTTGCCGCCTGCCGTCGCCTCCATGGCTCGCAGCTAATCCGGTCTTCGCGGTCTCTGCCGGTGCTACGCCTATCTTCCTGCCCATCACCGCCGGCTCCATTCGCTCCCTCCCTGCTACCGGGATCGCTGCTGCCTCCACCAGCTTGGCCCGCGTCGCCGCTGCTGCCGCCGCCACGTGCCGCTGCCTGACCTTCGCCGTGCTCTCCTCGTCTATCCCTACTTCTTCCAGCTCTTTCGTAGATATCGATGCCTCGTGATCGGGTTCTCGCGATACTTCCCCGTACGGTTTCGTGACTCCAATGTGTTCTACTTCCATTGCCTCGTTGTCGCTGCTCCCTGCCTCCTTTACCTCCAGCCTCCGATTCCTTGCCGCGATTTGGCACCCGTCGTACGTCACGTCTTCCCTCGGGTCAGGCACTTGATGCGTGGCCTGAGCTGCCAAATTTAGTTGCTCAGGCCTTGGTGGGTTGCCACAATTGCGTGCTGCATGCCCTGTGCCACCGCCTCTAAAGCACACCTCTTGCTCTATATGTTGTTGCCTTGGCCGTATTGCGCCCTCCGTTGCTTCGATCTCCTCTACTTCCTCGGCCAATTCCAGAAACTCCGTTAATGTGCTAAATCCGTTCCTCCGTGTGTATTTTTGCTCCTGCAATTTTTGTACACCCTGTCCAATTTTTCGCGCTCGGATAGCTTCGTGAATCGCATCAGCTTCCGTAATTCGGTTGCGTATTCTCTAACTGGCTCGTTTTCCCGTTGTCTCATCTGCGCAATCTGTTGCTCCACCTGTTCCTCATACCTCCGTGGCAGGAAGTACTCCAGTAATTCCTCCTTTAGCTGATCCCAGGTCCTGATCTCCGTTGGCGTGGTGTTCCACCAATCCGCTGCGAGTCCTTCCAGAATGAATGGCATGGTTTGGATTAACTGGTCCATTGCCATTCCGTACCCTCTGGCCCACTGTTCTATCTTCTCCAAGAACTCTAGTGGGTTTGATGTTCCCTGGTACCTTATCCCCCATCCTCGCACTCGGTCGATAATCTCTACTTCCACCTTCCTTCTCGGTTCCTCCATCCTGGACATGTTCTCCTGGTCTCGGGTTTCTCTTACTACCACTCTTCCTGCTCGGGTGCCAATGTGACGGTCTGCCGCCCAATTTGCCAGATAGCTCAGGGACGGCCAGAGTCCGCCTAGTAGTCCAAGTGGTAGCTGTAAGAGATATTCCCCCGAGTCCCAGTAAGAACAGGTGAAGAGAATTAGGTGACTTAAGTAGGTTTCCGTTTATTCAATGCTTAAAGTACAGAGTTAACTATCGGGATCTCGGGTGCGCTGCAGCCTGGTCTCGGTCGTCTCGGCTTCTCGCGTCAGGGTCGTCTCCGTCCCGGCGATCGCGGCTCGCCCCGGACTCGGAAGTCTTCAGAGAGAGAAGCGGGCGGACTCGTAAGTCTTCAAAGAGAGAATGCGCGGCGGACTCGTAAGTCTTCAGTTTGCGAGAGAGAGGGTGGCGGACTCGTAAGTCTTCAAAGAGCGAATGCGCGGCGGACTCGTAAGTCTTCGGTTTGCGAGAGAGAGAAGGGGGGGGGGGCGGACTCGTAAGTCTTCACCGAGAGAGAGAGGGCGGGCGGGCGGACTCGTAAGTCTTCACCGAGAGAGAGAGAGGGGCGGACTCGTAAGTCTTCACCGAGAGAGAGAGGGGGCGGGCGGACTCGTAAGTCTTCACCGAGAGAGAGAGAGGGGCGGACTCGTAAGTCTTCGGGGGGAAAAGAATCCGGCGGGCCGAATTCGTTGTCGCGACTCTCAAGTCTTTCGACAATGTATGGGCAACCGAAATCCTCGGATTCCAGTCGCCTACCCAAAAGTGACTTCGCTGCTGACTACAAGGAGTGTTACCGCTCCCGATCGCCGTCGGCCGCTAAGTGCCTTTCCTAGGCCAGCCGCGCTCCTTATATAGCGGGCCGCGGCTTCCAGTGTGCCCGCCGCGATCGGTTGCTTCTTCTTCTTCTTTGGTGTGCCCGTAGCCGCTAGTACGGCCCTTTATCGGCGCGCGCGCGCGCATCTGCTTCAAATTTAATTTAATTCATTCTTAACTCATATTTATTTCTCGCTTGATTATTTACATTCCCTTTTGTGCGCGGCACGCGTCACAAGGCTAACAAAAGAGAGAATCATAGCGGCCGCTCCAATGGGTAGCGGTTGCCGGCTATGCACGAGCTTCCGGCCAGACGCTGTGTCAGCAATTTGGCCGGAGCGAGCCATCGGACGATCGGTCGTTGCCGTCGCCCGGTTAACTTAGTTAACTTGCATGAATAAAAGCTCTCTTGTGAGGTAGAACTCTTACTGACTTTATTAATGAAAACTTAACAGTATATATAGGTAAAAAATAGTTATGTCCGCCATCTATGCATATTCGCTTGACCTGGTAACGACAAATGCATGTGGCTGCGACTGAAGAATAATTATGTCGTATTCTAAATGTTATTGCTTATGATGAAATGCTGCCGTGACTGAACTGGACCTACTGCAACCCGAGTGATTGCAAGGGGCGGGATGTTTAGGTGAGGGGCTCACTGTGCCGCCTTGGCTCACCAAACTTTAAGAGCGCACCCGCGCTAATCTCTGTTGCTCAAGTCCTCGGGTTTGCCGTCGCTGCTCCCGATCTCGCGCTCCGCTTTCCGCCACTCGGGCCCGCTCCCGTACTGTTAAGCTCAACTTATCGGTCGGGAGCGCGGCCCTTATGTAAAGTTAAATTAGTTCAATGTATGACGCTGAATCAAATACATGTGACTGTCCCCTTGAAGTTTACTATGACGCCCCCGACTCCATTCTTTTGTTCTGCGAAGTGAGATTTTCCTGGGTACCAGCTACGTTTCTCCAACTCCAATTCCTGGCTATCTTTGGCGACAGAAGCGCCCCCCTACACAGAGGGGTTCAGACATTGCCCATCCGTATAAATTATAATTATAATTATCAGCATCCACATACTCAAATATTCTGATTCCTTTGTAGAATCAAAATCTTTAAGATATTTGAGATTTTCTTTTGTGTATCTATGGCTACATTGGACTAGATTCCAAACTTGAACTGCATGGCGATAATCACCTTCAGAGCATTCTGAGCCGTTAATTTTCTATAAAATGAGCTCCTTGGTGGGAGAGAACGGTCAGAAAGTTTCTGCTCAGAATCTAAGTTTTCATAAGGGAATACGCCTTTCCTACGAAGACAAGAAAAATCTGTGATATTCGGAAATTGATTTCGAAGAACTTTGAAATCCCCTTCATTTTAATTTCCTGCAAGTGTATCTAGGGTAGAGGGCATAAAACGAAAAGTATCTAAAAATCTCATCTCCATCTTATTTTTTCCTATAGAAATAAATTTAGATATAGAGATGTATAATTCCTTGTTCAAAGAAATTATTTTAATTTCTCCCTCAATCTCCCCAAGTTCTTTCACAAATAAGTGAGAATTGTACTTGGAAAAATTGTGGAAGAAAACTGGGATAAAATCTCCCGTCTTATATTTAAGGTTGCATTTACTATGTGCTGCACCTCGAAATTTACCTTTAAAATGACAGGGATCTCTTACCCTGTCATTACCTAAAATTCCCTTGCATATATGACAATTAAGGGCCTCATGAAAATCATAAGAGTCCTGTGGACTCATTTGAAGGGGGACTATATGATTCATGTATTTTTCATGTATAGCGGACAAATCGGACGTTAGAGTTGAGAAAAGTGCGCCAGACATTTGATCCTGTCTTTAATACAAATTTTTCTAGGGAGGGGTCAAATGAACACTTAATACATACACACAATATAATAGGGAAGGTTATTGGTACATGCTTATTCACTATTTGCGTTTTTTCACTTACATGTATAGTTGTGGGCTCGAGTATGCACTCAAAGTCTGCATACGAGGCGAGGGGTACCTCCAGCTGTCTATGCGTGTTTTTGAACGATAGCTCTGTTTCCTTCAACGGTTCACTTACCATATTGCTGCATCGTTCGTCGTGTCGCTGAGCCCTCTCTCCTCACTCGTTGAGAAGGAAAGTCACTTGTTGCAGAACCAACGTTTGATTCCATTTTTTCCCAATTAAGAACATAATAGTCTATAAAGAAATATTTAATTTGAATTAGTATATATTTTAATTATTATTATTATTTTATTTATTTTTTTATTTATTTTTTGTAAGTTATTTGTGCTTACATTGAAATATGTTTAATCCATACATAATGTCCATGGATTTCGGGGGTTGGTCCATCTATGAAAAGTAAATCCATTTTTTATTTGGATTTTATATCCACACCGTAAGCACTGCATCGTTCACCCTTATCCTTCGGGTTGAATGCAGACACAATTGCCCACTTGAAGCAGAACTCATCCTTGTTGTGTACGTTTATACACGCTCTGCGGGCTTTGAAGGACTTTGGGAGCTCAAAATATTCAGATCCTTTCAGAGGAACACATTTTAGCATGTTCATCTCTACTCTTAGGATCTTTGTAAGAGTACATCCACTGTTTTTCTCTTGGAACTCACTCATTTTCACGATTATACTTTCCACATGGGAAATGTATAATTTGGGTAAATTTGTTCCCATCGAAAGTAGAGTCATCTTACTCTGGAACGATTTTATTTTCGTGAAAGGTGTATCATCTTTCATTAGCATAAATTTCGCAAATAACTCGAAATTTATAAAAATATAAATAAAATTTCACTAAACTTTTGAGTTTTTGAAACACTGTTTTTTACACTCTTTGGTTTTTCTATTTTGGGTTTTAGCGGGCGGCGGAACTCTATTTTATTTTTCACTTCATTGGAAAACTGAAGAACCGAATTTTGAACACAACCGTTTGAACTGCAAACTAGAAGTGATTCTTAAGTCAGAACTAAAATATCCGCAAACCCACAAAAATCCAAAGAGAAAAATTTCGGACATTCACTTTACATCCTATCTTCAGTTTGGATTTGTACGTCAACCAGTCGTTTCGATTCAATCAGCTCTAAAAAAAAAACGGAATATAAATTTTTTCGAAGAAAAAATTCTAAAGCACAAAATTTCTGCTGAAAAATGTTCAAACAGGAAAAATAAATAATAATAATAACTTGTTTCGTGAAGATGCATTCCTTAAGTCTCAGTGGCTTGGCTTTCTGCTATGCAGGAGCCACCCACAGGATGCTCCTCTATTCAAAAGGGGACAAAAGGACCGAGGTCTCGTCGCGCCTTTCACGATCAAAAAATTAAGGAAATTCATGAAATGGGGTTATCTAGTGATAGTTCCAGATCGTCGACTCCAGCTCCAGCTCCTAGCGGCAGTGAACGACCATCATCTCCCAGGCAGTTGAGAGAGCGCATTGATAAACTAATGAAGCTAGTGATAAAGTTAAGAGTAAGTCTATCCTGAGCAATAGTTACTCGCTCCGCAGCAAGGAGGTAATCAAACCCGACATGGATGCTCCAAAATCTGCGGCACTTCCCCAATGGGCGTCGACGGTTCAAATTAATTCGGAGCAACCTTCAACCTCCCGACAAGCAAGGGAACGGCAATTTCAGCTCGTTCAGGCCAACAAGGGACTGGCGGGTAAGACGAACTGTGACGGAAAAACTTGCTCTCCAGCAAAGCGTTGAGCAAGTTAAGCTCGGCACAAATTATGGACGCCATTGAGTCCACAGCACTTCCACAATGGAGAGGAGCCGCTCCTGGGGAACTCTTTCAAAATCCCCAGCCGTGATGGCAGACCGTCCAGAAGAGGTCGTCTAGTAAGAGGCGTGCCCCTGTTGTGGACGCAATGTGTACAAAGGCCAAAACCAGCAAACCGTATAATACAAATAGGTTTGCGGCCCTTGATATGGATGTTCTGCCGCAAAATATAGATGTTTTGGAAGATGTTGAGGAGAGGGTTGCTGTCTCCCAGCTGGCAGCTAGCCCGTCTCCTATCGCTCTGGCCAAGCCAAAGCCGATCACAGTGCCAAATGTTAACAACGTAGAGGCGATGGAGAATGAGCTCCTCCAGGTGGTCGAAGATGATGGCTTCGAGCTTCGCATTGCTCGTTCAGGTGACCTACGTATTTAAGCTAAGGATTCCTCTACTCACCGTATCATAACGAGGTTTTTGACGGAAAAGAATGTTATTTATTCTCATTTCTGTCTTAAGGAGGACAGGCCGTTCAGGATGGTTATCAAGAATTTGTCCAGAACCACGCTGAGGAACTTTATTATGGATGAGTTCTCTAAATTGGGGCATACGATAGTTAATCTGTATAACCCCCCGACCCGTGCCCGGCGCCAAGGGAGTCAGGATGTAGTCACTGAGCAGGCCAGACAAAATGTCTGGTTCGTTGATCTCAAGCATGCTGTAAACAACAGGGAGGCTCTGTTAATATCTAAGTTGGGTAGGCACCGAGTAATGGTGGAGCCCAAAAAGGACGCAAATAGACTTAAGCAATGTTTTAGGTGTTTTGGCTTCCATCACACAAAGAACTATTGTTTCAAGCCGCCTGTTTGCGGTAGATGTGCCGAGGACCATTGGACGGGATCGGAGAACTGCAGGGCTTTAGTTGCAGCTGACCTCTGCAGTGCCAATTGTGGTGACAATCATGCTGCATATGATAAAAAATGCCACATTTATGCTTCCTAAGGTGATGCAGTAGCCTCATAATTCTACACGGTCTGAAAATAATGGGCAGTCTACGGTGGCCTCGGCTATGCTGCAGTCTGGGGTCTCTTATGCCAGTAAGACAAGAGCGCAGCAGTTCCAGCCTACTTCAAATCTGGGAGTCAGAAACAATTCTCCTGGATTTAAGCAGGCAGCCTATTACTTGCACGATGATTTCCCGTTGTTAGGAAGCAGTGGTAGGACTAGCAATGCCCAGCAGCCTCCCAACGATGTCCCTGATTGGGATATGACAAGGGTAATGACTATGCTTCTTTCCCTAAAGAACTCTGTGGAACAGTTGGCCGCCTCCTTAACCACGATCTCGCTGGTAATGCGAGATTTACAAGCTGGAATGAATATCGCTCATTTGAATCATTAAGGTGGGCATATGGAATGCCAAAAGTCTCCTTGCCGATCGGGAGGAGCTTCTGGTGTACCTCTCTGGGCACAGCATTGATATAATGCTGGTGTCTGAGACTCACCTTAAGCACGGAGAGTACATAAGCTTTCCAGGATACAGTTTACACAGGGCGGACTTCCCGGGTGCGATTTCTAGGGGCGGAGCAGCTATTCTAGTTAAGCACGGCCTGACTTGTTTCCAGAAAAGCCCGATACGAGGATTGTGCTCAGCACTGACATGGGTGAACTGGATGTGGCTGCGGTTTACTTGCCGCCTCATCCTGCCTGCACATGTAATGGCTTTGAGGCCATGTTAAACATTTGTAGAGACAAAGCCATTATCGGAGGTGATTTTAATGCTAACCATCGCAGATGGGGCAGTGTCAGAGCGGACCCACCTTTTTCCCCTGTAATGGCGGAACTCCCTCTGCTTTGGATTTCGCACTCTTAAAAGGTCTTCAAGGCATTGGCTGACTATTGAAGACTCCTTTGAGCTCAGCTCGGATCACATACCGCTTATTGTCAGTCTCCACCTCCCAGGAAGCTTCACTGTGCCTAGGAAGCTGCTCCGACATCAGGTCTTTCCAGAGGACGCTGGATGGCTCCATTCACCTCAATATGAAGATATGCACTGCGGGGGATCTGGATGATGCTGCACTTCTGCTGGAGTCTAAAATCTGGGAAGCATCAGAGCATGCGGCGCCTCCCTCAGGTATTCACCCCAGGAGAGCCTGCTCTCCACTACCACCGGAAGTTAGTGCTCTTCTGGCGATGAAACACTGACTTAGGAGGGAGTATGGCAGAGCCCACGACCCAAGGACTTTGCGTGTCTTCCGCAGGCTGGGAAATTAAGTCCGGAAGTTGCTCAACCAACTGAGGGAGGAGTTGTTGGACAAGGAGCTGGAGGAGGCTACTCCAGATAAGGATTCCGACTTCGCGCTGTGGAGAATCGCGGGCAGAAGTAAGAGGCAAGCCACCCCCAAATACCCGGTGAAGAAAGCGAATGGGACTTGGGCCAAGTCTCCGCTTGAACGTGCCGAGGCGTTTGCCGAGAGTTTGGAGGAGCGGTTCACTCCATTCGAAACTGCGTCGAGGGCGAGAGTCTAAAAGGTTCATGCAGCACAAGAGGAACCTCACCAGATGACGCCTTCAATGCCCCCAATCCGGCTGCCTGAAGTCCAGGCCAAGATAAGGAAGCTAAAGCACCGGAAGTCGCCAGGAGCGGATGGCATTTCCAGCCGAGTAGCAAAACTCCTTCCGGAGAAGGCTCTCCTTTTCGTGGTCCTGCTGTTCAACGCTGCACTCAGGCTGGGACATTTCCCGAAAAGCTGGAAGCTTGCAAATGTTGTAATGATACACAAAAAGGGCAAGGACTCGAAGGATGTGGACAATTATAGGCCGATTAGCCTCCTGTTGACCTTTGCTAACGTCTATGAACGGTGCATTCTGGAAAGATTGCAAAGGATACCAGAAGTCACACAAGCGATCCCCAGGCACCAATTCGGCTTTTTCAAAGGATATGGCACCACCGAGCAACTTCACAGTGAAGTGGACTTCGTCGTCGATGGATTTCAAAGAAGGCAATATACGGTGGATGCCTTCCTGGACATCCAGCAGGCCTTTGATAGGGTCTGACACCGAGGGCTCCTATCAAAGGTCAAGGAACTTCTGCCTCTTCAACTGTTCGAGTTAGTCAGAAGCTACCTCAGCGCTCGAACCTTCCAAGTGGTGCAGGATGGAGTAGCCTCAATTACCAGGAGGATAGCTGCCGGAGTTCCACAAGGTAGTGTACTGGGCCCTACACTATATAACTTGTTTGCGCACGATGCCCCACTTCATCTGAGGTCAAGAAGCGTGTGTGTAGCGGCATATACAGACGACACTGCAATCCTCGCAAAGTCTAGCTGCGTCTACAGTGTCACGGACAAACTTCAGATACTTCTAAAGAGGTTTGAGAACTGGGCCTGTAGATGGAATGTGGCCATCAACACAGACAAGTGAGCGGTGGTCACATTCGCCTTGAGGAGAGACACATGTCCAGGGGTCTTTTTTCATGGTCAGCTGTTGCAGCAACGCGAGGAGCACACATACCTGGGACTGGTCCTGGACAAGAGGCTGACGTTCGCGTCGCACATCAAAAAGACAAGGGCCAAGTTGGAAAACACTGCCAGGCGTCTAAACTGGCTAGCTTGCCCGAAGTCGAAGCTGAGTCTTAGGTGCAAGACTCGCCTCTACCAGTCCCTGCTAGCCCCGATTTGGCACTATGGAGTGGATCCAAGTCTTCCAGGCTAAATTCCTTAGGCGAATCACTGGAGCGCAGTGGTCTCTAAGGAATGCTGACATACGAAGAGAATTTAAAGTCCCTGCAATAGGAGATTATATAAACACCCTAGCTGCCAGACACAGAACCAGACTCTGGAGTCACCCAAACCCGCTGGTCAGGAGGATGGGAAGGACTAGGACCAGGAGACGCGTGAAGAGGGTCATAATCCGGGAACTGCCATCCCGGAGTATGAACTAATTTTTAATTAATATTGTTACATATTCGCTACATAAAATTGTTAAATAATAATAGATATGTAGTCAAATAAGTTTAGCAGCAAACTTGCATACAACCAAATAAACAAAAAAAAAAACATCCTATCTTAACCTTTCCTTCCTTTTTGAGATATGTCTCAACTTGTTTAAGAATCCATATGCAGTTGGAATGAGTGTCAGAAAAATCTGATTGTTTAGACGAGTAGAGTGAGGTTTTTCCGTTACGAAATCAACGCCCTTCTTCAATTGCATCTCCATCCCTTTTTTAGGAAAGGATCGTGGGTCCCCCGCCCACCTACGTTTCAAGATCGTTGCGGTGCGGTGACGGGGACGCTACGCAAACGTGATCGGTCCCCGTCCCTTTTTAAGTGAGGGTCATGGGTGAAAGAGCACGTGTGCTCAAGAATCACACACCTTTCCCCGTCACTTTTTAAGTGAGGGTCGTGGGAAAGTGCACCTGCGGTCCAGGATCGCACACGTGTTCATATCCTTGTCGGAGCCTTTGTAGACTTGTTATCTCAAGTACCATTTTAGATGCACTGACCCTAATTAATTGCATCTTTATTACCCCTTCCTATTGACAGGTTGACATCTAACCCCAATTAATTGCATTTTTATTACCTAAATCTTGACAGCTAACCCATTAATTAACAACCTGCGGCGGGCTCTCAACAGCAGCCGCCGTTGACACTGCCTACGACCTCAGAATTAAATCCCAGAATTCTGAGGTCAAGTGCTAGGAAGGAGGCGGAATCTGAAGGTGCTGTGGGACTAAACGTTCCACCGCCTATTTCAATTTCGTCTTCTACGGGAGCACAAATTTTGACCCCCCATAGCCCCGTAAATTTAAATTTACCCCCGCAGGAACTACCGGCCAATATGGGCACTCCAGGCACTCCGTCTGTCTCCCCTCAAGCACTCATCGCTATCCCACCTACAAAACAGATATTTGTTTCGCGGCTCTCCCCTGGGCAAACATCTGAAGATGTAATTGCCTTTATACGAGCAAAGTCAGAGCTGAAAATTTTAAATTAAATTACGCTAGGGATATTTCATCTTTCAAAATAAAAGTTCCAAATGAATTCTTTGGCACGATATGCTCAACCAAATTCTGGCCTGAGTATGTTGTCGTCAAAGAATATGAAGCTAAGAAAAAGAAACGGCCTGTTGGGATAACTCTTCCTAATCCCGATCTGACCACAGTGCCCTCTACATCCTCCGATAGTTTTGCATTCGCCTTCCATGTTATTGTGTTCACAGAAACCTGGTTAAAGCCGGAGATTCTTAGCTCCGAAGTTTTCCCAGCTGCGTTCTCGATTTATCGGCTAGATCGGCTTATCAGGCGCGGGGGTGGGGTCCTAATAGCGGTCAACTCCACTCTCACGTCAGAATACCTTTAGAGGAAAACAACGAAGTTGTTTCCTCCATTGTCGGAACTGCCTATTTTTTGGAACCACCTTTCCGCCATTCGGATGGTTTCCAATATGCTTTCTGATAGAGATCATTTAGTAGTCTTGTATGATTTTAATATCCCTGGGGCTATTTGATCCCTAAATAGCTCCTCTAACACACTTCAATCCTCAACGCAATATGATTTTATTGCTGGCTTGTTTGACATTTCGCTGTCTCAAGTCAACCATGTACGAAATTCCTTAGAGCGCTTGCTTGATCTTTGTTTTGTCTCTGATCCGGCGAGTGTCAGTTTGGTGAGGTCGGCGCCGCTGACGCAACCTGAAGATCTCTATCATCCTACTTTCGATGTGACACTCGACATTGGTGCTGATATACTGAAGAAATCTGATAGACCAGCCAAAAGAGTTTACTGCTTTCGCAAATCTGATTTCGGCTGAATAATTTTATTTCGGACTTTAACTGGTCTGATTTGTACAAATGCACTGACATGGCTGACATGCCGTGGACATTTTTTACAATGCGATGAATTCATTCTGTGTTCCCTTATACTATGTGTTCCCTTATACTATCCCTCTATTTCAAATAAACCACCTTGGTTTACTAAAGAATTGAGTCGCTTGAAAAATGTAAAGTCAAGGCGGTACACGAAATTTAAAAAAACCGGTTCTCGTTCTGACCTCTTTAACTATTTATCGGCTCGGTCAAACTTCACCTTACTGAACGCACAGTGTTATAAAAACTATTTGACTCGATGCAGGGTCCAATTTTCTTAGGATCCTAAACAGTTTTATAATTTTGTTAATAAAATCTCTAGTTATCTGACTGGCAGGACGCAAAAAGTCCTCTTTAAAAATAATTTATCTAATGTTATCCAAGTCACCTCAGGTGTCCCGCAAGGGAGTCACCTGGGTCCTTTGTTGTTTACATTATTTATTAATGATCTGCCCGAAGTTTTGACAAATTCTAGAGTACTAATGTACGCTGATGATGTCAAGCTTTGTGTGCAATACAAGCACGTTGCTTACCGTCTGATTTACAAACAGATCTTGATAGCTTCCAAACCTCGTGCTGCATAAACCTACTAAACTTAAATGGCTCTAAATGTAAGCTTATGACATTCTCTCGTGTCGTTCCCAAGCTTGCAATTTACACGCTTAACTGCTGCTCTTTGGAAAGAATTAACTCAGTTGATGACTTGGGTGTCCGTCTGGATCCCAAACTTAACTTTATCGATCATATTTCGTGCATGGAGAATAAAGCCAGAGGTATGCTGGGATTTATTAAACGGTGGTCGAAAGAATTTGATGACCCCTATGTAACAAAAACTTTATATATTTCACTAGTTCGTCCTATCTTATAATATGGATCTTGCGTTTGGAGCCCCCAGTATGGGGTCCACAGTAAACGCATCGAATCGGTTCAAAAGAACTTTTTGCTTTTCGCTTTACGCGGCTTAAACTGGGATGTTGAACAGAGATTACCCTCCTATTATAGTAGACTTCTCCTAATTAACTTACCCTCCTTGGCTAATCGTAGAACTATGCTTGGTATTACCTTTATTTATAACCTTATTCACGGCGATGTGGAAAGTACTGACTTGTTAGGTCAGCTAAATTTCCACGTTCCCAGTAGAAATACTAGATCGTACATACCCTTAGTTTTGCGCCATTGTAGAACCTCCTATGAACTGCATGATCCCTTTAGAGTACTGTGTGCAAGTAATAATGATTTGTATTCGGTGATCTCACATGATGATAGTCTTCCTAAACTAAAAACTTTAATCCTTACCCACTTAGATCGCATGCACGCAAACACTCAGGCAGCTCGCAGGTAGTTTATTTCCTCGCATTCTTTTCTATATTTTCCATCGCGTGTACGAATACCTAACCCTAACAGGTACGTGCCTGGTTTCATAAGGGCCACTTGAGTGTACTGACCGTAGTGCATCAAAATCCATATGAAATTGCATTTTTATTACCCTTTTTGCCGAGGTTTTTATACTACTCTTGTTCGAAACGAATGTCGACAACGAAGATGGATGAAATCGGATCCAATGAAGAGTAACTTCCGAATCCGACCAGTATACTATTCGCTCTATTGGGACTTTTGCTAACGGTTTGATTCCCTGGCAGAGATCTGCGAGACGAATTGACTCACCCTAGTCTAACTTATTAAGCCAAAGTTCCTGCAATAGGATCTTTCTTTTGATTACAATGGGACTTAATAAACAGCTTGGATGTTAACGATAAAATGTTCCGTTTTGTCACTCGGAGACCCATGACCGAATTGTCAATCTTGAACTTGAAGGCATCTTCGCGAGCCAACCATGATATTCCTAACACCTTAATAGACTCTGAATTCGAAATAGGTATTGACTTAACTGTGCTCTCAGATGCAGTGACCTCAGGTGAGTTTGAAAACCACTTTGTAAATTCAAAACCTGCTGCTTAAAGAACCTGAGACACTTCAGACTTGATTGCCTGTAGCTCCTCTACGCATGCAGCACCAGTTAGCATGTCGTCGGTGTAAAAATTGGATCCAATTACATTGGCAGCTCTAGGGAATGAAAGTTTCGCAGATTCACTCAACATTTTTAAACACCGAATAGCCAAAAAAGGGCTGGTCCAGTACCATATGTACCAATGACGTGGCATGTATAACATCTTGAGTAAAAAGAGGAGAAATACTCTCTTCAGGAGGTAGCAACGCTAAACTGCTATCAGGCACTGTTTATCTGTGGAGCAGAATATGGTGTGATCGGTCACAAGCTCGACACTTTTTGTCTTTGCATTTTGACACAGTATAGCCTTTTCGCAGACAATTGATGCATAAGGAGGCAGACTTAACAAACTCATTACAGAGAGACGTCCAAACGGGCTTCTGTAGCGAATGATCTGCTACATTGCAATAGCTGCAAGTTTGCTGAGGCTTTCTGTTGGAGGAGGTACACGAAAATGAGCTACGATTATTTGCTGTTTAAAGATATTTTTTCATGCTTCGCCTTTGTCGATTCTTCCGCTGATAATTGCTGATATCGGCGATTTAACATTTTTTCAAAATCGGACCAAAGCGGCAATTTCTCATTATCGAGCTGTTCCTCCCATTTTTGTTTTGCCAAATATATCAACATGGCATTCGAAATCTTTGTGTCATCTATCGATAACAGAGAACCGTAAATCGACGAAACAGTGTCGTTAAGATTTCTCAAGGAGGATGCAGACTGATGCAATATTTTCGGAAGACTGAATAATGTTGAAATATCATTCATAAAGATGAGGCACTCGTTATCGTAAACCTTTTTTAAACTTGCCATTGCCTTTTCGTAATTGCTCTCGGTGACTTGGTAAACTTTAGTTGTTCCTAAAGCTTTATCAGAGAGACATGAAATTAAATGGTTAAAATTTTCGGTAACTGGAATGCTTGCATCTTTATGAACCAAAGTTTTGAAGAGGCTAATAAAGATTTTAAATTCCGAATAATTACCACCGAATTTTGGTAGTGCTAAATTCAGAAGACGAACACGAGTTAGTGCTACAGCAACTGCTCCCGGAGTATCGCTACTAGTTGCAGTCTGTAAGGCAGCTAATAGCACCATTAATTTTGCCTTCGTCACTTTACTAAGTTCTTCCAACTCTTCGCCGTAATCGTCGTTACTATCTAGGTTTCTATCTGTTCTTGCAATTGAGTTGTCTTATTAATTAACTCTTCCTCCAAAATCGAAATCGATCCCTGTTCTAACCGCTCGTTTAATCGGCGAATGGTTCTGACCCGATTTTGGAGCTTGCTTTTCAAATCCTCTAGAGGAGCTTTATTTTTCGTATCAGTGCTCATCTTTTAACTAATTAATTTAAATATTAGCTCAAGAATACTAATGGACGAAATAATTCAATCAGAACGACGACAAAATAATAATAATTAATAGTGACTTTCGAATCAACCGTATGAATTTATCAACAAAAATTCCATTTAATTTAATAAATAATTAATTTAAATGTTTTCTTCGAAACAATTATTTAAATTGAAAATCAAATCACGGAGTATCAATATTAATAGTGGGTGCAAGCGCCGCCAAAAAGAGTATACCCGCCAAAAAGAGGGTAGCGCGTCACTTGGCGATCCGCCAATCAAGATGACCAAGAAAAAGGTATACTCGCCAAAAACAGGGTAGCGCTTTGTTGTTTGTTTGGCTGTTCGCTAATCTGAGGGCGCCAAACGAAGAGGGCCGAACAACACCGGTGCACAAGCGAAAACGAAAACGAAAAGTTTCACCGCAGCAGCTGCTGGTATATAAGGCTATATGTATTGGTGCGCAAGCTTGGATTGCTTCCTAACTATTAAAGCTAGTTTCAACGAGAGAGAGGCGGAGGGGGGCGACACTGATTGCAGTATTACACACAATAAATAATAAATAAATGTTGCGTCCAAGAGCGGTTTAATTTTATGTGTATGTATGTGTATAAATTAATCATGCAAATCTAGATCTACTATATGGATACGGATGTGCCAAGAATTGAAGCGATGTGCAATATTTCAGCACAAGACAATAAACAATTAATTTGTCTCCAACTCAAGTCTTCAATTTTTTGCACACATACCTCTAATCCTGATATGTATATGTATAAATGTATATACTCCAATGTATATACTCCAACTTCAACGGTGGATCCCTCGGTGATGGCAGCAATTAGATGCAGGGCAAAGGATTTCGCGACCGACACTATTATTTGTTAATTGTATAAGTCACAATAAACGCGCCGCGGGCAACAATAATTGCTCAACTGGACTTTTACATATGTTGTATATATATGTATGTGTCACTGTCACTTTTATGTTGTTGCCACTTTTAATTGTTTAATTGTTTAATTGTTTAATTGTTGTTGTAATCTTGCCCACCCGGGGGCGCCATGAAATATTTAATTAGTTTATTAAATAAAACAGAAAAAAACTTGGTGAAAAGATAATTTTTTGGGCGAGAAAAACGAGAATAAAATGGACTTCGTCGATCGATTTCAATTTTACGAGCTCTATTTCACATTATAATAGCTCTTATGGACTAACTTAGCGAAGACGGAGCGAATTCGCAAAGAGAGCGGGGGAACTTTATTATGCTCCCGCCTTCGCCATAAACTAGATTACCCTAAACTTCAAATTTTTTTTATAAACAATTTACAAATATATAAACTCATCCAACAGACACTTTTCTCACTGGACCCGACGGCTGATGAATCTCTTTAAATTGCGTCCAGGTCTCCTTGGTAGATTTACACTTTTTGATGTGTGTTAGCTCACTCGTTTTGACTGTTAGCGTAATTGCGGTTAAGGCTTTTTCATCTTTTAGTTTGTAATTGGCGTCTTCTATTTTTTATTGCGAAATCACTGGCCATAGTTCTTGATGCACTAATACACTTTTCATCTGCACACGCCACGATTCATAATTGAAATTGCCCAACTTGTCTATATAATATGAAAGACTCATTTCTTATTGGTTTCTCTTTCTACACGTAAAAAAAAAAGAAAAACAGTTTAATTTTATTATTGACCATAAAACAATTAAAGTCTTTTTCACACAGTGATAATTGGCTTCTCTTAACACATGAGGGTTACTATTGCAAGGCTCATAACCTATTGATCTTAGATATCTAAGTGCGCCGCAAAAATAAGCAGATCAATTTATGTTCCATTTGGACTCCAAAAATAGAAGAAAGGAAAGTTTTATTTTAACATCTACTTAACTTTCATTAGGAGATAGGTAAATACAGATAAGGGTTGACCAAAGTAGTTTAATTTGTTTGTATTGCAAATTCCAACAAAGCTGGCGTTTGCGGCACCCTGAAATATATAAATTTAAATAATTTAAATTATCGCATTAACTTTTATTTATTTATAGAGTACAGAAGACGAGAGTAAAGTAATGATGCTACCCATTGAAACTACGGAATCGAACGAAATAAATGGTTCAACCAATGAGATTCGGCGCCGGAAACGATCGGTCATATATCAGGTATTTTCTTTCTCTTATTAGATTTTTTTTTTTTTAATTTTGTTACATGTAAGTTTCTGCAAGTCTTATTGAACTAGTTATCTATTATTATATGAACAATCTTAATCTGATATTATAACAACCATCATTAAAAAATTAGTTTATAAGCCGGGTGGGGAGATCCCGTATTGTGACCCTCTTCAGGCGACTCCGAGTTCTCGTTCGGGCAAGGGTTCTGGCCAGCGGGTTTGAATGTGTTAGGAGTCTTAATCTGTGTCTGGTAGCAAGAGAGTTGATGGAGTCACCTATTGCATCCTTACGGATGTCTGCATTCCTTATATACCACTCCGCTCCAGTGATACGTCTAAGGAATTTTGATTGGAATGTCTGGATTCCTTTTAGG
Source organism: Drosophila birchii (assembly GCA_035046345.1). Lineage (NCBI taxonomy): Eukaryota > Metazoa > Arthropoda > Insecta > Diptera > Drosophilidae > Drosophila > Drosophila birchii. The sequence goes on along the minus strand of JAWNOA010000141.1, from coordinate 1,844,864 downwards.
TTCGATTTTGCGGCGGTACCATATATAGGCAGGGCGTATTTCCATATGGGTGCTAAGATCGACTGATAAAGTCTGACCTTGCACCCTAGGCTCAACTTTGACCTTGGACCCGTCAGCCAGTTGAGACGTTTTTCTCTTATTAGATGGAATGCAATGGATATTTCCAAAATAAATATACGCAATATGCCGTGTAACGTAACGTGTCGCTTTCTAGATAGACGAGAGAGAAGAAAAATAGATAATAGAACGAGAAAAAAATTAGGAAAGGAATTAGAAATTAAGATTCGGGCTAAGTCTACAAGCAATAAAGTTTTTAATTTTTGAAGGGGTGGGAACATGGAAATTGAGCTGACCTTGCAGGTAAAGAGCTCTTCACATCACCGTGAATAAGTTTTCGTAAAAACGACGCCAAGCATCGTCCTACGGTTCGCTAGAGAAGGTAAATTAATTAAGATAAGTCTACTAGAGTGACGGTAATCTTGGGTTAGCATCGCAGGATAGGCCTCGGAGACGAAAAGCAAAAAGTTATTCTGGACAGATTCAATATAGACTCCGAATTGAGAAATCACGACACACAAAGCGTACTCCAACATGGAGTTGTTTTGCTTGGCCGTAGTTAGTGAGAGTGCGCGTTTTATTCGCAGTGTGCCCTCCTACAATTCACAACACAATGCAATTGCACAATTTTAGCGGCATTCACATTACCGCGATTAGTAGGCCCATTTTTCAGAGGCCGATTAATCTTCACAAGATCGGATAACTTAAGAAATACCAGAATATTCTTCAAATACTTATTCTGCCTATCGATTACAACGTTCGGCCGTCGACATCACCGACCCCGTAAAGAATCGCTTCACTCAAATCCAAAACTGCAAGTTTAGAGACGCGCCGCAACATTGTCCGAGATAGGCCATGGTCGTTCACGCGCACACTAGCGCGTCTGACGACTCCATCAGCTCCACTGTAGATCTCCTCCACGATGCCCTTGCGCCACTCTCGCCTGGGCAAGGCAGGATCGCAGACAAAGACCATATCGCCCTGGCGGATGGGCTCCGTTCTTCGGCACCGTTTCTCGCGGCGCACAAGCGTAGGCAGGTACTCCAGGACCCACCTCCTCCAGAAGCGGTCTCGCAGCATGCGAGCAATCCTCCACTGCTTCCGCGCAGAACCCTATTTGGGCAGCTCCGCATTCGAACCAGCAGGTTCGCTGCTCCCTTGGGAATCCACCGGCAAATGGGTGAGCGGGTGAGAATTGACTACGTTCTCCGCTCGATCAGGAAACATTCCAACACATGATCCCTTGGCGCGACTTCCTTCAGTGTGTGGCGCAGCACTCGTTTGACGCACTGCACCATCTGCTCCCATACTCCGCCCGCAGACGGGTTCGATGGGCAATTAAACACCCATTCAATGCTCCTACTGGATAACTCACTCTGTATCTTCTCCGTCTCGAACACGTCTCCAAATCGTCTAGCCTCCCTGTCAGCTCCCACGAAGTTCTTGCCGTTGTCACTCCGCAGTCTATGTACTGGTCCCCTACGACAGACGAAATTCCTGATCGCTATTATGCAGGAATCCGTCGACAGGTCATGCGCCAGCTCCAAATAAATCGTCCTTGTTGTCAAGTACGTGAACAAGGCGACCCAACGCTTCTCTCTGTGGTCCAAAGTAGTCCAATCAAGTGTACTTGAATGGCCATCCGCCCGCTTCCAAGCGATCCTCTGGAAGGGGTGCCATTATCGGCGGCACTCGGTACTCGTTTCATCTTCGTGATCCAGAATCTCGTCCGGATCTGGGCAATCGTCGCATCCACGTTTTGATGCTTCATCTGGGCGTGGAAGTGCCTCACAATAATCTTCATTCCTGCGCATTTTCTGCTCCGCCCCACCCCATCCGACGCTCTTGACTTCTCCAGGTGGTCCTAACGCCGCCTCCACGATGGGTAAGCTTGATGAGAACTGGCATAATTCGAATCCAGCCTCCGCATGTATCTCCTCACGCTCTGACTTCTTGACTCATAACACCGAATGCTATAAGGACCACTTGAATCGGTGTAAAAGTGAATTTGAGACTAATCCGAAGCAATTTTATGCTTTCGTTAATTCAAATCGCAGCTTTTCCCCTCCCGTCTTTATTTTAAATCCGAGTCTGCTTCCTCTGATCTCAATATAGCTAACCTATTCGCAAAATTTTTCCAGACTACGTACTCTTCTACCTGTTTCGATTCTACATCCTCGTACGTCTACATCCTTTTCCGCATTCCAACTGCATTTTCATGCCCACAATCAGAGAGGACGATGTTCTTCGGAACCTGAGATCCCTCAAGCCATCCTTTTCTTCTGGTCCCGATTTTGTGCATAGTTGTGTTTTGAGGAACTGTGCCAATGCGTTATGTAGTCCTTTGTCAAAGCTTTTTCAAATGTCTCTAAATTTTTCGTTCTTTCCTGACAATTTTCCTTCATAAAAAAGGAAATAAGTCTAATATTGAGAATTATAGAGGCATTGCTAAACTTAGTGCGATTTTCGAACTCGTAATTACTGGTCAACTACAACACCAATGCAGTTCACTTATGTCCTTCTCGAAGCATGGTTTTATGAAACAGAGATCTACCACAACCAACCTTCTGGAGTTCTGTGCTGTTATTAGAAATTCTTTTAAAGATAATATCCAGACAGACGTTATCTTCACTGATTTAAGCAAAGCGTTCGATTCAGTAAATCACCAGTTATTACTGAAAAACTCTCTTTATTAGGCTTCCCCCCTTTGTTGTCCGGCTGGATTGCAACATATCTATCTAACCGCACTCAGAGAGTTGCTTTTAAGGGTGCGTTTTCCGATACTGTTCACGTCACTTCTGGCGTTCCGCAAGGGAGCCATCTCGGACCTCTTCTTTTTGTATTTTTTGCCTGATGTTGTTGCTCATTCCCAGGTGATGATGTACGCCGATGATGTAAAATTATGCTTGCCTCTAACAAACTCATCGTCACATATGCTTCTACAAACAGATCTGAACAACATGGAATCTTGGTGCTCCAACAATTTGTTGGTTCTCAACAACTCAAAATGCAAATTCATGTCTTTTTATCGGAAAAACTGCTTTCTCGCCAATTACTCTCTAGGGACGGGCGGACTTGAACGCATCCATTCAGTTACAGACCTTGGAGTTTTGTTTACCCACAATCTAAACTTCAATAATCATATCAGCGTAATTGTTGGCAAGGCTAAGGGCGTCTTTGCCTTTATTAAGCGCTGGTCTAAAGAATTTGACGATCCCTATACCACTAAACTCCTATTCATCTCTCTTGTTCGGCCCATTCTCGAATACTGCTCGTGTGTATGGTCTCCCCAGTACGCGAAGTATCAGGACCTTATTGAATCGGTACAGAAACAATTCCTTTTGTTCGCTCTTCGTGGCTTAAACTGGGATCAACATCGTCGTCTACCGGCTTACATGGACAGACTGCGGCTTGTAGGCCTGCCCTCGTTGAAGAACCGTCGGACCTGCCATGGAGTGATGTTCATGCATAAACTTATTCACGGTCATATCACTTCCATCTATCTTCTCAACCTCGTTAGGCTGTCGGTCCCTAGTAGGCCTTCCCGTCATTTTTGTCCCATTGCCCTTGATTTTTGTAAGTCTAACTTCGAGATGCACGGGTCTTTTCGTGTTTTATGTTCTTTGTACAATGAATTTTATCACTTGTTAAATGTTGAGATGTCCTTAGATTTTAATTCAAATGCTATATTACAATACCTATCCTTACCTCTGCCCACCTGATGTGAGTCGGAGCACATCTTAAAAAAAACACTCCCTTCCTCGGCCTGAGGTAAGGGTAGGGTCTTTATATAGCAGTTATTTGCTATTTTCTCAATAAATAAATAAATAAATAAATACTGAAGAAATCTGATAGACCAGCCAAAAGAGTTTACTGCTTCCGCAAGTCTGGTTTCGACCGGCTGAATAATTTTATTTCTGACTACCTGGTCTGATTTATACATATGTACTGACATGGCTGACGCCGTCGACATTTTTTACAATGCGATGAATTCATTCTTCTCTGAATGTGTTCCATTATACTATCCCTCTATTTCAAATAAACCACCTTGGTTTACTAAAGAATTAAGTCGCTTGAAAAATGTAAAGTAAATGCTGTACACGAAACTTAAAAAAACAGGTTCTCGTTCTGACCTCTCTAACTATATATCGTCTCGGTTAAACTTCACCCTACTGAACGCGCAATGTTACAATAACTATTTGACTCGATGCAGGGTCCAATTTTCTTAGGATCCTAAACAGTTTTATAATTTTGTTAATAAAATCTCTAGTTATCTGACTGGCAGGACCCAAAAAGTCCTCTTTAAAAGTAATTTATCTAATGTTCTCCAAGTCACCTCAGGTGTCCCTTGTTGTTTACATTATTTATTAATGATCTGCCCGAACTTTTGACAAATTCTAGAGTACTCATATACGCTGATAACGTCAAGCTTTGTGTGCAATACAAGGAAGTGCAATACAAGGACCAGTCTGATTTACAATTAGATATTGATAAAAAAAACCTACTAAACTTAAATGGCTCTAAATGCAAGCTAATGACATTCTCTCGTGTCGTTCCCAAGCTTGCAACACACACGCTTAACTGCTGCTCTTTGGAAAGAATTAACTCAGTTGATGACTTGGGTGTCCGCCTGGATCCCGAACTTGACTTTATCGATCATATTTCGTGCATGGAGAATAAAGCCAGGGGTATGCTGGGATTTATTAAACGATGGTCGAAAGAATTTAATGAAACTTTATATATTTCATTAGTTTGTCCTATCTTAGAATATGTCCTGCGTTTGGAGCCCCCAGTATCGGGTCCACAGTAACCGCATTGAATCGGTTCAAAAGAACTTTTCGATTTTCGGTCTTCGCAGTTTAAACTGGGATGGTGACCAGAGATTACCCTTCTATTACAGTAGACTTCTCCTTTTTAACTTACCCTCCTTGGCTAATCGTAGAACTATGCTTGGTAATACCTTAATTTATAACCTTATTCACGGCGATGTGGAAAGTACTGACTTGTTAGGTCAGCTCAATTTCCACGTTCCGAGTAGATCGTACATACCCATAGTTTTGCGCCATTGTAGAACCTCCTATGACCTACATGATCCCTTTAGAGTACTGTGTGCTAGTTATAATGATTTGTATTCGGTGATCTCTCATGTTGATAGTCTTTCAAAACTAAAAACTTTAATCCTTACCCACTTAGATCGCATGCATGCAAACACTCAGGCAGCTCGCCGCTAGCTTATTTCCTCGTATTCTTTTCTATATTTTCCATCGCGTCTACTAATACCTAACCCTGACAGGCACGTGCCTGGTCTCATAAGGGCCACTCGAGAGTACAACGTCCATGAATTAAACATGAGGGTTATCTTGGATAGGTTACGCTTGTACGGAGCCGCGGCCATAAATACTTCCCGTTATGAAATTTTCCCCAAAAATCTAAAAAAATATTTTAAACTTATAGCAAAAAAATTGGCTCCATCGGACGACTATATCCTATAGCTCCCATATCACCGTAGTAAGGCATAAGGCGCGCAAAAATACCTTCAGTAGAGTTGAAGCGCTGAAATGTTATTCCCGGCATCAAAGATGTGTATTTTAATTATCTTATGTATACACTTTTAAAAGTGCAATTCCTCTCTCTTCAGCAATATCCCCCCCTCCGCCCACCCCCACAATTCTCGAGTTTTTTACTCAAATGTAGATGGCAAAAGTTTCGATTTTTGTCGTTTTAGTAGCTTTCTTTGACCTGTTAATCAGATTGAAATTTAACGATTTAGCTCATATTACGATTGTATTTAGCCCAATAACTATTTATTTTTTTGCAAAACTATCAGATACAATTAGCAAGTTTATTCATATTAACTACGTAACTTTTACTTTTAATTGTTTCTTCTATCAAACTAATTACATTACGAGTTTTTTTTGCATTTGTACTCTCTTTGGTGCACCAAAGAAAATTATAAAATGCAATTGGGAAATCAAAATAAACAGAAATTATCAACAGAAAAAAAAACGAAAACAAATGACCACAAGCACAAAAGAAACACCACAAAAACAATGCAAGAGCAACAGATTGCACCGAAAACAGTAAGACAGCATGAGTGTATTAATGAATACAGACAAATCAGCAAATATCAGCAGCTACATTCTATATTTTTATTACCTTAAAACATTAACTAATACACTGATATGATTCATAAATCGGGGGGTAACATATATAAAAGTCTACTTTCTACTGACTGCAGTGATACCAAGAAAAGATTTGGATTCGCATTGCTTTATTTATCTTGCTCGTGCCTGTGATAGAGAGTTATCGCGTTCCGAGGGAATACCGTCTATATTGGTCCGTTGGTCCGATGGTAGGTCACGCTCAAAGATGAAAGAGGCCGCTCCCCTGGGTGGTGTTTGCGAGTCCGGGAGATGTTGAGTTGATCCCAGCTCTCACCGTGCAACCTTGTTCCAACAGATTCTTATCCCTGTTATGACGGCTTACCAATACATGACATGCAACAGCAAACGACTTGCCAAGAACATTTTGGAGTAAGTAGTACTCTTATAGAAAAGAGTAGTTTTTAATAGCTGCATCAACCGAATGTATTAAAAAATTTTAGTAAATAAAAAATACAACCCATATAATTAATTAATTTGTATTTTTTAATTTCAGGTTAACAATATGTCCAAACTTATTCTAACCCTTATAGAACAGTTTGGGGGAGCTGGAAAATCTGGAAAAATGTATCATAATGTAAATTTTTGCAAATCTGTTGATTTGAAATTTTCTTTGGAACAAAATATTTGGATGTCTTTAAACATGTGAGTTAAAAAAAACTTTTGGTTTTTGTCCAGTAATGTATTATCTTTCAGCATCTTAAACCTTGAATAAATAAATGGTTGTCTTTGCTTGCTTATATACATATATATCAGAATGTGCATGACCAATCAAGACTATGTTTGACAGATTGTAACGAATGCTGTGAGTTTAATGAGGGAGCGCTCGTCTTGCCACGGCTATAGGCTGGATTGAGTTATAAAGTTAACAAAAATTAATGCTACGACGAACGATTTAGGGACCAAACAACCGCCTACACTGAAAACATTATTACATTATCCTCATAGCGGTGAACTCCACTCTCACGTCAGAATTAGCAACTTTCGAGGAAAGCAACGAAGTTGAATTCCTTTGTGTGAAGCTATCATTTAATGGTCGCATTGTTTATTTTTATATGTTCCTACATTCCTCCATTGTCAGAACTGCCTATTTTTTGGAACCACCTTTCCGCCATTCGTATGGTTTCCAATATGTTTTCTGATAGAGAACATTTAGTAGTCTTGGGTGATTTTAATATCCCTGGGGCTATTTGGTCCCTAAATAGCTCCTCTAACACACTTCAATCCTCAACACAACATGATTTTATTGCTGGCTTGTTCGACACTTCGCTGTCTTAAGTCAACCATGTACGAAATTCCTTAGAGCGCTTCCTTGATTTTTGTTTTGTCTCTGATCCGGCGAGTGTCAGTTTAGTGAGGGTGGCAATTGCCGATCTTTTTGCCCACTGACCAAAATCAGACGTATTCTTATAGCTTGCCCAGATCGAACTTAATTTTCAGTCCATGTTTAAACGAAAGCTCCCTCCCTTTAGATCTGCATCGTGTAAAGCCCGTTTATCTGCCAGGTCCCGACGGAATACCGGGCTGTGTGCTTGGGTATTGTGCCGATGCCCTGTGCTCGCCCCTCCTAACATTGTTTACCTTATCCTTAGAAACATCGCATTTTCCCCTTATTTGGAAGGAATCATTCGTTATTCCTCTCCACAAAAAAGGTAACAAATCTGAGGCCAATAACTATAGAGGAATCTCTAAGCTTTCGGCCATCCCTAAGCTTTTTGAGAACATTAATTACTCCACATTTGCAGCATCTTTGTAGATCAGTATTTTCTTCATGGTCAGCATGGATTTATTTATCGAATTTCAACAACCACAAACCTTCTGGAGCTCAGTTCCTTTATTATAAGAGGTTTCCAGAATAACCTTCAAACGGATGTAATTTATACTGACTTCAGTAAAGCATTTGATTCTGTTAATCATTCCCTTCTCCTCAGGAAACTCGACTTAATGGGTTTTCCAATTGATCTTCTTAGGTGGATCTCTAGTTATCTGACTGGCAGGACGCAAAAAGTCCTCTTTAAAAATAATTTATCTAATGTTTTCCGAGTCACCTCAGGTGTCCCGCAAGGGAGTCACCTGGGTCCCTTGTTGTTTACATTATTTATTAATGATCTGCCCGAAGTTTTGACAAATTCTAGAGTACTCATGTACGCTGATGATGTCAAGCTTTGTGTGCAATACAAGGACGTGCAATACAAGGACCAGTCTGATTTACAATTAGATATTGGTAGCTTCCAAACCTGGTGCCGCATAAACCTACTAAGCTTAACTGGCTCTAAATGCAAGCTAATGACATTCTCTCGGGTCGTTCCCAAGCTTGCAGTTTACACGCTTAACTGCTGCTCTTTGGCAAGAATTAACTCAGTTGATGACTTGGGTGTCCGTCTGGATCCCAAACTTGACTTTATCGATCATATTTCGTGCATGGTGAACAAAGCCAGAGATATGCTGGGATTTATTAAACGGTGGTCGAAATTCGATGACCCCTATGTAAAAAAAACTAGAATAGAATAGAATAGAATAGAATAGAATAGAATAGAATAGAATACGGATCTTGCGTTTGGAGCCCCCACTATGGGGTCCACAGTAAACGCATCGAATCGGTTCAAAAGAACTTTTTACTTTTCGGTTTACGCGGTTTAAACTGGGATGCTGAACAGAGATTACCCTCCTATTATAGCAGACTTCTCCTAATTAACGTACCCTCCTTGGCTAATCCTAGAACTATGCTTGATATTACCATTATTTATAACCTTATTCACGGCGATGTGGAAAGTACTGACTTGTTAGGTCAGCTCTATTTCCACGTTCCGAGTAGAAATACTAGATCGTACATACCCATTGTAGAACCTCCTATGAACTGCATGATCCCTTTAGAGTACTGTGTGCAAGTTATAATGATTTATATTCTGTAACCTCATATGTTAATACTATTAACTTAATAGTCTTCCAAAACTAAAAACTTTAATTACCTATTACCTTACCTATTTAGATCGCATGCATGCAAACACTCAGGCAGCTCACCGGTAGTTTATTATCTCGTATTCTTTTCTATATATTCCATCGCGTCTACTAATACCTAACCCTAACAGGCACGTGCCTGGTCTAATAAGGGCCACTTGATTGTACTAACCGTAGTACATCAACGCCCATATTATATTAAAACAAATTGAAATGGAGTAGGCGGACTTCCTTCTAAATATAAGCCGGCTTTCGTTGGGGATGTCGTCGCTGGCCGTTGAATACTGGGGTGGAATGGTGGCTGCTTGAAATTCCCAAAGTTCCAAATAATAAAAAGGGCTGCGCTTTCACTTCACTAATTATCTTCTGTAACTTTATTGACACACTTCAATTTTTGACTAACTTGAACCTAAGAGCTAAAAAGCCCGGGATCACGGAACGGTGGGTTTCGCTGGGTGGCGGAGGGCAAGCTCTGGTGCAGCGCTCGCTCCCCCACTGCCGCTCAGAACTAAGCGCCCTTGTGGCGCGAACATTCTCCCCCCTCCCCCTGGCGGCAGCAAAGCAGGTCTACTCCTCCCGGCATACTCCGGAGACGGTTCATCCGAAGACGGTGCTCTGCGCAACGGGCAGCCCATCTTCAAATTTTAGGAACCCCGGTTGAATCATTTTTGGAAACAAGTCTGATCCCAACGTGAGAGAAATGTTCGATGGGCGATGGAAAAGATCATCCGCGAGCGTTGAACTTGGCCCGGACGGTGTCGCTCAGAGCCCGTACGGGCGTGCAAATCTTAAGGCTGGGATCAAGCCTCAGGACGACCTCGAGCCGGAAGTCGCCCGTTCGGGATCGAAGGGTCGCCGTGCAGACCTCGTCCTCGCTTGCCTGCGTGATGGGCAGCTGATATGCCGCCGCCAATGACCGGTCGATACTACTGACCGCCATGCACGGGTCGATAATGGCCCCCATATCGAAGGTCGCGTTGCCTGTGTCGAACAACACGCAGGCGGTCGGGAGGATGTGGACCACCTTCTGCTGCAGATATGCATACGAACGGAGATGGAATGGGGGCCGCCGGACGCACCGGGTTCTTAGCAACCGGGAGGGGAACTGGAGTCCGGGAGACGGGCTGACGTGGACGAGACGAAGTCGGAGTTGAAGGACGAGGCGGCAGCACCTCGTGTATGTGCAGCAGGTTGTGGTGGTCTCCTCCACACTTCTTGCAGCCCTACATTAATTGCTGGGAACAGCTGGTTCCTGGCTCTCCACAGGGAGAAGGATAACCCTATGTACGGGCCGTTATATAGTGCGGCGCGCTGTACGGACTTCAACCACTCGAACTCGGCCATCGGCTCCGGGTTTCTGGCTACAGAAACAATTCTGCCAAGCCGCCATTCCTTCGAGGGCAAATTGTCTTCCTTGACTACCACCATATCGTCAATTTGGATATTTCGGGTCGGAAATTACCATTTGTTGCGTTTGTTGAGTTCTTTGAGATACTCCTCTTTCCACCGCGCACTAAACTGCGGATGTTGGGCCTCCAAATGTTGCCAGCGATTGATTATCGACTTGGCTTCGCCTTTTATCTCAGGCTCAGCCATGAAAAGCAACGGCCCGCCAATCAGGAAGGATCTTCGGACATCGGGGAGAGGGGTCTGGAGTTGAGGCAAGCTTCAATCTTGGCTAGAAGCGTCGCAAGCTCTTCAAATGTGTACTTGCGAATAGCCGTAGCTTTATAGAAAAGAGTTTTGAAACTTTTCACCCCTGCTTCCCCCATATGAGGAGCCCCGGGCGGGATGAAACGCCATTCAAGTCCCTGATGGCTGTATACATTAGTCACAGACTGTTTGATGGATTGCAGGAAGTCCCGAGAAAGTAGAGATGCTGCCCCCACGAATGTCTTACCAATATCCGAATGGATCCGCTGAGGACATCCGCGCCTAGCTATGAAACGAGCAAAGGCTTCTAGGAACTTTGTTGGCTCTTAATGGATAGCCTTCGTGGAAAAACACACAAATACACATACATATCCCTTGGTAATGAGACACGCTCTCCCAGTATAATTTTTAATCTCGAACGGGCCGGCATAATGAATGCCTGTATATGTAAAGGCCCTCGAGAAGGAGACTCAGTCCTTTGGAAGATCGCCCATGGGCTGTGTTTGCAGTCTCTTCTTGTAAATCGTGCAGATCTTACACGGATTCACCACAGCCTTGACCAGATTCTTGATTTTAGGAATCTAATACTTCGATCGGATCAGGCGTACGATAAACTGACTACCACTGCAGAAGGCTGCAGCCGTAGGGCAGAAATAGTGGATGCCGTTCATCATACTTGAGGGCTCTAGAAGCTGTGACGGGACTACACGCCCTTAGGAGGCCGAGTTGGTCCGTGAACGGAAATAAATTTAAAGTTGCACTTGCTCCCGGAAGGGGTTTCTTCTTTGCCAAGTGCTTTAGCTCTTGTCCGTATGCTCGACTCTGCGCAATGGAAATCAGCGCTCGTTCTGCCTCTCGAATTTCCTCACTCGTGGGTCGTGAAGTCGAGGAGATCGAGCCCTTGCGGCAGCGACTAAGGAACCGTCGAATATACACCAGGACTCGCAGTGCTTTGTCCAGCTTAGAGAATCGATCTAGAAATTCGTCGGACGGGCTTTGGCTGAAATAGACTTTCACCGCGCGCTGCTCGAGCTATGTGTTTGGATGCACATCGCTTTGTGCTGGCCATAACTCTTGTGGCCCTTGCAGCCACTCTGGCCCATGCCACCAAAGTTGACTATCCGCTAACTCGAGTAGGTACACGCCTCGACTGGCTAAATAGGCGGAATTTTGTTAAGAGCGAACGTGTGCCCAGCAGTCGACTGGTACTGCCTGCGTGATCTTGGCCACTCTGTGGCTACAAACGTGGTCCAGTTGCACGCAGGCTTCCTTAACTAGGCCAGAACGATTGTCGAATCAGTCCAGCAGCGTATGTCGGAACTTGGTGTGGGCATATTAGGAAGAATAGCTGTCACCATTTCGACTAACAGCACGGCCCCACAGAGTTCTAGGCGCGGAAGCGACACTGTCTTTACTGGACCGACTCCAAGATCTCCTGACCAACGTCGACGCGCACGTAGATCGCTGCTCCAAAAGCCTTTTGGGACGCATCACAGAAACCGTGATACGCAACTTGGATTTCAGGCTGAAAACTGACCCATCTCGGGACGCGGATCTGGTTGAGGTCGGAATCTCCTGCATGAACATTTTAGAACGTATTATAAACAGAGCAAGCCTACGGCTGGATCAAAGAACCTCGCGCTTTGGGATAACACCACGATTTCTGGCGGCACAAAATAGAATTCGTCAGACTTAGCCCTCCATCGAATCCCGAGCGATTTTGCAGTGCTTTCGGTATCGATATCGAGGAACTCGCTATGAAGAAGGTGTTCGGCTGGAATATTTTTTAGTATGCCCGTGTGGTTTGAAGTCTACTTTCTCAAAGGTAAACCAGCAGAGCTAAGAGCAGCTTGAACTTGGATCGAACTATGGGCCTGATTTATGGAATTTGCCCCTGCCAAAACATCATCGACGTACATGTGCTGCTAAATAATGTGGCTGGCTTTTGGAAACGGCCTTTGAACATCCTCTACTAGCTGCTGCAGCACTCGAATAGCGAGGAAAGGCGCACAGTTGAACCCGAAGGTAACTGTTTTCAACTCAAAGACTCGGATATCACCCTCCTTATCTCGGAACAGGATTCTTAGAAAGGATCTTGGCTTCGGATCGACCCAGATCTGACGGTACATCTTTGTAATGTCCGCGCTGAATACGTATTGAAAATATCGCCATTTCAGAATTTGAATGGTCAGATCGGATTGCAGTACTGGACCAGCATGAAAAATAGGAGTGAGTGTTTCCCCTAGAGCCCTGCATCATCACCGATGGCAAAATATAAGCTCCGATCAATACATCGATTTGGGAAATTTCAAAGAAATTTGGGTCTGCCCATTGGAGATCGGGCAGGTCTTGTAAAGAATTCCGGGAAACTGGATGGGAGGGCAGTTTGCCCGCTTATTCTGGAAGGACGTAGGCTGCGGTATCTAGTTGTAGACCCGGCTTGGCAGGGGAGCGGATTGCAAACTGGCAGAGTTTCGTTGACTCTGCCGAAACCGATTGGTTCAGCCCTGAGACTTGAGTCTGTATTTTGCGGAATGGCAACTTGAGGAGGTTGAACATACGTTCGGAAATGAACGTCGCCTCAGATCCCGAGTCAAATAACGCTCGGGCTCGGTAACTCGTGCCCAAATGGCACACGTCAATAATTGCCGTGCTCAGCAGGACGGCTGTAGTGCCTGAGGCGAAATAATTCTGCACCGTTGGGGTGCTCGCGGATGCATTGCGACTGGAGGGTCTCGAGAACGGTTGTGTAGAGGGCGCCGAGGTTGGAGAACTCGTGGACCGAGCATTTGAGGAACTCGATTTTATATTAACGAATGGGTGGAAGATTTTGTATAACCGGCATTGCTCGATACTAAGGAATCGTATGAGTGCAGATGCTTGTATATCCACAAAACGGAGACGAAATAAAAATTGCCCAAATATATGTGTGTATGTATGTAAAGTTAAAGAGTGACATGTTGATGACATGTTGATTAAATGTTGATGACATGTTTTTATTAAAACCCACTGTTTTTAATATAATTCTATTGTTGTTCATATAATTGCACTAACACTAACACAAATTGCTACAAACTTTGAAACTATAAATGGAATTAAACAATTTAACTTTAACTTTCACTTTTGCCATCTTTTTTTTCGATCTTTCTCTTCATAGCGGACGGTTGTGTTTTTGTTTTGAGCTCCGACTTTTGTTTTTATTTTAAATTTAACCACCGGGGTTTCCTCCAATTTATCACCTAATATTTAAAACTATATACCGTTTTGCTACCACTCGTGAATGCACTTTTCTGTGAAGTTAATTTGAATTGATAATCACTTTTTTAGTTTTGTGCTAAGACGGTTATCCTATCTTATTTTTCCTCTTTGCTCTTTTACCGTTTTTATTTTTCTCTCCCCCGCTCGAGTGTCGTTTGCTATAAGCTGCATCTAAGCTGTTCATAGCTCTCACCGCTCTAGTGATTTTCTGCTGCTCAAATTCTAACTCTTGCGCTCTTTTGTTCTCTATCTTCCTCGCTTTACTTTTTTGATAGTGTGCACAGTGGTTCTAGGGTTGGTGAACATATCCCAGAATATTGTCTGTGTTATAAAGAATTGCCAAAAAAATGTTTTGGCAGACCAGCCCAGTTTCCATTGCTGGCTTTGCCAGGCAGTTGTGCACGCTAAGCGCATTCAGATGATAGGTCGAATGGCTGACGCAGTGCCCAGCAAAAAGAGCCTGCGTTATTGCTGTTAGGCCTGTCGTCTGGTTGAGAAGGAAATATCATCCTTCATGCGTCAGACCAGGAGTGGATTTTCTGAGATCATGGCCACTTTTCGCAAGGCGAATGACCTGTTCTCCGCGCTAAACGCTCAATTTAAAAGTATGAAGCTATTAAATGAGTCGCCGAAACGCAAAAAATCCGCTACTAGTCGGCTGCAACTATGTAAGACACAGCAACCGATTTCTCCGTCGCCACAGCTCCTGGTACCCGTTCCAATTGTTCTAAGATCAGGAACGATCAAAGATTCGGTAATCGAATCGGTCGTTGAGGTATCGGAAGCCGCTCAGCCAGCAATTTCCGCGTTGTTCGTTGTGTCCGATGCGCAGCCCAATTCTACCCCGGGTCCAACATTGCCCTGAGTACCGACCGTTGTTGGTAACAATTCGTTACGTAAGACCCTAACAGCAGTCCCCCCTTCGAAAACTATATTTGTTTCGATGCTTGCCCCTGATCTCGCATCCGAAGATGTCCTAGCCTATATACAAGGCAAAACCCAAGCTGGCAATATCAAGGTGGAAAAATTCAAATTTTCGTATGCCAGAGACATTTCATTATTTAAAATAAATGTCTCATCCCAACTCTTGATATTATTTGCTCGGGTGACTTCTGGCCCGAGTACGTTGTACTCAAGGAGTACGAGGCACGAAAGAAGAGAAATCGGCCTGCGGGAGTTCAACTGCCCAAGCCGTCACCACCCTCAGTGTCCACTGCAGTACCTTCTGTCCCAAAAAACTAACCTCTTCCCTACTACTTTCCTATCAGAATACTAGGGGCTTACGCAGTAAGCTCTCTAGATTATATTCAGATAGCCTTTCTTTCGCATCCCAGGTGATTGTATTTACTGAAACCTGGTTAAAGCCGGAGATCCTCTGCTCCGAAATTCTTCCATGTAAGTACACTATTTATAGATAAGACCGTCTTCTCCACCATCTTCTCCTGCCTCATCTCGGAACGGGTGGTATCTAATGTCTTTTTGGACATCGAATTTATCTGCGTTAAACTATCATTCACAGGTAGTTGCATTTATGTAACCTGCACTTACATCCCTCCATCTTCGGAAGAGCCAATTTATTGGAAACACCTTTCGGCAATTCGGTCAGTTTCCAATTGGCTTTCTGATAGGTACCAATTAGTAGGTTTGGGTGACTTCAACATACCAACTCACTGGTCTTTTGATGGTGTGTCTAACGTCCTTCACACTGCGGCCTATTCCATCTAGCGACTCACATCACCCACTGCTCTCCTCCTCCCCATCTCCGCCGCCGTTGGGTAATTCCAGGCGCTGAACTGGGCAGGACGGGAACAGGAGCGCCACGCTGCTGAGATTAATTCCGGGCATGGGCGCGAGCGGCGGCTGTTGGGTCGTTCCAAGCCGCCTGTCGAATCTCAGGGTGCGCCGCCGGGATTAGCCCAGGCTCAGCCACTGGCTATCGCGAGTTTATTCCCGCCCAGCGTGGGCAATTGGAATCTTCAGTTTTTTACGTCAAAACCGACCCCTAAAATTCTCACCAACCGCGGCCCTTCCATGTTCTGGTGTTTCGAAAATATATATTATTTCTGGAACGGGACTCTGGGCCGCTGAGGTTATATCTCGGCCAGTGCATCCTTACAGTTTGGCGCCCGACAACAGGGACCGTCAGGACATGGGGAGATGTAAGAATTCATACTAAGGTGGATTAAAGCCCCGCCAGCCGAATCAGAGATTTTTATCGGTGACATATACATACATACACACATACAGTGGCGAACTAAAGTGATGACACAGTTGGCATGCCTGACTTTAGCTCACCTTTTCAAAATGAAATATGGAGATATTTCAATAAATTAAAATTTTCTCATATAAATTAAACAATTTAAAACTAAATTAAATTTTTTTCAGAACTGAATCTTTTTTATTTAATTTAAAAAAATTAAAAAACTAAAAATAGCCAGATTTTTTCGGAACAAAAGTGATGGCACACCTAAACAAATATATTAAATATTAGGAAAATTAAACGGGTTTTAATGAAAATTAATATATAGTGGCTAAGCATTTTAGTTTTAAAACAGATTGGCATCGAAGAAACCAAATTTTGGGTGGTTTCTGTTTAAATATGACGCCATTTCTCTATAAAGGCCACCTTTAGATCGGCTTTTGTGGATATGGCGCGTTTTTTTACCCGTCTGTCCAATTCTTCCCAATTTGTTTATGGGGTTAGGATCTGGAGATTGGGGAAATGATAAATCGAAGCCGTTTTATCATTCGGAGCATTGTGCAGCGCTTCAAAGGAGCCCTGTTGTTGCAGAGCGCCAAGCGCACTGGCCGACCCACGGCTTTGACTGACCCGGAGCGCGCTAATATCGGCAGGAAAGGGAAGGTTTACCCAAAAATTTATTCAACCCAGATTGCAGCAACAATTAAAAATGATTTTGGGAAAAAAAATCACGCAATTTGGGTTCGAAGGACACTGCAAAGGCTACATACAAGAGTTGTGTGGCAAGACGTAAACCACTCATTTCAAAAAACAACCAAAAAATATGAAAAAAACTATTTAAACAATCCAAATGACTTTTGGAAAATATCACACTGTTCCAAAAGTCATCACACAAAAGTATATGCATATGCAAAGACTAGAAACTTCCAGAAAATTCCAAATTAGCGATGCATGTTCGCCACAACGGCACCTTGTTTTTTTCGGGCAGCTAGTAAAAGAAAAGGGGAAGGAAAAAACGACAATAAAATTTTCCATTCACGACAACAAAAAAATACAGTCTCACCAAAACAGGCCGCGAGATTTACATCGTAGTCAATAAGCAAAATCCGCGTCGCTGCCAGCGCCGACGCACAGTGGCGCTTTTCTGACATTTGACGTTGCAAAAATCATAACTTTTGAACCAAATAAGATAATCGAATAATTTAAACGGCATTTGACAGTGAATTGATGTAAAATTTATATATCTAGTGGACAATGTGCCACGCCCACCCATTCGCCCATTTATAGGGCGTCAAAGTGAAAAAATCGAATTTTCTCATAGAAAACGATTTTTAAACAAAAAAAATTGGTTAATTTTTTAGCTTTATTTTTATCGATTTGCTTAAATAAAACTATTTTAAAAAATGTAAAAAAATATTTTACACAACATTTTTTTTTTTTTTTTTTTTAATTTCGATTTAACATTTTGACTTCAAAACAATCGCTTCGCGGATGCAATAATGGATCTCGATGACCAAGTTGAAGACGAGCAAGAAAACGCGACTCATAAAAGTGTAGCTGGCACCGAAGTGCTTGATAAAACAATGCCTAAGCCACCAGCTATCTGCGTGCCGGATGTAGCCAAAATGGGCAATCTGGAAGACGCGTTAATTACTGTGGTTAAAGATGATGATTTCGACATACGCACTTCAAGGTTTGGAGTATTGAGAATCTACGCAAAAAATTCAACTGCATTTCGACAAATCGTAAAATTGCTCACAGAACAAAACTGCGAGTTTTGGCATCGCCAATTGAGGGAGGATGCAGCATTTAGGATTGTGATACGCGATATTCATCCCAGCGTCCCTACGGCTGTAATAAAAAGCGCTTTTACAGATAAGGGATTCAAGGTCTTAAATGTTTACTGCCCTAGGAAACCGGATTAGCGAAATATACTAACTAATGAAAATGATGGTGCCGAAATTAATGATGTAAAAACAAGGCAAAACAAGTTTTACGTCAATCTGCAAAAGTCTCCAAATGTCGTAGAAGCACTCAAAATTACCCAAATTGGAAGACACAGGGTTACGGTTGAAAGGGCGAATCAAAGCAGAGAACTTGTGCAATGTTTTAGATGCCAAGACTTTGGGCATACTCGAAATTACTGCCGCAAAAAACCCGTTAGCAGCAAATGTTCTGGTGATCATGAAACTGGATCGCCATCCTGCGAGCTAAGATTAAGCGAATCGTCAATATGCGCAAACTGTGGCGAAAACCATATATCTAGTTTTAAAGGCTACACTGTCAGAATGGAGCTAGGTAGGAAACTCAAACCAGGTGCTAGATTACCAAAGCAAAGCAACCTCACAAAGCCCCACTTAAATACCCAGTTTACATCCAATGGTGCTGTTAAGACTGGCCTTTCGTATGCTGATGCAGCTAGGCCAAACCAAATGAAGCACAAACAATCATTCGCAAATCAGACTAATCCTCGATCGGGTGCTTATGCTGATGATCAGCATTTCAATGGGCATTTCAATGCAAAATTAAGCAAGCTAGAGAGATCTATTTCAGAAATTAACACCCGTATGGACAGAATGTACAAGTTAATAGAAGAAACATTGGAGTCAGGCAAAGCCTTTCGAGATCTGGTGCAAAAAATCCTTCTCAAATGAATGACCCGCTTTTAAAAATAGGATTATGGAATGCACGAGGACTGGCTAATAACGTAGAAGAACTTAGACTGTTCCTCAGTGCCCAAAAGATTGATATAATGCTGATAACAGAGACTCATATGCGGCCTGGACTAAAAGTATACTTTCCCGGCTACCCTAGCGGTACCGCAAAAGGTGGCTCAGCTATACTTATAAGAAACAGTATTGTCCATGCCCAACAGGCACCTATCTCAAGCCTGTCTTTACAAGCTGCTTGTGCAAATGTGCATACCAATCGCGGATGCATTAGCATTTACTCCTTATATTTACCCCCCAACCAGCCTCGGAGTAAGGCCGATTTTGAACAAGCACTGTCTAACCTAGGAAACAAGTTCATAGCAGGAGGTGATTTTAATGCGGCTACAAGAGGCCATTGCTAGCAGCAGTTGCCAAATAATTAGCACGGGAGAGCCAACCTTCTTCTCGTACACCACTTCAAATAGACCAACTGCACTGGACTTCTATCTTGTTAATGGCATCCCAACCAGCAATATCACAGTGGAACTGAAGTATGACCTGTCCTCGGATCATCTGCCGGTAGTTGCTACACTGCATCATGCTCCACAAGCAAAGCCCAAGAGGCAGCCCATTCTTCCGCGTGGATCATCGATTAAGGACTTCCAAAATACTTTGGAAGGAACAATCAATCTGAATACGCAGATAAGTAGTCCGGGTGACCTAGAAGAAGCTGTATTAACCTTCATGCATACCATAAAAATGGCCGCGTCCACTAGTTCACAAACTAGACAATGCTCGCCATTTCAGCAAGCTCCATTGCCTCCAAATGTGAGCGCACTT
Source organism: Drosophila birchii (assembly GCA_035046345.1). Classification (NCBI taxonomy): domain Eukaryota; kingdom Metazoa; phylum Arthropoda; class Insecta; order Diptera; family Drosophilidae; genus Drosophila; species Drosophila birchii. The sequence continues at coordinate 1,825,086 of JAWNOA010000141.1, read as the reverse complement.
TTACGGCTAAAAAGAAAAGCGCGTAAAGAGTACGTAAGAACGGGTGACGTTAGAATCCACCAAATTTACGTACGACTGGCCAATCGTGTGCATAAAGCACTTGCAAAGGTTAAGCAGGGCGCAATTGATAGTCTGCTGGAAAGCACTGTTCCCGATGCATCCTTCAACTACTCCTTATTTATTTATTTATTTATTTATTTATAAGCAATGTACTGCTTTTTTCCCGATTTCAACTTCTATTACAATAATCTTAATATAAATTATAAAAATGAAACTATGTTGCCATACCACTAAGGAGTGTTTTTTAACGATATGCTCCTGACTCACATCGAATGCTTGACAACACAGCAAATTACAAATTATTGGAAGAGAGGAGCGATAACAGATTATTATAATTAGTAGAAAAGGAACATTCAAATAATAAGACATGACACATATTGTTATAATTATCACAAAGAACTCGAAAAGGATCATGACGGGCATAATTGGACTTACATATAGGTAAAAACAATGTCCGAAAACGACGTATTGTTCTACAAGGAACAGTCCAGTTAAGAGAATTAAGAAGTAGGGGGGAATCGACATCACCAACAACTAATTTATGCAAAAACATAACTCCCTGGCAGATTCTACGATGGTTCAGGGAGGGTAAATCCAAAAGGCGCAGTCTAGAACTATACGAGGGCAGCTGTCTACCAACATCCCAATTTAAACTTCTTAACGCGAATAACAAAAATTGTTTTTGCACAGACTCTATCATATTTCGATAAGAAGATAATTGAGGTGACCATATACACGAGCAATACTCCAAAGAAGGACGGACAAGGGAAACATACAAAAGCTTTGTAGTATAAGGGTCATTAAACTCCTTAGACCAGCGCTTTGTAAACGCTAAGAGACTTCTGGCTTTGTTAGAAATTATGGAGATGTGATCCTTAACCCTCTAATGCCACTTTCCACAATAACGCACGAAATTAAATGAAATAATTTTTTCTAAATTGATTTGTGCCTTCTTAACTCAAAAATGCTATTTAAAAGAATGTAGAACCTTTTTTTTACCTGTAAGGTGAGAAAAACTGAATAGGTGCCTCAAGGCACCCTTAGGCACTTGACAGTAAAAAGAATCAATTTTGTTTTGCCATGTCAAATTTTATTTTTTGGTATGATACTCTAAGAAACAGTTTTTATTAGATTTGCAACATAAATGTAAGTTGCATTTAGGGCAAATGCATTGTGTTTGTGATGTTTTGCATAATTTGCAACGACGTTTTCCACTCTCGCTCCAACCAATGAGGAAAATGGTTTACCTGATCAAAACGCAAGCTTGATATAGGGTGCTTTGATTTTTTGATTTGATTTTTTTCCCTGTTTAAGGCCAAGCTGTGTTGATCGGTGAGACAGTGGAGACTGTGCTGTTTGCTCTATCCGAGAGGATGGTGAGTTTATAGCTCGCACTAGCTGAGAGCACGGCGATCTATATGTAGATGGACGACCTGGTAAATTTTTGCATTTGTATGTTACCATACCTGCGGCCACCGCTTCTCTAAAATCTGGGAGCTCCAACATTTTTTCCTTGTTCGCCTCGTTCGCCATTTGTATACGTCTGTATAATATATAAGAGTTCGTTACTGCCATATCAATTAAATGATAAAAAATTCGAGTTGCGGCATCCCGAGTTTTGGCTCTAATATGGTAACGGCCCATTAAACCATCCATAAGGTCTACGCCGCCCATGTGAGCATTATACTCCTTAACAATTTGGGGGCAATCAATTTCAACGTATTTTTTAGATTTTCTGTCGAACCGTGCAATTTTTGATGTTCCTTGACGCGGATCCTTCCTTGCAAATGGTTTAACACCCACATATGATGCCAAGAAACGAACGGCTTTGCTGTCTTTCCACAGAACATTTGTTAGTTCATTTCCATATGAGCAACCTACGTACTCAATCATAGAACCTCTTGGCAATTTGTTGATGGTCCCTTCGTTCGGTAACTTACAATTGGGGATACGATTTGCTCGAATCGTGCCAAGACTGTAAATACCTTTCGCACGTACATACACCATCAGAGGCAGTGAGGTATAAAAATTGTCAAAGTAAATAATATGATTTTTAAAACATTGAACGCTTTGTGTCAGACGGACAACAATGTTAGCCGAAGCACCAAGATCTGGGTGACCAGGCAAGATCACATTATCTCCTGCACCGCTGTATACTTCAAAGCGGTATGCGTAGCCAAACGAATCGCATAGTACAAATAGTTTGATACCCCACTTGTGTGGCTTATTTGGCATGTATTGGCGCAAGTGGTGCTTCATTTTTGTGCTGCACATTTGTTCATCAACACAAAGGCGGGCTTGTTTGGGCACCGAGTCGAACCGTTGATTCAAGTAATCAACTAGTTTTCGCGTACGAAACAATGGATCGTAGCCTGGTTGACCCTTTTTAATGCGCTGGCTCTCATCACACAGAGAGAAATACTTTTTAATTGTCTCAAATCTGTGTCGGGTCATGCAATTTTGAATGGGTCCGAACGCATTTTGTCCCCAATAACTCCTCAAATTCGGATAGCGGTAAATCGACATGTAAATTAGAATGCCGATGTAATGATGAATGTCATCGATGGTAATTTTGAAATTATTTGAAATGTTGTCAGTTAAAGCTGCGCGCATTGTGTCCTCGACAATCATTTTCATAATTTCTCCATCAAAAAAGTAGCAAAATATCTCAAATGGAGTTTCCAGCCCCTTAATTTCTTCTGTAAGCGAGGAATCTCCTCGAAAGGCTATACAGTTTACATGCAACTGCATCGATTGCTCCCGCCAGAGAATCTTAGTGGGTTCCTTTGTAATCGATTCAAGACCTACCCATATATAAATTATTAATCACATATATAAAAAATCTCAGTTATATTTGTTTACCAGCAGCATTAAATCCTCCAGAATTTGGTAAATATTCGCATCCCGAATCTTCTATAGTTGGCAATGGCGATCGAGGACGTTTTGTAGCCTTTCCAGTAGACTTAGGATCCTGGGCACTATTTAAAACATTTTCCTTATTGCAAACTATAAAAGAGACAGAATCGGCTTCCTCTAATGCAGCGTTTAGAGCTTCCACCACATTTAAATCATTGTCCTCGTCGTCACTAGAAATATTTGAGACCTCCTCATCTGACGGGACTGACTCAAATAATTCCATTAACTGATCATCTGTCAAGTCGGATAACTTGAAGCGCTTTCGATTTGCCATATTTTCTAATTTAAGAATTTTTATTAAGAAAAACCTCTATAAACCACTGCAGATTGCAAATAATTGTGAAATAGCTACTTGGAACAAAAGTTTGCTTACTGCCCCAAAGATGCCTCAAGGCACTTATCACTATTTCACTGATACAATGCATACCAATTACATATTTGCATATCTGTAATATTATTTTAATACTAAATTAACTTACCTCTCAGTAAAAAATTAATGGTTTGGTTTAGTTTTATATTTTAACTTTTATATTCAAAAGAAATCCCACTTCACTGCAGCTCAAATTTCACACGCGGCGAAACACATGTTCTGTGCAAGTATAAACAAAAAGTACCGTTAAAAGCCTCTGAGAGCTTTCAAAGCTTCTATACATAATTAAGCATCTATTCTTAACGGCTAAAAAATATTTAAACGTAGAAATAGCGTTTATTATTTTTAAAATTGTAAATAATGTAATGAGAGCCTCAAGGCACTCTTGGGGCTTAGAGGGTTAAAGCTAATCTTATGGTCAAACAATACTCCAAGATCCTGCACTGAGAAAATGCGTTCGAGGGGATTATTATCAATAGAATATGAAAACAACAACGGACTACAACGATAAAAAGTCATATAGTTACATTTAGAAAAGTTAAGATATAATTGTCCTGGACAAGATCTTTGCGATAAATGAGAAAATTGTGTGATAAGATTTCACTATCATGTACAGATGGATTTAACCAGGTTTCTGAAAAAGCAATAACGTTAGCGTCGATAGTTGCACTACTATTATAGATAGTGGGGAGTTTGCTGAGCAACCCTCGTACGTTTTGATAGTGAATAAGAAAATTTAGTTTTTTGAAGTTGAAGTGGAGTTCGGCAATACAGAAGGGGACCTTGCTAGATTCTTATTTTTTCTAATTACAAACTCATGCACAACTGTATTAGGAGGCCAAAAAGTGGGACACAAAAGCTTACTAAACAGACCTTCTGGAACATTAATTTTAAATGATACATAATCTCTATTTTGTTTAAATTTAAATTTGGTGATCTCGAAATTGGGATGGGGAAGGGAAGGGAGTCTTGTGATAATATGATGCGACACATCGTTAATAGTAGCAGAAGCATTGAGTCTAGATACAAAAATGATCTTCCTAGGCACCATTGAAGTAAGTGGTACCGGAGGGGGTTGGCCCTGAACAGGTGCTGCCATTATGGGCACCATGCCAGTAAGTGGAGCAGGAGGTGGTAACAATTCCATTGAGTCTGGTGTTGCAGATGAAATTATAAGTGATGGCAATACTTCGGCAGGTGCAGCAGGCTGCACTGTTGACGCAGGACCAGTTAACATTGGTGATAGAGTCGACTGCTCAACAGCTACAGGCGAGTGCAAAGTAGAGGCTGGGGTTGATAGCGGCTCAGAAGCAATAACGTCATCTTCGTCACACGATACATATTCGCCGGCAGGACTAGACATCGAGTTTGGGGTCGAAAGTTCTGGAACTTGTAAGAATATATTAGGCACAGTGGGATTACATTTTTTCCTTTTAGGTGAGTCACTTAACAATTTCCGGCTTTTGAAGTTAGATTCCATCGCCTGAAACTTGGTCAGCAAATCGGTGAATCCAGTACGCAGTGCCTGGAACTCTAGATCCGTTTGCCTTATAAAAGACAACATATCAGTTTTGATATGCCGGCAATTAGCGCAGGTCCAATCCAGGTCACTATTAGATCTTATGCGATCAGCAATCAGGGCAGAGCTATGGCCAAATTCAGCACATTTAGAGTGCGCTATGTTGTCGCACAGCCAGCAACCAACAGCGGATTGCCGAGACGTAATTTTGCCATTATGGGGGCAACGGGCAACACAGCATTCAGACATAATTTATTGATTTGTATATTTAGGACAAATAAAAAGAAATTGTCAAAACGTAAACAAACAATAAAAAAAAAAAAGAAGAAAGATATATAGATCAGCTGATCAGAGCTTTTATATCGATAGTGCTGTTTGTAAGTGTTTGATAACAACCGAAGATAGCAAGTGCACCAACAACAACACGAAATGCTGTAAACGCAAACACACAAAAGTAGCAGCAAAGAAGAAATGAAATTCTCTTTTGCATATGAGAATAAATTGCACAAATTAAAGTCACTGTCTTTTTTGAACAATTAGGAATTATCGAAATGATAAAGATCACCGAAAACCGAATAAGATGACACAAATCTGGTTAAATTCGATGCTATTTACACGAAGAAAACTCGGTCAAAATACGGAGCGATCAAAAAATACGTCCGACAACGACAAGAGATGCTTATAGATGGCGAGCCGTTTCAAAGGGATCGTCGTCCCCAAGGCCCCACTCAAGGATCCCGCTGGCGGATGGTGCTACTCAAATGCACAGAAAGCGGAAGTTTTTGCTAACAGCTTAGAGGAGAGATTTAAACCTCTTGACCTTACAACGCCAGTTATTAGAAGAGCAGTAGAAATTAGAATGGGAGAGCCATTCCAAATGTCCTTGCCAGCCCGGCCAGTAACACTTCCAGAAGTTACGGGGCTAATCAAGAAGCTAAAAACCAGAAAAGCTCCTGGAGAAGATGGCTTGGACAATAGGACATTGAAGCTCCTACCCAAGAAAGCTATCCTATTCCTAGTACTATTGTTTAACAGCATACTCCGCATAGGGCACTTTCCAATGATCTGGAAAACTGCTCTAATTACAATGGTCCCAAAGCCTGGTAAGCCTCACAATGAAGTGGATGGATACCGCCCAATAAGCCTGCTTCTTGCGCTCGGGAAAATGGCAGAAAGAATCGTCCTTAATCGGATCCTTCAACTTGAAGCGGTGAAGCGCCAAATACCAAAGTGGCAGTTTGGGTTTAGGCGAGGCCATTGGACTCCGGAGCAATTGCATCGAGTGGTGAACTTCGCCCTAAGTGCAATGGAAGAGAAAGAATATGCGTTAGCTGTGTTCATGGATATTCAGCAGGCTTTTGACAGGGTGTGCGTCGTGCCTGCTCTTTAAGTTAAAGAGCATACTGACTCCTCAACTGTTCCTACTGGTAAGGAGCTTCTTGCAGGCCAGAAGCTTTAAAGTGGTTGTGGATGGAACTGAATCCTTGCTGCGTCCAATAGGTGCAGGCGTCCCACAAGGAAGCGTGCTTGGGCCTACGCTATATACGCTATACACAGCAGATATGCCAACTGCTAGGGCGATAGCAGGAATTGATGAGAACGATGTTCTTATTGCAACGTTTGCCGACGACACTGCCGTGCTGACGAAAAGCCCAACTATTCACACAGCTTGGCAAGCTCTACAAACCTATGTTCACAGCTTCGATAACTGGGCAAAGAAGTGGAACATAGGAGTCAACAGCAGTAAGTGCGCTAACGTTACTTTCACAACGAGAACTAAGTCCTGCGGTGAGATCATTATGTCGGGCTCTTCACTGGAGCATAAACAGTCCCACAAATACCTGGGTGTCATACTTGACAGGACGCTAAACTTCCAAGCACACACCACAATGGTAAAGCATTCTGTCCTGCAGAAGGCCAAGCGAATGGAGTGGCTGCTCTCACCGCAGAACAAACTGACCCTGCGAAAAAAGATTGCAATATACAAGGCGATCCTTTGCCCTATATGGAAGTACGCTTTCCAAATATATGGCAGTGCAGCGAAGTCAAATTTAAATAAAATTAGGGCGGCGCAATCCAAAATTTTGAGGAAAATTTCCGGCGTCCCTTGGTACATCCGAAATAGGGACATCGAGAGGAACCTGAAGGTCCCCAAGGTCGGAGACGTTCTGCAAAACTTGGCAACCGGCTATATGCAACGCCTTGGAAACCACCCTTACGCATTGGCCAGCCAATTAACAGCGCAACCGACGAGAAGACGCCTAAAAAGATGCCACCCAGCCGATCAACCTTCAAGGGTCATAACATAAATGTATATGAATGTAGTAAAATGTAAGATATTGTCTAACTTGTTTATGCGATCATGTGATCTTTTTGTTTTTGTTTTTCCTATATACTATATAACTAGATTAAGTTGCCTCAGCGGTAACAGTAAACTTGTTAACACCAAATAAAAATTTTTTACAAAAAAAAAAAACATTTTGACTAACAATAAACCTACATATATTGAGGGAATTTCTAATAGCTGAAGCATTTCTGGACTATAAACATTTGATTCCTCATCCTTCGGCGTCTTATAGTAAAATCATTCAAAACAAAAAATCACGATTTTAACACTGCAAATGCCCTTGCACGCTACGGGTACCCCTGAAGCGTTTTCACCCATATTTCGTGTTTTTTGACCCTGAGTTGTTTCACTAAAATCGCTGCCAAAGGTGGAGTCGCAGCTAGACGCATACTATCTAAACGGATCCTGGTTCAGGAAAGATACACGGAACTGACCTATATAGTGTAGTTGAGTGCTCCGTAGTGCCAAAAAAGTTCTAGACTACTTTAGGCAGAAAAAGTTGTTAAAAATGAACACCTGGCAGGTAACGATTTACCTGTACAAGCCAAACCCAAACTGCCGGTTTTTTTGCTTCATGTTACAGTTTATGAATGTATCAATAATTTAAAACCAAAATCAGTCCGATTGGTTGTCTAGTTTTTGTGTAATATTACCTGAAAATCAACCAAATTCTCTTTTTTTTTTTTTTGTGTCGCACAAACGGAAATATTTTTCAACTTTGAATGCTCGTAACTTCTACAAAAATGGTCCGAAAATTGTTTCTCAACGGAATTGGAATCGTCGTGAAATTCTCTGTCGATTTCTTATAGTTTTAATCGTTTTTGCGACTATGAATTTTTGATTTACGCAACGTCAAATGCGCCAATGGCGCCACTGTGCGTCGGCAGAGCAGAACGTACCATCGCTGCACGTGCAGATCGCGAATTATTATACATACATACATATACATACACATATTCTAATTCTCTTCACTCTTGGTTGCGCCGCTATCAGGGCGGGGACCAACATATAAACTCGGGCTTTCGTTTAGAATATGACACTCAGAAAATACCCTTTGTCGCAAATACATCCAAGACTAAATCTTCGTCGTGAACTCATCGAATCCTTAAAATTTTAAAACATCGAGATCCTGCAACAATAAAATCCTTCGGCCAAGGATACTCAGATTCTGAGCACCAGTGAATAAAATAAATAAAATAAAATAAAATAAAATAAAATAAAATAAATATAATAAATTAAATAAAATCAAAGGATACACCGAGAAAATTATATAAAATAAATAAAACATAATTAAATAAAATTGAAATGGAGTGGGCGGACTTCCTTCCAAATTTAAGGCCGGCTGTCGTGGCGGAGTTGGTCGTCGATAGAATGGTGGTTATAGAAATCCCAAGTCCCGAAATAATGAGGGAAATTATTGGCACACTTCAATTTTATTACTTTTATAACTTAAGACTAAAAAGAAAAAGAGCCCGGGACCGCGGAGTGGTGGGTTCTGTCTGAGCGGGAGAGTAGACGGAGAGCGGGAGTGAAAGCGCCAGTGCAGCGCTCGCTCTTACACTGCCGCTTAGAACTAAGCGCTCTTGTGGCGCGAACATTCTCCCCCCCTTGCGGCAGCAAAGCTGGACTACTCCTCCTTGCACACTCCGGAGACGGTCCATCCGAATCTAAGCGACGGGCAGCCCATCTTCCAGCTTTAGGAACCCCGGTTGGATCAGCTTGGGGAACAAGTCGGACCCCAACGCGAGGGAAATGGTCGATGGGCGATGAAAAAGCTCGCCCGGCTGGTGTCGCTCAGAGCTCGTAAGGGCGTCCGAATTTTGAAGCTGGGATCGAGCCTTAGCACGACCTCCAGCCGGAAGTCGCCCGTGCGGGATCGAAGAGTCGCCGTGCAGACCTCATCCTCGCCCGCCTGCGTGATTGGCAGCCGGTATGCCGCCGCCAACGACCGGTCAATGCTGCTGACCGGCATGCACGGGTCGATCATGGGGGATCTCGAAGGTCGTGCTCCCGGTGTCGAGCAGCACGCAAGCTGTCGGGTGATATGGACCACCTTCTGCTGCAGATAGGCAGCCACGGTCGGAGATGGAGTGGGGGCCGATGCACGCGCTGGCTCCTTCGGGCCGGGATAGCGTGGCGGAGATGGAGTGGGGGCCGCCGGCCGAGCAGGCTCCCTGGAGACGGGCTGACGAGCGGTGCGCTCCGGACGTGGACGGGAGGTCGAGGGCCGCTCCTCGTCACCTCCACACGCCTTGCGGAACTCGGTGCTGCGGCAGGTCCCTCCAGAGTGCTCGTGAGCGAGGCAATTCGAGCAGTACTTATTAATAAGTACCGCCCGAAGGCGCTTTTCAGCGCTCAGTTTGTGGAACCTCTTGCACTTCCGAAGAGGATGGTTGCCCCGGCAGACTCGGCAGCGGTAGAATTCAATACCTCGAGTACGTCTGCGATCCAAATTCTGGGCTGTACGCGGCCGTGGCACCATGATGCTGAAGTGGTTCTGCGAGGAAACGAAGAGAAAAAATAAATTAATACAGGACCTCGCAGACGTAGATAGGTTAATGGCTGGAAGTAGCCGGTTCCTTGCTCTAACCTTATGCACGGGGCGTTTTATTGTGCCGCGCGCCGTACGGACTTCGGCCACTCGAACTCGGCCATCGGCTCCGGGGAAAATAGAAACAATTCTGCCGAGCCGCCATTCCTTCGAGGGCAAATTGTCCTCTTTGACTACCACCATATCGTCAATTTGGATGTTTCGGGTCGGTAACTGCCATTTGTTGCGTTTGTGGAGTTCTTTGAGATACTCCTCTTTCCACCGCGCACTAAACTGCTGATGTTGGGCCTTCAAATGTTGCCAGCGATTGATTATCGACTTGGCTTCGCCTTTTATCTCAGGCTCAGCCGTGGAAAGCAACGGCCCGCCAATCAGGAAATGGCCAGGCGTGAGGGCTAGCAGATCGGAGGGATCTTCCGACATCGGGGAGAGGGGTCTGGAGTTGAGGCAAGCCTCGATCTTGGCTAGAAGCGTCGCAAGTTCCTCCCAGGTATACTTGCGGGCAGCCGTAGCTTTGTAGAAAAGAGTTTTGAAACTTTTCACCCCTGCTTCCCACAGACCCCCCATATGTGGAGCCCCGGGCGGGATGAAACGCCATTCAAGTCCCTGATAGCTGTATGCATCAGTCACGGACTCTTTAACGGATTGAAGGAAGTCCCGAGAAAGTAGGGAAGCTGCCCCCACAAATGTCTTGCCATTATCAGAATAAAGCCGCTGAGGGCACCCGCGCCTGGGAACTTTTCGGCGGTGAGATCGGATGTCGGCTCTAAATGGATAGCCTTCGTGGAAAAACACACAAATACACATACATATCCCTTGGTAATGAGACACGCTCTTCCGGTATAGTTTTTGATCTCGAACGGCCCGGCATAATCAATGCACGTATATGTAAAGGCCCTCGAGAAGGAGACTCAGTCCTTTGGAAGATCGCCCATCAGCTGAGTTTGCAGTCTCTTCTTGTAAATAGTGCAGATCTTACACGTATTCACCACTGCCTTGACCAGATTCTTGATTTTAGGAATCCAATACTTCGATCGGATCAGGACTACCGCCATGAAGCGTAATCTGGTGGGTGAATTGGACGAGAAGGCGAGACATCCTACAGCCGTAGGGCAGAATTATTGGATGCCGTTCATCATACTGCTTTGCTTTAGAAGCTGTGACGCGACCACACGCCCTTAGGAGGCTGTGTTGGTCCGTGAACGGAAATAAATTCAATATTGGACTTGCCCCCGAAAGGGGCTTCTTCTCCGACAAGTGCTTCAGCTCTTGGCCGTATGCTCGCCGCTGCGCAATGGAAATCAGCGCTCGTTCTGCCTCTCGGATTTCTTCACTCGTGGGTCGTGAAGTGAAGGGGATCGCGCCCTTACGGCAGCGACTAAGGAAACGCCGAACATACGCCAGGACTCGCAGTGCTTTGTCCAGCTTCGAGAAACGTTCTAGAAACTCGTCAGAGGGGACCTGGATGAAATGCACTTTCACCGCGCGCTGCTAGAGCTCTGTGTTCGGCTGCACATCGCTTTGTGCTGGCCACAGCTCTTTTGGCCCTTGCAGCCACTCTGGCCCGTGCCACCAAAGTTGACTATCCGCTAACTCGAGTAGGGACACGCCTCGACTAGCTAAATCGGCGGAATTTTGTTCGGATCGAACGTGTGCCCAGCAGTCGACTGGTACTGCCTGGGTGATCTTGGCCACTCTGTTGGCTACAAATGTGGTCCAGTTGCACGCCGGCTTCCGTAACCAGGCCAGAACGATTGTCGAATCGGTCCAGCAGCGTATGTCGGAACTTGGTGTAGGCATATGGGGAAGAATAGCTGTCACCATTTCGGCTAACAGCACTGCGCTACAAAGTTCTAGGCGTGGAAGTGACACGGTTTTTACTGGAGCGACTCGTGTCTTGGATGTGAGGAGGTTAGAAAGGATTTTCTGACCAACCTCGACGCGCACGTAGATCGCTGCTCCAAAAGCCTTTTGGGACGCATCACAGAATCCATGATACGCCACTTTGATGTCAGGCTGAAAACAGACCCATCTTGGAACGCGGATCTGGTTGAGGTCGGAATACTCATGAAGAAACGCCTGCCACCTCTGACTCATTTCGCTGGGAAGCTTATCATCCCAGCTTAAATCTTGTAGCCAAATCTCCTGCATAAACATTTTGGAACGTATTATAAACGGAGCGAGCCATCCGGCTGGATCAAACAGCCTCGCGATTTGGGATAACACCTCGCGCTTTGTGTAGGAGGGTTCCACCACTATTTCTGGCGGCACGAAGTAGAATTCGTTGGACCTAGCCCTCCATCGAATCCCGAGCGTTTTGGCCGTGCTTTCGGTATCGATATCGAGGAACTCGCTATGAAGGAGGTGGTTGGCTGGACTACTTTTTAGAATGCTCGTGTGGTTTGAAGTCCACTTTCTTAAAAGGAAACCAGCAGAGCTAAGAGCTTCTTGAAACTTTTGAATCGAACTATGGGCCTCAGGTATGGAATTGGCCCCTGCTAGAACGTCATCGACGTACATATGTTGTAGAAGAATGTGGCTGGCTTTTGGAAACGCCCCTTGGACATCCTCTGCTAGCTTCGGCAGCACTCGAATAGCGAGGAAAGGCGCACAGTTGACCCCAAAGGTAACTGTTTTCAATTCAAAGTCTCGGATATCACCCTCTTTATTGCGGAACAGGATTCTTTGAAAGGGTGTATGCTTTGGATCGACCCAAATCTGACGGTACATCTTGGTGATGTCCGCGCTGAACACGTATCGGAAATATCGCCACTTCAGAATCTGAATGGTCAGATCGGATTGCAGTACTGGACCAGCATGAAGAATATCATTTAAGCTGGTTCCTTTCGCAGATGGACTGGAGGCGTTAAATACAACGCGAAGCTTTGTCGTGGTACTTTCGGGCTTGATTACCGCGTGATGTGGAAGATAGTACGTTGGGGAATTGAGAGTCGATGGATCTTCGTTCATATGACCCAGATCCAGGTACTCCCGAATCACTCAGTCATATTGCTCTTTTAAAGGAAAGTCTCTTTTTAAACGATTCTCGTTTCGAAGAAACTGAGCTAACGCAATGGACCTTGAATATCCGAAATCGGACCCCGAGTTTTCGGGGTCGCAGATGGGAGCGTAACCACGTACCTCCCGCTTGCGTCTCTCTTGGTAGTCTGGAGGAAGTTCCTTTCGCAATAGGAATCTGACTCTTTTACCATCTGGAATGGTAGATCCTCCACCTCCCAGAACTTGCAGAGAAGCGAGTCGAAGGAATCTTCATTCAATCAATCACTCAATCTACTTGAGTCGTGAAAGATGCGACTGTAGCGAAACAATTCAGGCATAGCTGCTTCTTTTTATGTAGCCGGAACGCGCGTCGAAAGACATGTGAAGAAAGCGCAGGCATAATCTAATCGGATGATTTTCCTTAGAACATAAGTCACACCCTTTTTGTTTGATGCTGACCTTGGTTTCGAAGGATTGCAGCCTTTTGGGAACTGACTGAGTCGGCTTCATATCCTCAATAGCCTCCAGTGTCCTATACCTTTCGCTCAGGAAGGTGTTTATCTCCTCCCAAGCCGGAATTTCGGACTTCGAAGTTAGGGACTGTTCCCATAAGGAAAGGGTTAACTTTGGCAGTTTGCTTGCGCACAGGAAGACCAGCAGACAATCCCAGTTGTCAGTGGAGATATTAGAATGTGCTAGCGCTGTCAGACACCCCTGAATCGTGGACTGCAGCTCCTTTAGAGCATGTCCAGATTCTTGTGAAATGAAACTCAAGTTGCACAAGAGCTTGAGTTGGCTGTTGACTAAAAGTCTTTTATTTTGGAAACGGTCTTGAAGCGCTTCCCACGCTGACGCGAAACCGTCATTTGTAAGCGGGGATTTGGACACTATGGCCTTTGCCTCGCCACTAGTTTTTGTGAGGAGATGGAAAAGCTTCTCGACCGGTGTCAGCCTGGGGTTGTTAACATAAACTGCCGTGAACAGGTCCCGGAAAGTGGGCCATCGGAGGTAGTCCCCATCGAAAACTTCTGTATCGCAGGGCGGTAGCCGGCAACCGGACGAAATATGCGTTTGAGAGGGAGGAGCTTGAACGGCTTGAGGCGTCACTCTTTCTAGCGTTTCGCTAATCTATGCTGCACAGGTCTCGTATACGGAGTAGCAATAGTCATACTTTGCTTGTAGGACAGGAAAGGTGCTGAGGGATCCTTCCTGGGCAATTAGGTCAGAGCAGATTTCGTACTCTTTTTCGACCTTATCCCATAAGCCTCGCACTTGGTGCAGACGGACTTGCAAGGTGTGGGAAGATTGCGAAGCCTGACCAGGAGTATTTGTCTTGTCTTTGCAAGCGCTGACGCGATCGCTCACGGCGATGAATTTGTGCAACGCAGCGGTTGCGGCCGTTGGCTGCTCGGTTACCGACATTTTCCTACTAGCGCCTGTGACCCTCAGGAATTTAGTCCCGGATGCAGAGGGATTATCTGGCTGTTCCCCAAGTGAAGACTTGCGTGAAACTTTCGCCACCGGTTGGGAGACGACAATTCTCGGACTTGTTTTTGAGCTTGTCGTTGGACGATCTCCGATCTTCGGCGTGGCACTCGAGCTTCTAGGTCTTGGGCTAGCGGACTTGGGCAGACTTGAGAAGAAGGAGCGCTTTTTGTTTCCTTTTTTGCTGTAGGTGTTGGATTCTTGTCACCCTTGACAGGCATACTCAGCTACGCGCCACTAAACAAACGGCCTGCCCGCCGCCAAAAAAAAATGAAGGAATCGAAACACCGAATCAAAAACTCTCTTTGTAGCAATTTAGCTAATATAGCTTGAAAATAGCTAGAAAAATAGCTGAATATAGCCGATAATTAGCAGAAAATCGCTGACTGCTACTTTTAAATAAATAGCTAAATACAGCTAAAAGTTAAAAAAATAGCTGAATGCTCACTGAAAACAACCAGAAAAACTAGCTAAATATAGCTTAAAAATTCCGCAAAATTCCGACCTGATTTTTTTTTCAGGAATACGACAAATCGTAGAACCGATGAAAAAGAACGACAAATTAACCTCCAGAAAAAATACGAATATCAACGTCAAAAAAAAATTAAATAGCCAGAAAATAAATGGATTGAAACGATAGCCTAGGAGTCTATCAGAATTCTTTGAATTTGTTCTGAAATTCTTTGGCTCGATTTTTCGTAATTTAGGAACACAACAAGAAGCTTAAATTCGTGCGACACAAGAAAGAAGCCAAAAAAAAACTAGCTGAAAACGCTAAAATAGCTATCGAATTTGGAAATATTCTTTGACGATGATTTAACAAATATTGGAAAAAATATTAATTTTTGTTTCTTGGATGCAAAAATTTTGTATGACCTGTGTTTCGCTCGTTACTACTTGGATCGTATGAGTGCAGGTGCTGTATGTGAACAAAACGGAGACGAAATAAAATTGCCCAAATATATGTATGTGTGTACCCTTCAGTACCAAAATTCCCTTCACGGATCTTTCCTCGATGCATGCCCGAAAAAAAAAACAATTTGTGCGGCATGTCCGAAAAACAAAAACAAATTGTATGGGCTTCGTGGACAGAGGTCCGAAACGAAGCAGGTAAACAAAATTCAAACAGCATTCGGCTACCGCCGTCGGCTCGCGAAGTTCGGGCAACGTATTTTTTGTTGTTTTCGAAGTCCTTTCGTTTTGTCTCGTTCTCCTAATTCTCTTTTCATTTTCTTCTTCTGTTGTATTCACACGTGATCGCGCATTGTGTAGTAAAAGTTGCGAAATAGTTTTTATAACATATAAGGTAAGTAAAGTTATTTATACTTAATTAATGAATTCATTTGCAGAATTTATCTTAAGCATGGATATGACTTTAACCTAAACTGTTTAGGTTTGCGGACTTTCTTTTCAGTTAAAACTGGTATGTATCTTTGTACTTATTTATATATTTATGTGCAAGATGAATTTTTAATTTGATTCTAACATTTGATTTACAGATAACGAAAATTCCCGGTGGGATCTTTAGTAGTCGGAGGAAACTTGGCACTTGGCGGTAATGCTGAAATAAGCTCCAAAAAATTTTACATAAATAAAAATATGAAATTTAATAAAAAAAAAGGAACAAATTTATTTGGGATTCCAGGGATTTTCTATAGATTTTCTTTCATAAATTCTTAGCAGATTCCCCGCTGATTCCGCTTATAAATTCCCCATTCATTCCTACGTGAATTCCCCATTCATTCCTACGTGAATTCCCCATTATTCCTACGTGAATGTACTTCGAAATTCCGGATGAATTCCTTGAAGGATTCATGCGGGAATTATGGAGGATTCCTCGAGTAGTTCGAATTCCTCGATGCAGCCCGATTTTAAAAATTTTTGGTACAAAATTCACACTTGTTTCCTCCAACTTTCATTGAGGAATCCCGTTTAGTCCTCCATGATTCCTCCAAGAATCATACATCCGCGGTACTGAAGGGAAGGTTCAATGCTTAGCACAGAATAGCGCTAAGTTCTGCCCATGTACATCTGTATGTATGTATGTGAAGTACATTTTTGGCTGCTCGCAGAATAGCGGGAAGCTTATGTATGCAGATATATATGTTTGTCAGGATAGCAATTAAAAAACAATTAATTTTTGTGGATATGTATATGATATATTATATATTTTTATTTATTTTTTTTGTTTTTTGAACGAAATTTTAGTTTTGGTTGTATATTTTATTTTTTATTAAACTTTTGCATCAATCGCATATAATTGACACTTTAACAATTCGTATAAAAAACTATAAATTTCGGGTGTAAATATTTTTATGTGTGTGTATTTGTAAAAATTGCGTGTAAATTTTTATTTTCAATTGTTAATATGTATAATGTTATATGTATATGTATATATAATATGTGTATGGGAATATATGTATGTAATATATCCCTGCAGTACCACTTGTCATCAATAGGCCTTTGTAATCAACAATTCATCAACGTGCCGACTGCGACGTCGCACAGTGGCGCCATTGGCGCATTTGGCGTTGCATAAATCAAAAATTCATAGTCGCAAAAACGATTTAATTTATAAGAAATCGACAGAGAATTTCACCACGATTCCAAATCCGTTGCCAAAACAAAAATACATTTTTGTAGAAGTTATGAGCATTCAAAGTCGAAAAATATTTCCGTTTTTGCGACACAAAAAAAAAAGAGAATTTGGTCGACTTTCAGGTAATATTACACAAAAACTAGACAACCAATCGGAATGATTTTGGTTTTAAATTATAGATACATTTATAAACTGTAAAATAAAGCAAAAAAACCGGCAGTTTGGGTTTGGCTTCTACAGGTAAATCGTTACCTGCCAGGTGTCCTTTTTTAACAACTTTTTTTGCCTAAAGTAGTCTAGAACTTTTTTGGCACTACAGAGCACTCAACTACACTATATAGGTCTGTTCCGTGTATCTTTCCTGAACCAGGATCCGTTTAGATAGTCTGCGTCTAGCTGCGACTCCACCTTTGGCAGCGATTTTAGTGAAACAACTCAGGGTCAAAAAACACGAAATATGGGTGAAAACGCTTCAGGGGTACCGACAGCGCGCAAGGGCATTTGCAGTGTTAAAATCGTGATTTTTTGTTTTAAATAATATTAAGACGTGAAAGGATGAGGAATCAAATGTTTATAGTCCAGAAATGCTTCAGCTATTAGAAATTCCCTCAATATAGGTTTATTGTTAGTCAAAATGTTAGAAAAATTATCAACAAATAAAAAAAATCGAAATTTAAAAATTTTTTTGTGTAAAATATTTTTTTACATTTTTTAAAATATTTTTTTTTGAGCAAATCGATAAAAATAAAGCTAAAAAATTAACCAATTTTTTTTGTTTAAAAATCGTTTTCTATGAGAAAATTCAATTTTTTCACTTTAACGCCCTATAAATGGGCGAATGGGTGGGCGTGGCACATTGTCCACTAGATATATAAATTTTACATCAATTCACTGTCAAATGCCGTTTAAATTATTCGATTATCTTATTTGGTTCAAAAGTTATGATTTTTGCAAGGTCAAATGCCAGAAAAGCGCCACTGTGCGTCGGCAGAATCGACACACTCAGTCGGCAATCGTGTCGAAGCCGACTCTCTCGCGCTCTCATTTCCTCTCTGTTGATGAATTATTGATGAAAAATTTGACATGCACTCTCGCTCTCTCAGTAATATAAGCGGGGTGGGTTTTTTAGTTGCGTTTTAGCTTCTGAAAGTGAAAGTTAAAGTTAAATTGTTTAAAAATTCAATTTTTAGTTTAAAAGTTTGTAGCAATTGTGTTAGTGTTAGTGCAATTATATGGAAAACAATGGAATTATATTAAATACAGTGCGATTATATAAAAATATGTGAAATTATATAGAAATTAACATGTCATCAACATTAAATCAACATGTCACCAACATTTAATCAACATGTCATCAACATTTAATCAACATGTCATCAACTTTTTATCAACTTTTCATCAACATGCCATCAACTTTTCATCAACTTTTCATCAACTTTTCATCAACTTTTCATCAACATGTCATCTACTTTTTATCAACTTTTCATCAACTTTTCATCAACTTTTCATCAACAATTCATCGATTAATTGTTGATGAAATGTTGTTGATGACAGCCTAGGATATGCCCATGTTAAATTCATCAACAATTTGTATGGCAATTCATCGATGATTTATCAACAACACCCCTTCGGCTATTGATGAATTGTTGATTAAACGTTGATGACTGGTACTGCAGGGATGTAATATAATTTATTTATTCTTGATGTGATTTGTGTGTGTATATATTTGAATTTTTTAACATGCAGTTTAGTGTCGAACGTGAATATGTGAAAGTGATTTTTGGATTAATATATATACGAACATATATGAATTTATATATGTATGTACGCTTGGAAACAAGCGGATCACAGTGAAAAAACTATGTAGAGGGCCAATATTGGCAAAGCACTTTTGCACTTTAAAACAGAAAAAAATTCACTGCGGCTAGGCGTATGTATTTTATTCCTATATTCTTGTATATATATATATCACTTTTCACTTTTTACTTGGAAATTCGGACTCGGATGGAAATAACGCCGTTGGAAAGGAATATGGCGACCACGGACGAATGGTTAGGAAAAATAGTCGTACTTATCTTGGAAAAATCCGCAGAGGGGGGCGCTGATCAGGATAGATCGCAGGTGTCGAAGGACCATGAAATGGAGTGGGCGGACTTCCTTCCAAATTTAAGGCCGGCTGTCGTGGCGGAGTTGGTCGTCGATAGAATGGTGGTTGTAGAAATCCCAAGTCCCGAAATAATGAGGGGCAGCGAAATCGTCTTCACTAATTCTTTATTGGCACACTTCAATTATTATTATTACTAACTTAAGACTAAAAAGAAAAAGAGCCCGGGACCGCCTGGGTTCTGCCTGAGCGGGAGAGCCGACGGAGAGCGGGAGTGTAAGCGGGAGTGGAAGCGCCAGTGCAGCGCTCGCTCTTACACTGCCGCTTAGAACTATTTAAAAATAAATAAATATAACACAAATAAAACAAAAAAAATTCAGAGATAAATAAAATAAATTAAACAACTTAAATAAATTAAATAAAATAAAACAGAACCAGGATACACTGAAAGAAAATAAAACAAATAAAGGTTGGAAATACCCTGAATTAAATTAAATAATAAAATAAATGGAATAAATAAGATGAGCGAGGAAAAATATATAAAATCAAATGCTACACTGAAAAAAATAATAAGCTAATCGAATAAGATAAAGAAAGAAAAAAAATAAAGTAAACGAGGAACCACGAGGCGAGGCTCGAATGAGAATAATGCACGAGGAAAAATAACAATAAATAAAAATTATAATAAAAAAAAATATATAGAGATTATAAATTACAAAATTATTATTAAATCATTAGGAAAATAAAACGGGTAGGACTCAACGGAAATTGAACTAGGATACACTGAGGGAAAAAATATATAAAATAAAAAATATATAAAAAATAAATAAATAAGAATAAATAATAAGGCAAATAAATTAATAAAATAAATTAAATTAAATACATAAAGGGAGGAGAAAGAATAAAATAATAAACGAACCAAATTAAATAAATAAAATAGAATAGAAAAATAAATTAAGAAAGAGATTAAATAAGATAATCTGAAGGAAAATAAATTCACTACGGGACCACCGACGAAACCAGATTAAAATACAAATAAGACAAGCGAGGAAAATCAAAGAATAAAAACAACGAATCTAACAAAAAAAAACGGAATACAGTGGAAAACGAGGAAAATCAAGGATACTGAGGAAATAAAAAAAACCTTACAAATAAAATTATAAAATGAATAAAAACTTATAAAATAAAAGAAAGAAAAGCTAAGGAAAATTTATAAAATTAAAAATTATAATTAATAATAAAATAATAATAGCGTACACTATAATGAAATTTAAATCCTAACCTACTCAAATAAATAAAATTCGGTAAATAATAAAATTGATAATAAACTAATAAGAAATAATAATTAATAAAGCTATAATAATAAATTAAAAAATAATTAAGCAAATAAAACCAAATAAGCCGCAAAGAAGGGAAAATAAAATAAATTAATAAGCGATTAAATAAGCCATAAATTAATAAATATTGACAGGCGTCGAAAAAATAAGCGCACCTGGAAAATATAAAATAAGATCAAGTAGTAGGATAAAATAAAACAAAAGCAAGAAATTAAATCATTAAATTAAACCACGGGGAATAATTCGATAAAATTCAAACCATTTACGTCGAGGACCTCAGACAAACCTAACCATGGGCGTCACCTGGATTAGCTACAGGAAGAAGTTGGAACTGGAGACCATTCTCTTCGAGTTCGGTCTGGAACGCGGAGGCACTGTGGAGGTGCAGCAAACGCGGATGATCGCCTTTACGCGCCAACAGGATCATTCTGAGGCTGTGCAATCCCGCCTCGAGGAACTGGAAAGGATTTTCGGAAACGCTCCCACCGGAGACGCGAAGGTTCTTTCACCTATGTATCTGGACCCGGAGGCCAACTCACCTGGATCGGATGACCAAATGGGGCCTCTCATTCGACGGGACGACGGATCCGCTTTGCTTCACAGAGCACATCGAGGAACGAGCAGATATCTGCCGAATCGACCGGAAGTGTCTAGCTCCGGCTTTGGTAGTATTACTGACTGGCCGCGCCGAGAGCTGGTACGGGACTAGTGGCCTACGGGACGCCACCTGGAATGAAGTTCGCCGGGAACTTTTGGATTTTTTCTTGCCGCCGCTCTGCTATCAGCGGCTGGAGGACGAAATCAGGACGCACTTTCAGAGGCCCAAAGAACCCTTCAAGGAATACTTGGTGGATCTGCGCCTACAGATGCGCCGGGCAGGATTCTAGAACCAGCTAGAACATCGCCGCCGGAGCAGGCACCAGTAAACGTACGGGAGGCGTGCCGGAATTGCGGCCAACCCGGACATTTCTCGACAGAATGTCGGAACCCGAGAATGATCTTCTGCTGGGACTGCGGCGGACGAGGGTTACGGACATTCGAATGCTGCCGACGCCAGGTTTCGGGAAACGGCAACGGGCCTCGCGTGACCGGAAATCACCCGAGGAACCCAGCCAGCCCGAACAATCAGTAGGAGGAACCCTCCACCAACACCAGGGACGCATCTGAGCCGCCATTACTATGGAAGGACGAAGATTCGTGGCCACCCTGCACACGGGAGCTACACATAGCTTCATCAGCGAAGGTCTAGCCAAGGAACTGGACAACAAACTTAATACGAGGCACATACGGACGCAGGTCAAGCTAGCCGACGGGACATGCCGGGAGTTGTCGAGGGCGCTAGCGGCCATCATCCACTGCGGGAATCGTAGTACGCCGACCATCCTGCTGGTGATGACGGACGTTTTGGACGACGTGCTACTGGGAATGGATTTTCTGTGCGGGACTGGAGCCACAATCCAGTGTGGGGGACAAGCCCTCAACTTGATACCGGATGCCGGAGTACACCAAGCCGCCGTGGGCACGGACACGGAGGAAGAGGGAAACAGCAGAGCCACGCTTTGAACAACAGGCCGGGCCAAGCTCGGAACAACGAGGAATATCAACGGAGACACATCGAGGGGTACGATCAGAGCCACGCTCTGAACAGCAGACGGAGCTCTATCCGGAGTATTCCACATCGCGAAGCACCGGATCATCAAGCGCAACGACCGCTCGATAAAACAGAGATTTTTTCCACGGAATCCGGCCATGAGAGCCGTCATCGATATGCAAATAGATGAGCTTCTTAGGGATGGCCGCATCGAGCCGTCTAAGAGCCCGCACAGTGCTCCCATTGTGATCGCGGCCAAGAAAAACGGTGACGCTCGGATGTGCATAGACTACAGACAGCTCAACGAGAACTCTATACCGGATACATACCCGCTGCCAAGGATTCACCAAATCTTGGAGCGCCTACGGAACGCTAAGTTTATCTCAACGTTGGACTTAATGAATGGTTACTGGCAAATTCCTGTAGCTCTGGAGAGCCGGGAATGCACGGCCTTCACGGTTTCTGGCCGAGGCTTATTCCATTGGCGAGTTATGCCATTTGGACTCCACTCGGTGCCAGCGACGTTCCAGCGGTCATTGAACACGGTCATCGGTCCAGACATGGAGCCGCATGCGTTCGCTTATTTGGACGACATCATCGTCATCGGGTCAACATTGGAAGAGCACGTGGCAAACCTTCGAAAAGTGTTTCGCCGGCTACGCAAAGTCAACCTACGGCTGACATGTGATCAGCGAGGAAGGAATCCACACGGACCCGGACAAGGTGGCCGCAATTCGCGAGTTGCAACCGACAACTTGCTTATAGGAACTTCGGAGATGCCTGGGCATTGCATCCTAATATTGTCGATTTGTTCCCAACTTTGCCGACATTGTGGAACCGATGACATGGCTGCTGAAGAAGGTCTAGAAATAGGATTGCGCAGGATCAGGCGTTTCAGGAGCTGAAGACGCGACTCACGGAAGCACCCGTCTTAGTCTGCCCTGATTTCTGACAGAAGTTTGTGCTACAGACGTACTCACGCAGACCATTGATGGACAATAACGAGTGGTGCTGGCGTATGCCACCACACCGCCGCTTAAACAGCGCAGAGAGGAATTACTAGGTGACGGAGAAGGAGTGCCTCGCCATCGTATGGCCAGTGAGGAAGATGCGGTGTTACATCGAGGGATATCGATTCGACGTCATAACGGATCACCAGGCCTTGAAGTGGTTGAATTCCATTGACAACCCAACCTGCAGAATCGCCCGCTGGGCACTCGAGCTGCAGCAGTATCAATATGATGTCCACTAGCGGAGGGGAGCCCAGAATCTAATGGCCGACGCCCTCTCACGCCACCCCCTGCCAGTGGCGCAGCAATCACAGGTACAAGGGACAAATTGCAAATGGCTCACAAGGATGCTGGAGAAGGTTCGAACCGAACCAGCCAAGTTCCCGGACTACAGGGAAGAAAGCGGACAGCTTTATCGCCGCATCGGGCTACGGCCACAGGAGGAGGAGTACACACCATGGAAGCTGTGTGTAGGAGCGGATTATCGCCATCGTGTTCTACAAGAGAACCACGATATTCCCGCCGTCGGACATTTGGGAGTCCGGAAGACGAGCAACCGCGTAGCCCAGCGATATACTTAAAATTTGGGAAACACAAATGGAGATCATGAAAATCAGTTCATGGAAATCGGTAAACCCATAGCACACAAGTGATTCTTTGGATTTGCTCTAGAAGTACCTAAAACAAAATTGGCAAAAAATATGCAAAAACCCTTTAAAATTAACAAAAGAATTTTATTATTGATTGAAAAAAATAAAACTTTTATTTTGTTCAATCAATATTAAAAATTATTATTGAATTTTATTTTTTTGACTAAAAATAATGATTATGTACAGATTTTTATATTTTTGATCAAAAAAATTAATTCTTAAAGATTAATATAATATAACTCAATTTTAAACATTATGAGTGTTAAAAAAAATATAAATCTATCTGTAATCATTATCATGTGATTTTGTAAATAAAACATATAATGATTACGTTCCCTGGCCCACACAGTTCAGTTCGGAATCGGATTCAGTCTGATTCAAGAGACGATTGTGGCAAGTACGTTGTGACGCTTCCCTTACGCGACCCTGAGCAGAAAGGTTCCGAGCTAGCGTCTTCATGGTCCTTTGCTCTTGCTTAGTTCCTGCGTAATAAGCAGCGCCTGAAGAGGGATCCGCCCCTTCCACATCATGCCGTCTTCAAGCCCGAAAGCACGACTAAAAAGGTGCGGGTGGTCTGCTATGCTTCTAGACGGTCCGCAAACGGGACCAGTCTAAACGACATTCTTTACGCGGGCCCGGTCTTGCAATCCGACCTGACGATTGAAATCCTAAAGTGGCGATACTTTAGGTTTGTTTTCAACGCCGAAATCGAGAAGAAGTATCATCAAATTTATGTAGAGCCCAAGCATACTCTGTTCTAACGTATTTTGTTTCGAAATCCTGATGGGGATATCCACGACTGCAAATTAAAAACGGTTACCTTCGGAGTGGAGGAGCAGGGCGATTTTGGCCGACATTTCGACCGACCACCTCCTTCGTGCTGATTTCCATTAAATTGATGCAGAGAGCACGGCCAAGACACTCGGCGTGCGGTGGACGGCGACGACTGATGAGTTCTTATTAATCCCGCCAGAATTGACGAGCCTTTCACAAAGCGCCAAGTCCTGTCCCAAATTGCCAAATTGTTCGATCCGGCAGGTTGGCATGCAGGACATTTGGCTTTTGGATCTAGGGTGGGACGATGCCCTTCCTCAAGTCAAAATGGGTCGCTCTCGCGAGCTTAAAGAAGCTGGGTTCGCATTTTTTTTTTTTAATTTGAAAGTTGGAATCGATTGTCCATTGTTCGCCCATGTTTGCCCACCTTTTAATTTTTTTTCCACTTCCGGTTTCAAAAATATCAAGTAATGTAACTTTTCATCATTTTTTTTTTTTTTTAAAGTTGACTTTTAAAATTTTTTTTTTAAATCGCAATAACTTTGTTGGCCCACGTTTGCCCACCTTTTAGAATTTAAAAAAATTTACACTTAAAAAAATATGGAGCCTTAAAGATTTGCTCCTGTTTACCATAGAAAATTAACTTTTTTCGAAATTTTTTTTCTTGAATTCGTAACTACATTGATGTAAAAAAAATGCCCACCATTTAAACTTTAAAAAATATGAATTTTTGAAAATTGGAAAAAATTTACAAAAAACAAAAATCGTTTTACCACCACTAAAAACTAAAAAATTAAAAAAAAACTGCCCATCTCCTAAAACTACAAAATAAGAAATGCACACCCTTTAAAACTAAAATATTTTAACATAAAATTTCTTGAAACTAAAAAAAAAAATGAAAAATGATGACCGGATGAGGCGGTGACCAGGAAAAGCCGGAACAACCGTCTGCCAAGGGGAATCCGATGACCTGATGTGGATTCCAGGAAGGGAGGGTGCGTCAAGGGGCGACAACAGCCATGCCCCGAGCCTACATCTGAGGAGGAAAGTGATCGTTAATTTGTGTTGATTTTGTTATATTTTGTTGAGTTTGTTTACCTTTTGTTGTTGTTGTCAGCGGATTCCAGATCAGCTGGGTTTGTGGTGCGACCTGTGGGCAAACGGGGAAAAATCCCGCTGAGATGACTGGCTAGCCGGCCTTGCCCCATCAAACAGCAGGTCGTAACACATATTACCAATTAAGTTTTTTATTTAATTTTAGTATATTTTAAGACAAAACTTCGTAATTAATACAAAATGACAAACAAAAGAAACGAACTTGAATGCAGAACGAATATGTAACTAACAGTCGAGCTTAGAAACGAACTAACAGTCGAGCTGTTAAGTATAAGTTCTGTACTCAAGTATGTTGCTTAAGTGTTTTGTTTTGGTTATTATTTATAAATATATTTGTATTTATTTATCAAAAGCCTAACTATACAATTTAATTTCTTTGTATTTTTTAATATATTTTTATTTTCTTAAACTATTTAATAAACAAACTAAATTAAGCCCTAAACTTATTTTTATTTATCTTAAAAATAATTCCTTAGCTGCTTAAACTAAATAAAACACATTACCAATTAAGTGTTTTTATTCAATTTTTGGTTATTTTATTTAGATTAAAAATAATACACAAAACGTAAACATAAACTTTATTAACATTTGGTGGAATTAGAAAAGGCACAAAAAGGCTTAAAATATATCAAAAGTTTGTTTTCTTAAATAAATATATATATAATTTTTTTATTGACTTTTTAATATTAAATATAATAAATAAAACGTAAACATAAACTGTATTAAAGAAATATATGCTAAAAATACTTTATTCTCATAATAAAGGAACTCTTGCAGTTTCAACGAAAATAGGGTGTTGTGATTCATTTTATTACATTTTCAAAAATGAAACGATTGCATTTTTCGATTATTATTTTTTTTTGTAAACAGGTAAAATATTCCCGGATAAGTAAAAATGTCGCAAATATCAGCCAGACACAGTGGCGAGCAAGCAGGTGCGTCATATAAAAACATATAAAAAAACTTAAGTTTGATTGGTTTTATTAAGTTTAAGAAGGAGCTTGTTAAACATTAATGAAAACAAATTTATATATAAAATGATCTTTTATAATTTTTGTTTTTTTTTAGTTTTAAGAGGTGAGCAGAAGATTTTTTTGTAAATTTGTTAGTTTTAAGGGGTGAGCAAACGAGTTTTTTTAGTTTTAAGAGTTTTTTTTATGAAATTTTTTTGTTTTAAGGGATGGCCATTAATTTCTTAGTTTTAAGAGATGGGCAGAAGTTTTTTTTTACATTTTTTAGTTTAAGGGGTGGGAAAACGATTTTTTTAGTTTTAAGAGTTTTTTGATAGGATTGTTAAGTTTTAAGGGGTGGGCATTTTATATTTTGTAGTTTTAAGAGATGGACAGAAGTTTTTTTTTTAATTATTTAGTTTTAAGGATTTTTTTTTATTTTTTAGTGTTTCTCGATGAAAATTTTTAGTTTTAAGGGTGGGCTTTTTATTTTATGTAGTTTTAAGAGATGGGCAGAAGTTTTTTTTTACATTTTTTAGTTTTAAGGGGTGGGCAAACGATTTTTTTTAGTTTTAAGAAATTTTTTGTTAAAATATTTTAGTTTTAAAGGGGGGGGGGGGCATTTCTTATTTTGTAGTTTTAGGAGATGGGCATTTTTTTTTAATTTTTCAGTTGTTCAGTTGTAGTGGTGGAAAAACGATTTTTGTTTTTTGTATATTTTTTCCAATTTTTATAAAGTCATATATTTTAAAGTTTCTATTTTTTCAAAATTTTAAAGGGTGGGCATTTTTTTACATCACTTTAGTTAAGAATTCAAGAAAAAAAATTGAAAAAAGTTAATTTTCTATGGTAAACAGGAGCAAATCTTTAAGGCTCCATATTTTTTTAGGTGTACATTTTTTCAAAATTCTAAAAGGTGGGCAAACGTGGACAAAAAAAGTTATTGCGATTTCAAAAAAAAATTGAAAAATGGCAACTTTTTATTTTTTCAAACAAATGATGTAAAGTTACATCACTTGATATTTTCGAAACCGGAAGTGGAAAAAAAAACTAAAATGTGGGCAAACGATGGACAATCGATTCCAACTTTCAAATTTAAAAACAAAAATGCGTGCCCAGCTTTTTTAAGCTGCTCTCGCGGCTAGAGTTGTACGGTGCCTTGTTGTTGTCTTGGCTACTAAAGCCTCGCAACGATTGGCCCACTCAAGGCAATGACGCTCTAGTGACTGAACTCTAGAAGCAAGCAGTCAAGGTCAGTGTCGCGAAGGCGCCCTCCGCAGATATCCTCCGCAGACACTCGACAATGCATTGCGAGTTCTTGCTTATGTTTATAATTTCATCAAGCGCGCGAAGAATTCAATCTCCGTTCGAAGAGCACCTGACAGCTAATGAGATTACGTCGGCTGAACGTCTCCTAGTTTTCGTCACTCAGCGCAGACACTTTGTCTCTGAGATAGGCTGCTTAAGCCAAAAGCGGCCAGTGCCAGCATCCAGTCCGATTCAAAATCTGAACCCATTCATGAAATCGCAAGACCTTATGAGAGCCTGCGGCCAAGTCACGGCCTCTGAACTTCTCCAATATGACGAACGGTATCCTGTAATCCTTTCGTAAGACTGCCTCGACTCCTTGAGCAGTTTACGCAACCCATCAGCTGATGATCCCTCTAGTCCGGGCCAAATTCTGGGTCCCAAGGGTGAGGAACTTGGTGAAGTCCGTCATCTATTCATGTAAGGTATGTGTCATCCACAAGAAGAAGTTGCAGACGAAACTCATGGGAGAGCTACCGAAGGAACGGACCTCCTTCTCGTGCCCATTCACGCATACTGGTGTGGATTATGCCGGTCCCTTCGAAATTAAAAACTATACGGGACGAGCCTGTCTCATCACGAAGGGGTATGTGTTGGTGTTCGTGTGCTTCTCTACGAAGGCCATCCATCCTATATCGGACCTTACGACCGAGAAGTTTCTGGCGGCTTTCGCTCGGTTCGTGTCAAGAAGAGGGTGCCCCGTCAAGTGCAGTCGGACAACGGGATACCTTTGTGGGGGCAGCTACCCTGCTATCCCGCGATTTTCTTCAAAGCCTAAAAGGGGCGGTGACGGGTGCCTATAACCACCGGCAGCTGCTCTGGAATTTCATTCCTCTTGGGAGGCCTGTGGGAGGCAGGCGTCAAGAGCTTCAAGACCTTGTTTTACAAGTCCACAGCCACGCGGAAATACACGTTTAAGGTGTTTCCAGGATCCGATGGCCATGTCCGCGTGGTCGACATCCGCACCGCGCGAGGGCTCATCAAGCGGTTCGTTACTAAGATCGTGCTTCTTCCGATGGAAGCGTTCACTTGCTTACAATAATAATGCATTCTTCCGCTCTCATGTTCCTGTCCGCTGTGCTGTCTCGTAGCTCTGACCGTAGTTCCAAGTCTTAATTCACACAATTATTGATAACGTTGTTTTTATTTCTGCATCATATTTCCGCCAGTCATATTCAGCACAATGACGCCACGTCCACGCAGCGCCCAATCACTGAAGAGCAGATGTACTCGAGGTACACGGTCCTACCGATGCCGAGTCTGCAATGGGATTCATCCGCCGCTTTCTGCGTCTAAGTACCGAGAAGCGGCTCCGGGCGGTTCTCTTGAACCTGTATTGCTCCAGTTTCGTGGCCCACGAGCACTTCGACGGAGCGTGTCGGCGAGGGGAATGCTGCAAGACGTGTGGTCAGGGTCACCACTCACTGCTGCATATCGTAAAAAAGGCGCGGGGACGTCTCGGCGCTCATCGGCAACTTCTCAGCATTCTTCCGCCACTGCCCGGCAATCTTCAGACGCTCCACGGCCTTCGTCCGCCACTCATCGGTTGCTTTCTACCGCGCGCCAGCCCCGCAGGCGCGGCGGCTGCGCCAACCCTGCTGCTGCAGCGGAATAGCGTCAACGTTTTGCCGACTGCGCTAGTTCGTATTGACGCCGGGACTTGGATCTTCGTCACGGGGGCCCTCATTGACCCATGTACGCCCTCGAGTTGCATTGATGCATCGTTAGCGGCGTGTTTCCGTCCACTACCTGCGTGGGGGCCGAACAAGTTTTTTTCGGCCATCGTAGGTTACAAAACGGACGATAGCGTGCGGCCGTGTCCAGCTGTTTCCGTTACTTTGTGACTTGAGAAATCATATTTTGACAGCGAGCAGCGGTTTGTAACTATGTATATGCAATTATGCACAAATAGTCACAAACTATATCTATATCTAAATGCAGCTATGATTAAAGCTATATATCTATATGCAATAATGCCCAAACAGTCACAAACAAAAGCTACATATATCTAAATTCAGCTATGAGTGAGAAATTGAAAACTTAAACTTCGGCTATATGCAGCTATATATATAACCGAAAACTTAAGATGTATATAGCTAACACTCGCGGCAGTGCCCTTAGGGTTACTTAAGGATTATATTGAATGCTTTCAGGGTGCTTCAGCGACAAGCGAAATTATTACAATGTTCAAGAAGATAAAGGCATACATGAAAAGAGAAAATTGAGTTTAAAAAACTATCATCCTTTTGGAGTCAATGTACTAGCACTAAGACATTTATTTGATATTCTAATTAAAGCTATATTTATATAAGTCTAACAATTATATTTAAGCAATCAATTATTTTGGTTATTTTATATTGCTTTCTTTTATTTTACTTTTAATATTTTGTGAGGTTAGCCTATAGAATAAACTTTTTAAATGAAAACGAGAAGAATGAATGAAACAATGAATACCAACTAACTAAAACTTGAACTCGGCTAATTTATATAGTGGCCTCTCATGCCCCCTAAATGAGAGGCCAATAGAGTAATGCGCTTAAGGTTCGTGGTCATTTGTAGGGAAGGGCCTTCTGTAGTGTTTCACGAACAGCAAGTCTCTCAATTCACACTCATTTCTTAATCTATGCTTTTCTGAATTTGATTTAATTTTTACTCCGCTTTTGACTTCTAGCTCCTATTTTCTTTTATCCAAGCTTAATTCTCGATCTTATAAATAATAATTTGTAGCGGAGTAGGGAGCTGCACAAGCAAAATGAACGCTCCCAACGAAATACAGGTCCCCCGAGATTACACCCGTTACACTTTACACCCGGAGAAAGGGTTTGCGGACGTTAACGGAATCGAGTCGGACAAGCCCCGGATTATCGCGGCCAAAGCTCACAACAGGCACCAAGGTCAAGTCAACGTAAACAGACAGAGCCACCGACACCGCCACGGACCTTTGAACCGGAATGCGCCATGGTATGCCGGAACCCCGCGTCCTCTTTTGCTGGGATTGTGGACAACGACCAACCACTGACTGTTGTCGACGCCAAGCATCGGGAAACGGGAGCAGGCCTTGTATAACCGGAATCTTCCGAGGCACCCTCGCAGTCAGTAGGAGGTTTCCTCCACCAGCACCAGGGACGCATCCACGCCGCCAATACTATGGACACCGGAGCTACCCACAGCTTCAGCCAGACCTTAGACGGAGAGTTAGTCTACCGGAGGAACATGCGGGATATAAGAACCAAAGTCAAACTGACCGACGGAACCTGCAGGGAACTCACTCGGACCTGGAACGGCAAGATCATATCGACGTTGGACCTCAAAGATGGGTACTGGAAAATCTCGTTAGCCCCAGACACGGCCTTTGCCGTTCCAGGCCGAGGTTTGTTTCACTGGTGGGTGATGCCGTTTGGTCTCCACTCCATCCCCGCCACGTTTCTGCGCCTTTAGACATGGTCATGGGTCCGGATATTAAACCCCACGCGTTCGCATATTATCGTCATAACTCCCTAACTTACGCCTCAACAAAGTGAAGTGTCACTTCTTCCAGCGCCATGTCAGATACCTGGTCCAGTTTATAAGTGAAGCCGGGATCCACACGGATCCGGATAAGATCGCCGCAATCCGGGAACTCAAACCTACGACGGACCTGAAGGAACTCCGGAAATGCAACTCAAAACGTCGCTGCTGAAGAAGGGCCACAAGTGGGAGTGGACGCAAAGGCAGGATCACGCCTTCCAAGAGCTGGAGACGCTGCTGACGGGGGCCCCGATCTTACCGATCCCGGACTTCGGTGAAAAGTTCGGCCGCAGACCATAGAGAGAAAGAAGAGAGTAGTAGCGTACGCTAGTCGCCAACTCGATCCGGCCGAGAGGAACTATTCGGTGATGGAGAAAAAAGTACCTTGCAATTGTGTGGGTAATTTGGAAGATGCGGTGTTACAGTCGCTGAAATGGCTGAACCCGATTGATAACCTCACTGGCCGAATCGCTCGTTGGGTCCTCGAGTTGCAGCAATTCTAATATGAAAAGGGGCTTAGAATCTGATGGCCGATGCTCTTTCCCGTCAACCGCTACACGTCTCGCCAAGTCCATGTCCTCTAAGCGGGCTTTTTCGGCCTGCTCCTCGTATTCCTGGACTCCTTTAGCAAATGCGTCGAAATAGTTCCCCTATGCAGCTATTTTGATTTATTTTAATCTCTTTATATTGAATATTTAATTGGGCTCCCGGTTTTTGCTCGTTTTTTTGTGTTTTTGCATTTCCTTTCTTCACATCTTCCGTTTAGCCGTTGTTGCTCTGTCGCGACAGCTAAACGTTTCCTAAGCTCGCTTACTCTCACGCTCCCTTCCTCTCTATCGCTACAACTCTCTCGGTGCAGCTGCACTTCTCTTTTCATATCTGTCGCCCCTCATCTTATAGTTACAAGTACAGTAGTAAGTTTGTTAAAATATCTTTTGATATTGTCTGCTCTTTCAAAACATGCAAAAAGGCTGTTTTGTCTACCGATCTTACCATCGGCTGCTGGCTGTGTGACAACATTTTGCATGCAAAGTGCATTGGTGTTGCCGGACTGTTCATGACGTGATGAAAAACATCGGTTTGCGCTACTGTTGCGATGCCTGTCCTGAAGTTGAAAGGAAAATGGTGTCTTTTATGCGGCAAACCAAGGTCAGTTTTAAGGAGTTGTAATCAAGTGTCAACAAAACTCATAACATTTTCTTATTGCTTGATAAGCTTTTTAATAGCCCTACGCTATTAAATGAGCAATCTAATGACATTCTCTAGCGTCGTTCCCAAGCTTGCAATTTACACGCTTAACTGCTGCTCTTTGGTAAGAATTAACTCAGTTGATGACTTGGGTGTCCGCCTGGATCCCAAACTTGACTTTATCTATCATATTTCATGCATGGTAAATAAAGCCAGGACTATGCTAATATTTATTAAACGGTAGTCGAAAGAATTCGATGACCCTTATGTAACTTAACTTAACTTACCCTCCTTGGCTAATCGTAGAACTATGCTTGGTATTACCTTTATTTATAACCTTATTCACGGCGATGTGCAAAGTACTGACTTGTTAGGTCAGCTCAATTTCCACGATCCGAGTAGAAATACTAGATCGTATATTCCCATAGTTTTGCGCCATTGTAGAACCTCGTATGAACTGCATGAACCATTTAGAGTACAGTGTTCAAGTTATAATGATTTGTATTCGGTAATCTCACATGTTTATAGTCTTTCTAAACGAACACTCAGGCAGCTCGCCGGTAGTTTATTTCCTCGTATTCTTTTCTTTATTTTCAATCGCGTCTACCTAACCCTAACCCTGTATGTACAGCTACTGGAAACCAGCTCGAGCGAGTTATCATTATGTAGGTTCTTCTTAACAAATCGCAGGGAGGTTTCCTGACCAAAAGAATACAAGTTGTTATCGATCTCAAATGAAAAATCAGAACTAATTCTTTATTTTATAATTCTTGGTTTGCAGCTTAATGTTTACATACAATGTGCTGACCTAGCGGAACGGAGCTGTAATTGGACCGAATGCATATACGGGCTGTCAATAAAGTGCTTGCTTAACAGCTTCCCAATCGTAGGGGCTTAGGTGGGGGACCGCCCAGGGAATGTGCTGAAGCGGTAACTCCTCTGCCTCTAACTGAACTACTGACCATAGCGGAGCAATGGTTGGTGTGTAAGTGACTGGTGCAGAGATGGTTGGTGTGAAACTACCGGGTGGGGTGACCTGTGTGAAAGTGGTCGTCCTCTTAGAAAAACATGCCGCCGCCAATCCCATTATCAGTATTACAGACAACATGGTGAATAACGCTGTCGTGTGCATCTTCGTTCCCGCCTTATTCTGCTGATTTAAAGATTTGTCTCAATGTCCTCCATTTTTAGTTCGTGAATTCCCAATTCTTGGGTTGTTTTATTCTTTTCTATGGCTGCAATCTGCGGTATTTTCCAGCCTTAGTTCCGCTGTACCGAGTTTCTCTACCGACCCATATTGGATGTTGTGCACCATTACTCTGCACTCACTAACTGTGATCAGTGCCAATCCATTCAGGGGTCTGTCTTTTTGTACTCTTACGCTTTCGCCATTGAAAATTGCGATTAAGTCCTCCTCTGCCTCGAAAATCCTGGTTATAACTCCGGCATCTCTTCTTTCGAAATTTGCTTCCTTTCCGCTAAGTAATCTTTTTAGACAATTTTCATTGAGCTGGCTTACAATCTTATCATTCTTACAAACATATAAATATATATAAATTTCTAACATTTTTCCTTATAGTAGTTCAATTCTTCTTTATGTCTTGTTACATATTCTGGTAAAATTACAAATTCTGTTTTGCTTATTGGTAGGGGTACCATTCTATGCAAGGAGTATTGATGTGTTTAAATAACAAGAGCAGTCATATATTGAGTTTGTAGTTAACTTTTTTTAATTCTCAATATTTGGTAGAAGCAGCGAGGGTGCCGCTTCGACGAGTTTGTCGTAAGTGATTTTACATTATTCTTTTAGTTTAAAGTGAGGCTAGGTTCCATAGCTGCGCTGCCCGCAGACGGCGGCTTATGTATATGCTTATGTATATAGGCTATGCGGTCCTAGACGGACGCGCGAGGGTATATGCTCATGTAGTCAGCTTATGTTACAAAAGTGCATGCGCTAGCTCTTTCATATGCCGGCTTGAGTTTTATGACCGGGTAATTTGAGATATGTTTACATTCTTTTTTCATCGTCTACGCTTGCGAAGTAGGATTTTCTGGGAGCCACTAACTTTTTATCACCTCCACCGTCGGACTATCTTGGCGGCAGAAGCGCCCCCTACACATTTTGGTCCTTCGAGCCGGATTTTTTTGTGGATTCTCTACCAGCAGTTCCCGGCATTGGTCCGCCAAAAGATAAGTACGACATTTCTCCGTCTTCGTCTCGCTGCCGGTCTTCAGCAGTGGTCCGAACATTAAATTTCGTTCATATATAATTTCGTACATATTATAACTTTGTACTGTCGTCGCATGAAGACGTGTTTTTTATTGTGCTCCGGGAAAAAATATTCAATAAAATCATAAAAGTGCAGTGACTGGTCTAAGAAATCTACAATAACGCGAAAAGACGCTTTTTTGCAATAAAAACGCTAATGTTTATATTGATTAATTAATTAATATAAAACACAACTCTCAAAACTCAAACTAAATCAACCTCGACTGCAATGAGCTTAAACGACGTTCGCACACAACGTCAACGTGAGCAAGACGAGAGACGGCTCTCAGTACAAAGAAACAACGCGTACTTCTCTTTTAAAGCAACCGAAAACCATGCAAGCTCTGATCAAGTGCGGTCAATTACCCCCAACTTGACCGAATTCTTAAACGTAGAGAGCGAGAGAGCGCGTTCCTGCTCCCCCTCGATACCATCGATGTCTCTGCAGCCAAAGAGTGCAGTAACTAGCACCTCAATCTCTTTGACAACGTCAACAGTAACAACAACAACAACCGCAACTGAATCGACACCGCGTTTAACGACGTCATCAGCTAGTAGCGCAAATAGTAATACGTCCGCGCTGCCCGAAAACCAAAACAAAAACAATGCCTATATTAAGCCGGCTGTGCAGACTGGCATGGATCGCTACATCCAAATCAAAAGGAAGCTGAGCCCCCTGAATTCCAAACGCAAAATAACCCGTGGCAATGCTAGCCTAGCAGCAAAAGAAACGCCCATTAACTCAAACCGATTTAAAATCTTGGTAGACGCCGATGAGGTTGAGGCGGTCGAATCCACTGAAGTTGAGAAAAGGAAGCCAAAACCTCCGCCTATCTATATACGCGAAAAAAGTTCCAATGTTCTTGTCAACAAAATTATTGAGCTTATTGGTAAGGATAACTTCCACATAATACCCTTTGCAAAGGGCAACATTCAAGAAACAAAAGTTCAAATGAAGTCTGAAGATAACTACAGAGTATTATCAAAATATCTTACCGAGAATAAAAAGAACTTTTACACGTATCAGCTAAAAAGCAGCAAGGGCCTGCAAGTCGTACTTAAGGGCATAGAGCCCGAAGTAACGCCTGCAGAGATTAAAAAGGCGCTACAGGAGAAAGGTTTTAGCGCCAAGACAGTCTTTAATATCCTCAACAGGGATAGAAAGCCGCAGCCACTCTTTAAGGTTGAGCTCGAACCGGAAACCAAACTCCTGAAGAAATACGAAGGGCACCCAATATACAATCTTCAGTACCTGCTGCACCGCAGAATTACAGTTGAGGAACCGCACAAACGCAATGGCCCGGTACAATGTGCGAACTGCCAGGAATATGGCCATACAAGGTCATACTGTAAACTGCGCCCGGTGTGTGTAGTTTGCGGAGAGCTTCATGACTCCGCACACTGCCCAGCGAGCAAAGATGACAGCAATTCGAAAAAGTGCGGCAACTGCGGTGGCAATCACACTGCTAATTATAGAGGATGCCCAGTCTATAAGGAGCTGAAAAGTCGCATCCACCAGAAAGGAATAGCTACCCGCACCCGAAATGGACAGTTCACGGCGTTCAGATCAAACCCTGAAGTCTTCTTCTCGTCTGCAGCCAGATCCTCACTAGGACCCATTAACTCTGACAAAAATGTGACATACGCAAGCGCCTTAAAATCAGGACTGGCGACACCTGCCTCAAGAAGCTCATTTCTGCAATCAGCATACCAAGAACCGTACACGGCTCAGCAACATCAACCAACAGAGCAGCCAAAAAGCAACTTTGAAGCTATGATATGCAGCCTACAACAAAGCCTGACGGAATTTATGTCGTTTATGCGCACAACTATGCAAGATTTAATGCGAAACCAAAATCTATTGATTCAAATGCTGGTTTCACAACAATCCAAATAATGGGTTTCCTACGGATATCTACGTGGAACGCTAACGGCGTTTCGCAACATAAACTTGAGTTAGCTCAATTCCTACTCGACAATCATATCGATGTAATGCTGCTTTCGGAAACACACCTCACAAACAAATACAATTTTCAACTACGAGGATATTCATTCTACGGAACAAATCAATTCTAATCAGAAGCCGCATAAAGCATTATTATCAAAACAAATTTGCTAAAAACTACCTACAGGCCACATCTATAAATATACAACTAAATACTGGCAACCAACTTACACTAGCCGCCGTATTCCATATTGCGCCGTCTGCACTATCACCCAGCTCTTCAATGCCATTGCAAAACTTGTCCAATTTCCAGCGAGATGGAAAAAGTCAATTATAATAATGATAGCAAAGCCCGGAAAAGACCACACAATTCCCACTTCGTATAGACCTATAAACCTACTTTCATGCTTATCCAAACTCTTTGAGAAATGCATTCTGACTCGAATAAACACATACCTAAGGATCCAGGAGGAATCCCGTCACTTCAGTTTGGGTTTCGTGAAAAGCACGGAACAATTGAGCAGGTCAACCGGATAACAGCAGAAATTCGGAATGCATTCGAAAAACGCGAATACTGTACCGCAATATTTCTAGATGTCTCTCAAGCATTTGATAGAGTCTGGCTAGAAGGTCTAATGTACAAGATCAAGACAATGCGCCCTTGTAATACCCACAAGCTTTTAGAGTCTTACCTTTACGACAGAAAATTTGCTGTGAGGTGCAACACTGATATATCTGATGAATTCACTGTTGGAGCTGGAGTTCCTCAAGGAAGCGTACTCGGACCAACATTATATGTT
Organism: Drosophila birchii; assembly: GCA_035046345.1. Lineage (NCBI taxonomy): Eukaryota > Metazoa > Arthropoda > Insecta > Diptera > Drosophilidae > Drosophila > Drosophila birchii. Next base: position 1,787,690 of record JAWNOA010000141.1, on the reverse strand, counting down.
CTCTACACAGCAGACATCCCGACAAGCACACGACTAACAACATCTACGTTTGCTGATGATACAGCTATTGTTAGCCGATCAAAATGCCCGATGCAAGCAACTGCGCAGCTAGCTCTTCATCTGGTGGATGTTGAAAAATGGCTATCAGACTGGCGAATTAAAGTAAACGAACAAAAATGCAAGCACGTTACGTTCACCTTGAATAGGCAAAACTGTCCGCCCCTTACGCTAAACAACACCATACTCCCGCAAGCAAACGAGGTAACATATCTAGGAGTACACCTCGATAGAAGACTCACATGGCATCGGCACATAGAAGCTAAAAGAACCCACCTAAAGCTAAAAGCCAGTAGCCTTCATTGGCTGATCAATGCTCGATCTCCCCTTTGCCTTGAATATAAAGTTCTGCTGTATAACTCGGTACTTAAACCTATATGGATGTACGGCTCCCAGTTATGGGGGAATGCCAGCAAAAGCAATATTGACATAGTCCAGCGAGCTCAGTCGAAGATCTTGAGAACAATCACCGGGGCACCGTGGTACGTTCGCAAAGAAAACATACATCGCGACTTAAACATTCTTCCAGTCAAAGATGTGATCGCAGAACAGAAGGAAAAGTACTTTAGCAAGCTATTGTCGCACCCTAACCACCTGGCGAGAGGTCTAACAAGGTTGAGCAACCAATCACGACTTCGTCGCAATGACCTACCCACCCAGCGACCGTCTTGAGGAACGTGCAACCAGAATGCAGTCTTAGTATACTGTTAGTTAAATGTTAATGTTAAGATTTAAAAACTTATTGTTAGTCTCAAAATTAAGAGAAGATCCAATAAACAAAAGCAAAGTTTAATAAAAAAAAAAAAAAAAAACACTGCAGTAAGATTTGTTTTCCCTCCGTGTCAGCTCCAAGTCCGAGTTTTTCGACACAACGGCAGTAATTTCTATTCTACTTCGCCTTCAGTCTCTGAAAAATTTTACATCCGTCTCCGCTTTGTGTGCGCCATATTCCTTGCCGTTTTCGGTCTCCCCGTTATCCATTCGCTTGCCAACGGTCGAGGCATATGTGCATCCATACATACATACATACATACATACACTCATGACAATTGTGTATATATATATTTTTGGTGCAATTAATCCGCGAAAATTCGCAAGTGAACAGTGAGATTGTGCGGTGAATAAAAAAAGGCATACTTAATATTGGCCAGCCGGTGTAAATTAGTTCCGGAAATTCCCAAATTCGCCGAACAGTCAGCCGCTGTCGCAATATTTTTTTTTTTCAATCAGTGTCATTTTCGCACTGCATAACCCCTCTGTTCCTCCAGCTACATATATACAGTCCACTTAAGACCGCTTCGCTGTGAATGCATGCCCATACATACATACATATATTCCAATATATATTCTGCCTCCGATTTCAGAAACTAACATATACATATCTCCGTATTGAATGAATGCCCATATATATTCCCATATATTTTCTGCCTCCGATTTCAGAAATAAATAAAACTTATAATAAACCTACGAATATAAAAGATCACTTAAAATCCGTGTTCCAAAAATTTAATTCAACCGCCACAGCGCAGTGGGTTTTTTTGTTGTGTTGCTGTTTTATTTTTTCCTTTGGTGACTTACGCACTGCTTTACCGTCGGCGTAACTCAGTGAACTTATTCCCGCTCCAACAACAAAGCGCAGAGGTTTTTTAATTCCATCCGTCCTGCTCAGTGAATTTAAAACAATTTAGTGGAGCAAATACTACAAAGTATTTAATTTTACATTTTTCGATCGGGAAGCAGCCGAAGGTTTTATTCCACTTTTCAGGCCACATAATAATAAAATTCGAAAATTATTAATTTTTAATTCCATCCGTCCGGCTAAGTAAATGTAAATCAATTTCGTAATTATTATTGCGAAAAACAAAAACTCAGCTATTCGAAGGCCCCTTTAAATCCGAGTCAGTCAAGGATACAATATATACGTACGTGTCATATATATCTATACATACATAATTTTACACATATTGATTGTCATCCACTTTTTTCTGAACGAGCACGGACTTTCTGATACTTTTTCATTTTCCGTGTCTCCAACACTGTCTCTACTCCGCATCAGGCACCATCCGCCTGCAATCACATCAAACCGCTTTGCTGTTGGGCTTTTTTGGTTTTTGGGTTCTTGCCGTTTCTTTGTTCTCCACTTACGGGTCGTGGTGCACACGACTGTTCTTTCGGCGTCTGCGCCGAGTTGCCAACTTGTTCCTTGTACGCATTGCATCCGCGATCTCGCCATTCTCAGCACATTAGTGTGACCGGCCACCGCTTCGTACGATGCACTAATTGCGCAAGTCAGTCGACAAGCGCTGACCAGCGAACTCTATTCTGAGAATGCCTATGGGAGACGACAAGAACCCGCGTCCTATCCCATCCATTCGTCTGGACAGATCTAAATCCGCATCTCCGCGGACGCCGTTTCTAAAGCCTAGGGCTACCAGTGCCATTCCAAGGGAAAGAGCGACCAATCCGTCGATAAAACCCCCGGTCCTTCACAAAGGAGACCCGCTCCGTGGCAAGAATGGCTCAAAGTGCGGTCGAAGTGGCGCAGAAAAAGTTCATCCCCACAACAGATCGGATCAGTCAATTTGAGGCCAACATAAATACTCCGGGCGCCCCAGTAACGGAATGCTCCCAGTACATGTTGGAAGTCCATCGGGACCAAATTCGGGCCCTGTGGGAGAAGGTAGAAAAGACCTACGAGAGCTGCTCCGACTTGCTAGCCGTATCCGACGATAATACGGCCACCTCGACAGTGCTGGAATCAAAGTACAGCTACTGTTACTCCGTCTATTCGACGTGTTCTGCCCAGCTTCGGCAAAAAATTGCCTCTCAATCTACTCAGACTTCCGCCAATGTTCTCACGCCCCCGTCGACAGGCTGCCGGTTACCGCCAGTGGATACAGAGGTCTTTGCGGGTGATTATCTTCGGTGGCCCACCTTCAGAGACTTGTTCACGGCCATTCCATCCAGAACTCGCGGCTCACCCCGGTAGAAAAGTTGTTCCACTTGCTATCCAAAACAAGTGGTGACGCACACGCCATTGTTTCTAAGGCTCCCATGAGGGGTTTGTCGCGGCGTGGCAAAGCCTCACTGACTGCTTTGAGAACCGGCGGCTCTTGGGCAACATCAAGTTGAAGATCCTTTTCAACATCCAGGCGCGGAGTCGCGTTGAAGGAGCTGCAAGCCACCATTCAGAGTTGTCTGACAGCTCTAAAGATGTCCTCTATCAATGTTGAGGCTTGGGACTGTCTCCTGGTATTTATGATTTCCTTAAAGCTCCCCAAAGTCACACTTTCTATGCGGGAGCAATCCGTACACAATAACGTCGAAATTCCAACATGGAAGGAGTTGGATAACTTCCTGACAAAGCGTCATCGCACTCTGGACGCCATCGACGACGTCAAGCCTAATGGCTCCGTTCCAGCTCGGAGGCTCAATTCGTACGAGACTCGAGTGGTTCCGAGCCAGAAGGGTTGCGATCTCTGTTCGAGGGAGAACCATCCCATTCGTTTATGTACGCGCTTCCTGGACATGGAAGTAATTGGGCGCTCTGATTACAACAAAAAGAAGCAGCTATGTCTCAGCTGTTTTGCCCGAGGGCACCAGCAGCGGGACTGCACGAGTGCCCATAGCTGCTTCACATGCCACTGCCGACACCATGCACCGCGGCAATCCGTTCGCTACCGCTCCGAGTCCGCCTGCGGCATCAGGGGCTCGACCCACACAGACTTCCAGAAGCACGACCGGCTCAGGGGACCAGTCGGATGTGCAGGTGTGTTTCGCTTCCGGGTCGGGAGCCGTCCTACTGGGCACGGCCCCTATTGACGTGTGCCATTTGGGGTGCAGCTTCCAGACACGAGCGCTGATAGATTCAGGGTCCGAAGCGACTTTCATAACGGAACGACTGTTCAACCTGGTCAAGCTTCCCTTCAAGACGATTCAAGCCCAGACCATTTCCGCACAGTCTACTAAATTGTGCCATTTCTCCATCCGATTGCCGTCTAGACCCAGGCTACAATTAGAGACTGCGGCTTACGTTCTTTCGCAGTTGGCAGTAAATCTGCCCTCATATCCGATTCCGCGGAATCTTCTCAAGGGGTTGCCTGACATTCCCCTGGCGGACCCCAAGTTCTTTGAGAACTCCCAAGTCGATGTGTTAATAGGATCTGACATTCTTCCGTCTATTCTCCTCGGTAATTCCAAGGCTAACATTTGCGGGTCGCTTCTCGGTCAGGAGACTATTTTTGGATGGGTGCTGACAGGCCCATTATCTCCGGCCAGCCCCCGCAGCTTATCCGTTTTTTCCACACGAATTGCTCGCAGCCTCGATGACTCATTGGATCAGCTCCACACCAAATTCTGGGAGGTGAAAGATGTGCCCGCACAGGTCAGTTTGGAATCGTAATCAGTCTGCGAGCCCAATTTTGTCCAGACGACAAGAAGAGACGAGTGTGGCAAATACGTTGTGACGCTCCCCTTACGCGACCCCGAGCAGAAGGGTTCCGAGCTAGCGTCTTCGCGGTCCTTTGCTCTTGCTCAGTTCCTGCGTAATGAGCAGCGCCTAAAGAGGGATCCGCCCCTTAAGGCTCGCTATGACTCGGTAATCCAAGAGTACATCGACTTAGGCCACATGACCGTGGTCTCTCCCGCAAGCAGTTCCGCTACCTACTACCTTCCACATCATGCCTTTGTCAAGCCCGAAAGCACGACTACCAAGGTGCGCTTCTAGCCCGTTCGCGAACGGGATCAGTCTAAACGACATTCTTTTCGCGGGCCCGGTCTTGCAATCCGACCTAACGATTCAGATGCTAAATTGGCGATACTTTAGGTTCGTCTTTAACGCCGACATCGAGAAGATGTATCGGCAAATTTGGATAGACCCCAAGCTTACTTCGTTCCAACGTATTCTGTTTCGCAATCCCGATGGGGACATCCGCGACTAGGAATTAAAAACGGTCACCTTCGGAGTCAATTGGAGCCGACTCCAAAGCCGATGCCCAAGTTGCGATTCGGGAGTTGAAGGGGGCTCTAGAGTCAACAGGGTTCCCACTTAGGAAATGGACAGACGTCCAATAGCAAGGCGATTCTAGCCGACATTCCGAGCGACCACCTCCTTCGTGCTGATTTTCTCGAAATCGATGCAGAGAGCACGGCCAAGACACTCGGCGTGCGGTGGAAGGCGACGACTAACGAGTTCTTTTTTATTCCGCCAGAATTGGTTTCCGGCTCGTCTTTCACGAAGCGCCAAGTCCTGTCCCAAATTGCCAAATTGTTCGATCCGGCCGGCTGGCTCGCTCCTTTCATCGTCCGGGCGAAGATGTTCATGCACGACATCTGGCTTTTGGATCTAGGGTGGGACGACGCCCTCCCTCAAGATTTCTGTCAGCGATGGTTTGACTTTCTGAAGAACTATTCCGTGCTCGATCAGATCCGTATTCCTCGTTGGGTTGCGTTCCGTCCTTATCTGAAGGTAGAGCACCACGGGTTTTGCGACGCTTCACAGAAGGCGTACGGCGCCGCCATTTACGTCCGTGTCGAGGTTGGGTCGACGGTAATAGTGAACCTGCTAACCGCAAAGACGCGAGTGGCCCCGGTCAAAACGGTGTCGCTCCCGCGGCTGGAGTTGTGCGGGGCCTTGTTGTTGTCTGAAATGGCCACCGCCGTTCTTTCAAAGCTGCCAGGGTCGCAGCCGCCCTATACTGTTGGACGGACCCGACTATGGTCCTCGCTTGGCTGCAGAAGCCAGCGTGTCAGTGGACAACGTTCGTGACCAACCGGGTGACCAAGATCATCCAGTTCACCGACGTGCAGAAGTGGGCACATGTCCGCTCCGAGCAGAACCCAGCGGATTTCGCTAGCCGGGGGGTGGCTCTTCAAGACCTGGCAGATAGCCAGCTGTGGTGGCACGGTCCTGTTTGGTTGCAAAAGCCTCGCGGCGATTGGCCCACTCAGGGCAAGCAGTCAAGATCCATGTTGCGAAGGCGCCCGCCGAAGACATTCTTGAGCGTTTCTCCACACTTGACAAGGCGTTGCGAGTCCTTGCTTATGATTATCGCTTCATACAGCGCGCGCGAAAGTTTCAATCTCCGTTCCAAGAGCACCTGACAGCTAATGAGACTACGTCGGCCGAACGCATCCTAGTTTCCGTCACTCAGCGCAGACACTTCGTCTTTGAGATGGGCTGCTTAAGCCAAAAGCGGCTAGTTCCGGCATCCAGTCCGATTCAAAATCTGAACCCATTCATTGATTCGCAAGGCCCTGCGGCCGTGTTACGGTCTCTGAACTTCTCCAATATGACGAACGGCATCCTATAATCCTTCCGTACGACTACCATCTGTCTGGCCTGGACTCCTCCTCCAGTTTACGCATCGCATCACGCTGCACGGTGGCTGATGATCCGCCTAATCCGGGCCAATTTCTGGGTTCTAAGAGTGAGGAACTTGGTGAAGTCCGTCATCTGTTCATGCAAGGTATGCGTCATCCACGAGACGCAACTCATGGGGGAGCTACCGAAGGAACGGACGCCCTTCTCGCGCCCGTTCACGCTCGTTCGAAATTAAAAACTATACGGGACGAGCCTGTCTCATCACGAAGGGGTATATGTTGGTGTTCGTGTGCTTCTCTACAAAGGCCATCCATTTAGAGCCTACATCGGACCTTACGACCGAGAAGTTTCTGGCGACTTTCGCTCGGTTCGTGTCAAGAAGAGGGTGCCCCCGTCAAGTGCAGTTGGACAACGGGAAGACCTTTGTGGGGGCAGCTGCCCTGCTATCCCGCGATTTTCTCCAAAGCCTAAAAGGGGCCGTGACGGGAGCCTATAACCACCAGCAGCAGCTCTGGCATTTCATTCCTCCGGGAGCCCCCCACATGGGAGCCTGTGGGAGGCAGGCGTCAAGAGCTTCAAGACCTTGTTTTACAAGTCCGCAGCCACGCGGAAATACACTTTTGAGGAGCTCTCTACTCTCCTGCCAAAGATCGAGGCGTGCCTAAATTCGCGGCCGCTCGCGCCAATGTCCAAAGACCCCGCTGATCTGTTGGCGCTTACACCCGGGCACTTCCTTGTTGGAGGCCCACTTCTTGCCACGGTTGAACCCGAGATGAAGGGGAATACCACGTCCATGATTAACCGCTGGCAACACCTTAAGGCTCTTCAGCAGCAATTTCGGCTGCGATTGAAGGAAGAGTACCTTAAGGAGCTCCATAAGCGGAATAAGTGGCGAGCCCCTACAAGAGATCTCCTCGTTGGGGATATGGTGGTCATCAAGGAGGACAACCTTCCGTCCAATGAGTGGCGATTAGGCAGGGTTGACGCGGTGTTTCCGGGATCCGATGGCCATGTCCGCGTGGTCGACATCCGCACCGCGCGAGGCCTCATCAAGAGGTCGTGCTGCTTCCTATGGAAGCGTCCACCCGACCACAATAACAATGCGTTCTTCCGCTCCGATGTTCCTGTCCACTGTGCCGTATCGTAGCTCTGACCGTAGTTCCTAATTGTACTTCACACCATTATTAATAACGTTGTTTTGTTTCTCCGTCATATTTCCGCCAGTCGCATTCATCACGATGATGCCACGTCCACGCAACGCCCAATTACTGGAGAGCAGATGTACTCGAGGTACACAGTCCTACCGATGCCGAGTCTGCAATGGGATCCACCCACTGAAGAAGTGCCGCCGCTTTCTGCGTTTAAGCGCCGAGGAGCGGCTCCGGGCGGTTCTCGTCAACCGATATTGCTCCAGTTGCTTGGCCCACGAGCACTCTGACGGAGCGCGTCGGCGAGGGAACTGCTGCAAGACGTGTGGTCATAATCACCACTCACTGCTGCACATCGTGTAGGGGCCGCGGGCTCGGCGCCAGCCGCGTCAGGAGGAGCACCGGTCGCGGCCTTCGTCCGCCACTTTCCGGCTCTAACGAGCCGCTCCACGGCCGTCGGCATCCCGGCGCTCATCGGTAACTTCTCGGCATTCTTCCCCAGCTGCCCGGCAGTCTTCCGCCACTCATCGGGTGCCGTCCACTGTTCGTCCGCCCGCGCCAGCTGCGCCTAGGCAATCTTCCGCCTCTCGGCAAGGGCCCCCGCAGGATGCGGCCGCTGCACCAACCCTGTCAATGTTTTGCCGACTGCGCTTGTGCGGATTGACACCGGGACCCGGATCTTCGACACGGGGGCCCTCATTGACCTGTGCACGCCCTCTAGCTGCATTGATGCTTCGCTAGCGGTGTGTTTCCGTCTGCCCACTACTAGTGTGGGGGACGAACAAGTTTGTTCGGCCACCGTAGGGTCTAAAACCGACAAGAGCGTGCGGCTGGATGTCATGTTTAAAATCGAGCCTCACGTCCGCGTTCGTACGCCGTCCAGAGAGCTGAGCGATGCGGTGCGTGCCCACTTCCGAGGCATCACTCTGGCTGACGAGCGGTTCTATTTGCCAGCCATGATTTCCGTCGCATAACGACGTGGGACCTATTGCAACCCGAGTGATTGCAAGGGGGGCGGGATGTTTAGGTGAGGGGCCCCCTGTGCCGCCTTGGCTCACCAAAACTTAAGAGCGCACCCGCGCTCGCCCCTTTTTTGCTCAGGCCCTCGGGTCGGCCGTCGCTGCTCCCGCTCTCGTGCTTTGCTGTCCGCCACTCGGGCCCGCTCCCATACTGTTAAGCTGAGCTTATCGGTCGGGAGCGTGGCCCTTATGTTAACTTAAGTTTAGTTCAATGTCTGAAGTCGAAATAAAACGACCAGCGATTGTGCCCTTGAATTCCACGACGCCCCCGACGCCATTCTTTTTTCATCGTCTACCCTTGCGAAGTGGAATTTTCTGGGAGCCACCAACTTTTTATCACCTCCACCGTCAGACTATCTTGAAGCAGAAGCGCCCCCTACACACAGTGGTTATTCAATGTAAGCATACAAATCTCCATCCTTTTGAAAAATAACGTAATAATATGGAGTTATTTTTAAATAAATTAAATTTATTTATTTATTTGTATATATATTTTTTTTATTTTTATTTTACTTGAGAAAATTAAATTATGAAAAGAAATATCAGCATGTATGCAGTTTTATCTATATTTATATATATTTATTTATATTTTATATTTTATTTATTTATAATTAAGCTTGTCTTTTTATTTCTATGCATGGCCATGCTAAATACAATTATGAAATAAACATTTTTAATCTATCCTTATGAACTGTCTGTTTTTATTTTTTACGGTTGGTATTATAATGTTATCTCTATCTTCTATTTTATTTACTTTATACGGACCAGTGTATTTATAATCCAACTGCCTGTTGCATTTCTTAGCAGAACTTTATCTCCTACTGATATATCTATATTTTTTATTTTATTATCATATAGTTATTTATTTCTATACTTATTTTCTTCTAACGTTACTCTAGCTCTTTTATATGCTACTTCGAGTCTATATTTACTCTCTTTAGCATAGTCATCTATATTATAAATAGCTTTTATGTTATCTACACTATAAAATTCTTTTGGTAAATTGCTTGTTTTACCAAATACTAACTCATATGGACAATAATTATGTGCCATTGACGAAGTCGTGTTGAAAGAGAATTCATTCGTTCAATTGTTCCAACTGTCTGATGGTGGTGTGCCGTAGAAGTTATGTTTTTAATGTATATGTATATGGACGTTGATGCACTACGGTCAGTACACTCAAGTGGCCCTTATGAAACCAGGCACGTGCCTGTTAGGGTTAGGTATTAGTAGACGCGATGGGAAATAAAGAAAAGAATGCGAGGAAATAAACTACCGGCGAGCAGCCTGAGTGTTTACATGCATGCGATCTAAGTGGGTAAGGATTAAAGTTTTTAGTTTAGGAAGACTATCGACATGTGAGATCACCGAATACAAATCATTATAACTTGCACACAGTACTCTAAAGGGATCATGCAGTTCATAGGAGGTTCTACAATGGCGCAAAACTAAGGGAATGTACGATCTAGTATTTCTACTGGGAACATGGAAATTTAGCTGACCTAACAAGTCAGTACTTTCCACATCGCCGTGAATTAGGTTATAAATAAAGGTAATACCAAGCATAGTTCTACGATTAGCCAAGGAGGGTAAGTTAATTAGGAGAAGTCTACTATAATAGGAGGGTAATCTCTGTTCAGCATCCCAGTTTAAGCCGCGTAAAGCGAAAAGCAAAAAGTTCTTTTGAACCGATTCGATGCGTTTACTGTGGACCCCATACTGGGGGCTCCAAACGCAAGATCCATATTCTAAGATAGGACGAACTAGTGAAATATATAAAGTTTTTGTTAAATAGGGGTCATCAAATTCTTTCGACCACCGTTTAATAAATCCCAGCATACCTCTGGCTTTATTCACCATGCACGAAATATGATCGATAAAGTCAAGTTTGGGATCCAAGCGGACACCCAAGTCATCAACTGAGTTAATTCTTTCCAAAGAGCAGCAGTTAAGCGTGTAAGTTGCAAGCTTGGGAACGACACGAGAGAATGTCATTAGCTTACATTTAGAGCCATTTAAGTTTAGTAGGTTTATGCAGCACCAGGTTTGGAAGCTATCAAGATCTGTTTGTAAATCAGACTGGTAAGCAACGTCCTTGTATTGCACGCAAATCTTGACATCATCAGCGTACATTAGTACTCTAGAATTAGTCAAAACTTCGGGCAGATCATTAATAAATAATGTAAACAACAAAGGACCCAGGTGACTTCCTTGCGGGACACCTGAGGTGACTTGGAGAACATTAGATAAATTATTTTTAAAGAGGACTTTTTGCGTCCTGCCAGTCAGATAACAAGAGATCCACCTAAGAAGATCAATTGGAAAACCCATTAAGTCGAGTTTTCTGAGGAGAAGGGAATGATTAACGGAATCAAATGCTTTACTGAAGTCAGTATAAATTACATCCGTTTGAAGGTTATTCTGGAAGCCCCTTATAATGAAGGAAGTGAGCTCCAGAAGATTTGTGGTTGTTGATCTTCGCTTAACAAATCCATGCTGACATGGAGAAATTACTGATCTAGAAAGGTGCTGCAAATGAGGAGTAATAATGTTCTCGAAAAGTTTAGGGATGGCCGAAAGCTTAGAGATTCCTCTATAGTTATTGGCCTCCGATTTGTTACCTTTTTTGTGGAGAGGAATAATGAATGATTCCTTCCAAATAAGGGGAAAGTGCGAGGTTTCTAAGGATAAGGTAAACAATTTCAGAAGGGGCGAGCACAGGGCATCGGCACAATACCTAAGCACACAGCCCGGTATTCCGTCGGGACCTGGCAGATAAACAGGCTTTACACGATGAAGATCTAAAAGGAGGGAGCTTTCGTTTAAGCATGGACTGAAAATTAAGTTCGATCTGGGCAAGCTATAAGAATACGTCTGATTTAGGTCAGTGGAAGTGGAATATGTTGTTTGAAAAAATTGGGCAAAAAGATCAGCAATTGCCTGATCGCCCTTCACAGTTGCGTTTGCAAACGAAAGTGATGAAGGATGTGTTACCGCCTTACGTTTAGTATTAACAAAATTATAAAACTGTTTAGGATCCTGAGAAAATTGGACCCTGCAACGAGTCAAATAGTTTTTATAACACTGTGCGTTCAGTACGGTGAAGTTTGACCGAGCCGATAAATAGTTAGAGAGGTCAGAACGAGAACCGGTTTTTTTAAATTTCGTGTACCGCCTTGACTTTACATTTTTTAAGCGACTCAATTCTTTAGTAAACCAAGGAGGTTTATTTGAAATAGAGGGATAGTATAAGGGAACACATTCCGAGAAGAATGAATTCATCGCATTGTAAAAAATGTCCACGGCATCAGCCATGTCAGTGCATTTGTACAAATCAGACCAGTTAAAGTCCGAAATAAGATTATTTAGCCGGTCGAAATCAGACTTGCGAAAGCAGTAAACTCTTTTGGCTGGTCTATCAGATTTCTTCAGTATATCAGCACCAATGTCGAGTGTCACATCGAAAGTAGGATGATAGGGATCTTCAGGTTGCGTCAGCGGCGCCACCCTCAGTAAACTGACACTCGCCGGATCAGAGACAAAACAAAGATCAAGCAAGCGCTCTAAGGAATTTCGTACATGGTTGACTTGAGACAGCGAAATGTCGAACAAGCCAGCAATAAAATCATGTTGTGTTGAGGATTGAAGTGTGTTAGAGGAGCTATTTAGGGACCAAATAGCCCCAGGGATATTAAAATCACCCAAGACTACTAAATGATCTCTATCAGAAAGCATATTGGAAACCATCCGAATGGCGGAAAGGTGGTTCCAAAAAATAGGTAGTTCCGACAATGGAGGAATGTAGGAACATGTAATAAAAACAAAGCGACCATGAAATGATAGCTTCACACAAAGGAATTCAACTTCGTTGTTTTCCTCGAAAGTTAATAATTCTGACGTGAGAGTGGAGTTGACCGCTATGAGGACCCCACCCCCGCGTCTGACAGGCCGATCTAGCCGATAAATCGTGAACGCAGCTGGGAAAACTTCGGAGCTAAGAATCTCCGGCTTTAACCAGGTTTCTGTGAACACAATAACATGGGATGAGAATGCATGTTCAAATACTTGCACAAGTCACTTATAATTGAATTCTTGTATTCTGTTCACATGTCCGTGAACGTCTTCATTGGACCGTACTTTAGAATAAATGACTCATAAATAGCTTTAGCGACAGTGTTTGCGTTCTTATTTGGAATTGGTATAGCAACTAGATATTTTGGTAAATCACATATTAGCGTGACTACATATTCATTGTCATTCTTCGATTTCGGTAATGGACCAATGGTGTCCACTATTACTATATCGAAGACATTTATTGGTGTATCTGTTATTGTTAATGTCGTCTTTGTATGGGATACAATTTTCGCTTTCTGACATTTTCTTACGTATCTTTAGACATATTATTCCAGTAATAGTAGTTTTTGATATGCTAGTATGACCGCCTTGTATGGGATCGTCATGAAATGTAGACAATATTTCTTCTTTTTCTTTTAAACTTTTTATTTGGGTCACCGGGTTGAGTAGCGCCACTCTTGACGTATTCAATATTTTATTGCCCATTAATTTTAAATTATCTATTGAAACATTTTCAAAGATATTTTCCCACGGTGCCAGTTTCAGTTGGCTGATTTTATTTATACCGGCTTGCATTTAAAGCCTTTGAAAGAACTGACCTAAGTCAATATTCCCATTAGTATATAAATCGCTAACATTATATCTTGCGATTATTTTCTTACCATGTTTAAAGAAACATAGCATGTTTTTAATCTGCAAGGTCACTACTTTACGTACTTTATCATTGTTTATGACTTCATATACGTTGGGCTTAGAAGCTTTTTCAATAGTTGCCTAGGCAATTCTATTTCTTTATTTTCTGTGCGGAATTTTTGTCTACTTTGATATCTTGTAGCGACTTTCATAATACTTCCTGTTATATTTTGTAGCTCTTTAATAGTTATTCTTGACAATGCGTCAGCTACATGATTATCTTTTCCCTTTAAATACTCGACAGTAAAGTCGTATTCTTCTAATTCGAGCCTCATACGTGTAAGTTTTGAACTTGGATTGACCATTGAAAATAGATATATTAGGGGTCTGTGGTCTGTTCTAACTACGAAATGTTTTCCATAAACATATGGTCGAAAATGTAGTACTGCCCAATGAATTGCAGCTAATTCCTGCTCAGTAGTACACTTATTACTTTCTCCTTTTGTAAATGCTCTTGATGCGTATGCAATGGGAAGTTGGAGTCCGTTATGGTTTTGAGTTAAAACCGCTCCACACGCTTGCTTACTTGCATCTGTGATTATGCAGAATTCTTTAGTAAAATCTGGATATTGTAGCAAAGTAGGTTCCATAGGTTTTGTTTTTAAATATTGGAATGCATTTTGACATTCATCTGTTCATTGAAAGGGAACATTCTTTTTAAATAATCTTGTTATGTGCCTTGAATAGTCGGCGAAATTTTTAATGAACCGTTACAAAATGCTACAAAACGTCTAGCGCTGTCCGCGTTGTGCGGTACTGGGTAGTTCATAATGACATCATATTTCTTCTCGTCGGGAAGTATTCCTTTATCAGTGCATTTATGACCTAGAAAAGTCACCTCAGGCATAAAAAATGAACATTTTTCTGGATGTAACTTTAGGTTGAATTTCCTACATTTCTCAAAAACATTTGTTAAGTTTTTAAGCATATGTGTTTAGGAACAACCGATTACTATTAAGTCATCCATATAAAGATATGCTTTAGAAGGCTCTAGTCAAGAGAATGCAATAGTCATCATTCTTTGAAACGAGTTAGGAGCCATTTTTAATCCAAAATGTAATCGCGTGAAGCGATATGAGCCATTGCTCGTTGAAAAAGACGTTATATGTCTTGAACTTTTTTCTAGTTCAATTTGATAGAGTCCTGACATTAAGTCAAGGCATGAAAAATATTTATCTCAATAGTTGATCCAAAATATCATTAATTCTAGGTAATGAAAATTTATCAGATAGTAACTTTTTATTACCCGCCATTTCTTTACATCTGATCCTGGAGATGGTTTCTTAGGAACAATGTTATATTCAGATTAAACAATTCCGTCGGAAATTAACTTTCCTACTTGCTTTTGAATTTCCTCAACTTGACTGTTTGGGCTTTTGTTTATAGAAGTTGGTTGTAGTTATTGCTTCAGTTTCCAATCCGATCACATCGCTATATTGGGTACATAATTTAGTGAGCTGTGACTTGAACTGAGGAGGAAAGTTTTTCGAAAGTTGGGACAATACAGACTTTTCTCTATTTTCTAGATTGGGTTTGACTACATCGTAGTTCGAAAGTAATTCATACGTTAATTTATCTATAGTAATATAGTCGGTATTTGTTGTATTGAGTAGCCTTATAAAAGCGTTATTGGATGTTGCTATGGTATTTGCAATGTAGATACCATGTTGATTTGGAATTAATACACTGTCTTCATTTGAATTAAGTTTTATTTTCCGAATAACTTGGGATCTTGCTGGCAGAAGAATTGAATTGTTGCCACTACTGTGAGTTAGCGGTACATTAATTGGAAATTCTAAATTATCAGGTCTAATTATAAGCCAATCTTCAGATGGCTTAAAGTCCAACTGACAGGGAATTGTTCAGTTACGATCAATCGTGTGGATTTTTGTACATATTTAGTCGTCTGTATTTCAATAAATACTAAACCTTTGGATTTACTTATTTCTTGACTTATCCCTTTTATATTTATAATTTAATTGTCTTGGATATCGTGAAAGATATCAGAAGTTTTTTTTTTTAAGATTGATACATCTGCACCTGTGTCTATCAGAAAGACAAGTTCTTTTTCTGTAGTTACATTTATAAATGAGACGAATACATTCTGACTGTGATTAATTAGGTGAACTCTTGCATCATTTACTGCTGAGAATATAAAGGGTTTTGCGAGTTTCCCGATGCATCTTATGTAACTCTGATATGGCTCTGGGAGTTGTTGTGGCCTCGATACGAGTTACTACAGCCTCTATGGTTTCCTCCATTTTGGCCTCTTCCTCCATTATTGTTATGGTAGTTATTTCGGTAGTTATTGTTATTGTTTTGATAACTACGAGAGTTGCCTCTATAATTCCCACGCCAGTGTTGGGATTGGTTTTCGTAGTAGTGTTTGACTGTCACGTTTCTTCTGTGCAACTATTAACGAATTTGGATACAGCTTCATTCATGGTATTGAAAGTACCAGATTGCATAATAAGTTTAACTTTGGTAATTGTGCAGTTTTTAGCCATTGCTTTGACTGCCTGCTTAGTGGAATAACTTCTGGCTAACTCTAGGGTTAATCCGTCCGTTATGTAAGCACCTTCCAATGCTTTTGTCATCTGCTCAACCTCTTGTGTACACTGGTTAGCAGTTTTGTTGCGTTGCTGTAGGTTCATCAATTTTGCAGATAATACCTCTACAGTTTCGCCTCTGACGTTGCTCTTTAATTTTGTAATCACCTCAGAAATTGTTGTTTCATTTCCGATTAGATTTCTGGCGGCACCTTTTAACTTTGTTTTTATTATTGAAATTGCTTATTCTTCATGCTCGCCTTTTATTGATTCTATTATTTCCAATGCAACACAAAACTTGTCAAATTCTCAGCTTTACAATCGAAAGCGGGTACAAGGTTGAATGCTGTATTAATAAAATCAATATTTTTGATTGAGCCATTGTAGTTCTGTTACTTTCTACTGTACTTGAACTATCGTCAGAATCTGTGGAACTATCCACTTCTGGTATTAATACAGCAGGAATAGTCAAATTATTTAGATCTTCTTCCTCTATTTTAGGGTTTTACTCTTCAGACTTTTCTGACTCCTGGTCAATTCCTGTATCACCAGTTTCAATTACTACTAAAGTATTTATTATGGTGGTTATGGACAATTCTGAATCAAATTTTTGATTGATTTATATTAAATTAGATCTTAGTCTGATCAAAAGTCTTGATACTTGCGACCAATGATCTTGATTTAGTATTTTTTATGGTCATGTACTAGTATCAGTATCTCATTGAAGCTTCTTACTAGTTTTTAAACATGTTTCTTAATTGTGTCTCTTTGAATAGGCCGAGCAAGAGATTTATAAGATTGTTCGAACTCAGTTTTTATGTTATATATTTCTTTGTATAGTTCGGCCCATTCCATTTTATTATGGAAACGATACCAACATAACTATCTTACGTATTTAGCGTAGCCATATATATATTTTATTTTAATTGCATTTATTTATTTATTTTTTTTTCTTAATATATATATATTTTTATTGGTTTTTTTTTGGTATTGAAATTAGAAAAATGTGGGTGTGGCACTGCCACCTAATTTTTTTTTATTTTTTTCGTTATGCAAATATGTTTAAAAAACTTTTTTAATGTAAAACAAGGGGTTCTTAATAATTATTTGATATATTTTTAATAACATCGATCTTTCTCTTCGCAGCGGACGGTCGTGTTTTTGTTTTGCGCTCCGACTTTTGTGTTATTTTTTAAACCACTGGGGTTTCATCGTAACTTATAACCTAATATTTATAACGATATACCGTTTTGCTACCGCGCGTGCATACACTTTTCTGTGTAGTTAATTTGCATAAATAATTACTTGTTAGTTTTGTGCTAAGACGGTTATCTTATTTTATTTTTCCTCTTTGCTCTTGTACCGTTTCTATTTTTCTCTCCCCCGCTCGAGTGCCGTTTGCTTTTAGCTGACTAAAGCTCCGACTTTTGTGTTATTTTTTAAACCACTGGGGTTTCATCGTAACTTATAACCTAATATTTATAACGATATACCGTTTTGCTACCGCGCGTGCATACACTTTTCTGTGTAGTTAATTTGCATAAATAATTACTTGTTAGTTTTGTGCTAAGACGGTTATCTTATTTTATTTTTCCTCTTTGCTCTTGTACCGTTTCTATTTTTCTCTCCCCCGCTCGAGTGCCGTTTGCTTTTAGCTGCATCCAAGCTGTTCATAGCTCTCACCGCTCTTGTGATTTTCTGCTGCTCTAACTCTTGCGCTCTTTTATCTCTCTCTTCATCTCTTTACTTTTTTGGTATTGATAGTGTGCACAGTGGTTCTAGGGCTTGTGAACATGTCCCAGAATATTGTCTGTGTAATTAAGAATTGCCAAAAAAATGTTTTGGCAGACCAGCCCAGTTTCATTTGCTGGCTTTGCCAGTGCATCGAGATGACGGGTCGAATGGCTGACGCAGTGTCCAGCAAAAAGGGCCTGCGTTATTGCTGTGAGGCCTGTCGACCGGTTGAGAAGGAAATATCATCCTTCATGCGTCAGAGAAGGAGTAGATTTTCTGAGATCATGGCCACTTTTCGCAAGGCGAATGACCTGTTCTCCGCGCTGGACGCAAAAAATCCGCTGCTAGTCGGCTGCAACTGTGTGAGACACAGCAACCGATTTCCTACCACTCTCCGTCGCCACAGCTCCTGGTCCCCGTTCCAATGGTTCTGAGATCAGGAACGATCAAAGATTCGGTAACCGAATCGGTCGTAGAGGTGTTGGAAGCCGCGCAGCCAGCAATCTCCGCGTCGTCCGTGGTGTCAGATGCGCAGCCCAATTCTTTGGCTCCGCAAATCACCGTAGAAAATTCTACCCAGGGTCCAACATTGCCCGGAATACCGGCCGTTGTTGGTAACAACTCGTTACATAAGACCCTAACAGCAGTCCCACCTTCGAAAACTATATTTGTTTCGAGGCTTGCCCCTGATCTCGCATCGGAAGATGTTCTAGCCTATATTCAAGGCAAAACCCAAGCTGGCAATATCAAGGTGGAAAAATTCAAATTTCCGTATGCCAGAGACATTTCGTCATTTAAGATAAATGTCTCATTCCAGCTCTTTGACACTATTTGCTCGGGTGACTTCTGGCCCGAGTACGTTGTAGTCAAGGAGTACGACGCACGGAAGAAGAGAAATCGGCCTGCGGGAGTTCAACTGCCCAAGCCGTCACAACCCTCAGTGTCCACTCCTGCACCTTCTGTCCCAAAAAACTAACCTCTTCCCTACTACTTTCCTATCAGAATACTACGGGCATACGCAGTAAGCTCTCTAGATTATATTCAGATAGATATTTACAGAAACCTGGTTGAAGCCGGAGATTCTCTGCTCCGAAATTCTTCCATGTAAGTACACTATTTACAGAATAAACCGTCTTCTCCAGCGTGGTGGCGGAGTTTTAATTGCCGTTGACTCCAGCCTCATCTCGGAACGAGTGGTATCTAATGACTTTTGGGACATCGAATTGATCTGCGTTAAACTATCTTTCACATGTAGTTGCATTTATGTAACCTGCTCTTACATCCCTCCATCTTCGGAAGAGCCAATTTATTGGAAACACCTTTCGGCAATTCGGGCAGTTTCCAATAGGCTTTCTGATAGGGACCAATTAGTGGCTTTGGGTGACTTCAACATACCCGGGGCTCACTGGTCTTCTGATGGTGTGTCTAATGTTCTTCAGACTGCGGCACAGCATGACCTTCTAAATGGCTGGCTTGATTTATCCTTATCGCAAGTTAACCATATTTATAACTCTTTAAACCGCTTACTTGATCTATGCTTTGTCTCTGATCCTGCAGGTGTAAACCTAATTAGAGTTCCTCCATTGACGCAACCTGAAGATCCTTATCATCAAACTTTCGATGTGACTATCGACACTGGGACAGTCTGAGCTACTACACCTGATAGCAGTTTAAACAGAGTCCGCTGTTTCCGAAAGGCTGACTATCAGAGGCTAAGCACTTTAATAGCAGAATTTGATTGGTCTAATCTTTACACGAGCTCTGACATGGCATCCGCCGTTGACATTTCTTACAATGCCATGAACTCATTTTTCTCTTAATGTGTTCCTATAAGCTACCCGACGGTCTCTAATAAACCACTTTGGTTTAACAAGGAGCTGACGCGTCTAAAAAACGTAAAATCCAGGCTTTATAATAAGTTTAAGCTTACTGGTTCAAAAACGGCATTCTCATCTTATCTTAGTGCTCGATCTAACTTTACCGTGCTTAACGCTCAGTGTTACAAAAATTATTTGACTCGTTGTAAGGTCCAGTTCACGCAGGACCCTAAACAGTTTTATAACTTTGTTTACTCTAAACGGGCCGTCAGCCAACGGGTACAACAGGGGCACCTACACGCAAGCAATTGCGTGCCGTAACTGTGTACACCGCTGGTAGTGCGACTATACTCTCCACGTGAGGGCGGCTGGTAACAGGTCCCGGTAAGGTCATGTCTCTGCCGAGGATGCTGGCTGATGGTAGTCGGGCGGGGAGAAGAACACTCCCTTCCTTAAAATCACCCCAATCCAAGGTGGAACAGCATATGCCGAAGGATGCGTGTCCGAGGGGGGGCTCGGACGTTAATATGCGAACTCTGGGGGACCGGCCGACCTCCCAGTTTTAACCAGGCTTATCATGACAAGCGGGCTATGTCATGATGGACGAACCCCTTCCCGTCTACTCGTGGGACCAAAATATGAACACCATTCCAACAAAAAACCAAAGTGGAGAACGGAGCTCCCTAAAAAGTCCGGAAATGGGGTCACTGACCCGTCAAACTCCAAGGCCCTCAAAAGCCAAGGAGTTGCTGAGATGAAGAAGCCCCCCACAGAGGGGCAACATCTGGAGGCGGGACGCGCCGGTGCGGAGAAGGATGCTAAGGCTTCCTCTTCCAAAGCGGGGCTAGCCATGGGACCACCGAACGGCGTGGAGAGGAAGACTCCCGGGTCAACCTCTAAACCAACCGGCGGGGCCCCTAAGGCGAACCCTGGTCCGGGAGCGTCTCACTCGACGCAGCGTAAAGGCTCCTACAAAGATAGGAGAAGAGCAGCCTTCATCCTAATGAGGGCGGACCCATCGGCCGAAGCCAACCCGGACCAGGCCGAGATTATAAAGTGGGCAAGGGAGATCCTGCCCGATTTTAATCCGGAAAAGGCGGGAGTGAGGCTGGATCCGCTTAAACGAAATGGGTCAGACCCTGCCAAGGAAACAGCGCGAGGCGCAAAAAGGCAGAGGTCCACGGAGGGAGAAACCCCCAGGCCAAGAAGAGAAAGCCGCAGCCGCAGCAGTCCAACCGCTCGTTCGCCGAAGTAACGAGGGGAAAAACCCTAATCGGAGTCCTGGACAAGGGCTCCAAGGATGGGCTTATTCCCAAGGATCTTTGGCGACGAGTGGTAAACGAGTTGCATGGGCGCTTCGTAGAGGAGATGCTGCGATGCGGAGGACCCCCACCTGAATGCGAAGACGCAGGATGGTATCAGGGTAGCGTCAAGGTAATTGCCTGCCAAGACGCGAAGTCGGTAGAGACTTACAAGCGTATGGTTGCATCGCTTGGAGAGGTCTACCCAGGAGCTAAGCTGGTGGCGGTTGACTGGGACGAGATGCCCAGCAAACCGAGGGCGCGAGTATGGCTCACTGAAAAGCCAGCCGATCCTAAAACCATCCTTACGATGCTTAGGATGTGCAACCCGACGCTTCCCACGGCGGACTGGAGAGTCGCCAAGGTCGAGGTCGTCCTCACGCTCAATGAGGAGACCGTAAAAGCCCTGGAGAAGACGGAGCACCGGCTGAAGTACGGATTCGAGCACGTCTCGGTCCGTATCTACAAATCCGATGCGAAGGCCAAACCAGGGGGTATAGAGCTGGAGGCGGACACGCAAGAGCCAGACTTGGAGGAGCCGACCGAAGAGAAACACCCGGAAGGATTGTCGGATGAGGAGGAGGACATCCTAGAAGGGTACACCTCGGAGGAAAGCGACTTGGCAAGGGCACTTAGTGCAGTCGGAATGGAGGAGGACTCTCTGCTGAGCTCCGAAACGGAGGCGGAGATTACTGTGGTGGAGGTTTGTAAGGATATCCCTGACGATCTTGCAAATAAACCTCCATCACAGTAAAGCGGCGTCAGCTGCCCTCCTACTCCACCTCGCCGAGAGTGGAGCTGATGTGGCCCTCATCCAGGAACCCTGGATCCTAGGAGACAGGATTCTTGGAGTTTAGGCTCTGCAAAGCCGATACAACAGGTAAAAAGCGAGCCTGCATCCTCGAAAAAAAGAACCTTAACCTCTTTTTGCTACCCAATTTCAGCAATGAAGACCACGTAGCCGCAGCCATAGAGAGCCCTAATGGCCCTCTAAGGATATGCTCGGCGTATATGGGCCACGACCAGGAGGCCCTCCCCCCGCACCCGCTTCTCAAACAGCTGGTAGAAGACAGCAGGAAGCACAAGGTCGACCTGATCATAGGTTGCGATGCTAACGCCCATCATCATCAGTGGGGAAGCACTGACACGAACGAGAGGGGTGAGTCAATCTTCGATTTTATCCTAGGCTCGAATCTTCTGGTGGGTAACAGGGGTATGGAACCCACTTTCATAGTCAAGAACAGAAGGGAAGTACTTGACGTCACTCTCTACTCTGAATCCCTAGCAGACAGGATTGTTAGCTGGAGAGTTCTAGAGAAACACTCCTTCTCTGACCACCGATACATAGAACTCGTGGTCAACTTTGAGAACTTTAATCGACTAACGGTACGCAATCCGAGGAAAGCGAACTGGGAGTTATACAGGAAAAAACTAGAAAGCTCCTTGGGGAAACCTCCAACAGAGGACGCTGATAGTAGGGAAGCAGAACAAACTCGGAGATAGCCTGGGAGTCGTATAAAGCGGACCTTAGGCAATATAACAAGGAACTTCGCAGGTCAAAAAGGAATGCATGGGCCAAGTTCTGCACGAACATTCAGGAAACATCAGAGGCCTCCCGACTAAGGAAGGTCCTTGCAACTACTGCACCAAACGTAGGATATATTAAAACCTCAGAAGGTAACTGGACATCGTCCAGCAGAGAAACCCTAGAGGCTCTCACAGAGGCATGCTCTCGAGTAGACACAACCCTGGAAATGCAGAGACAGGGGAATAGCCCTTCCCTCCCCAACCAACTGGAATACCTATTGAGTGACAGGTATCTCAACTGGGCGATAAATAGCTTCAAGCCTTTCAAATCCCCAGGCCCAGATGGCATTGTCCCGGCTCAACTAATTAGAGCCGGTCCCAATCTGAGGTCCTGGGTTAAGAAAGCTTTCTCAGCAATTTTCAGGATAGGCATCGTACCCGCAATGTGGTTGCGGACGAAAGTCGTATTCATACCCAAGGCGGGAAAACCGTCGCACTGCACCCCTAAGGACTTCAGACCAATAAGCCTGTCGTCCTTCCTTCTCAAGACAATGGAGAGACTAATCAGCCTCCATATTAACCTTACTCTAAACCCAGATGATATCTCGGGATCACAACATGCGTATAGGAAGGGCCGATCCACGGAAACGGCACTCCATGAAATCACTACTTTTGTCGAAATGGCACTTAGTGACAAGGAATACGCACTCATTGCTTTTCTAGACATAGAAGGTGCGTTCAACAACATCCTACCGAGCTCGATAATCAATGCGCTGACGACACTAGGAATAGACAATCAATCCATACGCCTAATAGAGCAGATCCTGGTAAACAGGACTGTTGAGGCGTCACTAGGAGGAGAATCTATTCATAGATACGTCAGAAGAGGCACTCCGCAAGGAGGCGTACTCTCACCCCTACTCTGGAACGTGGCGGTTAATAGCCTACTGCGTTCCCTAGAAGGTGGTGGCTGCAAAGTTATCGCCTACGCGGATGATGTCGCAATTGCCTTCTCCGGAAAATTTCCCCAGACTCAATGTGACCGCATGACGGACAAACTTAGGGTCCTCTCAACATGGGCAGTTAGAAATGGACTAGGGGTAAACCCGTCCAAAACCGAGCTCGTCCTCTTCACCAGGAAGTACAACATACCAAACTTAATTCTTCCGAAACTATTAGGAGAAACACTATCCCTTAGCGATAGTGCCAAGTACCTAGGGATTAAGGTAGACAGGAAACTGGACTGGAAGTCAAACACTATGGATAGAGCTAACAAGGCAACAATCGCGCTCTATACTTGTAGAAAAGCCATTGGCCTTAAATGGGGAAGGTCCCCAAAAATAGTAAGATGGCTTTACACAGCGGTCATAAGACCCATCCTATTCTACGGGGTGGTGGTCTGGTGGCCTGCTCTCTCTAACTCCACAATACGAGAGAAACTTAGGAAAACGCAAAGGATGGCGGAGGTCTGCATCACAGGCAGCCTACGTACCACACCGACGGATGCCCTAGACTTCATACTCGACCTATTACCGGTAGAGATAATGGGGGTCAAGATAGCCACGCTATCAGCAATCAGGCTACGCGAGACGGGCATATGGAAATGGACTGACTATGGACATACCAAGTTAGATCTACACCACTGCACGCCAACGGAGTCTACAGACTACTGCGTACCTATCGAACATCCCACCTTAAAATACAAGGTCTCCATTCCAACAAGGGAGGAATGGGCCACACAAATCCCGGGACCAGCCGGTTCCCTACATATCTACACAGACGGTTCAAAATTGAATGGCCAGGTGGGAGGCGGTTTCCATTGCGAACGGCTGTGTCTAAATGAGTCCTTTAGACTCCCCGACCACTGTAGTGTGTTCCAAGCAGAAGTAATAGATATCGGGGAAGCACTCAGATCCCCAGCACTTACTGGCAATCAGGACACAATATGTATCTTTTCAGATAGTCAAGCGGCACTCAAAGCCCTTGACGGATTTTCATCCAACTCCAGGACAGTAAACGACTGTCGCAGATCTCTTAACGAGATGGCAGAGCAGCATGACATCCACCTCATATGGGTGCCCGGGCATAGGGACCACGAGGGTAATTGCGCCGCCGACGAACTAGCAAGAGCAGGTACTACCAATCCTCTCCTACCGGAGAAGGAAACAGTAGGAATCCCCTTAGCTACGTGTAGGCTAAAATGTAGGGATCACTTTGA
The DNA here is from genome assembly GCA_035046345.1 of Drosophila birchii. Classification (NCBI taxonomy): domain Eukaryota; kingdom Metazoa; phylum Arthropoda; class Insecta; order Diptera; family Drosophilidae; genus Drosophila; species Drosophila birchii. Next base: position 1,763,231 of record JAWNOA010000141.1, on the reverse strand, counting down.
CCGCGCATCACTGAGGAAATGGAGAAATCTCCAAAACTGCAGGAACTCACGCATGATATGGCCCATCCGATCTAGGAAGAGGTCAATGATGCTCATCGCCCTAAATAGGCAGGACTGTAGTCTGGCAGTCAAGGCCATTACAGGACATTGGTTAATAGGAGTACACGCGGCTAGACTAGCGGTGCCACATTATGACTACTGCAGAAGCTGTGGGGACGTGGAAGAGGAAGAGACAGTCGCACACCTTCTGTGTCAATGCCCTGCGCTGGGGCGCAGCCGACTAAAATTCCTGGGCGCAGCAACACTCACGGACTTAACAGACCTCGCGGAGGTCGCTCCACACAGACTCGTTGCTTTCATCCGAAAATCTGGATGGGACCGCGAGCCGCTGCAGGAAGGATAGAACACCCTGGGCACACAAGTAAACAGGAAGGGAGAGGTCCTCCAGTAGGATCCTGCCTATGCGGTATCACAAGGAGCCCAAGCGGCTCAAGTGGATGGGGGTGTCAGTCATCGGCACCACATCGCCGCCTTAACCTAACCTAACCTAACTCTAAACGTAAACCCACGTTATACCCTCCCTCGCTGTCATTTAAAAATACTACAGTAAATTCTGATCAAGCAATTGCTAATCTCTTTGCTGAGTTTTTTAAAACGACATATTCGCCCTCAACATTTTCAGATCATACATTTGCTCCAGCTATGCCCAGTTCGTACGTAATCTTCAGTCCTATTTTAAACGAAAGCTCACTTATTCTTGATCTTCAACGGGTTAAGCCAGTTTATTCGCCAGGTCCCGATGGTATACCTGGCTCTGTGCTTAGGTATTGCTCCGAGGCGCTGTGTAACCCTCTTCTTAAATTGTTTACCTTATCTTTAGAATCCTCAGAATTTCCCCTTATTTGGAGGGAATCATTTGTTATTCCTCTCCACAAAAAAGGTAGCAAATCGGATGCCAGTAACTATAGGGGTATCTCTAAGTTATCGGCTATCCCCAAACTTTTCGAGAATGTAATCACTCCTCACTTGCAACATCTATGCAGATCCGTCATTTCTCCATGCCAGCATGGTTTTATGAGGCGAAGATCAACCACGACCAATCTTCTGGAACTTACCTCTTTCGTTATTAGGGGCTTCCAACAAAACTTTCAAACCGATGTTATTTACACGGACTTTAGTAAAGCTTTCGACTCGGTTAATCATTCTCTTCTTGTTAGGAAACTCGATTCAATGGGGTTTCCTAGTGATCCTCTTAAATGGATTTCGATTCAGAAACGTTCAATCCAATAGCCTCAGGGTCACATCTGGCGTCCCACAGGGTAGCCACCTTGGACCACTTCTATTCACATTGTTTATCAATGATTTGCCGCAGGTTCTAACCAATTCCAGAGTACTTATGTACGCTGATGACGTTAAACTTTGCTTGCAGTATAGGGACAGTTCGTTCCAATCATACCTACAATCGGATCTTGATAACTTCCAAGCATGGTGTCATGCTAACGATTTACATCTCAACAGCTCAAAATGCAAACTGATGACATTTTCACGTGTTACTCCCCTACTTGCCACCTATATGCTTAACGATTGCTCTTTGGAAAGAATTAATATTGTTGATGATATGGGTGTCCGCCTGGATCCTAAACTTTCGTTCTCTGAACATATTTCTTGTATGGTTAACAAAGCCAGAGGCATGCTGGGATTCATTAAAAGGTGGGCGAAGGAATTCGATTCTCCTTATGTAACGAAGACTCTCTTTACTTCGTTGGTTCGCCCTATATTGGAGTATGGTTCGTGCGTCTGGAGGTTATGTTCTAAAAATTAAAATTTCACTGAAAGTGGTTAAAAGTTGAAATTTTAATTACACTCATTTGAACAAGAATTGAATACTCTACAACATAGAATACATTTCTTCGATGAACTCTGCTGGACTGACTTTATATAGCTTTTCAAAAATGTTACTTACACTTTTTATATATTAAGCCCTCTGGTTAGAATACGTTTAAAAAATTCCAATGATATTCTTTCATATTTGACTTTTAACGATTGCAAAATTACATAAAAAACGCCAAATATGCGCATTTTTGATAGCTGCATTTCCGATAGCTGTGTTTAATCAGCTGATGTTTTTAAGTGGCGCCATTTATCGAAAATTCTGGTATGCGAAATTGATCAATGATCAATTGTGAACCAATTGCACCTAAAATTACTTCAATCGGCCAACTTTTAAAAAATGACTTTTGGTCAAATTTCCTATAGTGCAAAGGTACAAAGGTATTATAGTTTTGTGCGAGTGCAATTTTCTGTAACAGGCAGAAGGAGGCGTGGCAGACCCCCAAACGTGACCTAAATATTGATCAGGACCACTAAAGGAGTCGATATAGCCATGTCCGTCTGTCCGTCCGTCCGTCCGTCTGTCCGTCTGTCCGTCTGTCCGTCTGTCCGTCTGTCCGTCTGTCCGTCTGTCCGTCTGTCCGTCTGTCCGTCTGTCCGTCTGTCCGTCTGTCTGTCTGTCTGTCTGTATGAACGCCTCGATCTCAGAGACTATAAGAGCTAGAGACACGAAACTTGGGATTTCAACTTTTTATGTCTGCACGCAGATCAAGTTTGTTTTCAATTTTTTCTGCTCCCCTTTTTGGTGGAGCTATTTGAAAAAAAAATATCTCCAAAATTTTTAAAGTTATGTAAACCATATTCAAAACCTTGATGTATTTTATCAAAATACACAGATTGCCCAAATTTCATTGCGATTGTGCCATAAATAGTGGAGATATAGGCTTTTTACTTTATACACATTATGTGTACAAGAGGCAGCCCAGGCAGAGATCTTCAAATAAATGAAAACGTTTTACTTATGTTCACACTATTATGAAATTAAGAATATCAATTTCAAATTGGTTAGTGATGCTGCAGTCTACCCGAAATAATTTTTCTTAACAAACAATTTTGTTGTCACGAGTTCGAATGCCGTCTGCGACAAGTAAAATTTTTTTTTACTTTTAGCAAAAATTTGTTTTAATGTTCTCCTGTAAATCAAAATAATTACACTATTTAATAATAAGAAATAAAAAAAAATTAAGCAAAAAACTATACTTAATTTTTTAAAACCATTTTCTTATACCTTACGAATCGAACGCAGGTCATTTGCTTACACGCAAAACACGTGCAGCTTAACCCACTGAGCTGTAGACTTTGCTCTTAAAATTGAAGACATTTGCATTACATGTAAATTTTTCTCCGTTTTTAATTTTTTATTCTCCTTCTTTTATAAAATTTTGGCACGCACTTTTTAATGGTACAGGGTATTTTACTGTCGGGCCTTTGGGCTCAGGCGTTGCCGATCTTCGCACAGGTCGATAAACAATGTGGGCTGTCCAGCGGTCCCGGGCAGTCTGTCGAATTTAGCTCCTGCCCTCTCTTGTGAACTTAAATTTTCTTTCAATCTCTTTTCCTCATCCTACATTTTTCTTATCTCCTCTTCTAATCTTTATGCGTCTTCTGTGTCCAAATTTCCTTTCTAAATATTGTGTTAATAGACATGTTATTTAGGAAGTTATGCGTTCTCCTTGTGAACAGTTCCTGTTAGTTTGCTTTGTAGCATAATGGCATTATTATAAGTTATAAACGCTTCATCCAGTACTTTCTAATTTTTTCTTCTTTTTTGTCTCACTTATTAACCTGTATATTTCTGTAATCGTCGAGTGCAGTTTTTTGTTACTCAACGACTGTTGAAATGATGTGGTATGTAGCTTTAATTCGTATTGCCTAAAGAAATCTTTGAACAAGTTAGAAGTGAATTCTACTCCTTGGCCAGAGACTATCTTTTTAGGCACTCCAAATAAGGCCATGAATTTCTTTACTGCCTTAACGATATTTATGATTTCTTTAGCTGGGATCGTTAATCCCCAAGCGTACCTCGAGAAATTGTCTATTATGGTTAGTGCATTTTTTTGTTTATAAAATACAAGTCTATGTGTACTATTTCCATAGGCGTACCTGGTGTCTCTGTAAGACTGTACTTAATGTTTCTTGGTTTCCTATAGTATTTCAGTATTTGGCAACAGTCACAATGGTTATTGCATACGTATTTGCCTATTTCATATATAACAAAAACACCTTCCTTTTCAGGTGTCCAGAGTTTCGTCTATTCCTCTATGATTTGTTTTTTCGTGATAGTCTTTGATGGCCTGTTCCTGTTCACTACTTTCCGTTATATCTGGCAATAAAACAGTGCATCTTATCGCCCTGTACAACTTACTCTAAGCGAAATACCTACAATACGGGACTTAGATGCCTGGCAGATAGTGCATAAGCTATTGCCTTTGGTGTTCGCAACTAGCACTTGGAACTAGGTGGGCGGTTTGGTTGGTTTTGGGTGAAATGATGAGGGTCTGAAAACACGGCGACAACCTCTGATGAATGAATAAAAGCTTTTTGTTGAGGTAAAACTCTTACTGATTTTATTAACGAAACTTAACAGTATATATAGGTAAAAAATGCTTATGGTAACATAAATATCGTGTAAAAAAATAATGTGGGTTACTGTGAATGTGGGTTATTGTCAGCAATAAGTGACCTGAGACTTATTGCCCTATTTCATTTTCCTTATGTCTGCATGCAATGCATGCAATTTTCGCTTGACCTGATAACTTATACTTTATTTACTACAAATGCATGTTGCTGCGACTGAAGAATTATTATATAATATTTATTGTGTCTAAATATTATTGCCTTTACTGAACATCCTTCCGGCCGTTGTAGTGGTGTCCATTTGCTGACCGCCCGGCTGAGAGCCCATACAATACCTAATAGGATTGACATCGCTAGGGCCACATAGGCAACTACTTGATGATGTTGAGGAGTGACGAGCGGATCCTCCCACGTTGTATCCTTTAATTTGACCAACTGCTATTGCAAAGCGCCCAGTTCCTCCAAGCTGACTTCCTTGGCTGCCGTTCCTTGGAGTGGCTTACTGGGTTCTTAAGGTTGATCTTTGTGATATTGCCAAATAGAATTTATGTAGCTCTCGTTTCACTGACCACAGTGTTGAATGTGCTCACGCTAATTTTTGAATTGAGTGCAGTGCAACCTGGAGCCAATGTCAATAAGCCTGCTCCGTTAAGTTGCGCTGTGGAAGTTATTCCTTTGCACACCGCTTGAAGTTCTATGTGTGGCAAACATCCATCTGTTTCGCTGATGTGTTGCCAACCACAAAAGCTCGGACCTTGACTAAGAGACACATATAGTTTCAGTTTTATTATTAAATAACTGAAACTCACACTGATTTTCCACGCTAAATGTGGCTTGGTGGTTAAAACATATGTGCTCGTCATTTGGCAGCTCTATGCATTGGTTGAACTCGTCCTTAGTTAATCCCATGAACTGGTCGCTATGGGCACTGACGGCTATGATTTCTGTTTTTAGCATAGGGGGATAGGCATGATGGTGAACACTTCCTGTTGTGTTACGAAAACCAGAGGTAGCGATATCTTGAAGATGACGTGGGTGCTCGTTGTGGTGCCTTCGGCATGCATCATTTTGTAGAGTTGGATAACATTATCCGACGATACTGGAAGCAGTTGATCCGGTGGGATATGCTCCCGAATCTGATCTAGTTTCTCCCTTAGTTGCTTGGGAGATACTAGCATCGGACTAATCTTTCGATGGCGAACGTCAGTTAGCACATTAGCTATTTCACTCTGCAACCGCTGCATTGCCGTTGCCACCAGAGTTAGCTGAGCTGTCAGAATCATAAACGCCTGCTGCAGGTGGTCGCCTTGTATTTGCCTCTTTCCTGATTGATCGCACCTATCTGGTACTCTAGCGTTTTGATCCGGTCGTTGGTGGCTGAACTGCTCTTTCTGACTATGTTTATCGTAGAGTCCAGAATTGATGTTTGATTTTTCAAGAGCATCATCAATACGTCTTCGTTGGACTTGACATTGTTTATCTCTTTGGACATGTCGTCGGCGTACTTTGAGTCCAGAACGCCAAATAATGAATTTGATATATTTCTGACTATATCAAGTAGTGCTCTTTGTTGTCGGGAATGATTAATTAACTCACTTCCTGCTTGTAGCTCGCCATATACATGTTGAAAATTTTCATATATAGACTTGCAGGCTTTGACGTTTCGCAACTTTAAACATTTGTGTTTTAGTTCCGCTATCCCAGCAGCCAATATTCCCATGTCGCTCCAGTATGGCTTCAAGTCATAATATGCAATTATGTTCCATTCCGAAATTATGTTCGTAAAATATTCCCGGCTGACTTGCAAACGGAGTTACGTTTACCGATTGTTCCATTGCTAACGGTAGTATGAGTAGCATTGCCGGTACCGTTGTGAGGATCGGGAATGACATTTTCTTTTTCTGGATGGATCATGGATCACTGATTCCAGAATGACTCTTTGACTGACTCCCATATTTTTACCAGACCTTTTTCGGGTAGGATAAGATTCGCATTAGGAGGCGCTACTAGAGGTTCACCAATTAAAAATGACCTGGAGTGAGCGCTGATGTATCCGTGGAATCAGATGACATCGGAGTGAGGGGCCTTGAATTGAGTATCGCCTCGACTTCAATGATTACCGTGTTGAGCTCTTCAAACGTTATCGATGATGTGTCTGTGACTGATACCAGTAACTTTTTCGCCGATTTCAACGCAGTTTTTCATAGGCCGCCAAATGATGGCGCTCGAGGTGGGATGTACTTGAACTCCACCTGCTGTTTACCGTATTGGTTTATGATCTTGGTCTGGGCCTGTTCTGTGAAGATTGTTTCTTCTAACGCCTTTAACTGGTAGTTGGTACCTACAGAGTTCGTGGCGTTATCACAATGAATTGTCTGACACTTTCCACGTCGACCCTAGAAACGCCGAAGATCGGATAGGAAAGCGTCTGTTGTCAGGTCGCTTACCAATTCAAGATGTACTGCTTTAGTGGCAAAACAGCGGAATACTGCAATGTACGCCTTATCTGGTCTTTTTCAACGGATTTTATGGTGAATCCAAAAGGGACCGCAGTAGTCGACTCCAGAGTTGGAGAATGGACGAGCCTGTGTTACTCGATCAGGTAAATTACCCATTTTTATTTTTTTTTGTTTATTTGGTTGTATGCTAGTTTGCTGCTAAACTTTTTTCACTACATATTTATTATTATTTAACAATTTTATGTAGCGAATATGTAAGAATATTAATTAAAAATTCGTTTATACGCCGGGTTGGCAGCTCCCGGATTATGACCCTCTTCAGGCGTCTCCTGGTGCTAGTCCTGCCCATCCTCCTGTCCAGAGCGTTTGGGTGACTCCAGAGTGTGGTTCTGTGTCTGGCAGCTAGGGTGTTCACATAATCTCCTATTGCAGGGACTTTTAATTCTTTTCGTATGTCAGCATTCCTTAGATACCACTGCGCTCCAGTGATTCGCCTAAGGAATTTAGCCTGGAAGACTTGGATCTTTTTTAAGTGCGTCCTGGCCACAGTGCCATTGATTGCCTTTCCATAGTACCAAATCGGGGCTAGCAGGGACTGGTAGAGGCGAGTCTTGCAGCTCAGACTCAGCTTCGACTTCGGGCAAGTTAGCCAGTTTAGACGCCTGGCAGTGTTTTCCAACTTGGCTCTTGTCTTTTTGATGTGCGACGCGAACGTCAGCTTCTTGTCCAAGACCAGTCCCAGGTATATGTGCTCCTCGCGTTGCGGCAACAGCTGACCATGAAGAAAGACCTCTGGACATGTGTCTCTCCTCAAGGCGAATGTGACCACCGCACTTGTCTGTGTTCCATCTACAGGCCCAGTTCTCAAACCTCTTCAGAAGTATCTGAAGTTTGTCCGTGGCACTGTAGACGCAGCTGGACCTTGCGAGGATTGCAGTGTCATCTGCATATGTCGCTATACACACGCTTCTTGAGCTCAGATGAAGTGGGGCATCGTGCGCAAACAAGTTATATAGTGTAGGGCCCAGTACACTACCTTGTGGAACTCCGGCAGCTATCCTCCTGGTAGTTGAGGCTACTCCATCCTGCACCACTTGGAAGATTCGATCGCTGAGGTAGCTCCTGACTAACTAGAACAGTTGAGGAGGCAGAAGTTCCTTGACCTTTGATAGGAGCCCTTGGTACCAGACCCTATCAAAGGCCTGCTGGATGTCCAGGAAGGCAGCCACCGTATATTCCCTTCTTTAGAATCCATCAACGACGAAGTCCACTACACGGTGAAGTTGCTCGGGGGTGCCATGTCCTTTAAGAAAGCCGAATTGATGCCCGGGGATCGCTTGTGTGACTTTTTTTTTTTTTTTTGTTAAGCTTTTGAAGGCTTTCAATGCCTTCAATACTACTAAAAAGACGATTGTAATCAGTACATAAAACCCTAAAGGGCTCATGTACTTCAAACTCACGCCTACAGTGGTTAACTACTAGTGGTATAAAAGTTCTAGATGAAAGACGGGGAACATGGAAATTGAGCTGGCCTAGAAGGTAGGGGCTCTCCACATCACCGTGGATTAGTGTATGTAAAAAGACGACGCCAAGCATCGTCTTACGGTTTGCTAAAGAAGGTAGATTAAGTAGGAGAAGTCTACTAGCGTAAGACGGTAATCTAAGGTTTGCATCCCAGGGTAGTCCCCGAAGGTAGCAAAAAGTTCTTTTGGACAGATTCAATGCGGCTACTGTGGACTTCGAATTGAGGACTCCAGACGCACGAACCATACTCCAATATAGGACGAACTAACGAAGTGAACAGAACCTTTTGGGTCCTATCACTTAAATAACTCGAAATCCATTTAAGAAGATCACTAGGAAGCCCCATTGAATCGAGTTTCCTAACCAGAAGAGAATGATTAACCGAGTCGAAAGCTTTACTACAGTCCGTGTAAATAACATCGGTTTGAAAGTTTTGTTGGAAGCCCCTAGTAACGAAAGATGTAAGTTCCAGAAGATTGGTCGTGGTTGATCTTCGCCTCATAAAACCATGCTGGCATGGAGAAATGACGGATCTGCGTAGATGTTGCAGGTGAGGGGTGATAACATTCTCGAAAAGTTTGGGGATAGCCGATAACTTAAAGATACCCCTATAGTTACTGGCATCCGATTTGATACCTTTTTTGTGGAGAGGAATAACAAATGATTCCCTCCAAATAAGGGGAAATTCTGAGGATTCTACAGATAAGGTAAACAATAAACTGGCTTAAGACGTTGAAGATCAAGAATAAGTGAGCTTTCGTTTAAAATAGGACTGAAGATTACGTACGAACTGGGCATAGCTGGAGCAAATGTATGATCTGAAGATGTTGAGGGCGAATATGTCGTTTTAAAAAACTCAGCAAAGAGATTAGCAATTGCTTGATCAGAATTTACTGTAGTATTCTTAAATGACAGCGAGGGAGGGTATAACGTGGGTTTACGTTTAGAGTTAACAAAGTTATAAAACTGTTTAGGGTCCTGCGTGAACTGGACCTTTTAACGAGTCAAATAATTTTTATAACACTGAGCGTTAAGCACGGTAAAGTTAGATCGAGCACTAAGATAAGATGAGAAAGCCGTTTTTGAACCAGTGAGTTTATATTTATTATAAAGCCTAGATTTTACGTTTTTTAGACGCGTCAGCTCCTTGTTAAACCAAAGTGGTTTATTAGAGACCGACGGGTAGCTTATAGGAACACATAAAGAGAAAAATTGAGTTCATGGCATTGTAAAAAATGTCAACGGCTGATGCCATGTCAGAGCTCGTGTAAAGATTAGACCAATCAAATTCTGCTATTAAAGTGCTTAGCCTCTGATAGTCAGCCTTTCGGAAACAGCGGACTCTGTTTAAACTGCTATCAGGTGTAGTAGCTAAGACTGTCCCAGTGTCGATAGTCACATCGAAAGTTGGATGATAAGGATCTTCAGGTTGCGTCATTGGAGGAACTCTAATAAGGTTTACGCCTGCAGGATCGGAGACAAAGCATAGATCTAGTAGGCGGTTTAAGGAATTAAAAATATGTTTAACTTGAGATAATGATAAATCAAGAAAGCCGTTTATGAGGTCATGCTGTGCCGCAGTCTGAAGAACATTAGACACACCATCAGAAGACCAGTGAGCCCCGGGTATGTTGAAGTCACCCAAAGCCTCTAATTGGTCCCTATCAGAAAGCCTATTGGAAACTGCCCGAATTGCCGAAAGGTGTTTCCAATAAATTGGGTCTTCCGAAGATGAAGGAATGTAAGAGCAGGTTACATAAATGCAACTACCTGTGAATGATAGTTTAACGCAGATAAATTCGATGTCCCAAAAGTCAGTAGATACCACTCGTTCCGAGATGAGGCTGGAGTCAACGGCAATTAAAACTCCGCCACCACGCTGGAGAAGACGGTTTATTCTGTAAATAGTGTACTTACATGGAAGAATTTCGGAGCAGAGAATCTCCGGCTTCAACCAGGTTTCTGTAAATATCTATCTGAATATAATCTAGAGAGCTTACTGCGTAAGCCCCTAGTATTCTGATAGGAAAGTAGTAGGGAAGAGGTTAGTTTTTTGGGACAGAAGGTGCTGCAGTGGACACTGATGGTTGTGACGGCTTGGCAGTTGAACTCCCGCAGGCCGATTTCTCTTCTTCCGTGCCTCGAACTCCTTGACTACAACGTACTCGGGACAGAAGTCACCCGAGCAAATAGTGTCAAAGAGCTGGAATGAGACATTTATCTTAAATGACGAAATGTCTCTGGCATACGGAAATTTGAATTTTTCCACCTTGATATTGCCAGCTTGGGTTTTGCCTTGAATATAGGCTAGAACACCTTCCGATGCGAGATCAGGGGCAAGCCTCGAAACAAATATAGTTTTCGAAGGTGGGACTGCTGTTAGGGTCTTACGTAACGAATTGTTACCAACAACGGCCGGTATTCCGGGCAATGTTGGACCCTGGGTAGAATTTTCTACGGTGATTTGCGGAGCCAAAGAATTGGGCTGCGCATTAGACACCACGGACGACGCGGAGATTGCTGGCTGCGCGGCTTCCGACACCTCTACGACCGATTTGGGTACCGAATCTTTGATCGTTCCTGATCTCAGAACCATTGGAACGGGGACCAGGAGCTGTGGCGAAGGAGAGTGGCAGAAAATCGGTTGCTGTGTCTCACACAGTTGCAGCCGACTAGCAGCGGATTTTTTGCGTTTCGGCGACTCATTTAATAGCTTCATACTATTAAATTGAGCGTCCAGCGCGGAGAACAGGTCATTCGCCTTGCGAAAAGTGGCCATGATCTCAGAAAATCCACTCTTTGTCTGACGCATGAAGGATGATATTTCCTTCTCAACCGGTCGACAGGCCTCACAGCAATAACGCTGGACACTGCGTCAGCCATTCGACCCGTCATCTCAATGCACTTAGCGTGCACAACTGCCTCGCAAAGCCAGCAATGGAAACTGGGCTGGTCTGCCAAACATTTTTTTGGCAATTCTTAATAACACAGACAATATTCTGGGACAAGTTCACAAACCTTAGAACCACTGTGCACACTATCAATACCAAGAAAGTAAAGAGATGAAGAGAGAGGTAAAAGAACGCAAGAGTTAGAGCAGCAGAAAATCACAAGAGCGGTGAGAGCTATGAACAGCTTGGATGCAGCTAATAGCAAACGGCACTCGAGCGGGGGAGAGAAAAATAAAAACGGTACAAGAGCAAAGAGGAAAAATTAAATAAGATAACCGTCTTAGCACAAAACTAACAAGTAATTATTAATGCAAATTAACTACACAGAAAAGTGCATGCACGCGCGGTAGCAAAACGGTATATCGTTATAAATATTAGGTTATAAGTTAAGAGGAAACCCCGGTGGTTTAGAAAATAACACAAAAGTCGGAGCGCAAAACAATAACACGACCGTCCGCTACGAAGAGAAAGATCGGAATTCTGACTACTGGTATCCTTTGCAATCTTTCCAGAATGCACCGTTCATAGACCTTAGCAAAGGTCGGCAGGAGGCTAATCGGCCTATAATTGCCCACATCCTTCGAGTCCTTGCCCTTTTTTGTATCATTACAACATTTGCATGCTTCTAGCTATTCGGCAAATGTCCCAGCCTGAGTGCAGCGTTGAACAGCAGGACCAAGAAAAGGAGAGCCTTCTCCGGAAGGAGTTTTGCTACTCGGCTGGAAATGCCATCTGCTCCTAGCGACTTCCGGTGCTTCAGCTTCCTTATCTTGGCCTGGACTTCAGGCAGCCTGATTGGGGCATTGGAGGCGTCATCTGGTGAGGTTCCTCTAGTGCTGCATGAACCTTTTCGACTCTCGCCCTCGACGCAGTTTCGAATGGAGTGAACCGCTCCTCCTAACTCTCGGCAAACGCTTCGGCACGTTCAAGCGGAGACTTGGCCCATGTCCCATCCGCTTTCTTCACCGGGTATTTGGGGGTGGCTTGCCTCTTACTTCTGCCCGCGATTCTCCACAGCGCGAAGTCGGAATTCTTATCTGGAGTAGCCTTCTCCAGCTCCTTGTCCAACAGTTCCTCCCTCAGTTGGTTGAGCAACTTCCGGACTCGATTTCCCAGCCTGCGGTAGACACGCAAAGTCCTTGGGTCGTGGGTTCTGCCATACTCTGTCCTAAGTCGGTGTTTCATCGCCAGAAGAGCACTAACTTCCGATGGTAGTGGAGAGCAGGCTCTCCTGGGGTGAATACCTGAGGGAGGCGCCGCTTGCTCTGATGCTTCCCAGATTTTAGACTCCAGCAGAAGTGCAGCATCATCCAGATCCTCCGCAGTGCATATCTCCATATTGAGGTGAATGGAGCCATCCAGCGTCCTCTGGAAAGACCTAATATCGGATCCAGTCGGCAGGAGCACCTTCCTAGGCACAGTGAAGCTTCCTGGGAGGTGGAGACTGACAATAAGCGGTATGTGATCCGGGCTGAGCTCAAAGGAGTCTTCAATAGTCAGCCTACGACCTTGAAGACCTTTCAAGAGTGCGAAATCCAAAGCAGAGGGAGTTCCGCCATTACGGGGGAAACAGGTGTGTCTTCCTGTGGCCAACACATACGCTCCCAAGTTGTCCAGAGCTTCCACAATTGCAGCTCCTCTTCTACCCGCTCTGACACTGCCCCATCCGCGATGCTTAGCATTAAAATCACCTCCGATAATGGCTTTGTCTCCACAAATGTTAAGCATGGCCTCAAAGCCATCACATGTCCAGGCAGGACGAGGCGGCAAGTAAACCGCAGATACATCCAGTTCACCCATGTCAGTGCTGAGCACAATCCTCGCCATCTGTAGCAGTCCCAATCGTATCGGCCTTTGCTGGTAACAAGTCAGGCCGTGCTTAACTAGAATAGCTGCTACGCCCCTAGAAATCGCACCCGGGAAGTCCGCCCTATGTAAACTGTATCCTGGAAAGCTTATGTACTCTCCATGCTTAAGGTGGGTCTCAGACACCAGCATTATATCAATGCTGTGCCCAGAGAGGTACACCAGAAGCTCCTCCCGATTGGCAAGGAGACTTCTGGCATTCCATATGCCCACCTTAATGATTTCCATGAGCGATATTCATTCCAGCTTGTAAATCTCGCATCACCAGCGAGATCGTGGTTAAGGAGGCGGCCAACTGTTCCACAGAGTTCTTTAGGGAAAGAAGCATAGTCACTACCCTTGTCATATCCCAATCAGGGACATCGTTGGGAGGCTGCTGGGCATTGCTAGCCCTACCACTGCTTCCTAACAACGGGAAATCATCGTGCAAGTAATAGGCTGCCTGCTTAAATCCAGGAGGATTGTTTCTTACTCCCAGATTTGAAGTAGGCTGGAACTGCTGCGCTCTTGTCCTACTAGCATAAACCCTAGACTGCAGCATAGCCGAGGGCACCGTAGACTGCCCGTTATAGGCAGACCGTGTAGAATTATGAGGCTGCTGCATCACCTTAGGGAAGAACACCCGTAAGCTTTAGTGAATAAATGTGGCATTTTTTATCATATGCAGCATGATTGTCACCACAATTGGCACAGCAGAGGTCAGCTGCAACTAAAGCCCTGCAGTTCTCCGATCCCGTTCAATGGTCCTCCGTACATCTACCGCAAACGGGCGGCTTGAAACAATAGTTCTTTGTGTGATGAAAGCCAAGACACCTTAAACATTTCTTAAGTCTATTTGAGTCCTTTTTGGGCTCCACGGAAGGAGTTTCTGTAATTGCAACAGTAAAGTTCGCTTCTCAGTTGATCTTGACATGTTGGCAAACTCACTTGCTTCATTCGTCGCTCTAAATCGCTGGGAGTGATGGTCGGTGCCTTAGACCATTTGTCTCGGGAACCGTGTAGGAATAGAGGTCCGTACAGCCAGGGGTTGAGTCCCGCTAATTTGTTTGCCGCATATAGCACATCAGCTGGGTTATTCGCGGATGACACGTGGCGCCACTGAGATTAACGCGACGCCGCCTGTATTTTTGCGATCCGACTTGCCACAAACGTGTGGTATGATGATGCGGACGCATTTATCCAGGACAGGACTACAGTTGAATCAGTCTACAAGTACCCAGTTGCCTTGTCCTCAGGCATGAGTAAATCCTTTCTGACTCTATTCAGTTCAGCCCCCAAAACTGCAGCACATAACTCACGATATCTTCTTTGGGAATTTAGCTTCATACATCTGTGTATTTTTTTTAATTCTTGTTGAATTTGTACGCCTCTGGGATGCTGTCTGCTCTTGTGAGACAGTAATCTACGTAAAAATTATGTTTAAGTACGAATTATCCAAGCGGTAGATGATTGTTGGTCTTCTCGGACAGATCCAAGCATTTAGTAGCCAGGAATTGCGCTGATGTTTTACCATATGTGACGGTTTTAAGTCTAACTGATCCTTTTGTGGCATTCGAAACAAACCCAGAGTCTTAACATTGTATTGTTGGAGTGTTTCGTCTAACTTGACGTTAGAGACGATATCCTCTTTAGGAATTTGGCTTAATACCTCTGAGTTATTGGAACACCATTTTTGGAGCTTGAATCCGGAAGGCAGCAGTATTTTGTTCAATTCTTGTTGAATTTGTACGGCCTCTGGGATACTGTCTGCTCCTGTGAGACAGTCATCCACGTAAAAATCATGTTTTAGTACTGATGATCCAAGCGGTAGATGATTCTTGGCCTTCTCGGACAGATAATCGAAGCATTTAGTAGCCAGGAATGGCGCTGATGTTGTACCATATGTGACCGTTTTAAGTCTATAAAACTTTAGATCGTCTGATGGTTTTTTCCGCCATACGATTAATTGATGGAACTGGTGATCCGGGTGCATTCGCACCTGCCGATACATCTTCTCTATGTCTGCAGTAAATACGTATCTGTGGGTGCTGCACGGTGGGTCCAGCGTACAATAAATAATTCAATGATTTATTGCTTGTCGTTTTACAGGACGCATCAAAAACTGCCCGCAGTTTTGTGGTACTGCTTTCGGGCTTCAAAAAACAGTGATGTGGAATGAAGTAGTGTGAAGTAGGGTACGTGTGTGGGATGCACCAGTTTCATGTGTCCAGGACGTTTATATTCTTCCATGAAGTCTAATCTTTCTCGGTTCCAAGTGAACGGTCGTGTTTCTTTCTTGCTCTCTCGTCTTTGGTAAACATTTTAACGAAAAAACCACCGGGCTTTGTTTAAAACTTCTACTTTGCGATGCCTGTCGTGACGTTGAAAAGGAAATGATGTCTTTCATGCGGCAAACCGGGCGGTTTTAAGAAGATGTTATCGAGTTTCAACAAAACTCATAACATCTTCTTAGCGCTTGATAAACAATTTAATAGCCTTACGCTATTAAATGAGTCTCCAAGGCGCAAGAAAACTGCAACTGGAGTGCAGCATTGCGACGGATCCCAACAACCTCAACAGCAGCCGCTTTTGACACAGCCCTCGACCTCACAATCAAATTCCAGAATTCTGAGTTCAAGTGTTAGGAAAGAGTCGGTATCTGAAGGTGCTTTGGGACTAAACGTTCCACCGTCTCCTATGGGAGCACAAATTTTGACCCCCCATAGCCCCGTAACCTTATCCCCTAAGGAACTACCGGCCAGTATGGGCACTCAGTCTGTCTCACCTACCTACGAAACAGATATTTGTTTTGCGTCTCTCCCCTGGTCAAACATCTGAAGATGTCATTGCCTTTACACGAGGCAAAGTAAGAGCTGAAAATGTAAAATTAAAGGTGGAAAAATTCAAATTTTCTTACGCTAGGGTATTTCATCTTTCAAAATAAATGTCCCAAATTAATTCTTTGGCACGATATGCTCAGCCAAAATCTGGCCTGAGTATGCTTTCGTCAAAGAATATGAAGCTAAGAAAAAGAAACGGCCTGTTGGGATAACTCTTCCTAACCCCAATCTGACCACTGTGCCCCCTACATCCTCTAACTCTGTCCAAAAAAACTAAATACTTCTTTTAATCCCCTATCAGAATGCAAGAGGCTTGCTGCCTAAATTGTATTCTGATAGTTTTGCATTCGCCTCCCATGTTATTGTGTTAAGTCCGAAGATTCTTAGCTCCGATTCTTAGCTCCAGCTGCGTTCACGATATATCGGCTAGATCGGCCTGTCAGGCGCGGGGGTGGGTTTCTTATAGTGGTTAACTCTACTCTCACGTCAGAATTAGTAACTTTAGAGGAAAGCAACGAAGTTGCTTTTTGTGGGAAGCTATCATTTAATGGTCGCTTTGTTATTATTACATGTTCCTACATTCCTCCATTCTCGGAACTGCCTATTTTTTGGAACCACCTTTCCGCCATTAGGATGGTTTCCAATATGCTTTCTGATAAAGATCATTTAGTAGTCTTGTGTGATTTTAATATCCCTGGGGCTATTTGGTTCCTAAATAGCTTCTCTAACACACTTCAATCATCAACACAACCAGATTTTATTGCGGTAACTCATCCTTTATTTTTTTCAAACGACATACTCCTCTTCCACTGACCTAAATCAAACGTACTCTTATAGATTGCCCAGATCGAACTTAATTTTCAGTCCATGTTTAAACGAAAGCTCCCTCCCTTTAGATCTGCATCGTGTAAAGCCCGTTTATCTGCCAGGTCCCGACGGAATACCGGGCTGTGTGCTTGGGTATTGTGCCGATGCCCTGTGCTCGCCCCTCCTAACATTGTTTACCTTATCCTTAGAAACATCGCATTTTCCCCTTATTTGGAAGGAATCATTCGTTATTCCTCTCCACAAAAAAGGTAACAAATCTGAGGCCAATAACTATAGAGGAATCTCTAAGCTTTCGGCCATCCCTAAACTTTTCAAAAATATTAATTACTCCGCACTTGCAGTAGATCAGTAATTTCTTCATGGTCAGAATGGATTTGTTAAGCGAAGATCAACAACCACAAACCCTCTGGAGCTCACTTCCTTCATTATAGGGGTTTCCAGAATAACCTCCAAACGGATGTAATTTATACTGACTTCAGTAAAGCATTTGATTCCGTTAATCATTCCCTTCTCCTCAGGAAACTCAACTTAATGGGTTTTCCAATTGATCTTCTTAGGTGGATCTCTAGTTATCTGACTGGCAGGACGCAAAAAGTCCTCTTTGGAAATAATTTATCTAATGTTCTCCTAGTCACCTCAGGTGTCCCGCAAGGGAGCGACCTGGGTCCTGTTTTTTACATTATTTATTAATGATCTGCCCGAAGTTTTGACAATTTCTAGAGTTCTAATGTACGCTGATGATGTCAAGCTTTGTGTGGAATACAAGGACTCGCTTACCAGTCTGATTTACAAACATATCTTGATAGCTTTCAAGCCTGCTGCCGCATAAACCTACTAAACTTAATTGGCTCTAAATGCAAGCTAATGACATTCTCTCATGTCGTTTCCAAGCTTGCAATTTACACTCTTAACTGCTGCTCTTTGGAAAGAATTAACTTAAGTTGACGACTTGGGTGTCCGCTTGGATCCCAAATATGACTTTATCGATCATTTTCGTGCATGGTGAATAATGCCAGGGCTATACTGGGATTTATTAAACGGTGGTCGAAAGAATTCGATGACCCCTATGTAACAAAAACTTTATATATTTCATTGGTTCATCCTATCTAGGAATATGGATCTTGCGTTTGGAGCCCCCAGTATGGGGTCAACAGTAAACGCATTGAATCGGTTCAAAAGAACTTTTTGCTTTTCGCTTTACGCGGCTTAAACTGGGATGCTGAACAGAGATTACCCTCCTATTATAGTAGACTTCTCCTAATTAACTTACCCTCCTTAGCCAATCGTTTACCTATGCTAGGCATTACCTTTATTTATAACCTTATTAACGTGGAAAGTACTGACTTGTTAGGTCAGATCAATTTCCACGTTCCGAGCAGAAATATTAAATCGTATATACCCTTAGTTTTGCGCCATTGTAGAACCTCCTATGAAATGCATGATCCCTTTAGAGTACTGCGTGCAAGTTATAATAATTTGTATTCGGTAATCGCACATGTTGATAGTCTTCCTAAGCTAAAAACTCTAATCCTTACCCACTTAGATCGCATGCATGCAAACATTCAGGCAGCTGGCCGGTAGTTTATTTTCTCGTATTCTTTTCTATATTTTCCATCGCGTCTACTAATTCCTAACCCTAACAGGCACGTGCTGGTTTTATAAGGGCCACTGAGTGTACTGACCGTAGTGCATCAACGTCCATATATATATATTCTTTCCAGACTCCTGGTGTCTTTCGTTGCTGTATTGTCAAGAATCTGTTGGTTGCTATTTTCTGAGATGCCCCCAGGTCTAAAGTTCCTTCAGAAAATGAAAGTTTTACAATAAATTTTCTATCTATTGCAACCTGTTGATGAGCTTCTAATGGAGGTCGAGCCTTTTCTTCGGTGTCTAGATTCACTAGTGTCCAAAATCGCCCTACCTCCTCTTCTGTGGTTGCCGCTGCACAAAATGCCGCTGAGATGACTCAGCAGGAATTTTCCCGGCCACAATCCATCCAAGCTTTGTATTTTGGAGAATTGGGCCGTCCGGCTTCATCAGCATCCGATTTGGCAGAAGCAAAGAATAATAATGCTCTGCGCTGATAAGCATGTCAATTTTTCCTGGTTTGTCAAAGTTTGGATCAGCCAGAGTGACGTTGTTTGGGACTTGTAATTGTGAGGCAATTAATTCATGAGCTGGTTGGTCAGCTATGATATGCGGCAGCACAAAGGCTTCTACTTGTTGAGCAAAGTCATTATGCATCAACTTCATGAGAACGTTTGCTCTAGCTCGACTGGTTTTTGGGTTGCCTCCAATGCCCTCGATGCGCAATTATACACCGTGGAGTTTTAATGACAGTTTGGAGGCCATTCGTTCAGAGATCAGATTAATTTGTTATCCTGAGTCTAGCGAGGCTCGAAATGTGGCCATCTGACCATTGCTTGCTTCTGTAACTTCTGTAACTTGTAACTTCTGTTACTTGCTGCACCTACAGAAGGTGATTGTGGCTCTGTTGCCGCACCTGACGTGGCCTCTAGGAGCAGCAATGTATGGTGTTTTTTATTACCTCGGCAATCTTTTGCATTGTGGTCACTTCTGAAACAGTTAACACACAATTTTTGTTTTTGAACCCAATTGACTCGTTCGGGTATGGTTTTGCTGCGGAAGTCATCGCATTTGTATAGCCAATGAGTCCGTTTGCAGAAAGGACAATTTGGTTGCCTTCCAGCGCGGGCAGAAGTGCATGATGGGCTCTTCTGCTCCTTTGATTGCGTTTTCCTGTTCTCAGTACTTGGCTTCGCTGGTCAAGGAAGCTTAGCATTGTATCGAGACCTTGAAGTTCTCTTGACCCGTCTAACGATTGTCCGTAGAAGGCTTTATTTGCAAAATCCAGTTTTTGCTTGATATATCAAAGCCTAGTCCCTTTAATGATGTTAGAGACTCAATTGTTGTGATATACAACTCTTTTAATGACTTCGGATCGTCACTGTTTGTATGATGTTGCAGGAGACGATTGAGAATCGTATTTGCTACATTGCGGGGATTTCCCATGCGCTCATGTAATTTTCTTTTTTAAGATTTATGACTTATTCATCTTTCTGCCTCTCCAGTTACGGTGGTTTTGAGGTACCACATCATCCTGACTGTGGGCATGTGGGTATCATAACCCATGCATTTGAATAAATGGAAGAATTGAGTCCATTTGAGTAGATCCTCATCGAACTTTGGGATGCTGACTCTGGGCAAATGCTCATCTTCATTGTTTGATGCATTTGTTTGTGCCCCCAAAACTCTTGCACATCCCCTTCTAGTCGGAGGAACGACTGCATGTCGTATCCTTCCTTGACCGGGTCTTCGTATTCTTTATTAACTGAGAAATGGACATTTTGATATTGGGACCACAACGAGTTTATTGAATTCCTTGTTATGGCCCTTCCGGTTTCGGAAAATTCTTTCAGGGCCCGTTTGATTGATTCGGCAATCGCCCTTTGTCGCCGACATGCTGATATCAACTTGCATACATGTTGCGGTAAGCTTGCATCGTCTGCATTTCCCAGGGAATTGCTCGAGGTTGCCTTTCCGTGGGCATTGTTCGAGGCTTGAACCATTGAATCGAATCGGTTATAATCGTTCTGTATCTTTCCTATGACTCACGACAGTCTACGTAAAACTTTAAATATTCCGCGGATCTATATTCCGCTGGAATATTTTTGTCATTCCTTACTACATCGATTGCGGCCAACTTTGTTTTATAATACGTTGGATTTGCTTTCATTCCACTGAGTCTTTTTTAAAATTGCGGATGATATTCGAAATTTCTTGACTGATCTCTTCCTGCAAGTCTAACGCGTCTGTGACTGCTTGATCCTCCTTATTAGTCATACTGAAAATTGTTTTTCAATACCTGACCGTTAAGAGTGTTTTATTCGAAAGAATCAACAAATGGTCAATAGACTTGGGGGATTTCTAGAATTTAGAGTTCTAAAAAAGGATTTTGATCAATGTGTAGTTGTGCCGATAGGTTCCCAAGAGTTACGGAACTTTATCGGTTGATCTCACCAAGCTTAGAAAAATTCCCAAGAGTTACGCAATCTTTCCAGTGCTTTTGACGTATTCAGGACAATTTCCTGTGAGTCAAGTCTTCACCAAAACTATTTATTTGGTGGGTGAGAACAATCAGGGCGATCCCAAGAGGTACGGATTTTTCCTTTTGTTGAAATGTTTTTGAGGAAATTAGGAAGATCCCAAGAGTTACGGATTTTCCCATTTTAGACTTACGTCGCTTGACGTGTTCGTCGGGATCACAAAAATGTTTATTTGGTGTGTGAGACAACAGTAGAAAGATCCCAAGAGATACGGATTCTTTCCTATTGACTAATGTCGGTTGACGTGTTCGTCGGGGTCACCAAAATGTTTATTTGTTGTGTGAGACAACAGTGGGAAGACCCAAGAGTTACAGATTCTTTCCTATTGACTAACGTTGGTTGACGTGTTCGTCGGGATCACCAAAATGTTTGTGTTGAGGCTTAGGTGCCTGGCAGTGCATAAACTATTGGCTGTAGTTGTCGCAACTAGCACTTGGAACTAGTTGGACGGTTTGAATTGGGTTTGGGTGAGGTTTAGTTGGTTGATTGGTTGGATTAGGTTTGGTTTGTTGGTTGGTTGAGGGCATGAAGACACGGCGATGGTGTCGGGCGCATGTGGTGCATGAATAAAAGCTCTGTTGTGAGGCAGAACTCTTACTGACTTTATTCATGAACACTTAACAGTATATATAGGTACAAAATGTTTATGGTAACAAATATCGTATAAACAAACTAATGTGGGTTACTGTGAATGTGGGTTACTGTGTATGTGGGTTATTGTCAGCTATAAGTGACCTGAGACTTATTGCCCTATTTCGCTTTCCTCGTGTCCGCCAGCAATGCATATTCGCTTGACCTGGTAACTGATACTTTATTTACGACAAATGCATGTTGCTGCGACTGAAGAATTATTATGTAGTATTCTAAATGTTATTGCCTATGAATAAACGTGACTTAACTGCCGTGACTTAACTCTATAGAAGACTTCTCTTACTTAATCTACCTTCTTTAGCTAAGCGTAGGACGATGCTTGGCGTCGTCTTTTTACATAAACTTATTCACGGTGATGTGGAGAGCTTCTACCTGCTAGGCCAAGTCAATTTCCATGTTCCCCGTCTTTCATCTAGAATTTTTATTCCATTAGTAGTTAACTACTGTAGGCGTGAACCCTTTAGGGTTGTACGTCTTTTTAGTAGTATTGAAGGCATTGAAAACCTCCAAAAACTAAAAAAACGTATTGCTTGTAGTACTAGCCCGTAGTGTATCCTAATTTTTCCTCGTCCTATTCTATTTTTCTCTTCTCTCGCGTCGTACTAGTACGCGTTTCGTGCCGTAAGTTACACTGCTGCGCCCCTCGGTCGGTTGGGCGGGAGGTGTGCGTGGGACTCGCGCGAAAAAAAGAAGATTATATCAAAAGGAAAACGCTGTTTTTGCCCTAATTTACAGTAATATAACTCGGTTGCTAGATGTGCTAGAAACTTCGTTCTTTTCGCAAAATAAAGCTAAATACTTCTAAAATGATGACCAAGTGGTCATTTATCGGAAACATTTTTAATAGACAAATGATATGCAATTGAATAACGCGCGCGCTCGCTCTTTGTCCAGGGCGTTACCGCAGCAATATGGCGCGCTCGCGCGCCTTGTTTAATTGCATATAATTAAACAATTAAAAATGTTTCCGATGAATGACCACTTGGTCATCATTTGGTACAGAAAAAAAGTTGAATTTTGTGTTAAAGATGAAATAAGTATAATCAGTGCAGAAATGTTGGTACAATTTTTTTTTAGATTTTTGTCTAAAACAAATTACCGGAAAGCATTCTTAAGTTTATGGCGGAATCGACGTCATTTTTATTGGAGATTTACGCCAAGCACCACCTGTAAGAGCAACCTTAATATACAAGCCAATCAGAACATGCATGGTGGCTCCTTATTTGTGGCGAAGTCTACAGTTCTTTCAACTCACACAAGTCATCAGATAGGCGAATACTTTATTTTCCTCAATACTAACAAAAATAGGTAACGGAGACATTTTAACACCGACTGAATTTAAAATTTTTGAATCTCGACTTTGCACGAAAGCATATGCTCAAAGATTGTGCCCCAACGGGGTTCATTTATTTCACACTAATCACGCAATCGATAGCTACAATAACAAAATGTTGGAAGATCCAGCCAAAGTAATTTCAACCATTACAGAAGCTAAAACTGCTCAACAAGAAGCTGCTTTTCGTTTAAGCTTACACAAAAAAGTATCTTTGATACCGGTTCCTTTTGCCTTATCAAATAACTTTTGTAAAAGGAAAATATGTTACGGAACTGCATCTCCTGGGCAACGCCGGGCTAGCTCAGGTCCTCAGGGCGGGTCCGACCCGATGCCCACAGTCCGAACAATCAATATGGCGCCCAAATTACAACAAAAAAAAAATATAGCGAGATGACGACGTCTCGCCAGGCCACGTTCTGGGTCATCAGCCCCGCCATCGGTGCACTATGGTCTAGCGGACCACTAAAATTGGCCAAAACCCATTTTTTAAAAGTTGTTTAAATTAATTGATTTTGGTATCAATCGATTGGAAATAGAGTGACCATCTACGTGGCATACCCAAATTTTTTATAGGTGGCGCCACTATCGCGCACGAAGCTGTTAAAGTCGGCCATATGCTCGCGAGCGAACGGCCAGACTAAAAGTGCAAAAATTTACACAATTTAAAAATAAATAAATCTATTGTTTGTTGTAAAATGTTCAAAGTCGTTGTGATGTCTTTGTAATTTGGTGTCAAAGTGTGTCGTCTAAAAAAAAAAATTGTTAAAATCTTTTGTTTAAAAAGGTAAATCTAACGAGTCCCACCTAGTTCCACCTTAAAACCTAGTGTATGTTTTAGAGAATTTAATTATCTTTCGATTGCATATAGTCAGAAATGCCACATTTCTTAAAATTTTGATTTAAAGAGTACTCTATTTTGTATGAAAATTACATCTAAAATCGTTAAAAATGTCCTAAAACTAATGAAAACTGATAAAAATCCTCTTAAAACTATAGAGTAAAATAAACTCGATAAGATACAATGTAAAAAGAAAGTGTAAAACTATTTAACGATTTTATAATCAATTTTCCATACAATTATAGGCAAAATTGTCTATATATTCAGATTTTTCCCATGAAAACTATACTTATTCGTGATCCGATTTCGGTAAAATTTTTTAAATTTAATTAAAATTATATAATTTTAAAGAAACCGAGGTTTTATGAATTTATCTGAAAAAATATTTTTTCATTCCTATGAAAGCTATAGGATATAGTCTTATGATCTGGATAATTTTGATCCAGTATCATTCTAAAAGCACAAAATGACGATTGGCAAAGTTTCAAGTTGATATCTTTAAAATTTTCGGAGTTATGTATTATGGCCAAAAAAAGTGGTCCGCTGGACCATAGTGCGGTGGCTTGTGAGGCCTATTTTACGGCCTGCAATTGCACCGAGGGCCTGTGGACTGGTGGCCAAGGCGTAGGCAGTTGTTTTTGAGTAGGATATTTGTTTTTTTTTTTAGGCAGAACGGGAGGCTTGAGTCGCAGGAAGGTGGACAATTGCTCCCGGACACAGTTCGCAGTAATTCTGCGGTGGCAAGGAGGTGGCATCCGGGCGCGAAGGCGGCGGATTTGCATCCCTTGCGCCTCAGAACCGTGCAGGAAGCGCGTGAAACACTGTGATAAAAAAACTGTGATATCTATCTTATATAAGGATTGTTTTTTTATAGGGATTGTTTATTTATATGTAGTACAGTAGGTTTTTTCAATGTTAATTGTGTAGATGTGCAGGTCCAGGGGTTTTCCTGGCGTATGGGGGTTCCTGGAATCATCTTAGTGGTAAGGTCGTGACCCGCCGGTCTCGCTGCGCGTTGCACGGCTACCCCAAGGTGAGCCGCGAATCTCCAGGCGTCGAGGAAAATCCTACCGGATCATGCGGAAAGCCGAGGTCCTTAACTGGCGATCTTCAGCCAAGCTGAAGGTTAGACCAGTTGACGAACGGCCGAGTTGGGGACGGAGGCCACCGGCGGTCGATCGGTCATCTCCCCTGAAATTCAGAAAAAGGATCACATTAACGAAAGAATTGAAGAATATTTATTTATGCGAATTTATTTATTTATATATTTATTTATTTATTCGTTCAATTATTTATTAATTTATTTGTTATATTTATTTATTTATTGATATATTTATATATTTAATTATTGATTTGTTTCAATAATTAAATAAATTAAATAAATGATTTATTACTTATTTGTGGTTGAACATACACATATCGTTATAAATTTTCTCATAAATATTTATTGATTATCGTTGGTCGTTAATGGTTAGTGTTGGTTTCTAGTTGGTTATTTTTGTTAGGTGCTTAGGAGTAAGCTCAATAAAATGGCAGAGGGAGAAGGGCACGGTTACGGGCTTAGGTCGAAGGGTCTCTCAGCCCAGGAAGAGGAGATGTGGACCACGGATGCGGTGGGGGCTATGGGATACGCGCCGCCACGAGTGTCAATGGGTTTGGCCAGGACACCGCCGTCGCGACCACAAGACCAGAAGACGGAGGAGCACAAGCAGCCAAAAGCGTTGGATTTTGAGGCGATCGGAGCCGCAGCTGACCAACTGTTGGAGATGGATTCCGTTCCGAAGTCGGTCCAGTTTCAGGATCCGCCCGTGGATTCCGCTGCAAAGTCAGCAGTGAACCTTGCCCTGGAGCAGGCAGCGGAAACGTACCGCAAGTCTCAGGAGGCTGGGATCAGCCAGAGTCTGCGGGACGAGATGCGGGCAGGTTTCCTGGAGATGATGCAGCTGATGAACGAGGTTTTGAGACCGGCTGTTCCTCAGAGGCCCGTTCCAGGCGGGATCCAGAGCCAACGTCCGCAGCAGCAGCCACCATTTCCAGCGGGACGAAAGCAGCAGCAACCGCTCGCGAGCGAACGGCCAGACTAAAAGTGCAAAAATTTACACAATTTAAAAATAAATAAATCTATTGTTTGTTGTAAAATGTTCAAAGTCGTTGTGATGTCTTTGTAATTTGGTGTCAAAGTGTGTCGTCTAAAAAAAAAATTGTTAAAATCTTTTGTTTAAAAAGGTAAATCTAACGAGTCCCACCTAGTTCCACCTTAAAACCTAGTGTATGTTTTAGAGAATTTAATTATCTTTCGATTGCATATAGTCAGAAATGCCACATTTCTTAAAATTTTGATTTAAAGAGTACTCTATTTTGTATGAAAATTACATCTAAAATCGTTAAAAATGTCCTAAAACTAATGAAAACTGATAAAAATCCTCTTAAAACTATAGAGTAAAATAAACTCGATAAGATACAATGTAAAAAGAAAGTGTAAAACTATTTAACGATTTTACAATCAATTTTCCATACAATTATAGGCAAAATTGTCTATATATTCAGATTTTTCCCATGAAAACTATACTTATTCGTGATCCGATTTCGGTAAAATTTTTTAAATTTAATTAAAATTATATAATTTTAAAGAAACCGAGGTTTTATGAATTTATCTGAAAAAATATTTTTTCATTCCTATGAAAGCTATAGGATATAGTCTTATGATCTGGATAATTTTGATCCAGTATCATTCTAAAAGCACAAAATGACGATTGGCAAAGTTTCAAGTTGATATCTTTAAAATTTTCGGAGTTATGTATTATGGCCAAAAAAAGTGGTCCGCTGGACCATAGTGCGGTGGCTTGTGAGGCCTATTTTACGGCCTGCAATTGCACCGAGGGCCTGTGGACTGGTGGCCAAGGCGTAGGCAGTTGTTTTTGAGTAGGATATTTGTTTTTTTTTTTAGGCAGAACGGGAGGCTTGAGTCGCAGGAAGGTGGACAATTGCTCCCGGACACAGTTCGCAGTAATTCTGCGGTGGCAAGGAGGTGGCATCCGGGCGCGAAGGCGGCGGATTTGCATCCCTTGCGCCTCAGAACCGTGCAGGAAGCGCGTGAAACACTGTGATAAAAAAACTCTGATATCTATCTTATATAAGGATTGTTTTTTTATAGGGATTGTTTATTTATATGTAGTACAGTAGGTTTTTTCAATGTTAATTGTGTAGATGTGCAGGTCCAGGGGTTTTCCTGGCGTATGGGGGTTCCTGGAATCATCTTAGTGGTAAGGTCGTGACCCGCCGGTCTCGCTGCGCGTTGCACGGCTACCCCAAGGTGAGCCGCGAATCTCCAGGCGTCGAGGAAAATCCTACCGGATCATGCGGAAAGCCGAGGTCCTTAACTGGCGATCTTCAGCCAAGCTGAAGGTTAGACCAGTTGACGAACGGCCGAGTTGGGGACGGAGGCCACCGGCGGTCGATCGGTCATCTCCCCTGAAATTCAGAAAAAGGATCACATTAACGAAAGAATTGAAGAATATTTATTTATGCGAATTTATTTATTTATATATTTATTTATTTATTCGTTCAATTATTTATTAATTTATTTGTTATATTTATTTATTTATTGATATATTTATATATTTAATTATTGATTTGTTTCAATAATTAAATAAATTAAATAAATGATTTATTACTTATTTGTGGTTGAACATACACATATCGTTATAAATTTTCTCATAAATATTTATTGATTATCGTTGGTCGTTAATGGTTAGTGTTGGTTTCTAGTTGGTTATTTTTGTTAGGTGCTTAGGAGTAAGCTCAATAAAATGGCAGAGGGAGAAGGGCACGGTTACGGGCTTAGGTCGAAGGGTCTCTCAGCCCAGGAAGAGGAGATGTGGACCACGGATGCGGTGGGGGCTATGGGATACGCGCCGCCACGAGTGTCAATGGGTTTGGCCAGGACACCGCCGTCGCGACCACAAGACCAGAAGACGGAGGAGCACAAGCAGCCAAAAGCGTTGGATTTTGAGGCGATCGGAGCCGCAGCTGACCAACTGTTGGAGATGGATTCCGTTCCGAAGTCGGTCCAGTTTCAGGATCCGCCCGTGGATTCCGCTGCAAAGTCAGCAGTGAACCTTGCCCTGGAGCAGGCAGCGGAAACGTACCGCAAGTCTCAGGAGGCTGGGATCAGCCAGAGTCTGCGGGACGAGATGCGGGCAGGTTTCCTGGAGATGATGCAGCTGATGAACGAGGTTTTGAGACCGGCTGTTCCTCAGAGGCCCGTTCCAGGCGGGATCCAGAGCCAACGTCCGCAGCAGCAGCCACCATTTCCAGCGGGACGAAAGCAGCAGCAACCGCGACAGTCACCTCCAGTTGGGCGAGCGAGAGAACCCGGGCCGGATTCCCGCGGAGCGATACCCAGGCAGGGGCGGACAGCTGCCGCGCAGCCGGCAAGGATGCCACTGAGGTTGCCATCCACGCAGGCCAGGGGTGCACCGGAGCTGGGCGAGACCTACAGCAGCAGCCCAGCAGACTGCTGGAAACGTTGGGCGTGCCAGTACAGCCGTATTTCTCCATGGTGCGAACGGCCGCGGGCGAAGATCGGTCCATCATCGGCCGGATTAAGGTACCGGTGGAGTATGGCGGAAGGGTAGAGGACGTGATTTTCTATCTTTGCCCGTACCTGGAGCAGTCGGCGTATCTTGGCGTCGATTTCTGGCGGACGTTTAGCCTGGCGCCGGCGGTAGTGGGACCATGTGCCGGCGACGAAGTGGAGAAGGTCGAAGAAATCCACGCTAAGGAGATGGAACACTAAGCGGACCAGGAGGACGACGACGAGGAGAAGCCAGACCCCGAATCCTGGACGTTATCCGGGGCCGAGTTCCGGGAGCTGGAGGAGATTAAGCGGCAGTTTCTCACTTTTGATAAGGATGGCCTGGGAACCACCGGACTCTAGAAGCACACCATTGAGCTAGTGGAAGGCGCGCGGATTTTCAAGGACCGGCCCTATCCGATGTCTCCGGCGAAGCAGAAGGTGGTCGAGGACGATGTCGACAAGATGCTGGCCTTGGGAGTCATCGAGGAGAGCAAGAGCCCATGGAGCAACCGGACGACGGTGGTATCAAAGCCTGGAAAGGACAGGTTCTGTTTAGATGCCAGGAAGCTGAACGAGGTGACGGTGAAGGATGCTTACCCCTTGCCTAGTATCGATGGAATTCTGTCCAGAATCGATCAAACGCATTTCATCTCCAGCGTGGATTTGAAATTCGCGTTCTGGCAGATCGAGCTGGACGAGAAAAGCAAGGAGTTAACGGCGTTCTCGGTTCCTCGTAGGCCCCTTTACCAGTTCAGGGTGATGCCTTTCGGACTCTGCAATGCGGCGCAGCGGTTGGTGAGACTCATGGATCGAGTAATCCCAGCCGAAATTCGATCCAATGTGTTCGTGTACCTGGATGATCTGCTCATACTAGCTCCGGACATCGAGACGCACTTCCGCTACCTACGACGAGTCGCCGAGTGCCTAAGAGAAGCGGGATTAACCATCGGCATGAGTAAATCGAAGTTCTGCTTCAAATCTTTAGCTTACCTTGGGTTCATCGTAGGTTGGGGTCGTCTGCGCATGGATCAGGGGAAGGGTGGCAGCGATCCGGAGGATGCCAGAGCCAAGAACAATAAAGGAGGTGCGCGCTTTTCACGGCACCGCTGGCTGGTACCGGCGCTTTGTGAGGAACTTCGCGACGATGGCGGAGCCTCTAACCGAAGCGCTCAAGAAGACAGGGAACCAAAAGTTTTCGTTGAGTCCGGAGGCGCAACTGGCTGTGGAAGCATTGAAGATGGCAGTAACGACGGCGCCGGTCCTGGTGCATGCGGACTTCAAGCGGCATTTTTATATCCAGTGTGACGCGTCACACATCGAAGTGGGTGCCGTACTTTTCCAAAAGGATGCGGACAACCAGAAGCAGCCGATCGCGTTCTTCTCGGCGAAGATGAACAGGCACCAGGTAAATTACACCGTCACCGAGAAGGAATGCCTCGCGGCGCTCCTGGCGATCCGGAAATTCCGGCCTTATGTGGAGGGCATGCCATTCACGTGCATCACCGATCACGCCAACCTTAAATGGCTGATGTCAATGAAGGACCTTTCAGGACGCCTGGCTAGGTGGTCGCTGCAGCTTCAGGGGTTCAACTTCAGCATCGAGCATCGGAAGGTAGCGAGAACGTGGTGGCAGACACGCTCTCGCGATGCGTGGAGGATATTTCCCTGGACCCAACGGAGTTGCTGGGTTTTGAGACCACGGAGTTTTCTGGGGATGAGTACCAGGAGTTAGTCCGAGAAGTGTAGGAGAACGCGGATAACTTATCGGATCTTAGGATCGAGGACGGGCTCATCTTCAAGCGAGTCTCCCCGGCAACGGTAGAGGACGAGGTGAACGGATCGGCGTGGAAGCTCTGGATACCGCAGAGTCTGACCCACAGCATAGTTGAGCGAGCCCATACGGACCCAAAGGCAGCTCACGGCGGAATGGGAAAGACACTGGAGATCCTGCGACGGCAGTTCTACTGGCCTGGGATGATGCTGCAGGTGCGCGAGTTCGTCCGGAGATGCCAGGTGTGCAAGGAGTCGAAGGCGCCGAACCACCGGATGACGGTCGGGATCGGAGAACGGGTACAGACGGAGCGACCATTCCAGAAGCTGTACATCGACTTCCTTAGCAAGTATCCGAGGTCGAGGAAGGGGCATGCCTGGATATTCATCGTAGTGGACCACTTCTCCAAGTATGCGTTTTTGAAGGCCATGAGAAACGCGACAGCCTCGAACGTGGTAGATTTCCTCATCAGCGAGGTGTTCTACAAGTTCGGGGTCCCAGAAGTGGTGCATTCGGATAATGGACGGCAGTTCACATCAAGGATCTTCGAGCAGGCGATGGAGAGTTTCGGTATCCGACACCTTAAGACGCCGATATACTCTCCACAGAGCAATGCAGCGGAGCGGGTGAACCGGAGCATGCTGGCAGCAATTCGAGGGTTCCTGGAGAACGACCATCGGGAGTGGGACGCCTATCTCCCGGAGATCAAGGTGGCCCTCCGCAACGCAGTCCACTAGGCGACGGGCGAAGCGCCGTTCTTCACTCTGTTCGGGCATCACATGTTCCTGCATGGTTCCAGCTACCGACTGGCAAGGAAGCTGCAGTCGCTGTGTGACTGGCCGGGATGGCAACGGCCGACAAACTCCGAGTCGTGCAGGAGAAGGTGCGTAAGAGCCTGGAGACCTCTTACGGTCGCAGTCGCCAAAGGTATGACCAGAGAGCGAGGGTGTTCGCCGCAAAGCCAGGTCAGGAGGTGTACCGCCGGAACTTCGTCCTCAGTGACTTCGGGAAGCAGTTCAACGCAAAGTTTGCCAAGAAGTTCGTGAAGGCCAGGGTGGTGAAGGCGGTCGGCAGCAACGCATACGAGTTGGAGGATTTGCAGGGCAGGAGTTTGGGCGTGTACCACGCCAAGGACATTCGCGTGTGACCTGGAAAAGGAGAACACAAAGTACACAAGGACAGACGACCGGATTTGGAGTACTTCCCGTAAGGCGTGGGCCCCGCGTTGGGCACCGTTCGGAACTGCACTGCAGACGCCGATCCAAATGCTCCCAATGATCTTGTCGAGCCGCCGGAACCCGTAGCATCTCTCCAAATCCTTGGGTGGTGTTGCATTTCCAGTCGGAATGGGCTGAAAGAGGCAATCGATAGATCGATTAGGTTCCGTAGAGTAGGGTCAGAGGGGGAAGTGAGGTAGGTCGGGAGCGAACCGGTGAAGATGGCGGGGAATTTAAGAGAAGTGAATTCCCCAGCGAGCTGGATGAGTAATCCGGGGTACCGAAGTAGAGTTTGAGGTCGTTGAAAAGCCACGTGGCCACGTGTTGGCAGAATTTGTGAAAAAAATAAAAAAAAACTCCGCCGCCTCCTTTGGCAAGAGCTCCCGCAGCCGTTTCTACAAGATCTTTGTGAAGGCCGAGTGTTCTGCGAGTTTTCCGGGAAAAGCCAAATTTCTACACCAATTTCACCGGTTCTTCAAGGCGGACAGGAAAAGCGAAGCCAGCGGTGGTGACCCAGACCCAGACGCCGGCAGGGAATCCCGGCCGCCGGCGTGATCCGGCCGAGTGATATCTTGGTGCTACGGGGCTTTAGATCCCCGGTATATGCGGTCACAGACCTTTACCGCCGTCGCGGGCCGCCTTCGGGGCCGCACACCGCACTGGCACCTGCAGTATTAGTTTTATTAGTTTGTTTGTTCATTTGTTATTAGGTTTATGTAAATTCTTGATGTTAAAAATACTTAAGTGTTCAACTGCGTTTTGTCCTCCGCGTCTGCCACTTGTGCCGGGGATTTGTGCAACGCGAGTGCTGCATTTGAAAAGAATCGGCTTAGAAGAAGCTGGACGATTGATGATTATTAGAACTCACCCCCCTGTTATTTCTTTTGGAGCTCCAGTAGGGATAATCAGTGAAATAAGGGAGTCATCAGTGCCCGGTTGTGGCGCGTTTGCCTTAGCGGAGAGCCGCTTCTTCTCCGCTGCCGCAGTCTCGGAGCGAGCGCATCTCAGGCTAGGGTAGTGTTTCGCCGGGACAGATCGAATTAGGAAGTTATGTTATGTTATGTTAGACATAAGCCTCACTGAATTATTTATTTTGTATTAAAATATTGAACCATGAACGCTGAGTAAAGTCTT
This sequence comes from Drosophila birchii, assembly GCA_035046345.1. Taxonomy (NCBI): domain Eukaryota; kingdom Metazoa; phylum Arthropoda; class Insecta; order Diptera; family Drosophilidae; genus Drosophila; species Drosophila birchii. Next base: position 1,730,664 of record JAWNOA010000141.1, on the reverse strand, counting down.
TACCTGGGGGAGATGAGCCGTTCGTCATCCTTGTATTTAAATTCATTAATAACGGACGAATAGGTTATATTATGTATAGCGTTTATTGGGAGCGGCAGACGGACTGTGTCAAAGCTTGGCTCACAGATCTTCATATAAATACATATGCAGGCGCAATGTAGTTGTTGAATAGATATGCGACAGCTTTAGTGGTACAAGAAAGATAAGTAAAGATAAGCAATTAGCGCTGCAGGTGGCTTCGCACAGCTATGCGCGCATAACTAGGCGCTGACGATCTGCTCCGAACATACTCCCCCCGTTGGAAGAGGTGAGGTTCCAACTATATCGGAATCGATGGGCAGAACGTCTAGTTTGGCGTTGGCTCTCTTTATCAGACCCGTAGCTGTACGGACCATAGGTACTCTGATGACTCCGTCCCCGCCGGGTATGACTTCCTGGATTCACCCAAGTTGCCATCTCAAGGGTGGAACGCTGTCTTCCTTCAACAAAACTGTGCTTCCAACCTTAATTGGACAGAGTGGACGGGAGTTAAGGATGGCCGAACTCTCATATGCCAGAGTTCTTAATTCATCGAGGTCTAAGATGGATGCACCGACGACTCTGTAGAAGTGAAATTTGGCTGACTTCACTGCAGCCTTCCATAAACCACCAAAGTGCGGGGCACGCGGGGGAATAAACTTCCAGTCGATCCCATCAGCTAAACAGACGGAAGATATCGATGCTGTGTGCTGCTCGCTTAGAAAAAGCTCTTTCAGCTCGGCAAGCTCGCTCTTTGCACCGACAAAGTTTGTAGCATTGTCGCTCCAAATGGTACGCGGACTTCCTCTCAGGCTGATAAATCGCCTCAGCGCTGCGATGAAAGAATCCGTCGTGAGATCCTGATCCACTTTCAAATGAGCAGCCTTCGTAGAAAATCAGACAAAGACTCGCCGTAGCACTTATTGGGTGCCTTATTTTTGGCCTTTGCCTTATGATATAATGGCCCACAATAGTCCACAGCTGTGGTGTGAAAAGCTGGATTAGGCTGCACTCTATTTGCTGGCAGGCTACCCATGACGTTCTCCAAAGTAACAGGCTTCATTCGAAAACATCGAAAATATGTTGATAACGCTGGCGACGAAATTGCGACCTCCAATCGGCCAGTACCTTTGCCGTACTGCAAATATTTCTCATGGTAATAAACGATGATCGCCTTGGTAACTGGATGATCCTTTGGCAACAGTATTCGATGCTTTGTATCATAATCCAAGTTTGCGTTCTGAAGTCTTCCACCAACGAGAAGTAATCCATCGGAATTTTCGCGATTCTGTTTGATACGAAAACGTTGAACTCCCTCGGAAGCTTGGCTTGGTTCCATAAGTCACCGTGTTCAATTTAAAACATTCAACTCTTCCGTGGAGTTCTCTTTCCAAACGATGCACTGCAAAAAGTCATCCGGGTACGAAACACGCACGCAACGGTACATCTTGCATATGTCTCCACAAAGGGCAATTTTGAAAAACCGCAAGCGAAGCAGTATATTGAAGATTTTTTGCTGAGCTACCCGAAGTTGTTTTAGCAGATCCATCAAAAACGACACCAAGCTTCGTACTCGTGCTCTCCTGTTTATGTACGCAATGGTGGGGCAAAAATAACTACGTTTCTGACGATTCCTTTGTGACCTAGATCGATATACTCCTTCAAAATGGCTGAATACTGAGCATTCAGGGCTGGGTTTCTATCTAGTTCAGCTTCCAAACTCTTGAAACGATGACAAGCCAGGTAATAAGAATCGCCTAAAGATTCAAATCCAACAGTGTACAAGAGAAGCACAGAGTATTGGCCGTCTCCAAGTCTGGTGCAATTTTCCTTGAAAGCTGCTCACATCGCAAGTCTTCCGGCAATAAAGATGGCTTAGACGAAGTGAAGTCCTCAATTTCCAAGAATCGTTTTACTATAGCGGCAAGTGGATCATTGGAATGATCAGCTGGGTCCTTGATGCTGGCTTGTAATACCGATTTATGAGTTGGCATGCTCGAAGCTAACCGTCCAGTTTGGTGTTCTGAAGAGTTGGCAGAGTCCTATCCAAATAAATTTGCCCCATTGAAATTCATTCGAAAAACAACCCAGCGCCAAGTAAAAGATCAATTCGTTGTGATTGATTGAAAAGAGGATCAGCAAGCGAAATGTTTTGTGGTATCCTCCATGATGTTGCATTTTTGTTGAAATGCGGCTGATAATCAGTAATACTTGGAGCCACAACCGCCGTGAATGCCGCACGATAGCTTGCATCCCGTGACTGCCAAGAATATCGACAGTCCTATCAGAGATCATGGAAGATTCTCCTATCCCAGAAATCGAGGTTTGCGATCTTCTATGATTCAAAATTAGTTGGCTAGCTAAGCGAGAGGTTATGAAGTTTAGCTGGGTGGCCGAATCCAAAATTGCTCGGCAAGGCATAAATACTCCAATTCTATTCCTAACGTAGATAATAGCAGTTGGAAGCAACACGTAGTAGACCGGCAAAATATTTGAGGCTTTGGGTGGAGGGCTTAGTATATGATGAACAAGATGTGAAGATGTATGAGAACATGATACTAATGCTGATGAAGTAGATGGTAATGGCTGAGAGCTTGAGGATGGATAGAATGATGGAGATAAAAATGAGGTGGCTGTTGCGGTTGGGTCATGGTTCATGTGCAATAATGAATGATGTTTCATGCGACAATATTTGCAGTGAGTCGACTTGCATTGCTGCAAATTATGTCCCTTGCGCAAAACAGTTGAGCCAGAGGTGCAACTTCTTTGCTTCTCTATATCAAAGATTTGGACTCAAATTTAAAAATGATCCCGTGCATCGCAAAATAAGCATATCAAATTATTTGAGCTATTAGCTGAAGTAGCTGAATAAGTGTATTTTGATTATATTTGTGCAATTTTTTCCCACCTGTTGGTCTGGTGTTTGAGTTACCAAGGCTTGATCCAAGTCCTCCATCATCCTGCACCTCCTTTCCATAGCATCCCAAGCAGACGGCTCAGTTATTGACAAATCCTCTTCCCATTTTTCCCGCGTCCTCTGATCCAGCTTCCGAGTGACGATGTGAATTAGAAGCCCATCTAGAATTTGCTGTGTAGTGGCTGCGTTCGAATTGCTCGCAGATGCGAATTCATGCAGTCGCTGAGCTCCCGAAAACCCTTCGACGATCCCTTCTCGAATATTACCTGTACGTGTGCCTGAAAGTGTAAAACTTCATAGCCTTTCTATAATTAGCATTCGAGGGTTCGAGCGAGCGTATGGTTTCCAGAGCCATGCCGCCCAAACTTGAACGCAAATATTGTAGTTTTTCAATGTCGCTTAGCTCATCATCATTTCCGATGACCGTAGTGAAAGTCGCAAGAAAGTCCATCCAATCAAAGTAGGATCCATGAAACCGAGCAATTTCCAGGTTTGGCAACCGAGGCTTCCTAGATCGAAAAGAAAGATCCGCAGCATTAGTGATGTCAATAGATGTTGAATTTGCTGCGGTTAAACCTCCGTAAATTCAGTCCGCAGGTCGCTCGAGATCTCCGAAAAATCCAGTCTTTCCAACGATGTCTGCGCACAATCAAATGCCTGGTTTAAGGAATTGATCCAATCCAATTGAGCCAGCAAGTTAGCTTCGTCTAACTGATTAACCTCATCCGTGTTTAAATAACATTTCATCGAGCTTATTTGCCGCAAAATAGATTGGGCTTTGACTCGGTAGTAGTCAACGTCACTTGTGGATTCATTTTGAGCCCCGACCGAGTTTTCCGTATCAGACATTTTTCACTAATCCGTGAAAAAAAAATAAATAAAATGTCCGACAGCGTTGAGGGCACGAAACACCGTATACCTTTTACCGCGAAAATGTAGAGGTTAACAAGCGTCGCCGAAATGCAACAGAACCTTTTACTTGGTTGTTGTTGTTCTTGCTGATAAATTGCCTGCCTACCAACAGCGGATATATGTAACTGGCAACCGAATGTATGTATGGCTATATGTACTTATACGTATATATGTAATATGTAAGTTTTGGTGTCTTTTACAGCTCGAAATGCACAAAAGTCAAACGGCCGGCTGTGCGCTTTATATGCACATATATATGTATGTTTGTGTGTTTGTGACCGAATGCCCGCAAACGAAACAATCGCGAGACCGAGTTGCAGACTCCGATAAACTACTATCACGTCGGGGTCACCAAATGTTTGTGGGGAAGACAACAAATATGCCACCCTTGTATTTCAATTAATTAATAACGGACGAATAGGTTATATTATGTATAGCGTTTATTCGGAGCGGCCCTTTCTGCAGACCTTTCTGCAGCTCAATGTGTGATGGAAAATGGTATAACGCTAATCATGGTAGTCATCTACGGTTCGCCAAATCAAAACATTTTGGACATTCAAGAAGAAGATATGAAAAAGTTTTATCTAAACTCCCATTAATTTTGGCTGGAGATTTCAACATAAACTTCGCAGACAAAAATTCAGAGCCCCTCACTCAATGTATTCTTAAAGAATTAAATTTGGAAATTAATAATAATCCAAAAATGGCTACGACAAAATACTATACATCAATTGATGCAGTTTTTTCTACATACTTGGACAACATTGAATCTAAACCATTTGTGCTGTGTCACACTGTAACACTGATTTTAAATTATTAATATTGTTTATTACATTCGACTTGTAACTTAAAATTAAACAAAACGTAGTTTGGTTATTCTCTTAACATCCGATCGAAACGAGATTTTGGCGGCGACTGCTTCTAGCGTGAAGTTGTAAGACCATTTTTCTTGGAATTGATTACACCTTTCAGTATATTATGTGGAAGGAAATCAGAGACTAGTAGGTGAGTACGCTTCTGGTAACTTTGGTCAACTTACTAACGCTACTGTATCCCACATTCGGCCTTCCTGACGCTTGATTCGGCCCGAATGGTTTCATATATTCTGCAACTGTCTTAGTCCTAAATGGCCCTTCTCCTTGTCCTACTCTCTCGCCCTTGTAACGCCCATGGTTATTAATCTTAACTACTTTATATGGCCCTAAATACTTTCCTTTTAACTTGTTTCATATTGGGTGCGCTTAATAGCAACTAAATCGTTAATCTCAAACTTACGTTCTACCTTTCTCTTGTAGTCAAATGTCCTTTTATTTTCTATTTGAATATCTTGAATGTTCTGTCTGGCTTTCTCTCGCAGCTTTTCCCTTTCATCGTCTAGCTCGTTCAATTAGTTCCTTCAACTCCTGATTACTTGAAACACGCATATCTAGGCCAGTCAGCAGTTTAATCGGCGAAACTTTCTTACTCCTGCGCTCAGTGTTGTTAATCGTCTGTTGTACTGTGCCCACCTGCTTATACCAGCATCCTGGATTTTCCTGGCTCAGTTTTGATAGCATTGGGACTACTATATGGTGCATACGCTCTACCTGTCCGTTACCCCGGGGAATTAACAAATGCTGTATTTTCTCCCTTTCACAGTACTCCTTAAACAGTTGTGAAGTGAATGCAGCTGTTGAAAAATACGTATGTAAATACATACAAGTGCAAGAGTCATATTGATATAGAAAGGGATATCAATAGGCAACAGTAACGGAGCCTTCTGGTCGTCCCTCTCACACATTCCTTCACTTTTGTGCACGTGTCAAATTAGCGTCACTTAAGTTTCGTCAGCGAGTTAGTGCGATTCATAAAATCTAAATCAAAGTGTTCATATTTATCTGGTTGCTTGTGGGGACAATTCTTTCACAGATTTCTATAGTGGGGACTTGGAAGTCTTCCCAGAGGGCGGATTCGGAAATCTTCAGGGAAAAGTTGCGGTGGACTCGGAAATCTTCGGTCGCAGGAGAGAGATAGCGGACTCGTAAGTCTTCAGAGAGAATTCGCGGTGGACTCGATAGTCTTCGGTTTGCGGGAGAGAGCGGGCGGTCTCGTAAGTCTTCAGAGCGAGAGAGAGGCGGGCGGACTCGTAAGTCTTCAGAGAGAATTCGCGGTGGACTCGAAAGTCTTCGGTTTGCGGGAGAGAGCGGGCGGACTCGTAAGTCTTCAGAGAGAATTCGCGGTGGACTCGATCCGACACGATTCTGTATGGGTTACCGAAAAGAACTAATTGACGCTCTTAAAACTTAAAACTTCTTCAGTTCTCGTGCTTCGTGTAGGGTATAACCATACGTACTTAGAAAAAGCATCGACAATAAGGAGAATGTGGTTATAGCGCTTCTTGGTTATCTCCATCGGACCCACATGGTCAATATGGTATGTTACCAATGGTTTGTCACCTTTGTCAATCGATGTCAAAAACCCTTCCTGCTTTCCAGCTTTTGTATTCACTAAAATACACTCTACGCAACTCTCAACAATTTTGGCTATCTTCTCTTTCACTCTGGGAATGTAATAAAACTTCTCGATCAACTACTGAGTCTTCTTTGATGAAAAATGTCCTTGTTTGTGAGCATTTCGTATTATTTCATATTCCATAAGCGATGGAACTACAAGCAACTCCCTATTCTGATCTTTGAATAAAATTCCGTTCGAGATATAGAAATCTTCATACTCCTTTGCTTTAACAACACCTTTCACTGCCTTGATCCAATCATCCGATAGCTATGCTTCTCGCAAACGATGTATTAAGCTATCCGTCACCACAAAACAGAAAACCTTACTCAACACATCTACATGTCTCATCTTATTTCCTGACACACCCAGTCGGACTTCGCTTCACGCTATGAGCTGCTCACAGTGGAAAGCTATCCGCAGTGGGGATGGCTTTCTGTATGATCCCTAGTTCACTATGGTGTTTCATGTACATACCTCAAATTCCCCTTTGGGATATTACATAAACGTGAAGTGCGCTGTCGTATATCGCCGTCGCGAATATGCAAATTAGCGTTAGCATGCGGTGGTCACACTAAAGTGTAACAAAGGGTTGCAAGTAGATCGCGCTGCGTTATTACGTCATCCGTTGTGTTTTTTTTTTGTGATCGTGAGTGAGTGCGAAATTAAGAAGAAAAAGGTATGTATTTAACTTTATTACTTTTAATATTATTTATATCCCTAACTATCTATATGCCTAGCTATCGCTAATTCTAATTATTTGAACAGTTTTTAATCTGTTTTCGTTTTCCATGAAGATGACATCATTGATATCGACGCTAAGATTGCAGCGACACCATCGAACTACGTAAATATATTTTTAATAATAAGTTTATATATCTCTGTTTTAAATTTTATATAAATGTTTACTTTCCTATATAGTGCCTTAATTAATATAACAAAAATACTTTATATAAACTAATATGGATACATTTTTTATTTATAATTTTTGAAAAATTTTTTCGTGAATTTCCTAGAATTTCACTGTGAGCGCTAGGCATGAATTGATGAATGAGCCGAGCAGCGGCGCACAGTGGCGCCTTTCTATAATTTGGCGTTGCAAAAATCATAAGTTTTGAACCAAATAAGATAATCGAATAATTTAAACAGCATTTGATAGTGAATTGTTGTAAAATATATATATTTAGTGGACAATGTGCCACGCCCACCCATTCGCCCATTTGTAGGGTATCAAAATGAAAAAATCGAATTTTCTCATAGAAAACGTTTAAAAAAAAAAAATTATTTTATTTTTTTCGCTTTATTTTTATCGATTTGCTTAAATAAAACTATTTTAAAAAATGTCAAAAAAATATTTTACACAAAAATTTTTTTTTTCATTTCGATTTAACATTTTGACTAACAATAAACCTATATTTAGGGAACTTCTAATAGCTGAAGCATTTCTGGACTATAAACATTTGATTCCTCATCCTTTCGCGTCTTAAAATCATTCAAAACAAAAAAGTCACGATTTTAACACTGCAAATGCCCTTGCGCGCTACGGGTACCCCTGAAGCGTTTTCACCCATATTTCGTGTTTTTTGACCCTGAGTTGTTTCACTAAAATCGATGCCAAAGGTGGAGTCGCAGCTAGACGCTGACTATCTAAACGGATCCTGGTTCAGGAAAGATACACGGAACTGACCTATATAGTGTAGTTGAGTGCTCCGTGGTGCATCAAAAGTTCTAGAGTACTTTTAGGCAGAAAAAGGTGGTAAAAATGGACACCTGGCAGGTAACCATTTACCTGTACAAGCCAAACACAAACGGTTTTTTTGCTTTAATTTACAGTTTATAAATATATCTATAATTTAGAACCAAAATCAGTCCGATTGGTTGTCTAGTCTTTGTGTAATATTACCCGAAAGTCAGCCAAATTCTCTTTTCGCAAAAACGGAAATATTTTTCAACTTTGAATGGATTTGGAATCGTCGTGAAATTCTCTGTCGATTTCATATAGTTTAAATCGTTTTTGCGACTATGAATTTTTTATTTATGCAACGCCAAATACGCCAATGGCGCCACTGTGCGGCGTCGGCATCATGAATTACCCCCGTGAACGTTGCACGTGAATTTCAGAAGCAGACGAACAGCGGCGTCGGCATCATGAACTACCCCGGCCGCCCATGTATAAAAGCGAATTAGAACTTTACATGGACGGTAGGGTACAACCCCATGAGCGATTCGGTTAGAAAACCATGTATATTTCCTTTAAAAAAGTTTGACTGGGTATGTTCGATTTCGTAGTCGAAATCTTGCAAGTACATTTTCCAACGGGAAACTCTGTGCGAAATCTCCTTCTTCCTCATAGTCATGGCGAACGCATTGCAGTCTGTGACTATTTTAAATCTTTTGCCAAGAACGTGAACTCGTCACTTTACCAATGCTTCAATAACTGCTAGCACTTCAAGTTCATAGGAATGATATTTCTCTTCGCACGGCTTGGTCTTCCGACACATATAAAAGATTGGGTGACACAAACTGTCTTCTTTGTGTCGCTGAAGCAACACAGCTCCGAATCCGAATTTTGAAGCGTTAGTATGCATTTCCGTTTCGAGTAAAGGGTCATACAATTTTAAAACGGGGCCATTGTTTAGCTCTGCTTTCAATTTGTCAAACGCTTCTACTTGCTTGTCTTTAAACTCAAACTTAGCTTCTTTACGCAATAGATCAGACAACGGCTTGGCAATCACTAAGTAGTTTTCTACGAACCTTCTGAAATACGAAGTCAAGCCTAAAAATCTTTGGATTCCCTTTTTATCCCGAGGAAATGGAAAATCAGCAACCGCTTTGGTTTTCTCCTCACCAGGTTTAATTTTGCCCATTTCCGCTATATATCCTAGAAAATTTACTATCCTCTTCAATACTTGACACTTGCTCCAATTTATACGCAAACCACTTCCTTTTGCTACTTTCAAGATTCGCTTTAATTTCTCCACGCCCTGTTCTACACTCTTGATCACATCGTCCATGTACATTACTGCATCATCATTTCTTATCACCTCTCGCAAGACTGCCATTATGAACCTGGTAAACACTGCTGGCGAATTTGTGATACCAAAAGGTACAAACATGAACTCGTACTGCCCACTCATGGTTACAAATGAAGTGTATTTTTGAGATTCTGGTGACACAGGAACATGAAAGAATCCATTTGTCAAATCCAGGGTCGTGAAAACCTCTCCACCTTGAAGTTTTTTAAGAACGCAATCCATGTGTGCTGTTGGGAAATTATCTCAAACAATTTTTTCATTTAATTTCCGGTAATCGCAGCACAAACGCTTCTTTCCATTCCTCTTATCTACCAAAACAACTGGCGAAGCAAACTCTGACTCACTTGGCTTGATTATACCTTCCCTAAGCCATTCCTGCACTTGATCATCGACTATCTTTTGATCACAATAAGCCAAACGTCTTGGATGTTGAAATACCGGCAACTCGTCTGTCAGCAAAATTTTCATCTCCACTGGCGAACTTCGATTTCTCATCGGTTCATCGGTTTTACACTTTCACTTAAATGATCAAATTCCAAGGTTGACTTGCTTTCTTCGGTGCTTAACATGCAAAGGCAAATTCGTTCATTAGCTGCATACAAGAACTTCCGGTTGACTGAACCTCTCTTGGCTGCATACTTTGAACCCTTTTTGAAAACTCGATTCCTTTCTTTGTGACCATCATGTCTACGTTTTCCAAAATAGTAATGCCTAAAATTGCATCGAAGTCATGTCTTCATGTGAGATCACGTGGAACTCGATCCACATTTCTATGCCATCGATGTTAACTGGCACTTTGAAACTGCCAAAAGTCAGCACCTGACTTTCTCCCAGAGAACGGCAAGGGTACACCCAAACAATAAGTGTACCCGAATCATTTGTGTGTTTACGGCACTTAGAGTGTAATCGGCACTCTTAAATAAGGTATGTTTCCTTGCACTGATATTTTCGGACCTGCTCATACACACACTCGCAATACGATTTCGTGCTCTTTTCTGCATGCATACATGAGTTGACGCCGATCAATATGCTAAAGCAAAAGGAATGAGCGAAATCAAAGCACAACACTTGAGACAAACAATATGCGAGACACACGTGTGTTGTTGCTATTTTTGCATTAGCTTCATATATGCATACATATTTGTTTCTGAGTATGCACACTTATGCATATATATGTGAGATGAAAATAAAAGCAGTGTTTTGCTGCTTCATTGCGTGTATTTAATTTTAATGTTTTCAAGATTAGTACATGTCGTAAAAATAAATGAAATTGCCGTCTTCAGTGACTAATACATATATAACAAATTGCTTATGATTATTACAATGACAATGCGTCTTCAAAGACTAGGTCTTACAATATTCTTAAAAATATGATAATGAAATTTTGTCTCCAATGACTAGTATTAAATAAAACAAAAGAATGAATGAAATTGAGCATGGAATTATAAAAAAAGTAAATATAACTTATTCTGATTTGTTAATATGCTTGTAATAAGAGTGCAAAAATAATAAACTGTCAATAGATGTTGGTCCCAACCTATTCCGCTTTTCAGTAATGACATTGCCTGCTAATGAAAAGACTCTTTCAGCCGGTGGACTACTTGCAGGTATTGAAAGAAATTTCAATGCCACCTTTGACAGAAGAGGGTTACGGTTTTCATTTACTCTCCTCCACTGCAGTACATCGAAATCGTGACTTAAAATAACCCTTTCTCTAGAGTATTATTCTATTTCTTCTATTGGGGATTCTCTAGAGTTCTTATTAGATGGTGCAGCAACTAAGGTTGGGAAAAAAATTCTGGTTTTGAAACGAATGTTATGTTTGGTGACGGCTCTGATAAAGTGGAAATTTCTGTGTAGGACGTATTTGGACTAGAAACATGGGTTGTATCACTTTCTTTTGAAATACTAATTTTTAGCATTTCTAAAACACACTGCTATTTAATGTCTGCCAGGTCTGTATCCTGCATATGTGCAGCCGGAGGGTACAAAAAAAACGCCACCATGTGCCATATGGTCAAATTCGCTGTCCATATGTCAATTGCTTTTGTTTTTATTGTTTCTTTTAATGTTGTAATTGATGGCATATCTGTATATTCGGCTCGCATAGCACAAATTTTTGTAATCGAGCTGCAAGTTTGAAGATCTTTAAAAATCCTTTCGAAGGATTCCAGCAACCCAACCAACATTTTTAATGTTGACCTATTGACATCCATCAATCTTTCAGCCCCTTTCTCGCTTAATATATTGCAGACAGTCACCCAATTATCGTCGATAGTTTCAGTTCCACCCTGTTGGGCATGAACTCTTTAGAGATGTGTTTAGCTTATGCTGCAAATTGGCTTTTTTGAAGTACCTAACAATTTTTTTGCATGTCGTCACTGTATCGATTAGATCCGTTGTTTCTGAAAATGATTGTTTTAAACAATTGTTTAAAAGATGACTGCTGCAGTTAAGCCTAATGTTGTTTTTCAATGCTTTTATCATGTTGCTGCCCCTATCTATTACAAATATGATCTCCTCAATGTTTTCAATATTAAATGTTGAAAAGACTTTTTTAATTTTAGTTAAAATGTTTTCTCCGCTGCTTTTCTCTGCTTACATTGACTTAAGGCCCAAAATTAAATCACAAAGAACATTGTTTTTAAGATAATGAATTGTGATGCCCAAGAAGTTTCGTTGCAGATATTGGTCAGACCACATATCAACGGTGGCAGCTAATCCTGCGGTATCTGCTGGAATTTGAATTTCCCATGAATTCAAACCTTTTTTTTCTTCAGCGTCTTTGTGGACCTTTCGACTTAACGTTGATGGACTAGGCAGCAAGTCATCCACATCTATGTGATCCCCATAGGCGGCACTAATTTAGATAAAAAACTGCACCATGCTTTTAAATCCGGGCCCGGCTACTGATGAAAACGGCTGACAATCTCGGACAATCCATTGACTGCATTTTTCAATAGCTTCTGCTTTGTCTGTTGCCGACACTTTTGTCACTTCTTTTGGTTGCCTTAATTGCATGCAACACTTATGCCGACACAAACTTGATGTGTGGCCAACAACAAATTTTAAAACTTTTCGACAGGTGCTGCAAAATAGCCATCCTTCCACGACACTTTCGTCTTTCTTAAGAATAGAAAGCAAAATGTTCCACATAACACTTCTTCCTTTATGTTTTTGTCATAATAAATTTTACTTTTTATAGAGTCTGGCGTTTCGGTCATTTTGCTTATTCCTTCTAAGGCTTCAACTAACAACTGAAATCAAGTAACCAAAAAGCAAACCAGCGATCATATGCATACATACAAGTAAAAGACACTCGAAATCATAACTGTAAAACATGAGTGTTTCGCTCACAGCGCATTATTGCGCATTGCTTTTTGTGATCTTCCGTTGCTTTTGGTACATTTGCTTTGAGTGCACTGTGCAGTTCACTTATCTGCGCAAAATTTTTGGGTGTCTGGTGAAATAGAATCCACGCTTACTGTTTGAGTGAGTGACGAAATGCAAAAACACAAGACACGGAGAGCGATTTGTGCGTTTGGGTGTGTTATTTTATTCTTTTTGTGTGTGAGTGCGACACGCACTCCAAACTTATAAGTGTGATTCGGGTGCCAAAAAGTGACACCCTTGACGATCTCTGCTTTCTCCAATTCCGGTCAAAACTCTGCCTGGCCATCAAGCTGCCAACGCCTACACCAAGCTTTAAAAATACACGCCTACGCATCAAACACAACTCTGCTCCTGTATCTACAAGTCCTTCGAATTCAACATTTCAACAAAATATGGATTTCAACCTCTAAACCACAAGATGCACGAGAATGCTTCGGAGTTATTTCCTCTGCCTGAACCACATTAGTTCTTTCTTCCGTTTTGATTTGAGCCTCCGCCCTACACTGCGCTGCTCGATGCCCTGGCCGATTACACTTGAATTATTTCTCTTGTATTGGACAGTCTCTCTTCATATGAGAAGGATCTCCACACTTGAAGCATTTCCGAACCGAATCTGGTGTCTTTTCGTTGACCGACTCTTTGGCTATCTTATTGCCCTGGAAAATTTGCTTGCTGTCTGGCTTATACGAACTTTTTGCCTTCTGGTATGCTTCAACCTGCCATTTCAACTCCTTTAGATTTATGTCCTTCTCGCTTCCAAGTGAACGGTCGTGTTTTTTTTCTTGCGCTCTCGTTTTTGTAAAATTATTTACGTAAAAACCGCCGGGGTTTTTTTAAAACTTCTACTTTGTGTTCTATATACATAGCTCCCGTTCACTTCGCGTGTGCATGCAACTTTATTAACTTTATTAACTTATTTAAAACCTTTATTTCACAACTTGAGTGTGCTGCCAGTGTTTGTTGTTCTTGTGTTTTTTTGCATTTCCTCTTTACACCTCTCTCGTTTAGCCGTTGTTGCTCTGTCGCGACAGCTAAACGTTTCTCTAAGCTCGCTTACTCTCGCACTCCCCTGCTCTCTAGCGCTTCAACTCTCTCGGTGCAGCTGCACTTTTCTTTTCATATCTTTCGCCCCCTCATCTATTGCCTCAAGTACAGTGGTAAGTCCAAAATAATGTCTTCCGATATCGTCTGCTTCTCCAAAACCTGCAAAAAGGTATTTTTGTCAAGTGATCTTACAATCGGCTTCTGGTTGTGCGACAACATTCTGCATGCAAAGTGCATTGGGGTTGCCGGCCGGACTGTTGATGATCGGCTTCTGGCTGTGCGACAACATTCTGCATGTAAAGTGCATTGGGGTTGCCGGCCGGACTGTTGATGATGTAAGAAAAAACATCGGCTTGCGCTACTGTTGCGATGCCTGTCGTGACGTTGAAAGGGAAATGATGTCTTTCATGCGGCAAACCAAGGGCAGTTTTAAGGAGTTGTTATCGAGTTTCAACAAAACTCATAACATCTTCTTAGCCCTTAAAAACAATTTAATAGCCTTACGCTATTAAATGAGTCTCCAAGGCGCAAAAAAACTGCAACTGGAGTGCAGCAGGGCGACAGATCCCTACAAGCTGCGGCGGGCGCTCAACAGCAGCCGCCGTTGACACTGCCTACGACCTCAGAATCAAATCCCAGAATTCTGAGGTTAAGTGTTAGAAAAGAGGCGGTATCTGAAGGTGCTGTGGGACTAAACGTTCCACCGCCTATTTCAATTTCGTCTCCTACGGGAGCACAAATTTTGACCCCCCATAGTCCCGTAAATTTAAATTTATCCCCGCAGGAACTACCGGCCAATATGGGCACTTCAGGCACTCCGTCTGTCCCCCCTCAAGCCCTCATCGCTATCCCACCTACGAAACAGATATTTGTTTCGCGGCTCTCCCTTGGTCAAACATCTGAAGATGTAATTGCCTTTATACGAGGCAAAGTTAGAGCTGAAAATTTAAAATTAAAGGTGGAAAAATTTAAATTTTCTTACGCTACTGATATTTCATCTTTCAAAATAAATGTCCCAAATGAATTCTTTGGCACGATATGCTCAACCAAATTCTGGCCTGAGTATGTTGTTGTCAAAGAATATGAAGCTAGGAAAAAGAAACGGCCTGTCGAGTTATCCTAAACCCGATCTGACCACTGTGCCCTCTACATCCTCTGCCTCTGTTCAAAAAAACTAAATACTTCTCTGTTAATCTCCTATCAGAATGCAAGAGGCTTGCGTAGTAAGCTGTCTAAGTTGTATTCTGATAGTTTTGCATTCTCATCCCATGTTATTGAGTTCACAGAAACCTGGTTAAAGCCGGAGATTCTTAGCTCCGAAGTTTTCCCAGCTGCGTTCACGATTTATCGGCTAGATCGGCCTGTCAGGCGCGGGGGTGGGGTCCTCATAGCGGTCAACTCCACTCTCACGTCAGAATTAGTAACTTTCGAGGAAAACAACGAAGTTGAATTCCTTTGTGTGAAGCTATCATTTCATGGTCGCTTTGTTTTTATTACAAGTTCCTACATTCCTCCATTGTCGGAACTACCTATTTTTTGGAACCACCTTTCCGCCATTCGGATGGTTTCCAATATGCTTTCTGATAGAGATCATTTAGTAGTCTTGGGGGATTTCAATATCCCTGGGGCTATTTGGTCCCTAAATAGCTCCTCTAACACACTTCAATCCTCAACACAACATGATTTTATTGCTGGCTTGTTCGACATTTCGCTGTCTCAAGTCAACCATGTACGAAATTCCTTAGAGCGCTTGCTTGATCTTTGTTTTGTCTCTGATCCGGCGAGTGTCAGTTTACGGAGGGTGGCGCCGCTGACGCAACCTGAAGATCCCTATCATCCTACTTTCGATGTGACACTCGACGTTGGTGCTGATATACTGAAGAAATCTGATAGACCAGCCAAAAGAGTTTACTGCTTTCGCAAGTCTGATTTCGAACGGCTGAATAATTTTATTTCGGACTTTAACTGATCTGATTTGTACAAATGCACTGACATGACTGATGCCGTAGACATTTTTTACAATGCGATGAATTAATTCTTCTCGGAATGTGTTCCCTTATACTATCCCTCTATTTCAAATAAACCACCTTGGTTTACTAAAGAATTGAGTCGCTTGAAAAATGTAAAGTCAAGGCGGTACACGAAATTTAAAAAAACCGGTTCTCGTTCTGACCTCTCTAACTATATATCGGCTCGGTCAAACTTCACCGTACTGAACGCACAGTGTTATAAAAACTATTTGACTCGTTGCAGGGTCCAATTTTCTCAGGATCCTAAACAGTTTTATAATTTTGTTAATACTAAACGTAAAGCAGTAACACATCCTTCATCACTTTCTTTTGCAAACGCAACTGTGAAGGGCGATCAGGCAATTGCCGATCTTTTTACCCAATTTTTTCAAACAACATCCTCCACTTGCACTGACCTAAATCAGACTTATTCGTATAGCTTGCCCAACCTCGCTCTTTCCCCTTATTTGGAAGGAATCATTCATTATTCCTCTCCACAAAAAAGGTAACAAATCGGAGGCCAATAACTATAGAGGAATCTCTAAGCTTTCGGCCATCCCTAAACTTTTCGAGAACATTATTACTCCTCATTTGCAGCACCTTTATAGATCAGTAATTTCTCCATGTCAGCATGGATTTGTTAAGCGAAGATCAACAACCACAAATCTTTGATGACCCCTATGTAACTAAAACTTTATATATTTCACTAGTTCGTCCTATCTTAGAAAATGGATCTTGCGTTTGGAGCCCCCAATATGGGGTCCACAGTAATCGCATCGAATCGGTTCAAAAGAACTTTTTCCTTTTCGCTTTACGCGGCTTAAACTGGGATGCTGAACAGAGATTACCCTCCTATTATAGTAAACTTCTCCTAATTAACTTACCCTCCTTGGCTAATCGTAGAACTATGCTTGGTATTACATTTTTTTATAACCGTATTCACGGCGATGTGGAAAGTACTGACTTGTTAGGTCAGCTAAATTTCCATGTTCCCAGTAGAAATACTAGATCGTACATACCCTTAGTTTTGCGCCATTGTAGAACCTCCTATGAAATGCATGATCCCTTTAAAGTACTGTGTGCAAGTTATAATGATTTGTATTCGGTGATCTCACATGTTGATAGTCTTCCTAAACTAAAAACTTTAATCCTTACCCACGTAGATCGCATGCATGCAAACACTCAGGCTGCTCGCCGGTAGTTTATTTCCTCGCATTCTTTTCTATATTTTCCATCGTGTCTACTAATACCTAACCCTAACAGGCACGTGCCTGGTTTCATAAGGGCCACTTGAGTGTACTGACCGTAGTGCATCAACGTCCATATATATATATATATATATATATGTATATATTTCTAGCTTGATTTGTTTTTTTATAATTAGGTGTCTTTATTTACATCTGCCCAGGGAGCACTTAATTAAATGTGACTATTACATTGACTATAAATTATGTTTGCTTGGATGAGGAGTGTATATCTTGAAGTGAATTGTTAATCTATAGATTTACAATATAGCTATCGCTAATTCTAATTATTTGAACAGTTTTTAATCTGTTTTCGTTTTCCATGAAGATGACATCATTGATACCGACGCTAAGATTGCAGCGACACCATCGAACTACGTAAATATATTTTTAATAATAAGTTTAAATATCTCTGTTTTAAATTTTATATAAATGTTTAGTTTCCTATATAGTGCCTTAATTAATATAACAAAAATACTTTATATAAACTAATATGGATACATTTTTTATTTATAATTTTTGAAAAATTTTTTCGTGAATTTCCTAGAATTTCACTGTGAGCGCTAGGCATGAATTTCACTGTGAGCCGAGCAGCGGCGCACATTGGCGCATTTCTATAATTTGGCGTTGCAAAAATCATAAGTTTTTAACCAAATAAGATAATCGAATAATTTAAACAGCATTTGATAGTGAATTGTTGTAAAATATATATATTTAGTGGACAATGTGCCACGCCCACCCATTCGCCCATTTGTAGGGTATCAAAATGAAAAAATCGAATTTTCTCATAAAAAACCATTAAAAAAAAATATTATTTAATTTTTAAGCTTATTTTGATCGATTTGCTCAAATAAAAATATTTTAAAAAATGTAAAAAAAAATATTTTACACAAAAAAACTTTATTAATTTCGATTTTTTTTATTTTTTGATGATTTTCAAACATTTTGACTAACAATTAACCTATATTGAGGGAATTTCTAATAGCTGAAGCATTTCTGGACTATAAACATTTGATTCCTCATCCTTTCGCGTCTTAATATTATTTAAAACAAAAAATCACTAAAATCGCTGCCAAAGGTGGAGTCGCAGCTAGACGGAGACTATCTAAACGGATCCTGGTTCAGGAAAGATACACGGAACTGACCTATATAGTGTAGTTGAGTGCTCCGTGGTGCCTCAAAAGTTCTAGAGTACTTTTAGGCAGAAAAAGGTGGTAAAAATGGACACCTGGCAGGTAACGATTTACCTGTACAAGTCAAACCCAAACTGTCGGTTTTTTTGCTTTAATTTACAGTTTATGAATGTATCTATAATTGAAAACCAAAATCAGTCCGAGTGGTTGTCTAGTTTTTGTGAATTATTACCTGAAAGTCAACCAAATTCTCTTTTTTTTTGTTTTCTCAACGGATTTGGAACCGTCGTGAAATTCTCTGTCGATTTTATTTAGTTTAAATCGTTTTTGCCACTATGAATTTTTTATTTATGCAACGCCAAATATGCGAATGACGCCACTGTGCGACGTTTTCCCAACCTGCGATGAATCTCGGCTGTAGATACCTGCACTCCGAACTCTAGTAGCAAAGCTAACGTCAAACTTTCCCAGTCCATAATATTTCTCTGACTACGTACAAACATTTTAGCTGCTCCACTTAGTAGCTGTTTTGCATAAACATACTGCTTCAACGGGCTCCACTCCACGGTAGCCGCGCAATCTTCCATCTCTTCAATCCACAAATCTATATTTGGGACACCTGATCCTGAAAACTGAGAAGCACTCCCTTCTACATCTTTTAAGGTAAACCACGATCTTGATTGCAAAATTTGGCCATGTAGGCTTCCTGCCCTGTTGTTGCGGGTGATCGGTGTGGAAACTGTTGACCTAAAGTATGCGGCTTCACCCTCAGTCTCTGACTCACCCTCATCCGTCAACCCAAAATGAGTTAACAATCGTTGTTGTAAATCAGCTTTCAATCCGGTTGTATTTAGCTGCAGCTCTAACAACTTGCATCGCAATTGTTCCACTCGCAATGCCAATATCTCGCCTCTCTCCATTTTACAAAAGTAACCTGCTGAAAATTACAGTTCATATGATGACAAAATTGTGTTTTAAGTTACGAAAAAAAATTATTTTCCTATCTTGCTATCTCGCTTTTTTTCATGTTCACCGCTCTCGATAGCGTTCGTCTTCTTTTCCTCCACCTATCTACGAGTCTGCAATGCCTCCAATTAGAATCCTTTTGAATCCACGTGCCCTTGTTCTCGCCAATAAGTTTGTGCTCGCTCGCACCGACGATGTTGTGCTGCTCCCGCTCTGTACCTTCCTCGTCTTCTTCTCTGCTTGTCCACCTCCTGATCCCCTCTGACCTGATCTGCTCCTGATCTTCGTGCAAAGGTCCTTCCCAACACGATTTGGTGATTTAATCTGCTCTCTTGCTATTCTGCTGCACCGCTGTTCTCTGCAACTGCTGCCCTGCAACAATACTGCTGCTTCCGCTCCGCACCTTTTATCACCTTCTTTCTGCTTTCTCAAGCGAATCCGCTGCTTCAAAGTTGTTATCAATCGGAATAAACTGGCCGTCTACGTCTGCCTCCAATTCTGTGTTCCTATCCTGGCCAACACTTCCTTGCCCGCACGTGCCGCTAACGCCACCAGCTCCAATGTCCAGCCTGCTCTGCTGCCCTCTAATTTTTCCTCTTTTGCAGCCTGATCCGCTGCATCTTCATTGAGACACCGCCACTCGATTTCGTCGTCGTTACTCGCTGCTTCCGTCGCACTCGCCCATGTATGTCTGCTTTTCGCCTTCTGATGAAATTCTTTTCTCGTTTTCTCGCCTTCTGTTGAAATTCGTTTCTTGTCTTTTCGCCTTCTGATGAAATTCATTTCGCGTTAACCGCGGTCTCTTTCACTTGTTGCCCAATTTGCGTGTCATTTAAAAACTCTTTACCAGCTTCAAATTGTTCTTGATTTCTCTTCCACTGCACCACACAATGTTTTGTTAATTATAATTCTCGTGGGTGAAATATCTTATTTAAGCTCCAAGGTGTCGAATGGTGGCCAATATCCCAGTTGAGCCCCCAAAATGCTGTGTCCTCTTTTCAATAAAGTTGTAACACCGACTTTAAATTATTGATATTGATTATTACACTCGACTTGTAACTTAAAATTAAACAAAACGTAGTTTGGTTTTTTGTAAGACCATTTTTCTTGGAATTGATTACACCTTTCAGTATATTATATTAAAGGAAATCAGAGACTAGTAGGTGAGTCCGCTTCTGGTAACTTTGGTCACCTTACTAACTTGCCGGTGGATGCACCAGCAGAGCTATCCACCTGCACCGGGAGAGCCACCGCCAGAGCTAACGCTCAGCAACGCCATTCACCGGAAGAGCCACACATAGGGAGCGCCGTAACACCGACAGACCTAAAGCGCCGGGAGAACCTATCGGGCACATTCAACAGGGTACAGCTACAGGCAGAGCCGAGAGCATCCCGAACTCATGACGCCAAAGGAGGGAGGGAGGTCTCCGGTAGACTAAGAGCATAGGGTCGGCACGCGCCGGTCGTCAAGAACGGAACAGAGAACCATAGGGCCGCGGCAGCGCTTAAATTAAGGCTAGGGGGCAAAACTACCCCACGGTCAAGCTGGAGAATGAAAACGCGAATCAGCAGCAGCAACAGCAGCGATAGTGCTTATCCCTTTTGCAAATGAACTAAAGAGATGCGACGGTCACAGGCACCGAGGACACCAGCCAGAGGGAGAGCGTGGCCCTGGGCCATTAATATATATGTACGTATTAGAATAAGGAAAACAGGAACAGACAAATAAATACGATACATATGCCCCCCGTCTTCCCTTCCTTTCCCCGTCCACGGTGCGTACCGGCCCTTTCGCTGCATAAAATCATTCTCTTCCCCCTTCCTCGTGACCGCTGGAGTTTCCGGGCACACCCAGAGGCGGGACGGGCCGGGCCTTCCGGTTTCCCTCCCTTTGGGATTTCGCCTCCGCTGGAGTATTCCGTGCGCGAGTCACAAGGGAACGGGAACAGGAGTCTGACTCCGCTGGAGCATTCCGGGCGCGGACTCGGGCAACGGCTGCTGGAATATTCCGAAATCGAATTTCTTAATTTTATCTATTATTTTCCAGATTGTTCCTATGACAGCTATTAGATATAGTTTTTCGATTTTCCGATTTTCATGAAATTCAAATAAAATATGTTCAAAACTGACATAGTTAAAATTTTTTCGAAAAATTTTCCGATCTTTCCTATCGCAGCTATATGATATAGTCGTCCAATCTCGCCTGTTCCGACATAGGTATGAGTGAGAGTATATAAAAGACTAACTGCAAAGTTTTATTCAGATAGCTTGTGACGCGTGCCGCGCACAAAAGAAAGCAATCGAAAGATTTGCATTAAATGCGCGCGCGCGCCAAGAAAGGGCCACACTGAAGGCCAGGGGCACACTGAAAAGAAAGGAAGAGGAAGCATCCGATCACGGCGGGCACACTGAAGCACGCCAGACCCTATATAATGCGGGCCGCTGGCCGTAGGAAATCACTTAGCAGCCGACAGCGATCGGGAGCGGTAAGCCTCTAGTAGCACACTCCTAGTAGTCACCAGCCAAAGTCACTTTTTTAGGCGATCAGAATCTTAGGATTTCGGTTGCCACATAAATTGTCGAAGGACTTGCGAGTCGCGACATAGAATTCGGCCCGCCGAATCCTCTCTCTCTGAAGACTTACGAGTCCGCCCGCTCCTCTCTCTGAAGACTTACGAGTCCGCCCGCTCTCTCTCTCTCTGAAGACTTACGAGTCCGCCCACTCTCTCCCGCAAACCGAAGACTTCCGAGTCCACCGCGAATTCTCTCTGAAGACTTACGAGTCCGCCCGCTCTCTCCCGCAAACCGAAGACTTTCGAGTCTCTCAGCGTGAATACTGCAGGTACTGGGCCGAGTGGGTCCTCCTTTCGGATGCGGGCCCGCGCGTCGTGCTCGGCGCCTGCGTCCTCCTCGTCCAACAGGTCGTCTACCTCCGCCAAGTCGTCCTCCTCGGTGGAGTCCTCGGCCATCTGCGCCTGGCGTCGGGCGGCGGCCTGCACCTCCTCTCTGGCCAGGTCGTGCTGGCGGCGGAAACGCCTTCCGTGGACGGCAATGGTTCTTCCCGCGGGGCCTGGCCGACGGAGCTCGCGCGATGGCAAGGGCGGCGAGGTGTTCCTCTAATGCTGTCCGGGCGGCTGCGCGCTCCCAAGAGTATGTTGTCTTCGGCCCCGGTGGCGAGGCCAAGAGGGCTTGTAGTCGATCGTGGGTGGCCTGCACCCGTTGGCTGCGTCGCCGCATGGCGTGGGCGCCGTTACAGCGGATCCTACCGGCGCGGATCGCCTCAGGCTTTCGGCGGACCGGCCGACAGGGTTAATGTCCGGTGGGTGGCTGCAGGGACTAGCAGCTGTGGCTCCTTTTGCGGGCCCTGCCGGCGCGGGTCGTCCTAGGCTGTCGTCCGACCGGTCAACAGGGATGTCGTCGGCGGGCAAGATAGCGTCCGGGTCCGGCTCCGGGTACCGCGGAATGGGGCGGGGCCTAGCCGTGGGTTGACAAGAGCCGACTGGCCGACTGCCCACTTGTGGCGCTGCGGAGGAGTCCGAAAGGTGCATGGGACCGGTGTCAACCGATCCCGGCCCTGGTTACCGGTTAGTAGGCCGAGTCCCGGTCGATGGGTGGCGCGGGTCAGCTGGACGTCCGTCTGCTGGCGGCGCGGCGGTGGGACTGGTCCGGGGCGTGGGACCGCTCGCCTCCTCCGATCCGACTCGTCGTTTAACGGGCCGGCAGGAGCAGCATCGATGCGGCCGGCCGGCATCCGAGGTCTCCTGGCTGCTGCTGCCGCTGCGTTCAGCGTAGTTGGCCCCCTCGACGATCGCGTTCCATGCCCGGAGTGTTGATGGGGCGGCCGAACTTAAACGGCCGCCGAGGTTGCCCTGTTTGTCGCCGCTGCTGAGTGAGATGACCACGTCATCGGTGATGTCCTCGTATATCGGGCGGCCGGCGCGATCGCAGCGAGAGCTGGCGGTTCTATGGCCATTCTCATTGCCTCGTCTATGTCCATGCATATCGGGGCGGCTGGCGTGATTGCGACGAGAGCTGGCGTCTCTGTGGTCTTTCTCACTGCCTATGTCCATGGCCTCACCCTCTTCGGACTTGGCCGCCATCATGTCCTCAAGGGAGAGGCCAGTGCACCAGCTGGGGCTGATGGATGGCGAGCTGGGTCGAGCGGAGGGGTCTTCTGCTTCGGCTGCTGGTGAATCCGCGGCAATGGGTGGTGGCTGATGGCGGTAGCAGAGGATCCATTTTTTTCTCTCTTTTTTTTCTTGTTCTTGCGTCGTTATCACTCTGCGGATGTTTCGCGTTTCGCGGGTTGTGTGAAAAGAGCTTTAGGTTGGCGGTTTAATTAATCGATTAATCGTTATCGTATGGTATATCGTTGAGCTGGCAACATTGCATTTCTGGAGCATTAGTGGCGGGCTTTTTGGAAATGTCTAAATGTGCGGCGTTGTGGTCTTTTTCTTCTCGGTGGTCACACTATATCCGATGGCAGGTACACAGGGTACCTTTTGACGGCTGTGGCTGCGATGCGGCGGTACCCGTGACCTAGTAGGCGCGGTGTTTCCTTGGCGGCGGAAATTCCGTCGTTGTTGTATTTTTTCTCGGCGTTGTTGTAGTTTTTTTTCTTCGATGTTGTAGTATATATTTTTTACTTCTTCGTTATATATGTGTCGTATATTTTTTTCTTGTCGTATGAGCTTTCCTTAATCGACGTAGATATTTTTTTTATTGTCGTATAGGTTCTCCTTCATCGTCGTAGATTTTTTTCTTTTTTGTCGTATGCATGTATTATACTTCATTGCTGTAGATTCCATCGTCGCCAGGGCGTTTTCTTTGTCGTCGGGGAACTCATCGTCGCCGTCGCCGCCGTCGTCGCTGTAGTCCTAGTGATTGGGTTAAGGAAACCGATACTGGTGGTGCGGCGCTTGCGCGTGGCCGGGTCATTGAGCCGAACTATGTTGGGTCACAGGAATTCCACCACTTGGTACAGCCCATCGTATTTCGCCGCCAGTTTAGCAGCGAGGCCCTTGGCAGCGTTCGACAACGCATGCCGGCGCACGAGTACTAGAGTGCCCAGCGCTGGCCTCCAGTCTCATCGTCGTAGACTGTAGGTCCTGCCTTGCTCGGCCGTGGCAGGCTCTGAGTGGTCCTCGCGATCTAGAAGTTCTCGTGCATTTGTTGACTGCGCTATTCAGGCGGGAGCTGTGCTGTTCCTCGGCCTGGCGTTTCTTCATCGTACAAGTTGTTCGGCAACCGTAGTTCGCGGCCCTGCACAAAGAGGGCGGGGCTAAGCCCTGTGGCGTTCGATACACTGCTGTTTATTGCCAGCGAGATTTTGGCAGTAAATGGTCCCATGTGTCCTGCGGTTGCTCTCCTAGATATTGGGCAATCACCGTCTTGACCGTTTTGTTTGCCCTTTCTGTAGGGTTCAAGCAACGCTCTACTTGTGATCTCGTTGTCACAAACTAGAGCTTTTGGGGTCCCAAAGCGGCTGAGTATACGCTCCCGGAATGCCCGTTCGAGGAACGGTTCTGTACCTCATCGCAAAGGTATCAGTTCGACCCACTTGCTAAACGAGTCCAAGAAGAGTGCCCAGCATGGCATTTTTCCAGTACCCTCCTGCGGGAGTTGGCTCCGGCGCAGAGTTTCCAGGGCGGCTAGTCTTCCTCCTCCGGACGCAGGCCTATACGACGGTATAGCTGCCCGTTCTCTTCGTGGTAGTCTGGATACTGTTGAATCCAGCGAAGCATCTTGATAGTCCATTTGCATGCATGGTCCTGCACTTGCACTTGCTGCAGAGTGGCTAGAGGCTGGCTAGAGGCTGGTGCGTCGGCGACCAGGTACTGGGTCCGACGTCGATAATATCATACCGGAATTGCTGCAACTCCAATGCCCACCGAGCGATCCTGCCCGTGGGATTGTCGATGAAGTTGAGCCACTTGAGCGAGTGATTGTGTGTCACCACCTCAAGCGATACCCTTCCTGGTAGCATCGCATCTTATGAATAGCGCATACTATTGCATAGCACTTCTTTTCTGTTACGGAATAATTCCGCTCGGTGGTGTTGAGCCGGCGGCTGACGTATGCAATGACTCTCTCTTGCTTCTTCTTCTTCTTATGGTTTGGGTAAGTACCGCCCCAATACCATAGTCACTGGCGTCGGTTACCGGCTTCGCTGACCACTTGTCCGAGATATGTGATGCTCCATTGGAAGAACTTTTTCCTTGTTTAAACGGAGATTGGCCTCCCTCAGTCGTCAAAATACTTCGCGTAGGTTCCATACATGCTCCTGCAGCGTGAAACCTATCACAATGTCATCGAGATATGCGAAGGCCTATCATTCTGCATGTTGTGCTCGGCTATGTGTGATGTGCCGGTCATCGAACCTTGAGAGTTCCCGGTCGAGGAACGTGCTAATCCAGGGTTTTGGATAGCTCCCTTTCCGGCGGTGGGCGTGTGCCTCCTCGTCAGAGTCGTAGTCGGCTTCTGCTATCCCGCAGGCGGTACCTAGGAATTCTGGTTCCAGAAATCGGACTTGCTTCTCTAGTGGGCGGAATTGATTCCGCTGTATTGCCAACGGCTCGGTGTTTGCGTCTTCGCGTGTGGGAGGCGAATCGTGGCGCTCGTGGACCGCTTTGTCGTTGCACTTGGGAAGCGACTTGTTGTTCTGCCTGTGAGGCGATCGATAAGCGCGCTTGTGAAGAGGCCAGTGGTTCCGCCTAGTGGGCGCGCTCGTGTTCCACCTGAGATGTGGTCGATGAGTGCGCTTGTGAAGCGGCGTGTTGCTCCGCCTAGGGGCAGCCGGCGGTTGCGCCAGGGCGGCGGCTTGTGGTTTCGTCGGTAATGAGCTTCGTCGTTTCTGGGTTTGTGTCGGTGAAGTAGCTGGTGACGGCCCTTGCGGTTGGGGAGGCCGAAGTGTGATCTCGGCCCCTCCGTATCGTGGCATTCCCATAGCGTAGGAAATCCAATCCTAAGATTAGGTCGTCCAGGACATCAGCCATGATGAGGGCCGCGAGGTTGACTCGGGCCTCACCAAGCTGTATGGTGTTCCGAAGGACATTTGTGACTCGTCGATGGGATCCGTCTGCGAGGCAACCGTGGGAGCGCATAGTCCGGATGTTGTCTCGGGTTCGTAGCCTGCTGGATAGGCGCTGGTCGCGTCTACTGCGTCGTCGAAGGGGCAGCTGCGTATTGTGCGTTCGCCCGGTTCCTTGATCGGTCTGCGTCGTTGTTCTGGGATCCACGTAGCATTCGGCCTCCGCGGCTCCGTGCTACATCGTGGTTGACTACGAATTGCGTTAACTCCGCCAGAGTCTTGAAGTCCTGTCTGCGAGTGAACGTTTAAGCTTCTGGAAGCAGTTCCAGCTCCTGCTCTGGGGTGAAACCATCACGTTGCATCTGCAGCCGCAGGTCAACTATGTATTCCTTGAATGGCTCGTTGGCCCGTTGGAAACATGCCCGGATGATGTCATCCAGACGTTGATAGTATCGTGGAGGAAGAAAGAACTCGAGAAATTCTCGGCGCACCTCGGTCTAAGCACGACCTTGGAGGCCGCTGGTTCGGAACCAGCTCTCTGCCTTCCCAGTCAGGAGGAGGTGTCCGCCCGTTCTTCTAAATGCTCGATGAAACTGAGCGCGTCGGTGTTCCCATTGAACATCAGCCCCCATTCGGCGACCTTGTCTACCAAAAGCGAGCTGCCGTTCATGTCGAGGGTGATATTCATCGTGCGTAAGGTGCTCTCCGGCTTCCGAGCCGAGGGCGAGATGCCCCGTGTGGTCGAGATCGTGAGTGTCTGACTCCCGCTGGGTTTCTCCAGTTCAATAGGCAGCGGTGACACCGTCTTGGTATCCTCGGTGGGTGCGTTCCCGTACCTCAGTTCCATATCGGATAGGCGGATGTGTATCTCAGCAGTGTGTTCCGGCTGTCTTGCAAAAGCGTACAGTCGAGCTCGTTGTTCCTCGACTGTTCCACTCTGCTCAAGCCCTAGCTCCAGAAGTATGGCTTCCAGCTCATGCTTCTTCCTGTATGATATCCAGGAGACTCCCATTGTTTGCTGTGTTATTTCCCTCGGATGTTTCACTGTTTTGTTTCCACTCGGATAATCCACTGTTTGCTATCGGACGTGGATATCCTTGAGGATCTCTTTCGCGGCGATGACAGAGGCGCGGCCGGATGTTGGTTGGACTGTGCGTAGTCCATCGCGGTTATCCTTGAGGATAATTTTTTTTCGTTGGTGGAGGTCCTTGGGGATCCAGCATATGGTTACTGCTATTCGTCGTTGGGTATCCTTTCTCGTCGTTGTTGTTATGATCCTTGTGGATCCTTGGCTGATTATCCGGAAGATAATGGTCGTCGTTGATGTGAACCTTGAGGAAATATTTGTTGGCGGAGATTGCTTGTCGTTGTGACTCGTTTGGAGGTGTTGTCGAGATTAATCCTGCAGTCGCCTGCCTTATATGCTGGCTGAGCGGCCTCGGCCCTCCTTCGTGGCAGAGGAAGTTTGGAGTGTGGGAGTGAGAAAGAACTACCCTAGCGGCGTCGCTTTCGACGTCGCCGTCCGTTTTCCTAATCTCTCGTCTTCATTTGTTCGTCTTCATAAACTTCGTGTCTAACTTGCTCTTGCCTATATTTTGCGTCGTGTGCGCCGACATTTTAAACTTCGAGTCCCTATGTGCTCATGCCTATATTTCGTGTCGTGTGCGCCGACGATTTGGAGTCACATGCTCCGAACATGTCCGTGCCTTTGTTACGTGTCGTGTGCGACGACAATGTTGAGACTTCGTGTCCCGAATGTACATTTCGCTGTTGCTAAGCGAGACTGTGCTACCTTAAGCACCCCAAAAATATGGGCCTGAGCGGTACATGCGTTTTAACGATTTTCGTCCCTAACCTAACTTTTTCCACTCCTATCGGTGCCTAAAGCGTAGGGCTTTAATCCACGGGGTTTTCTGTGTACTTTTGATCCTGTGGAAACTGCCTAGTCCCTTTTTGGACGCCATTCTGTAAGGATGCTTTCTACGGCTGGGGTAAATACTCATCGGCTTCAAGATTCTCCACAGAATGTTTACGGGGACAGGCAGATCCATCGGCCGGAGTGGCCGACTTTAGGCAAGGAGAGGGGGGAAAAGGTAGGGTCGCGATGAAAAGGCTGTATCTGGCCTGGCCATTGGTGAGCCAGCGTCGACCCGTAAATCCGGGTAGCGATGCCGAGTCCGCCAATGGTACGGCCTCCACGCTCGTGCAGCGGGGCGCCCCGTTCGGGTGGCGGGTAGAGGCCGTTCATGTAACCAGGACACGGCCTTTCCCTCCGCCCTACTAGGGGCCGCCCGGATACCCCCGACCCCGTGCCCCGGTTATTGGATGCATCCTGGCCACGTGGCTTTTGGCCGGCGCGGCACCTTAAAACCGGGAAACTGCGTCGGAGTCGGGCTAAGATGGCCTTCGGCCGGCGCGGCCCCGAGACCGGGGAACAACACCGGAGTCAGGTGAGGATGGCCTTCGGCCGACGCGGCCACGAAAGACCGGAGAAAATCGCCGGAGTCTGGCGGGATGGCAGTCTAGAAGTGGTGGATTAGAAGTGGGTTGCAGGTGGCCGTTGTGGCGGCCGGCGGCCCAATGATGTGTTGTTGTTGGTGGTGGGTTTTTTCGTCGCTTATGCTAATGCACTTCTGGGGTATTCCCCTCATCTCCCATACTAAACTTAGACTACTATTTTTACTCATTATACTATTTATGCTACTTTTACTACTATTTACAACTTAACCTCCTTATGCTGCTATTTATATAACATATGTACATGGTTTGTGGGGAACCAGGCCTGTTCCTCACAACAGCATCTTTTACTAGAAATAAACCTGTTCTAAGGAATTTTCTAATAGATGAATTATTCGGAATAGTATAGTATAGTTTAAAGCTATTTTTCTACTGTGTTTGTTCTAAAGCCGCCACTGCGCGACGCAGATAGCTTTATGGCCTGAACACTGTGTATAATACGAATCCGGCACCAGAACTTGCCCATCACGTTAAGATTTTCTTCTGTACATTTTTTTTTCATTTTATTTTGTTCATGATTGCCGGATTTTTAAATATATTCTATTTCTTTTCGGATATTTCTTATGGTAACTATATGATATAATTTTACCGTATTAGTTTAAAACTAATGCACTCATAATTTTATCTCTTTACAGGCTTTCAACGAGTTGGATGTCAACTGAATTCGGTGGTGACTATAAATCGCTTTGGAGAAAAATTGCTGAGATATCAAGTCCGTACTCAAAATAAATCACAAATGCATAAATATTCAAATATTTTCAATTTACCTGGTATTCGTATCTCTACAATACCATTCTCTTCTTAATTTTCTCAGATGAAAAGCAAATACATATATTATGCATGTATACAATAATTTTCGAATTTTTTAAATCTAGTAATAACATGGTGCTCTAAGCTTGGATAATTTGACGCCAATTCAATACTTGCCGCAGAGAGCGAAATGACAATTTAAGCGAAAGTATAAGTGTAGAACAACTAGTCAAACAGACAGTAAACTTGACTGAAATATCTAGTAATTGGATAATTTCTGAACAACAACGCGATTATGAGTTAGCAGACATACACATCTAAGCTCAAAATTTATGAAATGCCAGTAGGTCTCAATAAAGCCTATCAATTGAGACGAGAAATTATATACAGGAAAATATAAAGAAATGGTAATAGGAAATGTTTACCAGTACTTTCAAGAGCGTGTAGGTGAGCAGTGAATAATCATATCCACGAATCTATTAAGTAATGAAGAAGATGATGAATATGGATTATGGATTTTATTGGTTTGATAAATATTAAAATATATAGGTAGGTTTGTACAACATTGCATAACGTTCCAAATTAGCTAAGGCAACCATTGAAGAAACTTAGGCTGAACAACATAAAATTCCCACGATAGATATTCCTTTTCACAAAGTATTCCTTTAAACAATTATAAGACTTTAGCTACTGCTCCAACTGTAACCTTGCGTTGTTGTGGTTGCTTGATGTGTATCCTGGTTGCGTGTCCTGAGGTGGATAAATACTCTCCCGATAGACTGGGCTGTTGGTCGGCTAATTGCATGCCCTTGTAACGATCCTTCGGCCAGGACAATACTCAGTCTTGTCCAGGTAGGACCCTACAAGCCATTTGTAGGTTGGGACGAAGGACAATGTTGGAAATTTCGTAATTTTTGTGACCCTAACCTCAGATCTCCGCGTGTAGACCGGCTTCGAGGGCGACGTGTGTGCGGCCGGCAGATTCCTACAAGGACGACTCCTGAAAGGGATGCAAAGGAGCCCCGCACGAGTCGGTGAGGCTGGCTCCGGTGAACGACCTTGGAGGCAGCGAAGAGGGCGGGGAAGTAGTCGGCTTCCCGGTGATAACCTTGGGGGCCGTGGATGAAAGGCACCTCCGGTCAAAACGTTTGAGTTCCCGAAGAGGATTGGCTCCGGTGAAAACCAGGAGTCTCGGGGAGAGGAATAGGCGTCTCCGGTGAAGACATTGGAGGCGGTGGGGACAGACCGACTCCGGTGAAAACCTTGGAGTCGGGGGATCGGATCGGGAACGGGAGAGGGCGTGCTGCGAGTGTGAGATTCCTAAAACCCAAAATACCCATAGAGCGAAGGGCCAGGTGCTTTCCAGTTGCTTTATTGAGCTTATTTTATTCCTTGTTTTGAACGACTTAGCCTATTTACAGTGGCGATAGTGGTTGGGGGGGGGGGGGGGGATTTCAGGTTTAGATATAGGTGAATATTAGAAAGAAGGACTGACAGAGTGGCGGCTGTATCGGCCTTGGCGGCGTGGCGGCCGTGGCGGCGTGCGGGTGGCGGTCGTGGCCGTCGTCACTGGCGCGGCGGCGCACGGGCGGTGAGGACCTGCGGCGTGGCGGCTGCGCACGTAACAGGCGGGCGGCGCACCGACAGCACACTCGCGGATGTGTACTGACTGCTGGCTGGCGGCGCGGGCGCGGACACTGCCGAGAGCACTGGCAGGTGGCGGATCGCGAGTCGCAGGTGCGGGCTCAGATTCGTGCTGAGGACACTGGCGGCGTTGCACTGACGGTAGCGGTGAACGGCAGCGAGACTGGGGCGCGACGGGTGTTGGTAGCAGTGGCGCGGTGGCACTCTACTCAACGTGCCGGTTTGAAGCATGTGTGGGCACTCGTGATCGCGGCTGGGCAGCACGTGTAGGTCCGGTGATGCGGCGAAGTAAAAAGAGAAACTTTCCCACTCACGTGCTGCCTTTTATAGTACGGAGTAAACAAACGCCATAACGGGGCCCGCCAACCTAACGGCGCATTTCAAGCTTTTCTGTAAGACCGTAGCCGCCGGGTTATCGATAGGGTTGGTGGGGCTAAACAATATATAATAAATATCGCGGCCAGGAAGTAGCTAACTTAAAGGCTAACTTATATACTACAGATAACGGTTAGGCAGTAGCTAACTTAAAAACTAACTTATATACTAGACATAAACATTAAAGCGTGGTATTTTGCGTATATCTATGAGCTGCCTTTATTTACATTTAAAAGAAAGACAGATAAAGATAAAGAAAGATTTGTGCGCCCGCGCAACGGGCGTCACACCCTTTAGAGCCAAACATGTACATACTGCCACTTTCTTGCTGTCCTGTAAAAAAAATTTATAAATTTTGAATATGATTTATTGAATAAGAATAATGAAAATCATACATTATCCATTTCCACTATAAGACCTAAGTAGGTTGGTTTGTCACAAACGTTATGTTATCGATTCATTTGCATAGCTAATAACTCCCTCGCATATAACCTAGGGCCCCACCTTGTGACGCGTACCGCGCACAAATCATTGTAAATAAATAAACGTTAATATATATAAAGGAACTGGTAAATAGAAAAAGGAAATGGAGGAAAGTAATTGGGAACGGGCTGTACAGATTAAATTTGGATGTGGGCGCGCGCTAAGAGAGGGCCACCCTGGCGGAGAGAAAGGGTCACACCGGAGCGGCGAGCAGGGTCACACTAGAGAAAGGCCGATCTCGGCGGGCACACTACATCATGACGGGGCCTACATAATGCAGGCCGCTGGCTCTAGGAAAGTCACTTAGCATCCGACAGCGTTGGGAAGTGGTAAGCCTCGTAATAGCACTGTTCGCGCCACAAGGGCGCTTAGGTTTAAGCGGCAGTGTAAGAGCGAGCGCTGCACTGGCGCTTCCACTCCCGCTCTCCGTCGGCTCTCCCGCTCAGGCAGAAACCACCACTCCGCGGTCCCGGGCTCCTTTTCTTTTTAGTCTTAAGTTAGTAATAAATCTGAAGTGTGCCAATAAAGTGAAATAATTGAAGACGACTTCGCCGCCCCCTTTTTCTCATTATTTCGGGACTTGGGATTTCGACAGACATCATTTCTACGACTACGACGGCCTTACAACTTTGGGACAGATCCGCCCACTCCATTTCATGGTCCTTCGACGCCTGCGATCTATCCTGATCAGCGCCCCCTCTGCGGATTTTTCCAAGATAAGTACGACTATTTTTCCTAACCATTCGGAGGCGGTACAGATCCGTCTGGAGGAATTGGAGAGAAATTTTGGGAACGCTCCCACCGGGGACGCAAAGCTGCTGTCGCCCATGTATTTGGATTCGGAGGCAAACTCGAACGGAGCTGCGGCACCGACGGAGCCTCTTACGCTTTTACTGCCTAGGAGTACTTCTCCGGCTGCAGGAAGACGCATGCCGATGAAGACGGAGAAACCCTCGCGAGCAACGAACCACGATGGGGACCCGGGAGCCGCACTATTGGACAGAATGACCAAATGGGGACTTTCATTTGATGGAACGACGGATCCGCTCTGTTTCATTGAGCACATTGAAGAACGGGCCGATACTTGCCGGATCGACCAGAAGTATCTCGCCCCGGCTTTGATAGTGTTGCTGACTGGCCGAGCCGAGAGCTGGTACAGGACCAGTGGCCTACGGAACGCTACTTGGACAGAGGTTCGTAGGGAGTTTATAGATTTCTTTTTGCCGCCGCGCTATTATCAGCGGTTGGAAGACGAAATTATGACGCATTTTCGGCGGCCCAATGAGCCGTTTAAGGAGTATTTGGTGGACCTGCGCCTGCAAATGCGACGGGCAGGAATCACGGGGGAACGAGAATTGGAACGAGTCTACGACAATATGCTGCCGGAGTATCAACTGTTTGTCAGGAGACAGGATTTTCGCACCTTGGCGGAACTCACTCATTTGGTGGTCGATCACGAGGAGACTCGCCGCTGGAGCGGACGGGCTCAGAATCAGCAGGACCCGAACCCACGGGCACCACCGATTTCTCGCGCCACCACGGATGCGGACCGCACGGCCCACAGGCCGCAGACGAACACAATGCAGGGAAATTTTAGCAGGAACGCGAATACGTGTCGGGCATCGACACCGGGGCAGGCACCAGTGAACGTGCGGGAGGCATGTCGGAACTGCGGGCAACCGGGACATTTCTCGGCGGAATGCCGGAACCAGAGGTTGATTTTCTGTTGGGACTGCGGACGACGAGGAGTACGGGCATTTGAATGCTGCCGACGACAGGTTTCGGGAAACGGAAGCGGGCCTCGCGTAACCTGAAATCACCCGAGGGACCCGAACAACCCGAGCAATTAACAGGAGGAATCCTCCATCAACACCAGGGACGCATCTGAGCCGCCATAGAGATGGAAGGGCGACGATTTATGGCCACCCTGGACACGGGAGCTACGCATAGCTTCATAAGTGAAGATTTGGCCAAGGAGTTAGACAACAAACGGAACATGAGGGACATAAGGACACAGGTCAAGCTCGCCGACGGGACATTCCGGGAGCTGACTAGGGCGCTAGCAGCAGTCATCCACTGCGGGGATCGCAGTACGCCGACCATCCTACTGGTGATGATGGACGTTTTGGACGATGTGCTGCCGGGCATGGATTTTTTGTGCGGGAGCGGAGTGCGGGGGACAGGCCCTCCACTTGATGCCGGATGAGCACACCAAGCCGCCATGGGAGCGGACACGGGGAACGATAGGCACTACAGGACTACGCGCTGAGCAGCAGGCCGAGCCACACGCGGGACAGATGAGGGAGAGGTCACGGCAAGAAGAAAACGTGGAGGAAAGGTCACGGGAAAAGGTCAGGGAAAGGTCACGGGAAAAGGTGAGGGAAAGGTCACCGGAAGAAAAGATAGAGAAAAGATTACAGGAAGAAACCTCACGACTGGGACGAACCCTCAGGGTAGCCCATAGCAAGCCACCAGGAGTTTGTCAAGGAGTCAGACTCCCAGGGAAGCCACCAGGAGTCAGACACACTCGGGCCTTCTGCGGAACGCCGATGAGTGTCATCGAGGAATCATGTAGGATAGATAGGAGAGGAAACGGATCAAGGATCATTTGGCACGGTAACCCAGGAGGGGCCGGCGGCCACACTAGGACCGGTACCCAAGCCGCGTATTGTAGGAAGACAATTGCCGATCCCTGCCGCGCGGGCAGCGAGTCGGAATTTGAGCATGGGAGCAGCCATGGATACGGAGGTAACCACGGCTAGTCGAGCTAGCAGTTGGAGCCATGTTTTGCCCGTGGCTGACGCCACCGCCGCGCAGCGAAACCCTTTTCGTACCTTCAAGAAGTGTGTCCACTTCCTGGATCACGCCGAGGAAACTCCGGAGCAGAACGCGGCCCTTTGCGGCATTGTCGACTCGGTGAATCATGCACCGGAGGAACAGGACCCGCAGAAGTCGGGACAGAGATACCCAGAGCCCTGGGTGGAGAAATTCCTGGAGCAAGAATTGAGGAAGTTTGAGAATTTAGCCGGAGTATCCCACATCGCGGAGCACCGGATCGTAATGGGCAACGACCGCCCAATAAAACAAAGGTATTTTCCCCGGAATCCGGCCATGAGAGCCGTTATTGATAAACAGATAGATGAGCTTCTTAGGGACGGCCGCATCGAGCCGTCTAAGAGCCCGCACAGCGCCCCGATTGTGATTGCGGCCAAGAAGAACGGTGACGCACGGATGTGCATCGACTGCAGGCAGTTAAATGAGAACTCTGTTCCGAATGCGTACCCGCTGCCAAGGATCCACAAGATCTTGGAGCGATTGCGGAACGCCAAGTTCATTTCGACATTGTACTTGAAGAATGGTTACTGGCAAATCCCCGTGGCTAGGGATAGCCGGGAATGTACGGCTTTTACGGTTCCGGGCCGAGGCCTATTCCATTGGTGAGTTATGCCATTTGGACTTCACTCGGCGCCGGCGACGTTTCAGCGGGCCCTGGATACGGTAATCGGTCCAGACATGGAGCCGCACACGTTCGTCTACCTATACGACATTATAGTCATCGGGTCGACGCTGGAGGAAAACGTTGAAAACCTTCGGGAGGTGTTTCGCCGATTACGCAGAGCCAACCTGCGGTTAAATAGGGACAAATGTCATTTCTTTCAGCGGCACATCGCCTACTTAGGGCACGTAATAAGCAAGGAAGGGATCCACATGAATACGGATAAGGTAGCCGCGAGCTCCAACCGCCAACTTGCTTGAAGGAACTTCGGAGATGCCTGGGAATCGCATCTTGGTATCGTCGATTTGTCCCCAATTTCGCCGATATTGTGGAGCGGATGACATCCTTGTTGAAGAAGGGCAAAAAATGGGATTGCACACCACGACAGGATCAGGCGTTTCAGGAGTTGAAAACGCGACTGACGGAAGCACCGGCCTTAGTCTGCCCGGACTTTGAGCAGAAATTCGTGCTGCAAACAGACGCCAG
Source organism: Drosophila birchii (assembly GCA_035046345.1). Taxonomy (NCBI): domain Eukaryota; kingdom Metazoa; phylum Arthropoda; class Insecta; order Diptera; family Drosophilidae; genus Drosophila; species Drosophila birchii. The sequence goes on along the minus strand of JAWNOA010000141.1, from coordinate 1,694,722 downwards.
CGAGTATGGCATTGGAGCCGTACTAACACAGACCATTGACGGGCAGGAGCGAGTGGTGGCCTATGCCAGCCGCCGCTTAAATAGTGCGGAAAGGAACTATTCGGTGACCGAGCAGGAGTGTCTCGCCATCGTATGGGCCGTAAGGAAGATGCGGTGTTACATCGAAGGGTACAGGTTCGAGGTAATAACCGACCATCAGGCCTTGAAATAGTTAAATTCCATAGATAATCCGACTGGGAGAATCGCTCGATGGGCACTCGAGCTGCAGCAGTATCAGTATGACGTCCACTATCGGAGGGGAGCCCAGAATCTAGTGGCCGACGCCCTCTCACGCCAACCGCTGCCAGTAGCGCAGCAAGCACAAGTACAAGGAACAAACTGCAAATGGCTCACCAGGATGTTGAAGAAGGTTCGGACCGCACCAGCAAAGTTCCCGGATTTTAGGGAAGAAAGCGGACAGCTTTATCGCTGCATTGGGCTACGGCCACATGAGGAGGAGTACACACCATGGAAGCTGTGTGTAGGAGCGGATTATCGCCATCGTGTTCTACAAGAGAACCACGATATTCCCGCTGCCGGACATTTGGGAGTCCGGAAAACGAGTAATCGCGTGGCCCAGAAGTATTATTGGCCAGAACTCTTTCGCGACGTCGCCCGCTACGTACGAAATTGCCGGAGTTGCCAAAGGTATAAGGTCAGCCAGGAGAAACCGGCGGGACAAATGTTTACACAACAAGTGGAGGAGCCATTCCACATTCTCTGCGCGGATTTCGTCGGTCCGCTACCGTGTTCGAAACAAGGGAATACAATGCTCTTGGTTTTCCTTGATTCTTTCAGCAAATGGGTGGAATTAATTCCACTACGCAAAGCCACGGGAACACATCTGGAACGCGCATTTCGGGAACGGATCCTGGGCCGTTTTGGAGTGCCACGAACGTTCGTCTGCTACAACGGCACCCAATTCACGGGTCGATCATTCCGGAACATCTGCAAGTCCCTTGGAATGGAGTTGCAGCACACGGCCCCATACACACCGAGGCAAAATCCAACGGAGAGAGCAAACCGGACGATTAAGACGATGATCGCCCAGTATCTGGATGGGAACGAGCAAAACGAGTGGGATAAGCTGCTCCCAGAGATATCGCTGGCAATAAACAGCAATATCTCCGACACAACGGGATTCAGCCCAGTATTTCTGGTTCAAGGAAGAGAACCTCGGCTACCTCACGCTCTCTACGATGAAGTTATACCGGGACGTGGAATCCCCGAGGTAACCCCAACAGAACGCAGCAGACAGATGCACCACATCTTCGAGGAACAACGCCAATTGCGCATCGGCCGATCAGCGACGACATTACAATCTCCGCCAACGGGAATGGAAGCCGCCGGTGGGATCACTAGTTCTGGTACAACGCCACGCCTTGTCGAATGCCAAGGATTCGCAGCAAAATTGGCAGCGAAATATGAGGGGCCATCTAGGGTCGCCAAATTCCCTTCACCAAACATTGTGCAGCTGCACATACCGGGCAGTCGCCGATGGCAGACAGCCAGCCTAAACCAGCTGAAACCGTATCACGGCGAGGAAACAGACACGGAGCAAGATGAGAACGAGGAGGCCGCCCCGACCAGTGGAAACAACTCCACGCTCGGAGGACGAATCTAGACGGTACCACCGTCTGATACTCTGATACAGTGATCAGAGCTCACGGAGTCACTTGATGACGTGTGCGCCCGTCCAACACTCCGCCCCGCCAGGGCAGATAGAAAACGCGAAAACTACAATACAATGCAATAGGTTCCTTTCCCATCGCGGGGAAAGCGGGTCAAAGATAGGGCCAAGTTCAAACACACCGTTAGGTAGGGGTTCAGGATTTACAAAATATTAATCATATTCTTCTCCCACAGCTAAACGGATGAGAAAATGGCTGGAAGAGGACTACCGACGTTTTTGTGGCCGGCTGGACGCCCGTTCAAACGCGCAGCAGTGGCAGCGGAGTTGATCACCGGCAGCATCACCGGCAGCATCACCGGCAACATTACCGGCAACATTACCGGCAACATTACCGGCAACATTACCGGCAACATTACCGGCAACATTACCGGCAACATCGCCCGCAACATCGCCGGGGAACGCCGGCCAGGGAGCGGTACGGAACGACGGTACCGCATCCTATCGATCCGATCGTGGCAGCGCTGCCGCCATAGGAACCGGCAGAATTAGGTCCAGGCAGAGTGGACAATAAGATTTGGAATCACTCGCGATTTGACCAGGAGATAAGCCAGCAGCAAAAAGTAAAGACTCGCGAATCGACCAGGAAAGCAATTAGCAGTGAAAGCTAAAAGGTGACAAGTGTGAACGACGACAAGGAAGAAACAACCAAGGAGCAGCACTAAACCTTTCGGACCAGTTAATTACATCTATACAGAAAGACATCGGGGTGTGTGTGCTAGGCAGGGGAAAGAGGAGTGGGAGATACAATTACGTAGCAAATAATTAAGAAACAAATGCCATGAAATAAATCCGCAATGAACATATCCACTCTCGACCACCTTTTTACCCTATTCCTAGTGAAATTTATCACCCTCTGCTCCCCTCCTCCCCATCTCGGCTGCCGTTGGGTAATTCCAGGCGCCGAACTGGGCAGGACGGAAACAGGAGCGCCACGCTGCTGAGATTAATTCCGGGCATGGGCGCGGGCGGCGGCTGTTGGGTCATCCTAAGCCGCTTGTCCAATCTCAGAGTGCGCCGTAGGGATTAGCCCAGGCGCTGTCACTGGCGATCGCGAGTCACGGGGAGTATTTTGGGGAAGGGGTGACGGCACGCCGTTGGGACATCACAGGCGGAGCCGCCGAGCTGCGGTCGTTGGGTTCGGACCAGGCCGTGGCTTTAGGTTTGGGTTGCGGGCGCGGTAGCAGGCTGCTGGGTAAACCCCGAGCCCATCTCCAGTCTTTAGTGGAGGGTTCGGCAATCGGGAAATTCACGGGCCGGTAGTATTTTTCCCGCCCAGCGTGGGCAATTGGAAGTCGCAGTTATCTACGCCAAAAACGCACGCCTAAAATTCTCGCCAACCTCGGCCCCTCCATGTTATGGCGTTTCCAAAATATAAATTATATCTGGAAGGGGACTCTGGGCCGCTGAGGTTATATCTCGGCCCTTGCATCCTTACACCCGAAACCAGGCGAACCGGTGGCTGAACTGGCGTCATATAGGCCAATTAGGCTATTAACAATCCTCTCCCAAATTCTGGAGAAGTTCTTCGTAAAAAGATTGATGCTTTTTATTGTGGAGAAAACTATTATCCCAGACCATCAGTTCGGCTTCAAACGGGGACATGGAGCATTTCACCAATGTCACAGGGTAGTCAGCAAGATAATGGATGCCTTTGAAAACAAAAAAATTGTGTGCTGCAATCCTGGATGTCAAGCAAGCTTTCGACAGGGTATTGCATAAAGGACTTTTCTTCAAACTTAAACAAAGCCTGTCAACGCCATTTTATCTATTCATCAAGGCCTACTTGGAAAACATATGGTTCTACATCAGATGTAACCACGCAGAATCTCTAATACACGAAATTCGTGCAGGAGTTCCTCAAGGTAGCGTTCTTGGCCCGATACTGTACTCTATATACACTGCTGATATGCCGATGCCATTAGGAACCCACACAACATGCACATATGCTGATGACACAGCATTCCTGATCTCAGCCAACACTCTTGCAATGGCTGCTCAAGGATTCCAACAGACTCTGTACAACTTGCAGCCGTAGTTACAGAGATGGAATATTGTAATAAACGCTAAAAAATCTACACATACAACGTTCACTCTTAGACCACGCATCTCTCCGTCAGTCCTCATCAATGGTGCAGTCATCCCACAGAATTCAACTACAAAGTACTTGGGCATGACTTTTGATGCAAAGCTGACATAGAAAGATAATATCACGGGGAAAGTCAAGCTCCTCCGGTATTAAAGTAGACAATTGTCCTGGCTACTAAAAAGAAGGAGCAAAATATATCAAGGCTAGCACCAAACCAGTCTAGACATACGGCAATGAGCTATGGGGCATAGCCTCATGCACAAATATTAAGAGATTGGCAAGAGCAGAAAATAAAATACTACGTCAAATCATCAATGCGCCGTACTACGCGCGCAATACAAACATAACGCGTGATTTAAAATTGCCTTCGGTCACGGAGGAAATAGCGAAGTGCAGGAGGAGGCATCTGGATAAAATACAAGACCACGAGAATCCACTAGCCACTAGTGTCCAAATAACCAGCGACCACCGCAGACGACTTCATAGATGGCACCCACTAGACTTGCCGTTCAGAGTTCCCCGAAATCCATAGTTTAACAATTCATGACAAAATAAACATTCTTCATCCTATATCAATGAACCCATTTTATACTACACCTCATTCCCAAGCCAACATAATTTCTTAGTTTTATAGCCAATGTAATCAAAACATTTAATTAAGTGCTCCCTGGGCAGATGTAAAAAAAGAAAAAAAATCCCTTTTTGTGAAGGGAAATTATAAAAAACTCCTTCCAATATTCCAGAAAGAACGACAACTTAAGGAACAAGTGAAAGAGCTTTGACAAGGAACTAAATAACGCCTTGACACAATTTCTCTATGCACAACTAGGCACAAAATCGGGACCAGAAGATTAGGATGGCTTGTGGGATTTCAGATTGCTCTCCGATTATGGACAAAAAAGGCAGAGATAGAATCTTGTTGAAGAGTAAGTAGACTGGACAAATTTTGCGAATAAGTTCGCAATATCAAGTTTGGAGGAAGCTGACTTAGTTTTAAGATGAAGACAGGAAGGAAAAAACTGTGATTTTCCCTTAGAATTCACGAAAGCATCAAATTGCTTCGGGTTTTTCTTAAACTCACCTCTGCATCGATTTAAGTGATTCTTGTAGCATTCGGAAATATGACTAAAGTAGTCAGAAAGAGCTATCAAATATTTAGCACGGTCGGCTTGTAGTTTGGTTCGACTGAATTTTTTATAGATAGGAAAGACGACGGGAAAACAAGGGAGGCTTTTGTGAAATAACAGGAGAAGGAAATGATGGGACATACATATCGTAAAAAGAATATAAAATGTCATAGAGGCATTTAACCAAGTTAGGAATCATCGGTATTGTCCAGTCGATTAAAGATAAGTTTGCGTTCAAATCAGTTGAATTGGCTTTGCAGAAGCAGCGAAAAGCAGCACAAGGCATAGACAAGACATAGGCATTGACCAAGTCCGAAACTAAAATGAGGCGTACGATTTTATCTCAACGGTACTTAACATGGTTTAATTGACCTAACGAAAGGTCTATAAGTCCGTAAATCAAGTGTGATGATTAGTCCAGTGCACCGGAGGCTCAGGGATCGTCTTAATCAGGGAGAGTTGCTAAAAAAAATTCCGAACTGGTCCCAGAGGTGAAGGCACGATGAATTACACAGTAATTATCTATTCAAACTTTATTGGTTTTTTTTTTTATATATATACGTTTATATATTTATACATACGATTTTTATATATATATATATATATACGTTAAAATTTCGCCGGAAACATTCAGTGCCATCTGAACATAACCAAACGTTGTGGATGGGGAGGTAGGTATGGTACATAGATATGGGCCTGGACGAACTGCTATATACAATTATTTACAAAATATTAGATTACAACTACCTAGTCATTATTGTATAATTCGGGAAGACAGATCGCTGGGGTGGAATCTCTTTAATCTTCTTAGAGATTGCGGGTCGGCAATACTTACAGCCAGTAGATTAAACTGTATTGGGCGATAGCAAGGTTTTAGGGGCTTACAACAATGTGGGGAGGTGCTAAGGAGTAACATAGTTTTGATAGTTCGGGTCCTTCTGACGATGGAATCCGGTGGGTCGTCTCTGGCGTGCGCCTGGCTATCTGTAGGTGGGCCAAAGAGGCCTTTGAGGTCTGCTAGTTAGTGAAACAGTTAAGAGGCCTTTAAGGTCTACTAGTTAGTAAAAAAATTTTAGAGGCCTTTAAGGTCTACTAGTTGGTACGAACAGTTTTAAAGGCCCTTAAGGTCTACTATATGTGAAAGGGGTTTTAGATGCCTTTAAGGTCTACTATTTAATAAGAGGCCATTGAGGTCTACTATGAGTGAGAACAGCTTACTTAGTTTCCCCAGTAAACTACAAACGTTATAATAGCGGATGGAAAACGAATTAATCCGTCTGGGTCTGAGGCGCACGAGCCAGGGGATAATTTTTGTGTATGAATTCATTAACTATGGCATGTGCGGTCATACGAAGGGATCCAGAACCCTATCCAAAAGACCATCAGAAAGTGCAATTTTAAAAGAAGATATATTGCGTTCTTATTTAAAATTGAACTCTGAGACGGTAAATTCGGTACCAGACGCATTCTGAGTCTTAACGCAAATGAGTCTTAACATCATTCTCGGAAGCACCAGGATTTGGTTAGGTTAGTCCGGGCGGCCCTCATGAGGGGCCACGCATAGGCCAGTATGGCTCTTAGTTGCCCGGGGGACTTTTCCTTGAATGGACCTAGAGCGGTTTACGCGGTTTTAAAGTCCTTGAGGATCGAGGCGCATTTCGCGAAGGCGAGCAGTTCACCTGGCTTTCTATTGGAGGCCGCTTCTAAGGAGGCCAGCATTGGGCCGCCTAAGTACCTTATTCTTGCCCGTGTTGAGGCTTGGCACTTGCAGATGAGATGCTCAAAGGTTTCAGTTGCCTCAAATTCATCACATTTCCTGCAATTGCCGTTGTCGGTGATGCCCAGCTTGACTGCATGTGTCGCAGCCAGGCAGTCTCCTGTGAGTATTCCTACTAGTAGTCTGCAGCCCTTCCTTGGGAGGTGCAGCCCGTAGCGGGTGAGTTTTCGTTTCGCTCTCTGCACATGATTTTCGTTATTTTGCAGGTTCCGGAGTTTCTTCTCCATCTGCTTTTTGTGCTCGCTTTGGAGCGTTCTTACGGAGACTATTCTATCGTTCGTCAATCCGACGCCATCTTTTGCAAGTACATCCGCGGTCTCGTTGCAATCGATGCCCTGGTGGCTGGGAACCCAATAGATCCGCACTGTCGTGCTTGAGGTATCTAGTGCTTCCCTGCTTGCCAGTACATTTTTGAAGCAGACCTCCGACGATTGCATTGATTTGATCGCCGCTACACTGTCTAAGAACAAGTTTACCGCCTCATGTGGGCGGTCTATTCTCTGCGCTAGCTTAACAGCCTTCCTGATGACGAAGACTTCCGCCTGAAATATGCTGCATTGGCTTGGTAGCTAATACGACAGCCTTGTCTCAGGGTCTGTGCAGTACCCTCAGGGTCATGGGTTGACTATAACTGTCACATCACCGTCCTCTTCCTCCTCCTCCGAGACGTCCGGAGTCATCTCCTGGGCAGCGCCGATGATGGAGTAAAGACCTAAGTCCTTCTCCACCTCGCCTGCTTACAGGGTGTGAGCGTCCTTGTCCCAGAGTGCGCCCCATACCTGGGGCACAGGATGTCCTCCGCCTCCTTGCTGATCTGGAGGACTGCGCACAGGCCCCCCTCTTTGGGTGCCGGGCTCGCAATATTCAGTACCTTCCAGTCCGCGGTAGGGACGTCCGGGTTTTGGCGCTGTAGCTGCACCATCGAGTGTGGGCATGGGCGCTAGGCAGCCGTCCTCCAACCGTGCAAATAGCGCTTCTACGAGCCGTGCATGCACTGTCTTTCACCTTGCTTCGGACATCTTTCCGTTTTCATCGCTTCGGTCAATGAGTGCCACACCCTCGCTTGACCGCTTCAGCCCGTCCCTGCGCGGTGAGCTGGTGTCTGATTTCGGCGAGATGGGGAGAGTCACCTCCTTGCTTTTGTTGGGCTGTTTAGTGAGAGTTTAGGATTGACTAAATTGATAAAACTCAATATCGACACCTCCAATGCAAAATCAATCAAACATTGATTTTATTCACTTTCCCATTCTAAAGATAAACGTTTGTGATTGGATTATCAATCGTATGATTAAGATGGATATCATTGAAGAAGCTCCTTCATCGCCGTGAATAATTCCATTTATCTTGCACGATTTTGTATGGACGCACGAATGCAGTCACTAGGTTACGTAGTTGGCGAAGGCACTCTTCAAGTAAACCCAAACAAGATCAATGCTGCACATTTCCTGCTCCTAAGACCCAAAAACAATTGGGAAGAATCCAAGCTATGACAGGTGGTACCAGCGATTCATTTCAAATTATTCCACAATTATCTTTCATCTCACGGAATTATTGAGTGGTTAAACGTTAACTTCTAATAATAAGGCCCAAGAGGCCGTCGATAATATTAAAGCCAAGTTATGCTCTGCTATGTGTCTCTTTCACCCTAATTATAGCAAACTCATTATCCTGCTGTGCGATGCAGTGTGGGTGCCCGAACTCGAATATGACCGTAGTTTTGGCAATTAAGAAATTCAGGAAGTAATTTAGGGATCATAGATTTACAGTAGTCACTCAAGTCTTAGATGGCAAATGAATCAATCCAATCTAAGCGGTAGATTTGCTAGATGGGCTATCAAAAATTAAGGTTATACTTTTGAAATAGGGAATTGTAAAGGAACTTAAAATGTGGTTGCGGACGCTTTGTCTTGATCGTTTAAGGAGATTTATGACATTGCTGCAATAGACCTTGAAATCCTCCCCGAAATTGATCTTTCACCAAACGCATTGCGAAACGAAATTGCGAAACGTGCCAAAACACTAAATATACTAATCATTTCTTAGCTCTACATATGGAGCCTCAAGTACAAAGTGATAGGATATCCTAAAAAGTTTATCTCGATTTTGTCGGACCATTTCCGAGCTCCAAATCCGGCAATATAGGAATATTGATTATCCTTGATAAGTTTTCCAAATTCCCTTTTCTTTTTTTTCATGCTTTTTGTACAGTTGTAAGTAATAACGGACCTCAATTTAAAAGCCGTGATTTCTCTGATTTCTTTTCGTAGTATGGCGTATGTTATATATATGTTTGCTGGTGCGTATTATATATATGGACGTTGATGCACTACGGTTAGGACACTCAAGTGGCCCTTATGAAACCAGGCACGTGCCTGTTAGGGTTAGGTATTAGTAGACTCGATGGAAAATATAGAAATGAATACGAGGAAATAAACTACCGGCGAGCTGCCTGAGTGTTTGCATGCATGCGATCTAAGTGGGTAAGGATTAAAGTTTTTAGTTTAGGAAGACTATCAACATGTGAGATCACCAAATACAAATCATTATACTAGGTGGGCTGAAAAGTAACCTCCTTAACCACCAGAATGCGCTGCTATTGTAGAAATTATTGTCGCTCCTATAGTCCATTCATACTTAGTTAGCCATGTTAAAATTTAGCGCAATACAGCCCTTAGTTTTGTTTTGACAGTTGTTGACGTGTTTGACATCATGTTGACCATGGAAAAAAACGATTTTCGTTTCCTGATAAAACTTTTTTTTTGGAGGCAAAAGAGCGACGTTATCCAAACAAAAATAGTAGGCTAAATACTAAGCGGCTCATGCTCCTTCAGATTACACCGTGAAATATTGGTTTCGAGAGTTTCGTGGTGGCCGATACTCCACTACCGATGAAGTCCTCAGTGGCAGGCCCTCCGACGGGGTTACACAGGAAAATGTCCAAAAAATACATGAAATGGTGTTGGCTGACTGGAAAGTTAAAGTCCGCAAGCTAGCAGAGGCCGCAAAGATTAGTACTGAGCGTACAGGACAAATTTTGGGCGAGATTTTACACATGAAAAAATTATCCTTCCATTGCCTGCCGCGTTTGCTGACTCCAGACCAAAAATACGAACGTGAGAACACTTCGAAAGAGTGTTTGGCCATACGAGCTTCTACAATGACGCAAAACTAAGGGTATGTACGATCTAGTATTTCTACTCGGAACATGGAAATTGATCTGGCCTAACAAGTCAGTACTTTCCACGTCACCGTTAATAATGTTTTCAATAAAGGTAATGCCTAGCATAGTTCTACGATTGGCTAAGGAGGGTAAGTTAATTAGGAGAAATAATCTCTGGTCAGCATCCCAGTTTTAACTGCGCAAAGCGAAAAGCAAAAAGTTCTTTTGAACCGATTCAATGCGTTTACTGTGGACCCCATACTGGGGGCTCCAAACGCAAGATCCATATTCTAAGATAGGACGAACTAATGAAATATATAAAGTGTTTGTTATATATATGTGTAGGGGGCGTTTCTGCCGCCAAGATTGTCCGGCAGTGGAGGTGATAAACCGAAAAAAATCCCACTTCGCAAACGTATATGGTGAAGAAAGAACGGAGTCGGGGGCGTCGTTGGTATAATTCAAGGGCGCATGTATTTGTTTCAGCTTCATACATAGAACTAAACTTAAGTTAACATAAGGGCCGCGCTCCCGACCGATATGCTCAGCTTAACAGCCCGGGAGCGGGCCCGAGTGGCGGACAGTAACGCACGAGAGCGGGAGCAGCGACGGTCGACCCGAGGGCCTGAGCACAAAAGGGGCGAGCGCGGGTGCGCTCTTAAGTTTTGGTGAGCCAAGGCGGCACAAAGGTCCCCTCACCTAAACATCCCGCCCCCATTGCAATCACTCGGGTTGCAATAGGTCCCACGTCGTTATGGCTGGTGGAGCTCCGGACACGACCCATCCAAAAACGGTGCTTTGGGCCACCGGTAGCCCGTCCTGAATAGAACCGCTCGTCAGCCAGAGTAATGCCTCGGAAGTGGGCACGCACCGCATCGCTCAGCTCTCGGGACGGCGTACGAACGCGGACGTGAGGCTCGATCTTGAACATAATATCCAGCCGCACGCTCTCGTCGGTTTTAGACCCCACGGTGGCCGAACAAACTTGTTCGTCCCCCACGCTAGTAGTGGGCAGACGGAAACACGCCGCTAGCGACGCATCAATGCATCTAGAGGGCGTGCACGGGTCAATGAGGGCCCCCGGGTCGAAGATCCGGGTCCCGGTGTCAATCCGCACAAGCGCAGTCGGCAACACATTGACACTATTTCGCTGCAGCAGCGACGACAGGGTTGGCGCAGCGGCCGCATTCTGCGGGGGCCCTTGCCGAGAGGCGGAAGATTGCCTAGGCGCAGCTGGCGCGGGCGGACGAACAGTGGACGGAGCCCGATGAGTGGCGGACGACGGCCGTGGAGCGTCTGAAGACTGCCGGCCAGCGGCGGAATGCCGAGAAGCTGCCGATGAGCCTCGGGATGCCGCGACCGGTGCTTCTCCTGACGCGGCTGGCGCCGAGCCTGCGGCTCCTCCACGATGTGCAGCAGTGAGTGGTGATCCTGACCACACGTCTTGCAGCAGTCCCCTCGCCGACACGATCCGTCAGAGTGCTCGTGGGCCAAGCAACTGGAGCAATATCGGTTGACGAGAGCCGCCCGGAGCCGCTTCTCGGCGCTTAAACGCAGAAAGCGGCGGCACTTCTTCAGTGGGTGTATCAAATTGCAGACTCGGCATCGGTAGGAGTATGTACCTCGAGTACATCTGCTCTCCAGGGATTGGGCGTTGCGTGGACGTGGCGTCATCGTGGTAAATGCGACTGGCGGAAATATGACGGAGAAATAAAACAATTAATTAATAATGGTGTGAAGTACAACTAGGAACTACGGTCAGAGCTACGATACGGCACAGTAGACAGGAACATCGGAGCGGAAGAACGCATTGTTATTGTGGTCGGGTGGACTCTTCCATAGGAAGCAGCACGACCTTAGCTACGGGCCTCTTGATGAGGCCTCGCGCGGTGCGGATGTCGACCACGCGGACATGGCCATCGGATCCCGGAAACACCGCGTCGCCACTCATTGGACGGAAGGTTGTCCTCCTTGATGACCACCATATTCCCAACGCGGAGATCTCTTGTAGGGGCTCGCCACTTATTCCGCTTATGGAGCTCCTTAAGGTACTCTTTCTTCCAGCGCAGTCGAAACTGCTGCTGAAGAGCCTTTAGGTGTTGCCAGCGTAATCATGGACGCGGTATTCCCCTTCATCTCGGGTTCAACCGTGGCAAGAAGTGGGAATCCCACATGAAAGTGCCCGGGTGTAAGCGCCAACAGATCAGCGGGGTCTTCGGACATTGGCGCGAGCTGCCGCGAATTTAAGCACGCCTCGATCTTTGCCAGGAGAGTAGAGAGCTCCTCAAAAGTGTATTTCCGCGTGTCTGTGGACTTGTAAAACAAGGTCTTGAAGCTCTTGACGCCTGCCTCCCACAGACCCCCCATGTGGGGGGCTCCCGGGGGAATGAAATGCCAGAGCAGCTGCTGGTGGTTATTGGCACCCGTCACCGCCCCCTTTAGGCTTTGGAGAAAATCGCGGGATAGCAGGGCAGCTGCCCCCACAAAGGTCTTCCCGTTGTCCAACTGCACTTGACGGGGGCACCCTCTCCTTGACACGAACCGAGCGAAAGCCGCCAGAAACTTCTCGGTCGTAAGGTCCGATGTAGGCTCCAAATGGATGGCCTTTGTAGAAAAGCACACGAACACCAACACATACCCCTTCATGATGACACAGGCTCGTCCCGAATAGTTTTTAATTTCGAAGGGACCGGCATAATCCACCCCAGTATGCGTGAACGGGCGCGAGAAGGATGTCCGTTCCTTCGGTAGCTCCCCCATGAGTTGCGTCTGCAACTTCTTCTTATGGATGACGCATACCTTGCATGAATTGATGACGGACTTCACCAAGTTCCTCTCCCTTGGAACCCAGAATTTGGCCCGGATTAGGCGGATCATCAGCTGATTGCCACCGTGCAGCGTGATGCGATGCGTAAACTGGACGAGGAGTCGGGACAGATGGCAGTCGTACGGAAGGATTATAGGATGCCGTTCGTCATATTGGAGAAGTTCAGAGGCCGTAACCCGGCCGCAGGCTCTCATAAGGCCTTGCGAATCAATGAATGGGTTCAGATTTTGAATCGGACTGGATGCCGAAACTGGCCGCTTTTGGCTTAAGCAGCCAATCTCAGAGACGAAGTGTCTGCGCTGAGTGACGGAAATTAAGATGCGTTCGGCCGCCGTAATCTCATGAGCTGTCAGGTGCTCTTCGAACGGAGAAACTTCCGCGCGCGCTGGATGAAGCGATAAACATAAGCAAGGACTCGCTACGCCTTGTCAAGTGTGGAGAAACGCTCAAGAATATCTTCGGCGGGCGCCTTTGCAACATGGACCTTGACTACTCGCTTCTCGACTTCAGTCACGAGGGCGTCATTGCCCTGAGTAGGCCAATCGCCGCGAGGCCTTTGCAACCAAGCAGGACCGTGCCACCACAGCTGGCTATCTGCCAGCTTGAAGAGCCACCCCCGGCTAGCGAGATCCGCAGGGTTCTGCTCGGAGCGGACATGTGCCCACTTCTGCACGTCGGTGAACTGGATGATCTTGGTCACCCGCTTGGCCACGAAGGTTGTCCACTGACACGCTGGCTTCTGCAGCCAAGCGAGGACAATAGTCGAGTCCGTCCAACAGTATAGGGCGGCTGCGGCCCCTGGCAGCTTTGGAAGAACGGCGGTGGCCATCTCCGACAACAACAAGGCCCCGCACAACTCTAGCCGCGGGAGCGACACCGTTTTAACCGGGGCCACTCGCGTCTTTGCGGTTAGCAGGTTCACTATTACCGTCGACCCAACCTCGACTCCGTACGCCTTCTGTGAAGCGACCCAACGAGGAATACGGATCTGATCGAGCACGGAATAGTTCTTCAGAAAGTCAACCCATCGCTGACAGAAATCTTGAGGGAGGGCGTCGTCCCACCCTAGATCCAAGAGCCAGATGTCCTGCATGAACATCTTCGCACGGACGATGAAAGGAGCGAGCCAGCCGGCCGGATCGAACAATTTGGCAATTTGGGACAGGACTTGGCGCTTCGTGAAAGACGAGCCAGAACCCAATTCTGGCGGAATAAAAAAGAACTCGTCAGTCGTCGCCTTCCACCGCACGCCGAGTGTCTTGGCCGTGCTCTCTGCATCGATTTCGAGAAAGTCAGCACGAAGGAGGTGGTCGCTCAGAATGTCGCCTGCTGACTCTAGAGCCCCCTTCAACTCCCGAATCGCAACTTGGGCATCGAGAAAGTCATCACGAAGGAGGTGGTCGCTCAGAATGTCGCCTGCTGACTCTAGAGCCCCCTTCAACTCCCGAATCGCAACTTGGGCATCGGCTTTGGAGCCGGCCCCCGCGAGAACGTCATCCACGTATATAAAATGACGGATAATTCGGCTTGCTTGCGGATACCTCGACTCTTCATCGTCCGCAAGCTGTTGCAGGGCGCGGATCCCTAAGAACGTTGGAACGAAGTATGCTTGGGGTCGATCCAAATTTGCCGATACATCTTCTCGATGTCGGCGTTGAAAACGAACCTAAAGTATCGCCACTTTAGGATCTGAATCGTTAGGTCGCATTGCAAGACCGGCCCCGCGAAAAGAATGTCGTTTAGACTGATCCCGATTGCGGACGGGCTAGAAGCGTTGAAGACTACCCGCACTTTGGTAGTCGTGCTTTCGGGCTTGACAACGGCATGATGTGGAAGGTAGTAGGTAGCGGAACTGCTTGCGGGAGAGACCTCGGTCATGTGGCCTAAGTCGATGTACTCCTGGATTACCGACTCATAGCGAGCCTTAAGGGGCGGATTCCTCTTCAGGCGCTGCTCTTTACGCAGGAACTGAGCAAGAGCAAATGACCGCAAAAACGCCAGCTCGGAACCCTTCTGCTCGGGGTCGCGTAAGGGGAGCGTCACAACTTATTTGCCACACTCGTCTCTTCTTGTCGTCTGGACAAAATTGTGCTCGCAGACTGAATCCGATTCCGAACTGACCTGTGCGGGCACATCTTCCACTTCCCAGAATTTGGTGAGGAGCTGATCCAATGAGTCATCGAGGCTGCGGGCAATTCGTGTGGAAAAAACGGACACGCTGCGGGGGCTGGCCGGAGATAATGTGCCTGTCAGCACCCATCCAAAAATGGTCTCCTGACCGAGAAGCGAATGTTAGCCTTGGAATTACCGAGGAGAATAGACGGAAGAATGTCAGCTCCTATTAACACATCGACTTGGGAGCTCTTAAAGAACTTGGAGTCCACCAGGGGAATGTCGGACAACCCCTCGAGAAGATTCCGCGGAATCGGATATGAGGGCAGATTTCAGCCAACTGCGGAAGAACGTAAGCCGCAGTCTCTAATTTTAGCCCGGGTCTAGACGGCGATCGGATGGAGAAATGGCAAAATTTAGTAGACTGTGCGGAAATGGTCTGATTAAGACCGGAAACTTGGGCTTGAATCGTCTTGAAGGGAAGCTTGACCAGGTTGAACAGTCGTTCCGTTATGAAAGTCGCTTCGGACCCTGAATCTATCAGCGCTCGTGCCTGGAAGCTGCACCCCAAATGGCACACGTCAATAAGGGCCGTGCCCAGTAGGACGGCTCCCGACCCGGAAGCGAAACACACCTGCACATCCGACTGGTCCCCTGAGCCGGTCGTGCTTCTGGAAGTCTGTGTGGGTCGAGCCTCTGATGCCGTAGGCGGCCTCGGGTGTGGTGTCGGCTATGGGCACTCGTGCAGTCCCGCTGCTGGTGCCCTCGGGCAAAACAGTTGAGACATAGCTGCTTCCTTTTGATGTAATCAGAGCGCCCATTTATATTCATGTCCAGGAAGCGCGGTCATAAGCGAATGGGATGGTTCTCCCACGAACATAGATCGCAACCCTACGGATTGCTCCCACATGAAAAGTGTGAGTTTGGGGAGCTTTGAGGAAATCATAAACACCAGGAGACAGTCCCAAGCCTCAACATTGATAGAGGACATCTCTAGAGCTGTCAGACAACTCTGAATGGTGGCTTGGAGCTCCTTCAACGCGACTCCGGACTCTTGAGGAACAGCCTTGATGTTGAAAAGGATCTTCAACTGACTGATGATCAAGAGCCGCCGGTTTTCAAGGCGGTCAGTGTGGCTTAGCCACGCCGCGACAAATCCCTCATGGGAAAGCAGAGCCTTGGAAATAATGGCGTGTGCGTCACCACTTGTTTTGTATAGCAAGTGGAACAACTTTTCTACCGGGGTGAGCCGCGAGTTCTGGATGTAAATGGCCGTCAACAAGTCTCTGAAAGTGGGCCACCGAAGACAATCACCCGCATCCACTGGCGGTAACCGGCAGCGTGAGAACGTTGGCGGAAGCCTGAGTGGACTGAGAGGCAACTTTTTGCCGAAGCGGAGCAGTACACCTCGAATAGACGGAGTAACAGTACCTGTACTTTGATTCCAGCACTGTCGAGGTGGCCGTATTATCGTCGGATACGGCTAGCAAGTCGCAGCAGCTCTCGTAGGTCTTTTCTACCTTCTCCCACAGGGCCCGAATTTGGTCCCGATGGACTTCCAACATGTACTGGGAGCATTCCGTTTTTGGGGCGCCCGGAGTATTTATGTTGGCCTCAAATTGACTGATCCGATCTGTTGTGGCGATGAACTTTTTCAGTGCCACGTCGACCGCACTTTGAGCCATTCTTGCCACGGAGCGGGTCTGCCTTTGTGAAGGACCGGGGGTTTTATCGACGGATTCGTCGCTCTTTGCCCTTGGAATGGCACTGGTAGCCCTAGGCTTTAGAAAAGGCGCCCGCGGAGATGCGGACTTAGATCTTTCCAGACGAATGGATGGGATAGGACGCGGGCTCTTGTCTTCTCCCGTAGGCATTCTCAGAATAGAGCTCGCTGGTCAGCGCTTGTCGACTGACTTGCGCAATTAGTGCCTCGTACGAAGCGGTAGCCGGTCGCACTAATGTGCTGAGAATGGCGAGATGCAAGGAACTCGTTGGCAACTGGGCGCAGACGTCGAAAGATCAGTCGTGTGCGGCACGAACCGTATGTGGAGGACAAAGAAACAGTAGGAGCCCAAAAACCAAAAAAAAAACCCAAAAGGCAAATCGGTTTGATGTGATTGCAGGCGGATGGTGCCATGCTCGTTCAGAAAAAAGTGGATGACAATCAATGTGTGTAAAATTATGTATGTATAGAAATATATGACACGTATGTATATATTGTATCCTTAACTGACTCGGATTTAGAGGGGCCTTCGAATAGCTGAATTTTTGTTTTTCGCAATAATAATAATTGTTTAAGTGTGAAAATAAATTGTGAAATTAAATATTGCGGAGCCGGAAAGGTGGAATTGACCTTGGCTTGAATTTGACACAAAAAAAAAAAAAAAAAATACCTAATAATAATTAACCTTCTTTTCTGGCTAATTTTTGTCGGATTTAATTATTCTGGAGCCGGAAAGGTGGAATTGAAACCTTGGTTTCTTGTTCGGACGGAGAACTAATAATTAAATAATTAATAATTTTCTAATTAAATTATTATGTGGCCGGAAAAGTGGAATACAAAACTTCGGCTGCTTCCCGATCGACAAGTTAATAATTAAATACTTTGTGGTATTTGCTCCACTAAATTGTTTTACATTTGCTTAGCCGGACGGATGGAATTAAAAATTAATAATTTTCGAATTTAATTATTATGCGGTCGGAAGAGTGCAATAAAACCTTCGGCTGCTTCCCGATCTAAAAAATGAATAATTAAATACTTTGTAGTATTTGCTCCACTAAATTGTTTTAAATTCACGGAGGGACGGATGGAATTAAAAAAAACAAACCCTCTGCGCTTTGTTGTTGTTGGAGCGGGAAAAAGTTCACTGGATTACGCCGACGGTAAAGCAGTGCGTAAGTCACCAAAGAAAAAAATAAAACAGCAACACAACACAAAAAACACGGATTTTAAGTGATCTTTTATATTCGTAGGTTTATCATTAGTTTTATTTATTTCTGAAAACGGAGGCAGAAAATATATGGGAATATATAAGGGCATTCATTCAATACGGAGATATGTATATGTTGGTTTCTGAAATCGGAGGCAGAAAATATTGGGATATATATATATATATATGTATGGGCATGCCTTCACAGCGGAGCGGTCATAAGTGGACTGTATGTATGTAACTGGAAGAACAGAGGGGTTATGCGGTGCAAAACTGACACTAACTGGGAAAAAAATATTGCGACAGCGGCGGACTGTTCGGCGAATTTGGAAATTTCCGGAACTAAATGCACACCGGCTGGCCAATATTAATTATGCCTTCTTTTATTCACCGAACAATCTTGAATCGAATTTTCGCGGATGAAGTGCACCAAAAAAATATATGTGCACAATTGTCATGAGCTTATGTATGTATGTATGGATGCACATATGCCTCGACCGTTGGCAAGCGAATGGATAACGGGGAGACCGAAAACGGCGCGGAATATGGCGCACACAAAACGGAGACGGATGGAAAATTTTTCAGATTAAAGGCGAAGTCGAATAGAAATTACTGCCGTTGTGTCGAAAAACTCGGACTTGGAGCTGACACGGAAGGAAAATAAATCTTACAGCAGTGTGAACGAAATTTAATGTTCGGACCACTGCTGAAGACCGGCAGCGAGACGAAGACGGAGAAATGTCGTACTTATCTTTTGGCGGACCAATGCCGGGAACTGCTGGTAGAGAATCCACAAAAAAAAATCCGGCTCGAAGGACCAAAATGTGTAGGGGGGAGCTTCTGCGGCCAAGATTGTCCGGCGGTGGAGGTGATAAACCGAAGAAAATCCTACTTCGCAAACGTAGATGGTGAGGAAAGAACGGAGTCGGGGGCGTCGTTGGTATAATTCAAGGGCGCATGTATTTGATTCAGCTTCATACATAGAACTAAACTTAAGTTAACATAAGGGCCGCGCTCCCGACCGATATGCTCAGCTTAACAGCCCGGGAGCGGGCCCGAGTGGCGGACAGTAACGCACGAGAGCGGGAGCAGCGACGGTCGACCCGAGGGCCTGAGCACAAAAGGGGCGAGCGCAGGTGCGCTCTTAAGTTTTGGTGAGCCAAGGCGGCACAAAGGTCCCCTCACCTAAACATCCCGCCCCCATTGCAATCACTCGGGTTGCAATAGGTCCCACGTCGTTATGGCTGGTGGAGCTCCGGACACGACCCATCCAAAAACGGTGCTTTGGGCCACCGGTAGCCCGTCCTGAATAGAACCGCTCGTCAGCCAGAGTAATGCCTCGGAAGTGGGCACGCACCGCATCGCTCAGCTCTCGGGACGGCGTACGAACGCGGACGTGAGGCTCGATCTTGAACATAATATCCAGCCGCACGCTCTCGTCGGTTTTAGACCCCACGGTGGCCGAACAAACTTGTTCGTCCCCCACGCTAGTAGTGGGCAGACGGAAACACGCCGCTAGCGACGCATCAATGCATCTAGAGGGCGTGCACGGGTCAATGAGGGCCCCCGTGTCGAAGATCCGGGTCCCGGTGTCAATCCGCACAAGCGCAGTCGGCAACACATTGACACTATTTCGCTGCAGCAGCGACGACAGGGTTGGCGCAGCGGCCGCATTCTGCGGGGGCCCTTGCCGAGAGGCGGAAGATTGCCTAGGCGCAGCTGGCGCGGGCGGACGAACAGTGGACGGAGCCCGATGAGTGGCGGACGACGGCCGTGGAGCGTCTGAAGACTGCCGGCCAGCGGCGGAATGCCGAGAAGCTGCCGATGAGCCTCGGGATGCCGCGACCGGTGCTCCTCCTGACGCGGCTGGCGCCGAGCCCGCGGCTCCTCCACGATGTGCAGCAGTGAGTGGTGATCCTGACCACACGTCCTGCAGCAGTCCCCTCGCCGACACGATCCGTCAGAGTGCTCGTGGGCCAAGCAACTGGAGCAATATCGGTTGACGAGAGCCGCCCGGAGCCGCTTCTCGGCGCTTAAACGCAGAAAGCGTGAATAAGTTTATGTAAAAAGACGACGCCAACGACGAAGGTAGATTAAGCAGGAGAAGTCTACTAGCGTAAGACGGTAATCAAAGGTTGGCATCCCAGGGTAGGCCACGAAGGGCGAAAAGCAAAAAGTTCTTTTGGACAGATTCAATAGGGCTACTATGGACTCCAAATTGAGGACTCCAGACGCACGAACCATAATCCAATATAGGGCGAACCAACGAAGTAAAGAGGGTCTTCGTTACATAAGGAGAATCGAATTCCTTCGCCCACCTTTTAATGAATCCCAGCATGCCTCTGGCTTTGTTAACCATACAAGAAATATGTTCAGAGAACGAAAGTTTAGGATCCAGGCGGACACCCAGATCATTAACAATAGAAGTTCTTTCCAAAGAGCAGTCGTTAAGCATATAGGTTGCAAGAAGGGGAGTAACACGTGAAAATGTCATCAGTTTGCATTTTGAGCTGTTGAGATGTAAATCGTTAGCTTGACACCATGCTTGGAAGTTATCAAGATCCGATTGTAGGTCTGATTGGCAAGAACTGTCCCTATACTGCAAGCAAAGTTTAACGTCATCAGCGTACATAAGTACTCTGGAATTGGTCAGAACCTGCGGCAAATCATTGATAAACAATGTGAATAGAAGTGGTCCAAGGTGACTACCCTGTGGGACGCCAGATGTGACCCTGAGGCTATTGGATTGAACGTTTCTGAACAGAACCTTTTGGGTCGTATCACTTAGATAACTCGAAATCCATTTAAAAAGATCACTAGGAAACCCCATTGAATCGAGTTTCCTAACCAGATGAGAATGATTAACCGAGTCGAAAGCTTTACTAAAGTCCGTGTAAATAACATCGGTTTGAAAGTTTTGTTGGAAGCCCCTAATAACGAAAGAGGTAAGTTCCAGAAGATTGGTCGTGGTTAATCTTCGCCTCATAAAACCATGCTGGCATAGAGAAATGACGGATCTGCATAGATGTTGCAAGTGAGGAGTGATTACATTCTCGAAAAGTTTGGGGATAGCCGATAACTTAGAGATACCCCTATAGTTACTGGCATCCGATTTGCTACCTTTTTTGTGGAGAGGAATAACAAATTATTCCCTCCAAATAAGGGGAATTCTGAGGATTCTAAAGATAAGGTAAACAATTTAAGAAGGGGGTTACACAGCGCCTCGGAGCAATACCTAAGCACAGAGCCAGGTATACCATCGGGACCTGGCGAATAAACTGGCTTAACACGTTGAAGATCAAGAATAGGTGAGCTTTCGTTTCAAATAGGACTGAAGATTACGAACGAACTGGGCATAGCTGTAGAAAATGTATGATCTGAAGATGTTGAGGGCGAATATGTCGTTTTAAAAAACTCAGCAAAGAGATTAGCAATTGCTTGATCAGAATTTACTGTAGTATTCTTAAAAGACAGCGAGGGAGGGTATAACGTGGGTTTACGTTAAGAGTTAACAAAGTTATAAAACTGTTTAGGGTCCTGCGTGAACTGGCCCTTACAACGAGTCAAATAATTTGTATAACACTGAGAGTTAAGCACGGTAAAGTTAGATCGAGCACTAAGATAAGATGAGAAAGCCGTTTTTGAACAAGTGAGTTTATATTTATTATAAAGCCTAGATTTTACGTTTTTTAGACGCATCAGCTCCTTGTTAAACCAAAGTGGTTTATTAGAGACCAACGGGTAGCTTATAGGAACACATAAAGAGAAAAATGAATTCATGGCATTGTAAAAAATGTCAACGGCGGATGCCATGTCAGAGCTCGTGTAAAGATTAGACCAATCAAATTCTGCTATTAAAGTGCTTAGCCTCTGATAGTCAGCCTTTCGGAAACAGCGGACTCTGTTGAAAGTTGAAGATAAGGTTGATAAGGATCTTCAGGTTGCGCCATTGGAGGAACTCTAATTAGGTTTTCACCTGCAGGATCAGAGACAAAGCATAGATCAAGTAAGCGGTTTAAAAAATTAAAAATATGGTTAACTTGCGATAAGGATAAATCAAGCAAGCCATTAAGGAGGTCATGCTGTGCCGCAGTGTGAAAAACATTAGACACCCCATCAGAAGACCAGTGAGCTCCGGGTATGTTGAAGTCACCCAAAGCCACTAATTGGTCCCTATCAGAAAGCCTATTGGAAACTGCCCGAATTGCCGAAAGGTGTTTCCAATAAATTGGCTCTTCCGAAGATGGAGGGATGTAAGAGCAGGTTACATAAATGCAACTACCTGTGAAAGATAGTTTAACGCAGATAAATTCGATGTCCAAAAAGTCATTAGATACCACCCGTTCCGAGATGAGGCAGGAGTCAACGGCAATTAAAACTCCGCCACCACGCTGGAGAAGACGGTCTAATCTGTAAATAGTGTACTTACATGGAAGAATTTCAGAGCAGAGGATCTCCGGCTTCAACCAGGTTTCTGTAAATACAATCACCTGGGATGCGAAAGAAAGGCTATCTGAATATAATCTAGAGAGCTTACTGCGTAAGCCCCTAGTATTCTGATAGGAAAGTAGTAGGGAAGAGGTTAGTTTTTTGGGACAGAAGGTGCTGGAGTGGACACTGAGGGTTGTGACGGCTTGGGCAGTTGAACTCCCGCAGGCCGATTTCTCTTCTTCCGTGCCTCGTACTCCTTGACTATAACGTACTCGGGCCAGAAGTCACCTGAGCAAATAGTGTCAAAGAGCTGGAATGAGACATTTATCTTAAATGACGAAATGTCTCTGGCATACGGAAATTTGAATTTTTCCACCTTGATATTGCCAGCTTGGGTTTTGCCTTGAATATAGGCTAGAACATCTTCCGATGCGAGATCAGGGGCAAGCCTCGAAACAAATATTGTTTTCTAAGGTGGCACTGCTGTTAGGGTCTTATGTAACGAATTGTTACCAACAACGGCCGGTATTTCGGGCAATGTTGGACCCTGGGTAGAATTTTCTGCGGTGATTTGCGGAGCCAAAGAATTTGGCTGCGCATCAGACACCACGGACGACGCGGAAATAGCTGACCACAACGACCGATTCGGTTACCGAATGTTTGATCGTTCCTGGAACGGGAACCAGGAGCAGTGGTGACGGAGAGTGGCAGGAAATCGGTTGCTGTGTCTCACAAAGTTGCAGCCGACTAGCAGCGGATTTTTTGCGTTTCGGCGACTCATTTAATAGCTTCATACTATTAAATTGAGCGTCCAGCGGGGAGAACAGGTCATTCGCCTTGCGAAAAGTGGCCATGATCTCAGAAAATCCACTCCTGGTCTGACGCATGAAGGATGGTATTTCCTTCTCAACCGGTCGGCAGGCCTCACAACAATAACGCAGGCCCTTTTTGCTGGACACTGCGTCAGCCATTCGACCCGTCATCTCGATGCACTTAGCGTGCACAATTGCCTCGCAAAGCCAGCAATGGAAACTGGGCTGGTCTGCCAAAACATTTTTTTGGCAATTCTTAATAACACAGACAATATTCTGGGACATGTTCACAAACCCTAGAACCACTGTGCACACTATCAATACTAAAAAAGTAAAGAGATGAAGAGTGAGATAAAAGAGCGCAAGAGTTAGAGCAGATGAAAATCACAAGAGCGGTGAGAGCTATGAACAGCTTGGATGCAGCTAATAGCAAACGACACTCGAGCGGGGGAGAGAAAAATAGAAACGGTAAAAGAGCAAAGAGGAAAAATAAAATAAGATAACCGTCTTAGCACTAAACTAACAAGTAATTATTTATGAAAATTAACTACACAGAAAAGTGCATGCACTCGCGGTAGCAAAACGGTATATCGTTATAAATATTAGGTTATAAGTTAAGATGAAACCCCAGTGGTTTAGAAAATGACACAAAAGTCGGAGCGCAAAACAAAAACACGACCGTCCGCTACGAAGAGAAAGATCGAGCTGATCAGGACAGTGTTTGACTGTCCCGTTTCTTCTGTGCAACTATCAACAAATCTAGATACAGCTTCGTTCATGGTATTTAAAGTACCAGATTGCATAATAAGTTTAACTCTGTTAATTGTGCAGTTTTTAGCCATTGCTTTGACTGCCTGCTTAGTGGAATAACTTCTGGCTAACTCTAGAGTTAATCCGTCCGTTATGTGAGCACCTTCCAATTCTTATGTCATCTGCTCAACCTCTTGTGTATACTGATTAGAAGTTTTTTGCGTTGCTGTAGGTTCATCAATTTTGCAGATAATACCTCTACAGTTTCGCCTCTGACGTTGCTTTTTAATTTCGAAATCACCTCAGAAATAGTTTTTTCACTTCCGATTAGATTCCTGGCGGCACCTTTTAGCTTTGTTTTTATGATTGAAATAGCTAATTCTTCATGCTCGCCTTTTATTGACTGTATTATTTCCAATGCATCAACAAAACTTGTCAAATTCTCAGCTTTACCATCGAAAGCTGGTACAAGCATCCAAGCTTTATTAATAAAATCAATATTCGATTGAGCCACTGCTGGAATAGTCAGATTATTTAGATCTTCTTCCTCCAGTTTAGGGTTTAAATCTTCAGATTTTTCTGACTCCTCACTAGTTTCAATTGCTACTGATGTATTTTGGGTATAGACAATTTTAAATCAAATTTTTGTTCGATCGATATTAAATTAGATCTTAGTCTGATCAAAAGCCTTGATACTTGTGACCAATGATCTTGATTTAGTATTTTTTTATGAGCATGTACCAGTATCCGTATCTCATTGAAACTTACTAGTATTTCAACATGTTTCTTACCGTATTTCTTTGAATAGACCTGTTCCGAGCAAGAGATTTATAAGATTTGTCGAATTCGGTTTTTATGTTATATATTTCTTTGAATAATTCGGCCCATTCCATTTTATTATTTAAACGATACCAACATATTTATCTTACGTATTTAGCGTAGCCATATATATATTATTTTGATTGCATTTTATTTATTTATCATTTCATTTTCTTAAGTTTAACAAATTCGATAAATATTTATTTTGTATATATCAAAATTTTGACTTTTTATAATAATGTTGTGTTTAAATTTTATCTAGGTCATTGGCGCGACTCATGTACTTCTTTTTTAAGCCTTTATTATATAATTTGTACATTTTGTAAAATAGATTTGCGCACATAATAACAACCATGATAATTAACAATGTGTGTATTAAGTCTAAGTTTGCATTTATAGGTTCTACTTTATTTTATTATTTAAATTAATTAATTAATTAGTTTTAACAGTTTTCGTATAGCTTTACGGGCTACACTGCTAATCGGGCAGAAAAGGTTCCACTCAATTTTGACAATTTGTAATAATTTTAATTATAGTGATTATATTATTTCTGCTTCTTTCGTTATTGTCGCCTGCGTCAGCTGGTCGTCGCCAGTTGGCTTTGCTGACGCTCCCTCAATGGCGTAAGAGGCGGCCTGCCCTTCACGCTTGTTGATGCTGCTGCTGCTGCTGCTTTCTGTTATCCTGTTGGTGATGCTGCTGCTGCTTTCTGTTGTTCTGTTGGTGATGCTGCTGCTGCTTTCTGTTGTCCTGGGCCTTTGGGAAGGTTAGCGTAAAGCTTTGCTCATCAGTTATCCGCATTGTCTTTTACGGCAATGTACGCAAGGCTTGGCTCCGCCACGAAAAACACGTACTCGATGATGGCTTTGCCGGCTGCATCTTCAGCCGATATTTTGTGGTCGTCTTCACCAGCTGCGAGGTCAAATCCAGGGTTCTTTCCGCATTGGTGTTTACGATCTCGGCATTGTCGTTGAAGAAGCCCAGCAAAGCGTCAGTTTTTCCTTTTCGTGTTCCAGCGTTCTTGCCCACCTCAGGGTTAGTTCATCCGGGCTCCAGTTATCCAGCGTTATCCAGTTAATTAATTTTTTTTTTTTCCACTCATACATCTTTTATATAGGCTCGACTTCTCGGCTCATCGTCACGGTCGCCATATAAGGTTAGGAATAATGAGAGTATGCTTTTGCGGTTTTACAATTAGTTACAGTACGCATTCTTTAAGTATTTATATTACAGTAGTTATTCAATGTGAGCATACTACAGTAAACAATTTTAGGAGGGGCGAGCACAGGGCATTGGCGCTATACCTAAGCACACAGCCCGGTATTCCGTCGGGCTCCTGGCAGATAAACTTGCTTTACACAATGAAGATCTAAAAGGAGAGAGCTTTAGTTTTAACATGTACTGAAAATTAAGTTCGATCTGGGCACGCTATAGGAATACGTCTGATTTAGGTCAGTGGAAGTGGAGTAAGTTGTTTGAAAAAATTGAGCAACAAGATCGGCATTTGCCTGATCGCCCTTCACAGTTGCGTTTGCAAAAGAAAGTGATGAAGGATGAGTTACCGCCTTTCGTTTAGTATTAACAAAATTATAAAACAGTTTAGGATCCTGAGAAAATTGGACCCTGCAACGAGTCAAATAGTTTTTGTAACAATGTGCGTTCAAAACGGTGAAGTTTGACGGAGTCGATATATAGTTAGAGAGGTCAGAACGAGAACCGGTTTTTTTAAATTTTGTGTACAGCCATGACTTTACATTTTTCAAGCGACTCAATTCTTTAGTAAAGCAAGGTGGTTTATTTGAAATAGAGGGATAGTACAACGGAACACATTCAGAGAAGAATGGATTCATCGCATTGTAAAAAATGTCCACGGCATCAGCCATTTAAGTGCACATGTATAAATCAAACCAGTTAAAGTCAGAAATAAAATTATTCAGCCAATCGAAATCAGACTTGCGAAAGCAGTGAACTCTTTTGGCAGGTCTTTCAGATTTTATCTGTATATCAACACCAATGTCGAGTGTCGCATCGAAAGTAGGGCGATAGGGATCTTCAGGTTGCGTCAGCGGCGCCACCCTCACTAAACTGACACTCGCCGTATCAGAGACAAAACAAAGATCACGCAACGCTCTAAGGAATTTCGTACGTGGTTGACTTGAGACAGCGAAATGTCGAACAAGCCAGCAATAAAATCATGTTGTGTTGAGGATTGACCAAATAGCCGCAGGGATATTAAAATCACCCAAGACTAATAAATGATCTCTATCAGAAAGCATATTGGAAACCATCCGAATGGCGGAAAGGTGGTTCCAAAAAATAGACAGTTCCGACAATGGAGGAACGTAGAAACATGTAATAAGAACAAGGCGACCATTAAATGATAGCTTCACACAAAGGAATTCAACTTCGTTGCTTTCCTCGAAAGTTACTAATTCTGACGTGAGAGTGGAGTTGACTACTATGAGGACCCCACCCCCGCGCCTGACAGGCCCATCTAGCCGATAAATCGTGAACGCAGCTGGAAAACTTCGGAGCTAAGAATCTCCGGACTTAACCAGGTTTCTGTGAGCACAATAACATGGGAGGAAATTGCAAAACTATCAGAATACAATTTGACAGCTTACTACGCAAGCCTCTTGCAGTCTGATAGGAGATTAACAAAGAAGTATTTAGTTTTTTTGGACAGAGGCAGGGGATGTAGAGGGCACAGTGGTCAGATCGGGCTTAGGAAGAGTTATCCCGACAGACCGTTTCTTTTTCTTAGCTTCATATTCTTTGACGACAACATACTCAGGCCAGAATTCGGTTGAGCATATCGTGTCAAAGAATTCATTTGGGACATTTATTTTGAAAGATGAAATATCCTTAGCTTAAGAAAATTTGAATTTTTCCACCTTTAATTTTAAATTTTTAGCTCTGACTTTGCCTCGTATAAAGGCAATTACATCTTCAGATGTTTGACCAGGAGAAAGCCGCGAAACAAATATCTGTTTCATAGGTGGGATAGCGATGAGGGCTTGAGGGGAGACAGACGGAGTGCCCATATTGGCGGTGGAACGTTTAGTCCCACAGCACCTTCAGATACCGCCTCTTTCCTATCACTTGACCTCAGAATTCCGGAATTTGATTCTGAGGTCAAAGGCAGTGTCAAAGGCGACTGCTTTTGAGAGCCCGCCGCAGGTTGTTGGGATCCGTCGCCCTGCTGCACTCCAGTTGCAGTTTTTTTGCGCCTTGGAGACTCATTTAATAGTGGCGAGGCTCCATACTGGAACCTCCAATTTGAGCTACGCTCCTTTTTGATATACTCCCTCAGTTTTCTATTTGTTGTCTTTCTAATACCATCCCGATTCAGTGAGGAAGCTTAGGATTGCTGATATCTTCAGCTCGCCTACGCTGTCCAGTGACTCCAGCTATCGGGCTCCAAAGTGGCGTAGTCTTTTGTTGTTTAGTGCCGGGCAGAAGCAGAGCAAATGTTCTGGAGTCTCTTGCTCCGTTGTTTGCTTGCAGCTTCTGCAGTTCACATTATGTGGCAGTCCCATTTTCATTGCGTGCGATCCAAACGCCCAATGACCTGTGGCTACTGCCGTGACCCTGCTGATATCCATTTTGCTATTGGATAACAGTTCTTTCGTTCAATTTTTGTCAAAAATTGGCCAACATTTTCTTGACCTCCTGCACTCGTTTTTCCTCGACCATTCCTTGTTGGCTGTTTGTTTGAAATGGTTGTGTATCCTTGTCTGGACTGAATTTGGGGCGATCAGTATTTCTGCGTCACTGCTAGGCGCTGCGGAGCCTGCTCTTGCTAGCTCGTCTGCTTTTGCGTTCCCTAGGATATCGTTGTGTCCCGGTACCCAGGTTACTTGTACCTTGTTGTCCTCTGCAAGTTTATTAAGGGCCTCCTTGCATTCAGCCACCAGTCGTGACGTGGTTCTCACGGAAGCTAGGGATTTGACAGCCGCTTGGCTGTCCGAGTAGATCCGTATGTTGATATCGATGAGTCCTCGTCGTATTGAAAGTCTAGCTGCTTCCTTTATGGCGAGCAGCTCAGCCTGGAAGCCCGTCGCCGAGTCTGAGAGAATGAAAGTCTCTTCAATCCCCCAGTACTCGGCATAGATCCCAGCCCCTACGCCACAGCCCATCTTGGAGCCGTCGGTGTAGAGGGATACCTCGTCCTCTACGGTTACTCCTCCCATGTTCCAGTCTTCCCTCGTTGGATACGAGGTTGTGAAACCGTTTCCGAAGCGCAGCTCCGTGGTCATGTCGTCCATTCGCTTGTTTGTGTTTATTCTGATGCTCTCAAGTATCTCGCCGTGCCCTGTGCCGTTTTCCTTCCAGCAATTGCTTGCTTTCAGTCTTACTGCACTCTGCGAGTCAATATCTTTAGCGAACAGTTCTATCGGCATTATGTTGAGGATAGCATTTAGAGCAGCCGCGGGGCATGAGCGCATCACTTCTGCGGCTTCTGCACACGCTGCTCGTTATATCCTTGTAAGCTTAGATATGTTGTAGGCTCTGGTTAGTGCTGGCCACCATACCAGGGCCCCGTATGTCAGAATAGGTCGTACCACCGCTGTGTAGAGCCATAAGATAATTTTTGGGTGTAGCCCCCAGTTGTTTTCAAACATTTTCCTGCAGGCGTAGAAAGCAATGCTTGCTTTCCTGACTCTTTGTGCAACGTTTTCCTTCCATGTGAGTTTTGGGTCTAGTATCACTCCTAGATACTTTGCTTGCCGCGATAGTGTTAGCTTCGTGCCGCCTATATTGGGCATGTTGAAAGCTGGAACTTTTTTTCTTCTGGTGAAGAGTATAAGTTCTGTTTTCGCTGGGCTGATGCCTAGTCCGCAGGTATTTGCTCATCTGTTTAGCTGCCCTAGCGCACCTGTCATTATGCTACTGATAACATCAGGAAAGGGTCCCTATGCTAGCAGTACCACATCGTCTGCGTAGGCATCTGCTTTGATACCTCCCACATTGCAATATGCTGTTCATGTTGATCAGCCAAAGTAGAGGTGACAGTACTCCGCCCTAAGGTGTGCCTCTCTTCACTGCTTGCGTGAGGTGAGTGCCACTCAGTTCAGCGGTGATCATCCTACTCGTCAGCATAACTCCAATCCATTCCCTGTACCTTCCTCAATGCCTAACGAGTTGAGGGAGGTTGAACGCACCTTCTATATCCAGGAAGGCGGCCATTGTGTACTGCTTATATCGAAGTGTCTTTTCGATATAACCCACTACCTCGTGTAATGCTGTTTCTATTGATCTGCCCTTCCGGTATGCATGTTGTGCATCCGAAAAGCTATGTTTCTCTAGCTTCTTCCGAAAGTAAACATCCATGAGCCTCTCTATTGTCTTAAGGACGAAAGAGGTAAGGCTAATCGGCCTGTAATCCTTTGCTAGGATATGCCCCCGTCGGCCTGGTTTCGGTATGAATACGACTTTCGCTTCCATCCACTGCAGTGGAATATGCGTCAGTCTAATGCAAGCCTTGTATATGGCCTTTAGCCATCTACAGATGCTCTCTTTTGCTGTTTGTAGCATTGTCGGTATTATGCCGTCTGGGCCCGGACTTTTGTATCTGTCAACGGAATCAATTGCCCACCGGATTCTCTCAGTGGTTATTATGTCTTCCGTTGATGTTTCTACTTGTGAGGTTCTTCTCGTTTCAGGTTCCGTGCTCTCTCGTAGGTTTCCTGGAAAGTGAGTGTCGACTAGTAGCTCCAGTGACTCCACTACCGTCGTTGTGGCAGTGCCGTCCGCCCTGTTAATTAGGGTAGGACTTGTGTGTCCTTTGGCGAGAATCTTGCTTAGTCTCGCCGTCTCTTTTACGCCTTCCAGCGACTCGCAGTAGCTCTGCCATGAGTCCTTTTCGGCTTCATAAATCGCTTATTTGTACGTTCTCTGCGCCTCCTTGTATGGTTCCCATTCCTTGGTACCATAGCTAGTGTTGGAGGACTTCCGTGCCCTCATCCTGAGGTCGCTGAGTTCTTTCGTCCTCCATGATGGATATTTCTTCCTTGAGAATGAAACATTACATGTCTCTTGGAAGGCATTGTGTAGTATGTTGGTAAGGTCCTCTACTTCCTTGTTGAGGGCCTTAGGGGAGGATTGTACTTTGATCCTCCTACTGCCAACTTTTGATTGGACAATTTCCCCGAATTTGCCCCAATCTGTTTTGCGTGGGTTTCTCTTCAGTACCTGCTTGCTCCCTTGTACCGCTAGATCAAAGAAAATGTATCTATGGTCAGAAAAGGAGTGTCAATACTCTCCAGTTCTCTACCTTGTAATTGCCTTGTTCGATTTGTAAGGTGATATCTAGCACCTCTTCCCAACCTTGGAAACTACCTCTGCTAGGAAAAATAAATGTTGGCGTCCTACCTCTGTTACATATTGTAACGTTGCGACATATAATGTTATCAAAAAGTGACTCACCTCTTTCATTTGTTTCCGAGCTTCCCCAGAGCGTGTGCCTTGCATTAGCGTCGCACTCAAGCACCAGGGTCGTCTTCGTATCTTCAGCCCTTTGCAGCAGCTTGACTACCGGCTCAGGAGGGGCCGGTTCGTCATGGGCCATGTATGCCGAAGCGATCAGCACTCCCCTTCCATCCGCTGACACGAATCTGGCCACTGCTAGGTCAGGTGTGTTAAGATTGGAACAGAGAAAAGCATTAAAGTTGTTTTTTATAACTATGCATGCTCTCGGCCTACCATTCGAGTTAGTGCACAGCAGTGTATATCAGGGGATCCTTAGCCCAGCGACTTGCTCGTCCAAGGCTCCTGTATCAGGCCGATGTCGTTATCCCTCTCCCTCAGAAGGATCGTGAGATTATCTGAAGTGTGCGAGCTGCGCTTCAGATTAATCTGCACTGTGTTCGACATAGATAGTTTTGGGTGCTGTGTCGGGCGTCTTGTCGTCATGTTATCCAACAACTTGTTGATGTCATCGACCTCCTCCTATAGCGCGTGAGTTATGTACAGATCCACTTCATTCTTAGTACATAATACCCAAATAAAACCAATTAGCCAGATAGTTCAAAAGTTATTGGACTCTATAAATGTAAAATAAGCAATTTCGCGATTTCTTATAAGCATCCGGTTTCGCAACCGAAACCTAAATTCATTGCCCTACAGTAAACAATTTCGCGACACGAGTTAATAAACTCTTGTATGCATCCGGTTTCGCAACGAAACCAATTGCAGATAGAATAAGTCTAATCAGCATAAGTTTCGCAATAACTACATAAGCATATAAAATAAACTAAATCAGAATTCTATTTAAGTACACCAACACAAACCAATTGTAACCCAAATGTAAAACCTTTAAATATGACTTTTTCAATAAAGAGAGTTCAGTTATGATTCGCCACTAAGAAACAAACATCGTGTCCGTGTTTATTTTTTATTCAAATCCGACCCGCAGTACAAAATTGGCGCAGCCGGTAGGATTCTTTTTTATTAAAAAGGATCCAGTGATCGAACCGAACAAATAAATAAATTTAACTAAACGGAGAATCGGAAAATAAAATTTTAAATTTAAAATCGCCCGACAAAAATAGTGCGGTGAAATAACTCACAAAGTGCAACTAAAAATAAATTGCCAAGGAATCCCAGGGAGGTCAACTAAAAATCACTTGACAAAGACTTAGAAGGGGTTCAACTAAAAATAAGTGGACTTCTAAAGCCAAGGAATCCCAGAAAGCTCAACTAAAAATCAGTTGACAAAGACTTAGAAGGAGTTCAGCTAAAAATAAGTGGACTTCTAAAGCCAAGGAATCCCAGGAAGCTCAACTAAAAATCAGTTGACAAGGACGTCGAGGGAGTTCAACTAAAAATAAATGGACTTCTAAGTCAAGCTTAAATTGATCCATCATTCAAAACGGCATCGAAAAGACGAAACCGTGCGAATAAATACGACGAGGCAAGAATGGCACAAGAAAACCCCCAGATGCCACAGGCAGACCTACTGGAGCAACTGGTAATCAGCGAAAAGCAGTTGGAGCAACTCCAACAAGCGTATGTACAACTACAAAACAACCCCCCGGCCAACCCTGCACAGCAAGAACGGCTGTTCAAAACTATAAACCATCTGGCGACGTTCACAGGAACAGGGGAAATCTCGATCAACTCATTCTTCAGCAGCGTCGAATATCTGCTCCAATCAATTCAAGATCCGGAACTTAAACGGGAAGCCACCAGGACCATATTCTATAGGACGATTCAAGGACAAGCGAAGGATGTTGTGATAAACGTACCGGAACCAGACAACTGGGAACAGATCAAGGCGACGCTGAAGCTACGATACAGACCGGATACAGAACCCCACCAAATTAACAGAAGAATCTGCGACCTGAGAGTGAACACGGTGAGCGAACTAGCAGTGGAGCTGCAGAATATTTAATATAAAACTGATGAATTAATAGTCTACCATAAGCAAGACAACTTCATAGATTTAAGTAATGTAGAAAGCTTGCTAGTGAATGCAGCTAAAGAAATAACACAGCGTACATTACTAGATAAAACATATAAAGAAAGAGGATTAGGAGAAATTTTTAAAATAATGATGCTACGCAGATACGAAAATAGTTGTATCAGATTCCAATATAGAAAAGGCAGGACAAGCCGAAACAATCCAGAGACTGGGACTTTCAACAAAAATCAGGGAAACCTTGTTGTGAACACTATACAAATTTTAATACGCAACAAAATAATCAGATTAATCAACACCAAAATTATAGGAATTTTAATCAACACAATTGTCAGATAACAAACAATCACCAAAATCTAAGAAATCAAGATGGGAATCAAAATAATAGGAACTTACAACAGAATTACAGATATAATAATTCAGGCCCACTTAGGCAAAACAATGCCCAACAAAATATAAGAAGTAATAACTCAGGACAGAGCAGGCAACAACAAATCTATCAACAATCAGGTTCACATCAAACAAGGCAGTACAGACCAGGAAATGTAGAGCCAATGGAAATTGACAATTTAGAGACCGACCAAAATAGAACTATTACGAAAACAACGCATGGGCCGGCCTAAAGATTAGGCTAGTCCACGCCAGGGGGATTCCCAGGAGACGCAGAGCTCGCATCTGGTTACCCAAGGGGCAGACTGACCATGCAAGGGTGATCGCGGCTCTGAAGGCTCAGAGCCCGGATGTCCATATGTCGGACTGGACCATCCTCAAAGCAGAGAAGGAAATGAAGACGAGCCAGCCATTCCTCCTGTTGATAAATCAACGCTGCCTGCCGCAGCTCGAGGCAAATGACCACAAGGTCCGGTATAGCATCAGGAAGGCCAGACTCAGCCTCAGCGTCTCCTCCCCGTCCATCACTGACGTTTTTTGGGGTTTATCCTCTCCCGGAAGTTCCGAAGCTCGGCGTATTTTTTCCATTATATATCATAAACGCCCGCTTTGGTCGGCAAGGCAAGCGCAGCGGGCCAGAGGGGGGTTGGGCCATGAAGGAAGGTCGACCGCAACTTCGCCCCAAAGCTGCGGTAAAGCATTTTACGACCTATGGTTGCCCGGCCCTAGGAAGGCTCCGTATAAACATTTCGCCCGTCTTTGTTGGATGGTCATTTGGTTAATTCCTTTAGTGGTGGCCGTCTGGGCCCTACTATTGTGCTCGGATTGGGGAGTTCTGCTCGCTCTCCCCTCGGGTCTCGACAGGATCGTGGTGTCTAAACCTGACACCGGCGACCCCTCTTCGTCGGTTCCGATTTCTGTTGAGACTCTGAGGCCAGACTCAGCCTCAGCGTCCCCTCCCCGTCCATCACTGACGTTTTTTGGGGTTTATCCTCTCCCGGGAGTTCCGAAGCTCTGCGTATTTTTTTCATTATATATCATAAACGCCCGCTTTGGTCGGCAAGGCAAGCGCAGCGGGCCAGAGGGGGGTTGGGCCATGAAGGAAGGTCGACCGCAACTTCGCCCCAAAGCTGCGGTAAAGCATATTACGACCTATGGTTGCCCGGCCCTAGGAAGGCTCTAGGAAGTCTTCGTTACTCGACTCATCAATCATTCGGCATATTGCCTTATCGTGTTGTTTTCGGTCATCGTATCATTACTCATGGCCAGGACTAAAAACTGCTGCGCAAGCTTGGATTACTCGCCGAAGGTGACATATAGTAAGTATATTAATAACAGACGAATGAGTAAGCAACCCACAAATATTATAATTTCAGAGGGAGACCACGATTTTTAAAGTTGGCCAAGAAT
The DNA here is from genome assembly GCA_035046345.1 of Drosophila birchii. NCBI lineage: Eukaryota > Metazoa > Arthropoda > Insecta > Diptera > Drosophilidae > Drosophila > Drosophila birchii. The sequence continues at coordinate 1,659,937 of JAWNOA010000141.1, read as the reverse complement.
TTATAAGCAATTTTTCCCTCAGTAGCGCAGCAAAGGATTATAACGCGAAACTAGCACCTGTAGGTATCAAGGCTCGAGTCAAGGAAAGGATTGGCCAGTTAATCTATCTCTTGGAGGACATGAACGGCAAGGAGCTTGAAAATTTTCATATTAAGGATATTTGGTAGTTGCTTTGACTCTTGTTTCAGTTTTTATTGTTAATCCCAAGGACTAAAAATAAAATCTGTTAGTCAGGCCTGTAACGGTGCCTGTAGCGACTGACGAACCAAAATTCAGCCAGAAGCCTTCTAAATAAAATTCGCTTAAACCAAAGCTTGATCGAATGATCCTTGATCCGATTAGTCGATATTTTAATAGCTGAGCCAGGGTGGTGTTGGAACGTTCTATTTTTATTTGACATCTGTCAATTGTCATATGATAGATTTTCTCCAAAAGACTCGCTGGTCCCTCTAATCCCTTTTACTTCCTTCTTATTGTCAACTGCAAGAGAAACTAAAGTGCCAGCGATCAAAATTCATAAATTTAAAAAAATAAGGGCTAAAAACGCAGAAATATTAAATTGTGAGTGGCATCCACTATTCTGTGAGTAGTCCGGCAGCCATTTTGGCAACCAGCCATAAGTATCTGCCGGGGAGAAATCCGAAGTAGGTACCATTGCATTTGGCTAAAATTTTGCGGGTGTTTAACCTAAACAAAAAAACTCTCTGCAGGTGTTTGTTCTTTTTGTTTCTTGTGGAAACAACAGGCTGTGTTGCTGCAAGTTGCTGCCGAAGGCGCAACATATTGATTCGGCCAATTCTCTGGAGGATTTACCGCCACAAGAAAGCCCAATCAAGTTACGTGGCACAATCGCTAGGTTGTGTGTTTTGGAGTGATCGGCAACCAATACAGCCCAAATATAGGGTATTCGCGGTGCAGACCTCGTAGGGTGACCTAAAGGCCCCACGAAGGCTTGATTCCCCAACATAACCTGTCTCGGTGCCCAACGCGCCGCGCATCCGCACACTTGCTTAGATTAAGGGATGCACGCAGCAATCTAGGAGACTACCGAGGAGGAGTTAATAGCAGCCAATTCCGGGAGTGTAAACCTAGTTCTCCGCCAGCGCCGTGTGTGTAAACGGCCTTAACCTAACTTGGCATGTTTCCCAGTTGGGTTTAACCTCAATGCCAGTAAAACTTTGCCCCGGGCTCGGTCAATTCAACTGGCCCAGTGCATATATCGAGCCGATTCAATTGTCATCAAGCGAGACGCAAAACAAGCATAAATTCCGTATAGTTTTTTTTGTTTGTAGAAAATCAACGCGTTTTATAAAAACAAATTTACGGAACAATATGTAAAGAAAAGTAATGAAATCAAAGATATGTAAATCTAAAGAGATAATAAGTTCAAGTAAGACCCTAAGTGGCAACTTAAGCGATAATTATATTAGTAAATTAAAATTATAATTTAATCAAGTTAAACAAAACAAGAAAAGCCAAGAAGCGGCATTAATTTAAAAGAGATTGTCTGTCTAATTGGAAAGATTTATTAGCTTTTGGAATCGAGCCAGAAAGTGCTATGAATTCGGTACTGGTTAAACGTTTATTCAAACTATTCGTGAATCTAAGAGAAATGAGTGTAAAACATAATGCTATTTTTAAAATCCCCCATAGCGAAGTATATCGCCAACATTTAGATCACAGCCAAAGCATCCCGCCCCGAGATCGATCTTCAACGTCGGAGTAAATGCGTGAGTTACAACAACTAATCCTATCTTTATATTATATTATAGTATTATACTCTTTTCTCGCCGATCCGTGAAGTGAACGGCAATTTGTACAATCATAATCATTCCGACCTTTAAAACTATAAATATCCTTAATTATGTAAAATCTTTATAAAGTAATTTGCATCAAAATTTTAAATTAAAACGGAATAGAAGCAATTGTGAAGGAAGCTAATTTAAATTGCAGTCGGCGATAGTTGACTCTTAAAGTCCGTAGTGCCTAAAACTTGAACTGAAACAAATGAAATGAACAAATAACAAACTATTTCTTTAAGTTCAATTTATATCAATTAAAAATCACTTTATTATATTATGAATATTACTCCTATATATATATATTCATTTTTTAAACTTTAATTATGATTTATATCTTTATCAAAACCCGGTAAAACAACTTAGTGAACGCAAATAAAACCATGAATAACTAAACTGAACTGAAATGAACTAAGCTGATGATTTCTCGATCGTAGGGTATAAAGGGGTCGCCGAAGCCATGCTTTGAGGAGGTGATTATAGGTTGGGAGGGCCACAGGCGACAACAATAACATCAGTGAATTCGCTCAGCTAACTTTTTCTGAATCTTTTCTGTCCCTGTAATACCTATTGCAGAATTTTATTATCCTTCTCTTTCGGTTTTAGTTTAGTCTATCCTCTCTTGTCGCTAGCATGCTCAATTCTAATCTTAGCAATAATTACATAATTATTCGCAGTGAATACGGCAAATTGCTAAAAAATTTGTTTGTTTAATTCTGCTGGTATGCATTTCAGAACGCGATCAATCGCAAGTGTATGACAGAGCATTTCCAAAAAAAGCTTTCAGCTCTCGCCACGTGCGGCGGAAAGACCCACCATTCTTTTAAGTCATCAGGCCAGCTGACATCCGGGGATTTTACGTAAATACGGCATAGCCGTCAAAAACAACACATAAGCCCATATGTAAACATTACATCCAGAAATACTACAAAGTTCAGTATTATATGGAGTTAAACATGAAGTCAGATGACTTTATGATGGGCACCTAAGGAAATGTGGAGCAATAGTTGTGTTTGGGTGGAAGGTGATGGGATCCCACAGGTAGAGTGGGTATTGATAGAGGCCAAACACATCTGGTCCTCATCTCAGTAGGTACTTTGTGCCGTCTGCTTCCTTAACCGATGGTCTCTCCTATGTGCCGCTGTCGTCTCTGTCTACAATTATTAGTTTCGTAACAGATTTGTTTACTTTAACACCAAACCCATTTTCCCTGAGCAAGCCGGTCAAGAGTAGAAAGAGGGTGTTGAGGTGGACAACGCTCGATGAGTGTATTCGTTTCAAAATTAAATGGCGCCCAATGTAAAGGCCAGCCCGATGCCTGATTAGGCATCTGTCGTTTGACAGCCGAGCCTCCCGATAATATGCAATCCATCCAATTAAAGTTTCAGTTAGGTATTTCATTTTACGTCCGATAGATTCGGAGCCATACCGGAGGAAATGTCATGCTTTTATATGTTGTTTTCTATCAACTCTGTAATAATCGATAGTTAAAAATAGTTAAATCACATTCCAGTTTAAGTAATTGATTCTTGAAAATTATATTTCTGAGCCAAAATCGGTTTTATACAAGGATTTCACTATTCAAACATGAACCGGATGTATATCTTGATATTGACAAGACACAAAGCTTTCCCACCGGCCAAAGGCGAGAGGGCAATTCCCGAACGTCCCTGTGCTTGCTTGAACACAAGAAGAAGCCAGATGTGTTTGCTGGAGCTGAAGAGTACAACAGAAGGAGGACATGCACGTGTCCGGGACCTAGCGGCGCCAACCGTGGTCAGGCAGGAGTTACGGTGTCTTATTGCTTTAGGTGAAACTGTGCTAATTGCCCCACTCTACTTCCTCATATCAGCAGAAAATGCGCATGATCTGGTAATTAATACTTTATTTTATGACATATGCATGTTGCTGCTATAGAACAATTATTACATTATATTGGTTGTGTCTGAATATTGTTGTTTATAACTGTTGCCGCGACTGAACAGGTTACTTTATTTAATGGGTTCCGTTGTGATTTTTTTAAGTGGATTTTTAATTATCTAAGTGAAAGGACTCAAAAGTTTTGTTTAAAAAGGTTCTATCCAACAGCATCCCACAAGGTAGCCGCCTTGGCAATGACTTGCCGCAGGTTCTAACCAAATCCAGAGTACTCATGTACGCTGATGACGTCGAACTTTGCTTGCAGTATGGGGACATTTCATGCCAATCAGATTTACAATCGGATCTTAACAACTTTTAAATATGGTATCATGCTAACTCTTTACAACTCAACAGCTCTTAATGCAAACTGATGACATTTTCACGCGTCACTCCCCAGTTTATCATTTATATACTTAATGACGGTTTTTGGAAAGAATTCCTCTTGTAGACGATCTGGGAGTCCGTCTGAATCCGAAGCTTTCGTTCTCCAAACATATTTTTGCTATGGCAAACAAAGCTAGACGCATGCTTGAATTCATTAAAAGGTTATCTAAGGAATTCGATTCTCCTTATGAATCAAGTACGGTTCATACGCAAAATTATCACGATAGTCTCTCCAGCAACCCTCAACTTGGTTATGGAATCAACTATTAGGGAGATATGTGAGGCAAGACAAGGACTCAGTATGAAAACGAACAAGACTGACCTCATTCTACTTACAAGAAATACGAGGTGCCGCTGGATGCCCCCAAAAATCAACACAACCAGGCTGACCCCGAAAACTCAAGTCAAATCCCTTGGCGTTGTACTAAACAGCAGAGCTGGCATTGAAACACAATGTGGTAGAGAGGCTGAAAAAGGCCACCACAGCGCTATTAGCATCCAAGAATATGCTAAGCAGCACATGAGACCTCTCGCCATCTTTAATGCGCTGGGTTTACAAATCGGTGGTGCTTTTGACTTCCGAAAAATACTCGAATTCATAACCTGTCGAAACCCCCTAGATATCCATGAGCAACTGACTGCGAGCTAGGTAGCACACTTCCTGGTTACATTAGTTAATATGTCGCTACAAGGATTCGGACACGGTTCAATTGGTCGAGACATAAGCAGCATATCTGGCTGCATGATACCCGAAACCTACCCGAATGACAAAACAACAACATTAATAGAGCCCAAAGATTAAAAAGCAGGTAAAGACCATGATCAACTCCTCGTATAAACTACTAAGCCAGTGCAGTATTTTCCAGGCGGAAGCCTTCGCCATCAGAGTGTGCCCACATGAGGCGGACAATTTGTTTGTAGACAACGGCGATAAAATCCATGCAATCATCAGTAGTCAGTTTCAAAAATATACTGGTTTACTATAAAGACATATCGAATGCACACTATACTCAGTGTTATGAATTAACCAATTTTAGCTCTTTGCTACATATCTAAGTGTAAAGTCAGTTGACCACACAAACTAAGGGCACCCCAAAGAGCAGGGTCAGCATGTCTGCATGTACCATCTTTATGTCAAAAAGAAAGAAAAGAATTTCTTGACACCGCAAAGCCCTTTTTCAAATAGTGGGTTACAAAATCAGCTGCCATGGGCATACTTTCTAGTATTTTGTTTTATACTTTTAGCCAAAAATACTAGAAACTATAACTATTCAGGTAATCTTTACTGCGATAATGTGTCTTATCGCAGAGCTGAGAAATAAAATTACCAAGGTGACCTATTTTTTTGACCAGAAAACCCGAAAAAGACCTTAAGAAAAAGACCCAAGAAAAGACTGAAGACTATTAGTGGGAATTCTCACAGGACACTTCATGGCTGCGAGACATGTAGTGAATCCGATGAATCCGAGGCAACCGAAGCCTTGTAGCATCTTCTCTGCAAGTACTCAGCCCTAGTATGGACAAGAATAAGGTATTGGCATTGCTAGAAGAGGCCTCCAAGAGGACGACAGGGGAACTACTTGTTTTCGCGAAATGCATCCCGACCCTTAAGCTCTGCGAAACCTCGAAAAACTCTTTAGGTTCATTCAGCGAAGGTAGGAGCATAATAAAGCTTTTCCTCAGTTTTTCCGAATTCGCCGCTTTCGCAAACCGTCGCACGGGGTCGTCATCCAAACAACCACCGTACAGTGGCGCCAGTAGATGATATGAGCTCTCAAAATTAAGCTTTTTTCGTTTTCTGAAACATAAAAAAAAATTAATTGATTAAGTTTCACGTAATATTACACAAAAACTAGAAAACCAATCGACACGATTCTTACTTTAAATCAGTGGTCGGCACTACCACACTCGCAAGAAAAAAATTTCATATGTGTGAGTGAGTAAGGGAACGAAAACGACTTCGTGAGTTCCGTTATCTGCTATACACTTTACAAATATATATATATATATAATATTGGATTTGAAATTAAAAACAAAATGTTAAAATTTAAATTTCGTAGTTCTGCTTTACAGTTAAAAAAAAAATTAAATAACTAAATAGCTATAACAGTTGTAAGAAGTTCCAAACATTGAATAAATTTTATATAATGCGTTCTTTAGGTTCGGATATTTATTTTCATCAACCTTAAACAACAATTTTGTTCCCATTTCAAATGGTATCAATAAGTCACTTCAAAGAGTAGTTAGCTCTTCGCATATAAGGTCTTCTAAATTAGGCATCTCACACGTAAGGGGAAAATTATGTACATTACAAATATATCTTAGCGAACTTAAGTCCTGAAACCTATTATTCATATTATCATTTAGGGTCCTTATTATGCCTAAAAATTGTTGTAAGTTATTAAACCTATCCTTATTTAATTATAAAAATATTTCTTGTGTTTTTCTAAATTAATTAAATTATTATTTTCTAACTGATTAATTAATGCAAAATTAATCAGAAAATCTTTCTAAGGCACAATAAATCTCTTCAACATCCTTTCCGTTAGTTTAAAAAAAAATTAACTACATCCTTTCTTAAACTAAAAAGGAGTTCTAAGCATTTTCCTCGATCTAACCTGGGTGTACATAAGTAAATCCCCATATTCTGCGTTTTTAGGAACTTTTTAAATTTTCTATGCGTCAAAGAATTATACCCTCCTCTTTTTGTATTTATTATTTTCACAGACATTCATAACCTCAACCACCACCTTCATCAGTACAAAGAAAACTTTTTTTGATTTACGCCACCCTTAGGTATTACTTTAGAAAAAAGAGTATCGCTTGCCTCGTAACGTGCCAATGAAGAGATATTACATCTAAAATGTCCTCGGAAGTCGATAAATTTTCATCGACAGTTGTAAGGAATGCTATAAGCTTGCAAATATTATTTATATCCGTAATTTCATCAAGGCAAATTAAATAATATTTACAGCTCATAATTCTGCCCTTTACTATTGAAGAAATAAATTGGCTTATGTCTTCAGTGCGACGAGTTATGGTTCTTGCCGATAAGAGAATGTTCTAAAAATTCTTTGCCAATATCTCCAAAACATTTGACCACATTTGTCGTTAAGTTTAAAAAAAAACCCCCATCTGTAAATACATGGCATTGCTCTGCCAAACTTAAAGCTACGACATAAGAGGGTTTTTTGAAGACCAATTTTTAATATTTTCAGCTGCTGAAATGATTTCAGCAATGTAAACCAAAAAATATTTTGCTTTGAGATATAGAAATTTTTCCATACGACCCTCTATAAAGGTACAAAAATTATAATCTTGCATAAAATAATGGCATTTTATTTTATAATAAATACATGGATGAATAGAATTAAAAATTAAGCATTGGATGTCCCCATCTATATTCACTATAATAAAAATTTAATTTCCCACTCTTCATCAAAGATTTTTTTCAGTGTTTTTATCATCAGTTTTTCAAAGTTCCGCAGCGCAGTCTTGCTTCGTTGACTTCTCCTCAGCAACTGATTTCATGTTCTGAGACAATGCGCTGCCGGCAGAGGCTCTTCCAACCCCATGGGATAGGCCCGTGCCGACCAATGCTTTAAATTATAGATACATTCATTAAATAAAAAATCGCTACCTGACAGGTGTCCTATTTTTCACCTACGTAGGGTCTGAGTGCACGAGTTTGAGTGCAAGTGTTCGCTTGTAGTAAAATTAAGATAACATTGAGTATAAGCATAATTTCGAGTCTCGTTAACTCTTGCCATGCTCTCGGTTATATTATTTTTTAAATAAACTACTTACGTCGTATGACTGTGGACTAGAGGCGAGGGTTTAAGTGCAGAAGCTCGAGTGAAAGTGTTCGAGTGAAACTTATAATTAACTATTAATTAATTGATAAACCAAAAAAGCTATTTATTGCCTAATCCATCAGAAAAGTTTAACTTATTTAAAATATTTGGTTACAATGATTTGCCGATATTCGATGTTGTTACGAAGTCAGTTAGCACATAAGTGAGCACATATATACTTAAAATAATTATTAGAAAGGGTCCGGTCCCATTTTTTATGTACACAAAGTAGAAATTTAATAAATATAAAATAAAAGTCGACTAACAAATTTATTGACCAATAATTCAAAATCTACCGATTAAAATGCTGTTTGACTTTTGGATTTTAGAATACACAGTTTGCCGTAATTTGCATAGGGCAATAACTTCATAAATTTGTTAATATTAATATTAGTTATTTTTCATTTAAAAATTTTTTAAATGTATAAAAACAAACACTTAATACATATAAAAAATATATATATATATTAAAGATATATTATTAATCGACAAGTCATAAAAAAGTGTACCAGGAAGATAACAAATTAAATTAAAGTTGATATAAGTATTTTAAAGAACTCATAGTATATTCTCATGTTGGCTACATTTATTACTTTTAATAATTGTTTAATTTTCACATTTAAAACTTATAAGTCCAAATACATAATATTTGTTGCAGATAAGGCACCACAAAAGCTTAAAAAACTTGCGGTGCTTATAACAGCTGTCGTAGTTCCTGCTATTTTTATAATTGTACCCATACATAGAGACAGAACAAATTGGGCTAAGAAAACCATGCTACTTATAATAGCTACATCAGTTCCCAATCCTCTTAGTCCAGATCCAAGTTTTGCAAGTCCGTTCTCATCTAGTTCAAACTGAAAACAAATAAAAATTTAAATTTATAGTACATAACTTTAACATATCCACAGTCCCACAGACTTAACACAAGCCCACTTATAATTACACACTATAGGTAAATCATCATACCCTACAATTGTAAAGACATATAAACACATACGCCCAGTGCTATCCTACAATTATCCAGTCATTACCAGAGAACAACAGCACAGTCATCGGAACCCAAACCCAAACTCCACATTCGTCCCCAATAGTTAAAAACTATTCATTTTGGCAGAAGACTAAACATCCTCAATTTAATTGCCTAAATATCCTCCCCTAAGTTGTCACGATATCACGTTCAAAGTTCGTATTCGCCAACTCGAAATCAAGAATATCAAATTACAAAAAAAAATTGTATCCACGAACAAGTGTACTTGAATCTAAGAGAATCTAAAGTGACAATAGATGTCACCACAATCCATAAATTAAGCTCTATATAAATTCTCCCAAAATCTTAGAAATTCATCAATATCCAAAAAGCTAGAGACCATGGTTTAAACGTCAATCAATATCAATATCAATAGGTTAAGTTCATTTTTGAGCCACGAAATTAATCGGCCCGTGTTCTTCACTAATATAAAAACCTCTTGTTACAATTCAGTTAGAAAACAACATTTGTTTATCTTTTTATCTTTTTAATTATTCAAGTATTTCATTATATATATAATATATATATATTTATATATATTTATATATTGTGACACCCAGGGCACAAAACAAGCCAGCAACATAAAGAAATATGAACGCATGTAAAGAAATGTAAATAAATGAAGAAATATAAACACATGTAAAGAATTGTGAATAAATGAAGAAAGAAAAGAAGAAATCAATGGGAGTTTAAATTTACAACATTAACGCGCGCGCCCCTTAAGTTGGGCCGAAAGGAACAAAAGCTGGACCGCTGAGGACCGCTATATAAAGCGGGCGAGATCCCTTAGAACGACACTCAGTGCTAGCAGCGAAGCGAGCAAGAGCAAAGAAGGGCCAGGAGGATCACCGGTAAGCAGTCACAGGAATAACAGTCGCACCGACAAGGTAACTTGTCCCAACCAATCCCACTTGGAGGACCATCTGATCATATATAGTAAACTGTAAAGGCCTCTAAAACCTTCTTACTAATTTGTATACCTCAGGGATCTCTAACCGTTATGTTTAATTTGTAGACCTCAAAGATCTCTAATACCGTTATCATTAATTGTAGACCGTAAAAGGCCTCTAAACATTCTCACTAATAGTAGACCTTAATGGCCTCTAAACCGTTCTCATTAAATAGTACGCCTTAAGGCCTCTAAAACTGTTCGCATTAGTTGACCTCAAAGGCCTCTCTCACCCAACCGCACAGGTAGCCAGAGTACGCCGGAGACGTCCCGACAAATCCCATCGTCACGAGAACCCTAGGTGTAACTAATTATTGAAGCTATTTGAACTATTAAAACTATATAACTCCTAAGCAACTCTAAACATTATTGTTAACCCATAAACCCCTTTTTACAACCCAAAAAAGTTTGAATAAACAATGCCTCCGGAGTACTAACTAATCAACCCAATATTTACATATGTAAGCACCGCCTACCCGGCTCCACCCATCTCCCCCGGTCCCGTGTCAATACAGCACGGCAACGACCAACAGCGGAACACCGACCGCCATCTCCTCTCACGCCCCGTGCCGACTCGGCACGATAAGCATTACAATATGTAAAAAAATTGCGCTAAGAATGAATAATAAGTAAACAAATTTAATAACGTCTTCCAGATCGTAACTGCTCTCCACATTTTTACATACAACACACCTGTCGTCCCACTCCAATAAGGTGTGATATGGCAAGTTAATGGAGAATTTTATCTTGCCTATATAAACGACCTTAGCCAAATTCAAAACATAATTGACAAGACAATAGAGGAGACACCGGCGATCTACGACAACGACTATGCCACTATTTGGTAAAAAGGCATGGATGGCATTTCAATTCGATCTTTCTCTTCTAGCGGACGGTCGTGTTTTTGTTTGGCGCTCCGACTTTTGTGTTCATTTTGACTTTGAACCATCGGGGTTTCCTCTAATTTATCAGCTAAATATTTTTAATTATATTCCGTTTTGCTGGGTGGTAAGGGTGCATCAGACCAAGGCAAGATCAGCAGAGCCTCTGCTGATGTATATGCCTTGGACAACTGAAGCATCAAGTCGACTCGTAGGTGGATATCAGATTGATAGACACCACCTTCTCCTCGGAGAAGGTCCTCCGCGTGGTACCTCCTGGAAACGTACTACGGTACGGCTAATGCGAGCGGCAAACTCCCGTGTCTCCCTTACCGTTAAATCCCATGACTCTCATCCTACTCCAAGACCCGGGCAAGTCTCGAAACGGCCTCCCCTCAAGTCAGGAGTGTGAAGCGACCCGTGCCCCCTGACTATAAGGTTCGCAGCTGAGGGGCATATCCAGCTGTGTTTGAACGGAGCTTTCCGGGTCGGGCAACCCTGGGTCGGAACTGCCTTGCCACGGCATGGGGCGAAACCATGGTCGACTTTCTTCAAAGCCCCAAACCCCTCGGGCCCGCCGCGCTCGCCTCGTCGAGCAACGCGGGCGTTAATGAAAATGGATACAACAAATCAATCCGCTTCGGACCTCGTGGGGGAGGTAAAACCCCGAACCATCTCCGAAATCGACGAAGATGAGTTGCTGCGCTCGGATGACGAGGCACTAACTCCGTCGAGTTCGGTGTGCAGTGCCAAGTCGAGCACTCACCAAACGTCACAACCATCCACCATAACCAAGGCGAGCCACGTCAAGTTTAGTGGGGCTAGCGATAAGCAAAAATCGCCAACCTACCAGCAAAGAAAGGCGCATGTCAATAAGGCCCGCTTCATTCTGGCTAAGATAGCCAAGAATGAAAAGGAGGGCAAAGCTGACCAGCGCGACAGAGACGACAAGGCCAGATTTCATGCAGTAATCGAGGACTTTGAGAAGTACGAAAAGGAGCACCCGGAAGCATTCCTTCCTCCCCAGGCGAAGCGTAATCGCGAGGTAAGCGAGAGCGCTCCGAAGGGAGCAAAAGATTTCTAATGGGGCTCCAAGGGCGACATCCTTTGTCAGGCATGGCACTGGCGGATGAGCTCAACGAGGAAGGGCGCCTGCTGGCGGAGAAATGGGAGGAGGACAGACATCAGAGCCATCGGGTCCGACACCCTAGTATTATATGTCGTGACGTAGTGATTTGTAATAGAGGGGATAACCAACCTTCATTTTTTCAAGCACGGAAGAATTTCAAGGTTGGGAAGAAGTTCTTGACATCAGTCTCCAAATGCAGAACAGCGGGTATAAGGTAGGAAATTGGAGGGTTTCGACACAGAACTCTTTTTCATTGAAATATCGATGCCGATGCACGAGACGACACCGAAACGAAACCCACGTAACACAGACTGTACAAGACAATACACAGGAGGATCAAAGTCAGATCCGACCCGGAAAAGATAGACAAAGAAGTTGAGGACCTCACAAATATCCTCAGCAACGCGTACAAGGAGTCATGCAGAATCACATACTCCAAGAAGCAATACCCACAATGGTGGAGCAAAGAGCTAAGCGAGCTCAGACGTAAGGTCAGGAAGACCTTCAACAACAGCTACGGAACCAAAGACTGGGGACCGTACAAGGAAATACATAAAGAGTACAAAAAGGCGATATACGTAGCCAAGAAAGAATCTTGGAGCAACTACTGCGAATCGCTAGAAGGAATAAAAGACACGGCTAGGTTGAGCAAAATACTAGCTAGAGGGCAAGCAAGCCCCTCACTTATAAACAGACCTGACGGCACTGGAACGACGTCAGCTGAAGAATCATTAGATATCCTGCTGGACACTCACTTCCCAGGAAATCTAAGAATAAAACCCACAGCAACGGATGCCCCAAGGGCAGTCAAACAGCCATAAGTCGAAGAGATCGCCACTAGGGAAAGAACCCACTGGGCAATAGACTTTTGACAAATACAAGAGTCCAGGTCCGGACGGAATCATACCGGCAATGCTGCAAACGACGAAGGAATACATATGGAACTGGCTGCAGGCAATCTTCCAAGCATGTATACAAGCAGTACACGTACCGCTTCCATAAAAGGAAGCAAGAGTAGTCTTTATACCCAAACCAGGAAAAAGAGGACACATCCTAGCCAAGGATTACAGGCCGATTAGCCTAACTTCATTCTTTATGAAAACAATGGAAAGGATACTAGATATCCACATCAGCTTACCGAAAAGGCCAATCCACAGAAACGGCGCTACACGAAGTAGTACAATACATAGAGAAAGCCCTGCTTTTTAAAAACTACATGCTGGCTACCTTTTTAGATATAGAAGGGGCTTTCAACAACGTAACCGCGGACTCCATCCTAAGCTCCCTCAACAAAATAGGAGTTGAAGGTGGCATCAGATCATGGATAGGCGAAATGCTAATGAGCAGGAAGATAACAGCCGAACTGAGTGGAAGTCATCACACCAGGTTTGTGAAGAGGGGCAGACCTCAGGGGGGAGTTTTATCTCCATTGCTCTGGCTGATGAACATGGACGACATATTAAAAGAACTCAATAGCGAAGGAAATAAAATGGTAGCTTATGCGGACGACGTAGTCCTACTCACCACAGGACCATTCCCCGACGTTATCAGCGAACTGATGACAAGGGCACTCACCAAACTGAACTCATGGGCTAAAGCCTGTGGACTAGGCATTAACCCGAGCAAAACGGAACTTATACTCTTTACGAAAAGAACAAAGATCCCCTTGTTCACAAAACCACAGATAGATGGTATAGAAATAGAGCTATCACAACAAGCTAAGTACTTGGGGGTGATACTTGACACAAAACTATCATGGAAAAACAACATCAATGAACGAGTCAAGAAAGCGAGTAAAGCATTCTATTCGTGCAGAAAGATGTTTGGAAAGAACTGGGGCGTACACCCCAAGATCATAATATGGCTCTACACAGCGGTGGTGAGACCCATACTTACATCCGGAGCAATAGTATGGTGGCCAGCACTAATTAGGGCGTTTAACAGGCAAAAACTTACAAGGATTCAGAGATCGGCATGCGCAGGTGCCACGGGAGCACTAAGATCATGCCTCGCGGCAGCGTTGAACGCAGTGTTAAACCTGATCCCAATATAACACTTCAACAGGAATGCAGCAGCCCAAAGCGCGGTACGACTGAAGGCAAGCCATAGCTGAAAGAATTATCACACTGAGCACTGTACGATCTTGAATGAAATAGACTATATGGGAACAGCAGGAACAGACTACATGACAACCGAACTACGATTCGGCAACGCATACACAACAAGATACTCCACAAGGGAAGAATGGAGACGAGGGAGTGTATCCGAACGAGACGAAGTATCCCTCTACACCGACGGCTCAAAAATGAGATGCGGTGTAGGGGCCGGAATCTTCGCCGACAGCTGGGGAGAAGAAGAGTCCTTCAACCTCCCAGCGTCAGCGACAGTGTTCCAGGCAGAGGTATTCGCAATTCTGAAAGCTGTCGAGCTCTCAGAAAACCGAGACCTCAAGAATACCAATTTTATACTCGGATAGCCAAGCGGCTATCAAATCCCTCGCATCAGAAAGAACAACATCGACTCTAGTGGCCCAATGTAAGGAGGCGCTAAATAGACTCGCTGAAGACAACACGGTACAAATAGTATGGGTACCGGGACACAACGATATTCCAGGAAACGAGAAAGCTGACGAGCTAGCCAGGCAAGGGTCAGAAAGGAGCTCAGATACCTCAAATATACAAATCTCCCTGAACTCAGTCCAGAGGGAAATCCTCGACCATTTCAAACGACTAGCCAGCAAAGAATGGTCAACGATGACTGAGAACAGAAGATCTAGGCTATGCTGGCCAGAATACAATAGGAGAAGGACAGCAGACCCGATCTCCAAAAGCAAAAAGGACATTAGAAGAATAGCGTCAACCCTCACGGCGCATTGGCCATTGAGTGCCTACTCATGCCTGTGAAATGGGCCTACCACACAACATATATTGCAGAAGCTGCAAAGAAGAAACCGAGAAGGAGACACCGGAGCACCTGTTGTGTCACTGCCCGGCATTCAACAATCTCAGAGCCCGACACTTCGGCGCCCACCAGCTACGGTCGCTAAGGGAGGTGGGGCGGCAATCAGTGAATGCCATCTTAGCGTACCTGAACGACACTGGCTGGAACTGAGTAAAGGCGCCGACTACAACAGTCGAGGGTATGGACCAAAACGGAGCTCAGCTCTAATTGGAGGCTACCAGGGTAGCCTCACCACTTTTACCTACCTACCTACCATAACGTTGTGCTACCGCGCGTGCATGCACTTTTCTGTGTAATTAACTTGCATTAAAGATCACATTTTAGTATTGTACTAAGACGGTTATCTTACCTTATTTTTCCTCTTTGTTCTTTTCCCGGTTTTATTTTTCTCTCCCCCTCTGGAGTGTCGTTTGCTATAAGCTGCATCTAAGCTGTTCATAGCTCTCACCGCTCTTGTGATTTTCTGCTGGTCAACTCTTGCGCTCTTTTGTTCTCTCTTTTCCTCTCTTTACTTTTTTGGTAGTAGTTGGTTCTAGGGTTGGTGAAAATGTCCCAGAATATTGTCTGTGTTATAATGAATTGCCAAAAAAATGTTTTTGCAGACCAGCCCAGTGCACGCTAAGTGCATCGAGATGATAGGTGTAATGGCTGACGCAGTGTCCAGCAAAAAAGGCCTGCCTTATTGTTGTGAGGCCTGTCGGCCGGTTGAGAAGGAAATATCATCCTTCATGCGTCAGACCAGGAGAGGATTTTCTGATATCATGGCCCCTTTTCGCAAGGCGAATGACCTGTTCTCCGCGCTGGACGCTCAATTTAATAGTATGAAGCTATTAAATGAGTCTCCGAAACGCAAAAAGTCCGCTGCTAGTCGGCTGCAGCCCAATTCTTTGACTCCGCAAATTCCTGTAGAAAAATCTACCCAGGGTCCAACATTTCACGGAATACCGGCCGTTGTTGGTAACAATTCGTTACGTAAAATCCTAACAGCAGTCCCACCTTCGAAAACTATATTTGTTTCGAGGCTTGTCCCTGATCTCGCATCGGAAGATGTTCTAGCCTATATACAAGGCAAAACCAAAGCTGGCAGTATCAAGGAAGAAAAATTCAAATTTTCGTATGTCAGAGACATTTCATTATTTAAAATAAATGTCTCATCCCAACTCTTTGACACTATTTGCTCGGGTGACTTCTGGCCCGAGTATATTGTAGTCAAGGAGTACGAGGCACGAAAGAAGAGAAATCGGCCAACGGGAGTTCAACTGCCCAAGCCGTCACAATCCTCAGTGTCCACAGTTGTATCATCTGTCCCAAAAAACTAACCTCTTCCCTACTACTTTCCTATCAGAATGCTAGGGGCTTACGCAGTAAACTCTCTAGATTATGTTCGGATAGCATTTCCTTCGCATCCCAGGTGATTATATTTACTGAAACCTGGTTGAAGCCGGGAATCCTCTGCTCTGAAATTCTTCCATGTATGTACTCAATTTATAGATTAGACCGTCTTTTTCAGCGTGGTGGTGGAGTTTTAATTGACTCCTGCTTCATCTCGGAACGGGTGGTATCTAATGACTTTTTGGACATCGAATTTATCTGCGTTAAACTATCATTCACAGGTAGTTGCATTTATGTAACCTGGTCTTAGATCCCTCCATCTTCGGAAGAGCCAATTTATTGGAAACACCTTTCAGCAATTCAGGTAGTTTTCAATAGGCTTTCTGATAGGGACCAATTAGTGGCTTTGGGTGACTTCAACATACCTGGAGCTCACTGGTCTTCTGATGGTGTGTCTAACGTCCTTCACACTGCGGCACAGCATGACCTCATAAATGGATTGCTTGATTTATCATTATCTTTTGGTTGTATAACTAACGTTATACCCTCCCTCGGTATCATTTAAGAATACTACAGTAAATTCTGATCAAACAATAGCTAATCTCTTTGCTGAGTTTTTTAAAAACAACATATTCACCCTCAATACCATATCTTCAGATTATACCCTTTTATCCAGCTTTGCCCAATTCGTCCTTAATCCTCAGTCCTATTTTAAACGAAATCTCACATATTCCTGATCTTCAACGTGTTAAGCCAGTTTATTCACCAGGTCCCGATGGAATACCGGGCTCTGTGCTTAGGTATTGCTCCGAGGCGCTGTGAAATTGTTTACCTTATCTTTAGAATCCTCAGAATTTCCCCTTATTTGGAAGGAATCATTTGTTATTCCTCTCCAAAAAAAAAAAAAACAAATCGGATGCCAGTAACTATAGGGGTATCTCTAAGTTATGGGCAATCCCCAAACTTTTCGAGAAAATATAACTCCTCACTCAGATCCGTGGTCTCTCCATGTCAGCATGGTTTTATGAGGCGAAGTTCAACCACGACCAATCTTCTGGAACTTACTTCTTTCGTTATTAGGGGCTTCCAACAAAACTTTCAAACCCATGTTATTTACACGTGCTTTAGTAAAGCTTTCGACTCGGTTAATCATTCTCTTTTGGTTAGGAAACTTGATTCAATGGGGTTTCGTAGTGATCTTCTTACGTGGACTTCGAGTTATCTAAGTGACAGGACCCAAAAGGTTCTGTTCAGAAACGTTCTATCCAATTGCAGGGTCACATCTGGCGTCCCACAGGGTAGCAACCTTGGACCATTGCTATCAATGATAGTTTATCAATGATTTTATTAATCATTTTATCAATGATTTGTCGCAGGTTCTAACCAAATCCAGAGTACTCATGTACGCTGATGACGTTAAACTTAGCTGACAGAATAGGCACAGTTCGTGCCAATCAGACCTACAATCGAATTTTTATAACTTCCAAGCATGGCGCATGCTAACGATTTACAACTCAACAGCTCAAAATGCAACCTGATGACATTTTCACGTGTCACTCCCCTGCTTGCCACCTATATGCTTAACGATTGCTCTTTGGAAAGAATTACTATTGTTGATGATCTGGGTGTCCGCCTAGATCCTAAACTTTCGTTCTCTGAACACATTTCTTGTATGGTTAACAAATCCAGAGGCATTCTGGGATTCATTAAGAGGTGGGAAAAGGAATTCGATGCTCCTTATGTAACGAAGACTCTCTTTACTTCGTTAGTTCGCCCTGTTCAGTCACGGCAGCGTTTATTCATAAGAAATAACATTTAGAATACTACATAATAATTCTTGAGTCGCAGCAACATGCATTTGTCGTAAATAAAGTATCAGTTACCAGGTCAAGCGAATATGCATAGCTGGCGGACATGAGAAAAGTGAAATAGCGCAATAAGTCTCAGGTCACTTATAGCTGACAATAATCCACATACACAGTAACCCACATTCACAGTAACCCACATTAGTTTTGTTATACGATATTTGTTACCATAAGCATTTTGTACCTATATATACTGTTAAGTTTTCATGAATAAAGTCATTAAGAGTTCTACCTCACAAAAGAGCTTTTATTCATGCACCACATACGCCAGACACCATCGCCGAGTCTTCATGCCCACAACCAATCAACAAACCAAACCTCATCCAACCAACCAACCAACCAAACCTCACCCAAACCCAATCAAACCGTCCAACTAGTTTCAAGTGCTAGTTGCGACAAACTACAGGCAATAGTTTATGCACTATCTGCCAGGCACCTAAGCCTCAACACAAACATTTTGGTGACCCCGTCGAACACGTCAACCGACGTTCGTCAATAGGAAAGAATCCGTAACTCTTGGGATCTTCCTACTGTTGTCTCACACACCAAATAAACATTTTGGTGACCCCGACGAACACGTCAACCGACGTTTAGTCAAAAGGAAAGAATCCGTAACTCTCGGAATCTTCCTACTGTTGTCTCACACACTAAATAAACATTTTGGTGATCCCGACGAACACGTCAAGCGACGTAAGTCAAAAATAGGAAAATCCGTAACTCTTAGGATCTTCCTAGTGTCCTCATAAACATTTCAACAAAAGGAAAAATCCGTAACTTTTGGGGTTTTCCTAATTGTTCTCACCCATCGAACAAACAACTTTGACTTTTTTAGAACTCTAAATTCTATAAATTCCCCAAATCTATTGACCATTTGTTGATTCCTTCGACCACATCACGGTTGCGAATAGGAGCGTATCCAGCTGTCAAAGCAAATAAAACACTCCCAACGGTCAGGAACTAAAAAACAATTTTCAATATAGTAAGGAGGATCAAGCAGTCACAGAGGCGTAGCTCATCCGCAATTTTAAAAAAGGCCGCGGAAAGAAAGCAAACTCCAACGTATTATAAATCAAAGTTGGCCGCAATCGATGAAGCATGGAATCGATTTGCGGATAATGACAAAAATATTCCAGCGGAATATAGAACCGCAGAATATTTAAAGTTCTACGTAGACTGTCGTGAGTCATATGATAGATATAGAACGATAATAACCGATGCAATGGTTCAAACCTCGTTCCTCCGACTAGAAGGAGATGTTCAAAGAGTCTTGGGGGCGCAAACAAATGCATCAAATAATGAAGATGTACATTTGCCCAGAGTCAGCATCGCAAAGTTCGATGGGGATCTACTCAAATTGACTCAGTTCTTCAACTTATTCAAATGCATGGTTCACGATACCAACATGCCTACAGTCAGGAAGATGTGGTACCTCAAAACCACCGTAACTGGAGAGGCAGAAAAATTAATAGGGTATATTGATCTTAAAAAAGAAAATTACATGAGCGCATGGGAAATATTGGTTGACGCGTACAACAATCCCCGCCATGTAGCAGATACGATTCTCAATCGTTTCCTGCAACATCATACAAACAGTGACGATCCAAAGTCATTAAAAGAGTTGTATATCACAACAATTGAGTCTCTAGCATCATTAAAGGGACTAGGCTTAGATATCCAGCTGGGATACAATCATAATTGCCATCATCAAGCAAAAACTGGATCTTGCAAAAAGAGCCCTCTACGAACAATCGTTAGACGGGTCAAGAGAACTCCAAGGTCTCGATACAATGCTAAGCTTCCTGGACCAGCGAAGCCGAGTGTTGGGAACAGCAACTGAGAAAGGAGAAGAAGAGCCCATCATGCACTTCTGCCAGCGCTGGAAGGCAACCAAATTGTCCTTTCTGCAAACGGACTCATTGGCTATACAAATGCGATGACTTCCGCAGCAAAACCATACCCGAACGAGTCAATTGGGTTCAAAAACAAAAATAGTGTGTTAGCTGTTTCAACAGTGACCACAAGGCGAAAGATTGCCGAGGCCGTACGTGTTTTAAATGTGATAAAAAACACCATACATTGCTGCACCTGGAGGCCACGTCAGGTGCGGCAACAGAGCCACAATCACCTTCTGTAGGTGCAGCAAGTAACATAAGTTACAATTTGCTGGCCACAGTCAAGGTATTGGTCAAAGCAAGCAAGCAAGCATTTCGAGCCTTCCTAGACTCAGGATCACAAATAAATCTGATCTCTGAACGAATGGCCTCCAAGCTGTCATTAAAGCTCCACGGTGCATCATAGCGCATCGAGGGCATTGGAGGCAACCCAAAAAGCAGTCGAGCTAGAGCAAACGTTCTAATGAAGTCGATGCATAATGATTTTGTTCAACAAGTAGAAGCCTTTGTGCTGCCGCATATCATAGCTGATCAACCAGCTCATGAATTAATTGCCTCACAATTACGAGTCCCAAACAACGTCACTCTGGCTGATCCAAACTTTGACAAACCAGGAAAAAATTGACATGCTTATTGGCGCAGAACATTATTATTCTTTGCTTCTACCAAATCAGATGCTGATGAAGCCAGAAGGCCCAATTCTTCAAAATACAAAGCTTGGATGGATTGTGGCTGGGAAAATTCATGCTGAGCACAACTCAGCGGCATTTTGTGCAGCGGGATACGCTACTAGAACAATTTAGGACACTAGAAAACCTAGACACCAAAGAAAAGGCTCGATCTCCAATAGAAGCTCATTGCGAATCTCATTTCGCAGCGAATCTATAGGTTGCAATAGATGGAAAATTCATTGTGAAACTTAAATTTTCTGAAGGAACTTCAGCCCTGGGGGCATCGCAAAAAACAGCAACCAACAGATTTTTGGCATTAGAGCGACGAACGCCACCAGAAATCTGGAAAGGATATGTAGACTTCATGGATGAATATGAACGTCTTGGACACATGAAACTGGTACAACCCACACACGTACCCTCAGATCACTACTTCATTCCGCATCACTGTGTATTGAAACCCGAAAGCAGTACCACAAAACTGTGGGTAGTGTTTGATGCATCTTGTAAAACGACAAGCAATAAATCATTGAATGATATATTGTACGCTGGAACCACTGAGCAGAGCGAATTGTTTGCAATTTTACTACGATTCCGCACTCACAGATATGTGTTTACTGCAGACATAGAGAAGATGTATCGGCAGGTGTGGATGCACCCTGACCACCAGTTCCATCAATTAATCGTATGGCGGAAGAAACCATCAGACGATCTAAAGTTTTATAGACTTAAAACAGTCACATATGGTACAACATCAGCGCCATTCCTGGCTACTAAATGCTTGGATTATCTGTCCGAGAAGGCCGAGAATCATCTACCGCTTGGATCGTCCGTACTTAAACAGGATTTTTACGTGGATGACTGTCTCACAGGAGCAGAAAGTATCCCAGAGGCCGTAAAAATTCAACAAGAATTAAAGATAATACTGCCGCCTTCCGGATTCAAGCTCCGAAAATGGTGCTCCAATAACTCAGAGGTATTAAGCCAAATTCCCAAAGAGAATATCGTCTCTAACGTCAAGTTAGACGAAACACTCCAACAATATAGTGTTAAGACTTTGGGTTTGCTTTGGATGCCACAAAAGGATCAGTTATGTGGACGATCTCAAAAAAGCGAAGCGTCAACCATCACCAAACGAGTGGTCAGTTAGGAATCATCGCAAATATTCGATCCACTAGGATTATTTGCTCCCGTGGTGGTCAAGGCAAAGATTTTTATGCAGACCCTGTGGGAATTAAATATGGGCTTGGACGACGAGATTCCTCAGCATCTTCAGGTGGATTGGAAAAATTATCGCGCTGACTTACAAGCGCTAAACAACATGCAAATTCCAAGACACATATTTGAAGGACAGGTGCCCGTCACACAAGAATTGGACACATTTGTCGACGCTACAGAACGAGCATATGAAGCAGCAGTTTATGTGCGAGCCACATACAAAAAAAATCAAATATCCGTCCGTTTGCTGTGCTCAAAGTCAAGAGTTGCGCCGTCAGCTAAGGAGACGTTACCGCGGCTAGAGTTATGCGCTGCAGTTTTAGGAGCTGAGTTGACCCATAGAGTCCGAAAGGATTTACGCATGTCTGAGGACAAGGCATCTGGGTACTTATGGACTTATTCAACTGTAGTCCTGTCCTGGATAAATGCGTCCGCATCATCATACCACACGTTTGTGGCAAATCGGATTGCTAAAATCCAGGCGGTGTCGCATCAATCTCAGTGGCGCCATGTGTCATCCGCGAATAACCCAGCTGATGTACTATCAAGAGGGATTGCGGCAGGCAAATTAGCGGGGCACAACCTCTGGCTGTTCGTACCTCTATTCCTACACGGTTCCCGAGACAAATGGTCCAAGGTACCGAGCATCACTCCCAGCGATCTAGAACGACGAGTGAAGCAAGTGAGTTTGCCAATATGCCAAGATCAACTGGGGATCGAACTATACAGTTGCAATCACAGCAACTGCTTTCACAAGTTGCAACGCATTGTAGCTTACATGCTGCGCTTTTGTCACAAGCAGAACCGATCTCCTACAACTACTCTAAGTGTAGGTGAATTAACTTATGCTAGGACACTGATTTTAAGCACTATTCAAAAAATTTAATTCAGTGCTGAGTATAAACAACTGCGCATCCACAGGACAGTGGACAAAAGAAGTTCAATTGTTTCACTGTCTCCAATAAAAGGACATGACGGACTCATGAGAGTCGGAGGGAGGTTGGAAGAATCTAACCTGCCATATTCCGCAAAGCATCAGATCTTGCTTCCATACAGTGATACAATTATCTAGATGCTGCTACGAGAGATGCATGAAGAGAACATGCATTGCGGAGCGCAATCATTGAGAGCCATAGCCAGACAACAATACTGGATTCTGAATGACAAAACAATGGCCAGAAGCAATCATACACAGTTGTGTCAGATGCACAAGGGAACGACCCCAATTGATGCAACAAATCATGGGTAATTTGCCTGCGGATCGAGTAACACAGGCTCGTCCATTCTCCAACTCTTGAGTCGACTACTGCGGTCCCTTTTGGATTCACCATAAAATCCGTGGAAAAAGACCAGATAAGTCGTACATTGCAGTATTCTGCTGTTTTGCCACTAAAGCAGTACATCTTGAATTGGTAAGCGACCTGACAATAGACGCTTTCCTAGCCGCGTTTCGGCGGATCGTGGGTCGACGTGGGAAGTGTCAGACCATTCATTGTGACAACGCCACGAACTTTGTAGGTGCCAACAACCAGTTAAAGCCGCTAGAAGAAACAATCTTCACATAACAGGCTCAGACCACGATCGTTATCCAATGCAGTAAGCAGCAGGCGGAGTTCAAGTTCATTCCACCTCGAGCGCCATCATTTGGCGGCCTATGGGAACCCGCGGTAAAATCAGCGAAAAGGCTACTGGTATCAGTCATAGCCACATCATCGCTAACGTTTGAAGAGCTCAACACAGTAATTATTGAAGTCGAGGCGATACTCAATTCAAGGCCCCTCACTCCAATGTCATCAGATCCCAAGGATACATCTGCGCTCACTCCAGGTTATTTTTTAATTGGTGAACCTCTAGTAGCGCCTCATGATGCGAATCTTGCCCTACCCGGAAAAACTCTGGTAAAAAGATGGGAGTTAGTATCCAGGCTCAAACAATCGTTCCGTTGTCCATGGAATATCTTCAAGAGCTGCAAATGCGTACAAAATGGAAGACCATGGCCCAGAATGTCAAAAAAGGATTATTAGTCCACAAAACGTCCACACAGCTCCGGTGAGGATACCGCGCGAGCAGAAGAGACCCCCACGCAAAAAAAGAAGATGTCATTTCCTATTTTTCCAACGGTGCTGGCAATGCTACTCATACTACCGTTAGCAATGGGACAATCAGTAAACATAACTCCTTTTGCAAGTCAACCGGGAATATTCTACGGCACGGCTCGGCACGTCCAGAATGGCAATTTCGGAATGGAACATAATTGCATATTATGACTTGAAGCCACACTGGAGCGACATGGCAATATTGGCTGCTGGGATATCGGAACTAAAATACAAATGTTCAGAGTTGCGAAACGTCAATGCCTGTACGTCAATATATGAACATTTTCAACATGTATATATTTTTTTTTTTTTTTGTTTGTTTATTTGGTTGTATGCAAGTTTGCTGCTAAACTTATTTGGCTACATATCTATTATTATTTAACAATTTTAGGTATCGAATATGTATCAATGTTAATTAAAAATTAGTTTAAACGCCGGGTTGGCAGCTCCCGGATTATGACCCTCTTCAGGCGTCTCCTGGTCCTAGTCCAGCTCATCCTCCTGGCCAGCGGGTTTGGGTGACTCCAAAGTCTGGTTCTGTGTCTGGCAGCTAAGGTGTTCACGGCGTCTCCGATTGCAGGGACTTGCAATTCCCTGCGTATGTCGGCATTTCTTATGTACCACTCCGCTCCAGTGATACGTCTGAGAAATTTCGCCTGAAACGCTTGAATTCGATTCAAATGCGTCCTGGCCGCACTGCCGTATATTGCCATTCCATATTGCCAAATCGGTGCTAGCAGGGACTGGTAAAGGCGAGTCTTGCACCTAATACTCAGCTTCGACTTCGGGCAAGTTAGCCAGCTTAGACGCCTGGCAGTGTTTTCCAACTTGGCCCTTGTCTTTTTGATGTGCGACGCGAACGTCAGCCTCTTGTCCAGGACCAGTCCCAGGTATGTGTGCTCCTCGCGTTGCGGCAACAGCTGACCATGAAGAAAGACCCCTGGACATGTGTCTCTTCTCAAGGCGAATGTGACCACCGCACACTTGTCTGTGTTGATGGCCACATTCCATCTACAGGCCCAGTTTTCAAACCTCTTCAGGAGTATCTGAAGTTTGTCCGTGGCACTGTAGACGCAGCTGGACCTTGCAAGGATTGCAGTGTCATCTGCATATGTCGCTACACACACGCTTCTTGAGCTCAGATGAAGTGGGGCATCGTGCGCAAACAAGTTATATAGTGTAGGGCCCAGTACACTACCTTGTGGAACTCCGGCAGCTATCCTCCTGGTAGTTGAGGCTACTCCATCCTGCACCACTTGGAAGGTTCGATCGCTGAGGTAGCTTCTGACTAACTCGAACAGTTGAGGACGCAGCAGTTCCTTGACCTTTGATAGGAGCCCTTGGTGCCAGACCCTATCAAAGGCCTGCTGGATGTCCAGGAAGGCAGCCACCGTATATTGCCTTCTTTGAAATCCATCCACGACGAAGTCCACTACACGGTGAAGTTGCTCGGGGGTGCCATGTCCTTTGAGAAAGCCGAATTGGTGCCTGGGGATCGCTTGTGTGACTTCTGGTATCCTTTGTAATCTTTCCAGAATGCACCGTTCAAAGACCTTAGCAAAGGTCGGCAGGAGGCTAATAGGCCTATAATTGCCCACATCCTTCGAGTCCTTGCCCTTTTTATGTATCATTACAACATTTGCATGCTTCCAGCTTTTCGGGAAATGTCCCAGCCTGAGTGCAGCGTTGAACATCAAGACCAAGAAAAGGAGAGCCTTCTCCGGAAGGAGTTTTGCTACTCGGCTGGAAATGCCATCCGCTCCTGGCGACTTCCGGTGCTTCAGCTTCCTTATCTTGGCCTGGACTTCAGGCAGCCGGATTGGGGGAATAGGAGGCGTCATCTGGTGAGGTTCCTCTAGTGCTGCATGAACCTTTTCGACTCTCTCCCTCGACGCAGTTTCGAATGGAGTGAACCGCTCCTCCAAACTCTCGGCAAACGCCTCGGCACGTTCAAGCGGAGACTTGGCCCAAGTCCCATCCGCTTTCTTCACCGGGTATTTGGGGGAGGCTTGCCTCTTACTTCTGCCCGCGATTCTCCACAGCGCGAAGTCGGAATCCTTATCTGGAGTAGCCTCCTCCAGCTCCTTGTCCAACAACTCCTCCCTCAGTTGGTTGAGCAACTTCCGAACTCGATTTCCCAGCCTGCGGAAGATACGCAAAGTCCTTGTGTCATGGGTTCTGCCATACTCCCTCCTAAGTCGGTGTTTCATCGCCAGAAGAGCACTAACTTCCGGTGGTAGTGGAGAGCAGGCTCTCCTGGGGTGAATACCCGAGGGAGGCGCCGCTTGCTCTGATGCTTCCCAGATTTTAGCCTCCAGCAGAAGTGCAGCATCATCCAGATCCTCCGCAGTGCATATCTCCATATTGAGGTGAATGGAGTCATCCAGCGTCCTCTGGAAAGACCTGATGTCGGATCCAGTGGGCAGGAGCAGCTTCCTAGGCACAGTGAAGCTTCCTGGGAGGTGGAGACTAACAATAAGCGGTATGTGATCCGAGCTGAGCTCAAAGGAGTCTTCAATAGTCAACCTACGACCTTGAAGACCTTTCAAGAGTGCGAAATCCAAAGCAGAGGGAGTTCCGCCATTACAGGGGAAACAGGTGGGTCTTCCTGTGGCCAACACATCCGCTCCCAAGTTGTCCAGAGCTTCCACAATTGCAGCTCCTCTCCTATCCGCTCTGACACTACCCCATCTGCGATGCTTAGCATTAAAATCACCTCCGATAATGGCTTTGTCTCCACAAATGTTAAGCATGGCCTCAAAGCCATCACATGTCCAGGCAGGACGAGGCGGCAAGTAAACCGCAGATACATCCAGTTCACCCATGTCAGTGCTGAGCACAATCCTCGCCATCTGTAGGAGTCCCAATCGTATCGGGCTTTGCTGGTAACAAGTCAGGCCGTGCTTAACTAGAATAGCTGCTCCGCCCCTAGAAATCGCACTCGGGAAGTCCGCCCTGTGTAAACTGTATCCTGGAAAGCTTATGTACTCTCCGTGCTTAAGGTGGGTCTCAGACACCAGCATTATATCAATGCTGTGCCCAGAGAGGTACACCAGAAGCTCCTCCCGATTGGCAAGGAGACTTCTGGCATTCCATATGCCCACCTTAATGATTCCCATGAGCGATATTCCTTCCAGCTTGTAAATCTCGCACCACCAGCGAGATCGTGGTTAAGGAGGCGGCCAGTTGTTCCACGGAGTTCTTTAGGGAAAGAAGCATAGTCACTACCCTTGTCATATCCCAATCAGGGACAGCGTTGGGAGGCTGCTGGGCATTGCTAGCCCTACCACGGCTTCCTAGCAACGGGAAATCGTCGTGCAAGTCATAGGCTGCCTGCTTAAATCCAGGAGGATTGTTTCTTACTCCCAGATTTGAAGTAGGCTGGAACTGCTGCGCTCTTGTCCTACTGGCATAAGAAACCCCAGACTGCAGCATAGCCGAGGGCACCGTAGACTGCCTATTATAGGCAGACCGTGTAGAATTATGAGGCTGCTGCTTCACCTTAGGGAGAACACCCTTAAGCTTTAGTGCATAAATGCGGCATTTTTTATCATATGCAGCATGATTGTCACCACAATTGGCACAGCAGAGGTCAGCTGCAACTAAAGCCCTGCAGTTCTCCGATCCCGTCCAATGATCCTCCGCACATCTACCGCAAACAGGCGGTTTGAAACAATAGTTCTTTGTGTGATGGAAGCTAAAACACCTTAAACATTGCTTAAGTCTATTTGAGTCCTTTTTTCGCTCCACCGTTACTCGGTGGAGCAGGAAATGAGTTGATTAATCATTCCCGACAACGAAGAGCACCACTTGATATAGTCGGAAATGTGGCGAATTCATTATTTGGCGTTCTGGACTCAAAGTACGCCGACGACATGTCTAAAACGATAAACAACGTCAAGTCTAACGAGGACGTATTGATGATGCTCTTGAAAAATCAAACATCAATTCTGGACTCTACGATAAACATAGTCAGAAAGAGCAGCTCAGCCACCAACGATCGAATCAAAACGCTAGAGCACCAGATAGGTGCAATCAACAAAGAAAGAGGCAAGTACCAAGGCGACCACTTGCAGCAAGCGTTTATGGTTCTGACAGCTCAGCTAACTCTGGTGGCAACGGGAATGCAGCGGATGCAGAGTGAAATAGCTAACGTGCTAACTGACGTTCGCCATCGAACGATTAGTCCGATGCTAGTATCCCCCAAGCAACTCAGGGAGCAACTAGATCAGATGCGGGAACATATCCCACCGGATCAACGGAACTCTACAAAATGATGCATGCCAAAGGCACCACAACGAGCAACCACGTCATCTTCAAGATATCGCTACCTCTGGTGTCTGTAACACAACAGGAAGTGTTCAGCATCATGCCTATCCCAACACGGAAGGCCGAAAGCTGGCAGCGATTTCGGCTAAGAACCGAAATCATAGCCGTCAATGCCCATAGAGACCAGTTCATGGTTTTGACTAAAGACGAGTTCAACCAATGTATAGAGCTGCCAAATGACGAGCACATATGTGCACCAAGCCACATTCAGCGTGGAAAATCGGTGTGAATTTCAGTTACTTAATAACAAAACTGAGACTATATGTGAGGTCTTTCAGTCAAGATCCGAGCTGTTGTTGTTAGTAACGCATCAGCGAAACAGATGGTTGTTTGCCACACGCAGTCTTATATAACTTTAAAGGAATCGCTTCCACAGTGCAACTTAACGGAACGGGCTTATTGTCATTGGCCCTAGGTTGCACTGCACGCAATTAAAAAATTAGCGTGAGCACATTCAGCACTGTGGTCAGCAAAACGAAGGCTACATATGTTCGATTTGGCAATATCACAATGATTGACTGTAAGAACCCACCTGAGCCACTCCAAGGAACGGCAGCCAAGGAAGTCAGCTTGGAGGAATTAAATTAAAGGAGACTACCTGGAAGGATCAACTTGTCGCTCCTTAACATCATCAAGTAGCTGCCTATGTGGCCCAAGCGATGTCAATCCTATTACGCATTGTATGGGCTCTTAGCCGGACGGTCAGCAAATGGACACCACGACGT
Source organism: Drosophila birchii (assembly GCA_035046345.1). Taxonomy (NCBI): domain Eukaryota; kingdom Metazoa; phylum Arthropoda; class Insecta; order Diptera; family Drosophilidae; genus Drosophila; species Drosophila birchii. The sequence goes on along the minus strand of JAWNOA010000141.1, from coordinate 1,630,902 downwards.
CGTATATTTCTACGCCGGACACCCGAATCCAAGCAAAGAACGGAACAACCCGCACCAGAACCCACCCCACGGAGTTTTTCGTTCAACCTTACTGAAGGTTTAACACCTGTTCAGCGGCCGGGAGATTGTTAAGTCACGCAGCGTTTATTCGTAAGCAATAACATTGAGAATACTACATAATAATTCTTCAGTCGCAGCAACATGACTTTTTCGTAAATAAAGTACCAGTTACCAGGTCAAGCGAATATGCATAGCATGCGGACATAAGGAAACTGGAATAGGGCAATAAGTCTCAGGTCACTTATAGCTGACAATAACCCACATACACAGTAACCCACATTAGTTTTGTTATACGATATTTGTTACCATAAGCATTTTGCATGCGCCAGACACTATCGCCGTGTCTTCATGCCCTCAACCAATCAACCAACTAACAAATCAAACCTCATCCAACCAACCAAACCTCACCCAAACCCAATCAAACCGTCCAACTAGTTCTAAGTGCTAGTTCCGTAACGAAAGGCAATAGTTTATGCACTGCCAGGCACCTAAGTCTCAACACAAACACTCCCTATATTGGTGTATGGTTCGTACGTCTGAAGTCCTCAATTTGGAGTCCATAGTAGCCGCATTGAATCTGTCCAAAAGAAGTTTTTTGTTTTTCGCCCTCCGTGGCCTACCCTGGGATGCCAACCTTAGATTGCCGACTTACTCTAGTAGACTTCTCCTACTTAATCTACTTTCTTTAGCTAACCGTAGGACGATGCTTGGCGTCGTCTTTTTACATAAACTTATTCACGGTGATGTGGAGAGCCCCTACCTGCTAGGCCAGCCCAATTTCCATGTTCCCCGTCTTTCATCTAGAACTTTTATGCCATTAGTAGTTAACCACTGTAGGCGTGAGTATGAAGTACATGAACCCTTTAGGGTTTTATGTACTGATTACAATCATCTTTTTAGTAGTATTGAAGGCATTGAAAGCCTTCAAAAACTAAAAACTGTATTGCATGTAGTACTTTACCGTAGTGTATACTAATTTTTCCTCGTCCTATTCTATTTTTTTTCTTCTCTCGCGTCTGGCTTGTACGCGTTTCGTGGCGTACGTTACACGGCTGCGCCCCTCGGTCGGTTGGGCGGGAGGTGAGCGTGGGACTCACGCGAAAAAAAAGTACTAGGTTGATTTAGGTACAACGTAAGCCTCTAAGGACAGGTAAGGATGGGAATGGAAATGGATCGCTGGATCACCGAAAGATTCAAGTTTGGAACACTTTTCTCTTTGTACCTTTCCCGTTTAGTCGTAGTTGCGCCGTCGCGACAGCTTGCTCACTCCCACGCACTCCCGCTCTCCAACTCCCTCTATGCAGCTGCACTTTATATACCCTGTACCAAAGGTACACAGGTATTATAGTTTTGTCCGAGTGCGATGTTCTGTAACAGGCAGAAGGAGGCGTGGCAGGCCCCAAAAGTTACCCAAATTGTTCAGGGCAACTAAAGGAGTCTATATAGCCATGTCCGTCTGTCCGCCCGTCCGCCTGTCTGCCCGTTCGTCTGTCCGTCCGTCTGTCCGTTCGTCTGTCTGTATGAATGCCTAGATCTCAGAAACTATAAGAGCTAGAGACACCAAACTTGGGATTTAGACTTCTTATATCTGCACTTAGATCAAGTTTGTTTTCACAAATACTACCCTTTTTGGAGAAGCTATTGAAAAAAACCCTGCATCTCCTAAATTTATAAAGTTACACAGATTTTCAAAATATCATTGCGATCGTGTTATAAATTGCGGAGATATAGACGTTTTAATTTATACATATTATGTATACAGGAAGCTGCCCAAGCAAAGGACGTCAAATAAATCAAAACGTTCAAATTACACTTTAGTTATGATCCCCTTTTTAATAAAATTAAGATTACTCATGTCGAATTCGTTAGTGGTGCAGCTGACTTAGCTGAAGTCTACTCGAAATGTTTTTATTACAAAAAATCTGTTGTCACGAGTTTGATTCCTGTCAGCGACGAGTCCAGAAATATATATATTTTTTTAAACAATATTTTCCTCCTTAATGCCATTGTTTACACAATTGTGAAAACAAAGTCGCGAGCTATTTGTGTAGTGCCGCTAAAGATAGCCAGGAGTTGTAGTTGAAGAAAACGTAGGTGGCACCCAGAAAAATCCCACTTCGCAAACAGGAGAATGGAGTCGGGGGTGTCGTGGTTAATTTCAAGGGCATAATCGCATGTATTTTATTCAGCGTCATACATTAAACCAATTTTACTTTACATAAGGGCCGCGCTATCGACCGATAAGCTCAGCTTAACAGTACGGGAGCGGGCCCGAGTGGCAGATGGCGGAGCGCGAGAGCAAGAGCAGCGACGGCAGATCTGAGGACTTGAGCGAAACGGGCGAGCGCGGGTGCGCTCTTAAAGTTTGGTGAGCCAAGGCGGCACAGTGGGCCCCTCACCTAAACATCCCACCCCCCTCGCAATCACTCGGGTTGCAATAGGACCCACGTCGCTATGGCTGGTGGCAGGCTCTGGACACGACCCATCCAAAAACGGTGCTTTGGGCCACCGGTAGTCCGTCCTGAAGCCCGGCTGAATGCGCGGATACATGTTCGCGCCCAGGACAACGGAAATCGTGGCTTGCAAATAAAAACGCTCGTCAGCCAGGGTGATGCTTCGGAAGTGGGCACGGACCGCATCGCTCAGCTCTTGGGACAGCGTACGAAAGCGCACGTGTGGATTTTGAAAATGACATCCAGCCGCACGCTCTCGTTGGTTTTGGAACCCACGGTGGCCGAACAAACTTGTTCGTCCCCCACGCTGGTAGTGGGCAAACGGAAACACGCCGCTAGCGAAGCTTCAATGCAGCTAGAAGGCGTGCACGGATCAATGAGGGCCCCCGTGTCGAAGATCCGGGTCCCGGTGTCAATCCGCACAAGCGCAGTCGGCAACAAATTGACACTATTTCGCTGCAGCAGCGACGACAGGGTTGGCGGACAAACGGTGGACGGCAACCGATTGGTGGCGAACGAAGGAGCGTCTAAAACTGTCGGGCAGTGGCGAAAGAATACCGAGAAGTTGCCGATGAGCGCCGGGATGTCGCCGGCCGTGGAGCGGCTTGTGAGTGCCGAAAAGTGGCGGACGAAGGCCGAGAGATAGCTGACGCGCTCCGCGTGCTGTATCTTGCATTCCGTAAGCGGTCCTCCTCCGAGCCCGCGGCTCTTCCACGATGAGCAGCAGTGAGTGGTGATCCTGACCACACGTCTTGCAACAGTCCCCTCGCCGACACGATCCGTCGGAATGCTCGTGGGCCAAGCAGCTGGAGAAATATTGGTTAACTAGAACCGCCCGGAGCCGCTTCTCGGCACTCAGACGCAGAAAGCGGCGACACTCCTTCAATGGATGGATCCCATTGCAGACTCGGCATCGGTAGGGCTGTGTACCTCGAGTACATCTGCTCTTTAGTGATTGGGCGTTGCGTGCACGTGGCGTCATCGTGCTGAATACGACTGGCGGACTTGGAACTACGGTCAGAGCTACGATACGGCACAGTGGACAGGAACATTGGAGCGGAATAATGCATTGTTATTGTGGTCGGGTGGACGCTTCCATAGGAAGCAGCACGACCTTAGCTACGGGCCTCTTGATGAGGCCTCGCTCTGTGCGGATATCCCCAACGCGGAGATCTCTTGTAGGGGCTCGCCACTTATTCCGCTTATGGAGCTCCTTCCATCGCAGCCGAAATTGCTGCTGAAGAGCCTTTAGGTGTTGCCAGCGGTTAATCAAGGACGCGGTATTCCCCTTCACCTCGGGTTCAACCGTGGCCAGAAGTGGACCTCCCACAAGAAAGTGCCCGGGTGTAAGCGCCAACAGATCAGCGGGGTCTTCGGACATTGGCGCGAGCGGTCGCGAATTAAGGCACGCCTCGATCTTTGCCAGGAGAGTAGAGAGCTCCTCAAAAGTGTATTTCCGCGTGGCTGTGGGCTAGTTAAACAAGGTCTTGAAGCTCTTGGCACCTGCCTCCCACAGGCCGCCATGTGGGGGGCTCCCGGAGGAATGAAATGCCAGAGCAGCTGCTGGTGGTTATAGGCACCCGTCACCGCCCCCTTTAGGCTTTGGAGAAAATCGCGGGATTGCAGGGCAGCTGCCCCCACAAGGGTCTTCCCGTTGTCCGACTGCACTTGACGGGGGCACCCTCTCCTTAACGCGAACCGAGCGAAAGCCGCCAGAAACTTCTCGGTCGTAAGGTCCGATGTAGACTCTAAATGGATGGCCTTTGTAGAGAAGCACACGAACACCAACACATACCCCTTCGTGATGAGACAGGCTCGTCCCGTATAGTTTTTAATTTCGAAGGCACCTGCATAATCCACACCAGCAAGCGTGAACGGGCGCGAGAAGGACGTCCGTTCCTTCGGTAGCTCCCCCATAAGTTGTGTCTGCAACTTCTTCTTGTGGATGACGCATACCTTGCATGAATAGATGACGGACTTCACCAAGTTCCCAGAATTTGGCCCGGATTAGGCGGATCATCAGCTGATTGCCACCGTGCAGCGTGATGCGATGCGTAAACTGGACGAGGAGTCGGGACAGATGGCAGTCGTACGGAAGGATTATAGGATGCCGTTCGTCATATTGGAGAAGTTCAGAGGCCGTAACCCGGCTCTCATTAGGCCTTGCGAATCGATGAATGGGTTCAGATTTTGAATCGGACTGGATGCCAGAACTGGCCGCTTTTGGCTTAAGCAGCCCATCTCAGAGACGAAGTGTCTGCGCTGAGTGACGGAAATTAAGATGCGTTCGGCCGCCGTAATCTCATTAGCTGTCAGGTTCTCTTCGAACGGAGATTGAAACTTCCGCGCGCGCTGGATGAAGCGATAAACATAAGCAAGGACTATCAACGCCTTGTCAAGTGTGGAGAAACGCTCAATAATATCTTCGGCGGGCGCCTTCGCAACATAGACCTTGACTACTCGCTTCTCGAGTTCAGTCACGAGGGCGTCATTGCACTGAGTAGGCCAATCGCCGCGAGGCCTTTGCAACCAAGCAGGACCGTGCCACCACAGCTGGCTACCCGCCAGCTTGAAGAGCCACCCCCCTGCTAGCGAGATCCGCAGGGTTCTGCTCGGAGCGGACATGTGCCCACTTATGCACGTCGGTGAACTGGATGATCTTGGTCACCCGCTTGGCCACGAAGGTTGTCCACTGACACGCTGGCTTCTGCAGCCAAGCGAGGACAATAGTCGAGTCCGTCCAACAGTATAGGGCGGCTGCGGCCCCTGGCAGCTTTGGAAGAACGGCGGTGGCCATTTCAGACAACAACAAGGCCCCGCACAACTCTAGCCGCGGGAGCGACACCGTTTTGACCGGGGCCACTCGCGTCTTTGCGGTTAGAAGGTTCACTATTACCGTCGACCCAACCTCGACACGGACGTAAATGGCGGCGCCGTTTGCCTTCTGTGACGCGTCGCAAAACCCATGGTGCTCTACCTTCAGGTGCGGACGGATCTGATCGAGCACGGAATAGTTCTTCAGAAAGTCAACCCATCGCTGACAGAAATCTTGAGGGAGGGCGTCGTCCCACCCTAGATCCAAGAGCCAGATGTCCTGCATGAACATCTTCGCACGGACGATGAAAGGAGCGAGCCAGCCGGCCGGATCGAACACTTTGGCAATTTGGGACAGGACTTGGCGCTTCGTGAAAGACGAGCCGGAAACCAGTTCTGGCGGAATAAAAAAGAACTCGTCAGTCGTCGCCTTCCACCGCACGCCGAGTGTCTTGGCCGTGCTCTCTGCATCGATTTCGAGAAAATCAGCACGAAGGAGGTGGTCGCCTTGCTATTAGCTGTCCACTTCCTAAGTGGGAACCCTGCTGACTCTAAAGCCCCCTTCAACTCCCGAACCGCAACTTGGGCATCGGCTTTGGAGCCGGCCCCCGCGAGAACGTCATCCACGTATATAAAATGACGGATAATTCGGCTTGCTTGCGGATACCTCGACTCTTCATCGTCCGCAAGCTGTTGCAGGGCGCGGATCCCTAAGAACGGAGCACAATTGACTCCGAAGGTGACCGTTTTTAATTCGTAGTCGCGGATTTACCCATCGGGATTGCGAAACAGAATACGTTGGAACGAAGTATGCTTAGGGTCGATCCAAATTTGCCGATACATCTTCTCGATGTCGGCGTTGAAAACGAACCTAAAGTATCGCCACTTTAGGATCTGAATCGTTAGGTCGCATTGCAAGACCGGCCCCGCGAAAAGAATGTCGTTTAGACTGATCCCGATTGCGGACGGGCTAGAAGCGTTGAAGACTACCCGCACTTTAGTAGTCGTACTTTCGGGCTTGACAACGGCATGATGTGGAAGGTAGTAGGTAGCGGAACTGCTTTCGGGAGAGACCTCGGTCATGTGGCCTAAATCGATGTACTCCTGGATTACGGACTCATAGCGAGCCTTAAGGGGCGGATCCCTCTTCAGGCGCTGCTCATTACGCAGGAACTGAGCAAGAGCAAAGGACCGCGAAGACGCTAGCTCGGAACCCTTCTGCTCGGGGTCGCGTAAGGGGAGCGTCACAACTTATTTGCCACACTCGTCTCTTCTTGTCGTCTGGACAAAATTGTGCTCGCAGACTGAATCCGATTCCGAACTGACCTGTGCGGGCACATCTTCCACCTCCCAGAATTTGGGGAGCTGATCCAATGAGTCATCGAGGCAATTCGTGTGGAAAAAGCGGACACGCTGCGGGGGCTAGCCGGAGATAATGGGCCTGTCAGCACCCATCCAAAAATGGTCTCCTGACCGAGAAGCGACCCGCAAATGTTAGCCTTGGAATTACCGAGGAGAATAGACGGAAGAATGTCAGCTCCTATTAACACATCGACTTGGGAGCTCTCAAAGAACTTGGAGTCCGCCAGGGGAATGTCCGGCAACCCCTTGAGAAGATTCCGCGGAATCGGATATGAGGGCAGATTTCCTGCCAACTGCGGAAGAACGTAAGCCGCAGTCTCTAATTGTAGCCCGGGTCTAGACGGCGAACGGATGAAGAAATGGCACAATTTAGTAGACTGTGCGGAAATGGTCAGATTAAGACCGGAAACTTGGGCTTGAATCGTCTTGAAGGGAAGCTTGACAAGGTTGAGCAGTCGTTCCGTAATGAAAGTAGCTTCGGACCCTGAATCTGTCAGCGCTCGTGCCTGGAAGCTGCACCCCAAATGGCACCCGTCGATAAGGGCCGTGCCCAGTAGGATGGCTTCCGACCCAGAAGCGAAACACACCTGCACATCCGACTAATCCTCTGAGCCGGTTGTGCTTCTGGAAGTCTGTGTGGGTCGAGCTCTTGGTGCCGTAAGCGAACTTGGAGCGATGGCGAACGGATGGCCGTGGTGCAGGAAGGTGTGGTGTCGGCTGTGGCATGTTTAGACAGTTTAGACATATCTGCTTCCTTTTGATGTAATCAGAGCGCCAATCTACATCCATTTCCAGGAAGCGCGGACATAAGCGAATGGGATGATTCTCCCTCGAACAGAGATCCTAACCCTTTTGGCTCGGAACCACTCGAGTCTCCTACGAATTGAGCCTCCGAGCTGGGGCGGGTGAGTCACCACTTGGTTTGAATAGCAAGTGGAACAACTTTTCTACAGGGGTGAGCCGCGAGTTCTAGATGTAAATGGCCGTAAACAAGTCTCTGAAGATAAGCTACCGAAGATAATCACCCGCAAAGACCTCGGTATCCACTGGCGGTAACCGGCAGCCTGTCGACGGGGGTGACTGAGACTCAGTGGATAAAGAGGCAATTTTTTTGCTTAAGCTGGGCTGTACACCTCAAATAAACGGTGTAACAGTAGCTGTGTTCGCTACGGAACGAGTCTGCCTTTGAGAAGACTGGGGGTTTTATCGACGGACTCGTCGCTCTTTTCCCTTGAGATCTGTTCTAACGGATGGCTGGGATCGGACGCGACTTTTTGTCGTCTCCCGTGGGCATTCTCAGATTCAAATTCGCTGGTCAGCGCTTGTCGACTGACTTGCGCAATAAGTGCCTCGTACGAAGCGGTGGCCGGTCACACTAATGTGCTGAGAAAGGCGAGATCGCGGATGAAATGCGCTTACAAGGAACTAGTTGGAAACTCGGTGCCGACGTCGAAAGGAAAGTCGTGTGCGGCACGTTCCGTATGTGGAGGAAAAAGAAACGGCAAGAACCCAAAAAATAAATCCCAAAAGGAAAAGAGGTTTGTTGTGATTGCAGGCGGATGATGCCTGCTGCGGAGTAGACACAGCGTTGGAGACACGGAAAATGAAAAAGTATCGGAAAGTCCGTGTTCGTTCAGAAAAAAGTGGATGATAATTATCATATAATCTTTATATTGTATTCTTAACTGACTCGGACTTAGAGGGGCCCTCGAATAGCTGATTTTTTTGTTTTTCGAAATAAATAATTAATTGTTTATAGGTATAATCGATAAAATTGAATGCTCAATTATTTTCGAAATTAAATGCTGCGGAGCCGGAAAGGTGGAATTGGCCTGAATTTGACAAAATAAAAAAAAATATTTAATAATAATTAACCTTCTTTTCTGACTAATTGTTGTCAGATTTAATTATTCTGGAGCCGGAAAGGTGGAGTTGAAACCTCGGCTTTTGTTCGGACGGAGAATTAATAGTTAAAAATTTAATAATTTTCGAATTTAATTATTATGTAGGTGGAATAAAACCTTTGGCAGCTTCCCAAACAAAAAATTAATAGTTAAATAATTTATAGTTTTTGCTCCACCAAATTGTTTTAAATTAATTTAGCCGGACAGATGGAATTAAAAAACTCTGCGGCTGAGCAGTGCGTAAGTCACCTAAGAAAAAAAAATAAAACAGCAACACAAAAAAAAAAACAACACGGCGCTGCGGTAGCTGAATTAAATCTTTAGGAACACGGATTTAAAGTGAACTTGCGATTTTATATTCGTGGTATAAAACTGGTTTTATTAATTTCTGAAAACGGAGGCAGAAAATATATTTGGATATATGGATATGTATGTATGTATCTGGGCATGCATTCACCTCGGAGCGTTGATAAGTGGACTGTATATAACTGGGGGAACAGGAGGGTTATGTGGTGCAAGAAATGACACTGATTGGAAAGAAAAATATTGCGACAGCGGCGGACTGTTCGGCGAATTTGGAAATTTCCGGAACTAATTCACACCGGCTGGCCAATATTAATTATGCCTTCTTTTCGGCACCACACAATTTCACTGTTCACTTGCGAATTTTTCGCAGATTACTTGCACAAAAAAAAAGTATGTGCACAATTGTCTTAAGTGTATGTGTACATATGTATGTATATGGCGTTGGCAGCGCCATACATTGAACTAATTTAACTTTACATGAGGGCCGCGCTCCCGACCGATAAGATGAGCTTAACAGTACGGGAGCGGCCCCGAGTGGCGGAAGACGGAGCGCGAGAGCGAGAGCTGCGACGGCAGACCCGAGGACTTGAGTGAAAGGGGCGAGCGCGGTGGTCCCCTCACCAAAACACAATTTTTAGAACGTTTGTTAGTGTAATTGCAAGTTATCCCGAGTTCAATTCACGGGGAGGACTGGACCCAAGTCAAAGTTTTATATATTTTTAGCAAATAATTTTGTTGTTTGTAATTTTTTCCTGTTAATAAAAATAATTATAGAATTTTATACTAAGGAATACAAAAAATGCAATCAATAAACTAAAATTATTTAAAGTTAAAAAAAAAATTTGTTATGCCTTGCGGCAGAGTCGAACCCAAGCCAAATGCTTACGAAAATACATGTGCAGCAGAGACCTGCAGTATGAACGAGTCGGTTCGATCAGCCTCGCTTAAGCCCGTCACAACTCAAAAATTGGTTCGCAACAAAATTGTTCGATCGATCTTCCTGCACAAAACGAACAGTTCGTACAATTGATTTGATTGCTTTGCTTACTGATTCAAACTGATTGTTGTATACCAGTATGATGATCGAAAATTATTGTTCAGAAAAAGACGATCGAGTCCAACGACGCAAAAGAAAACTCAGACATCGATAAAGTTGCGTTTGATTCAGAATTGCGTTTAATCAAGAATTCATCAACAGCCGAAGGGGTGTTGTTGATGAATCATCGATGAAATGCCATACAAATTGTTGATGAATGTCCTAGGCTGTCATCAGCAATTAATCGATGAAATGTTGATGACATGATGATTAAATGTTGATGACATGTTGATTAAATGTTGATGACATGTTGATTAAATGTTGATGACATGTTGATGAATTTTTGATGAAATGTTGATGAAATGTCTTGTTAATGAGTTGTTGATGAAAAGTTGATGACATGTTGATTAAATGATCAACAGCCGAAGGGGTGTTGTTGATGAATCATCGATGAATTGCCATACAAATTGATGATGAATGTCCTAGGCTGTTATCAACAACTTTTCTTCAACAATTAATCGATGACTTGTTGATGACATGTTGATGACATGTTGATTAAATGTTGATGATATGTTGACTAAATGTTGATTGCATGTTGATTTCTATATAATCGCACTTATTTTTAATCCCACTATTTCTAATATAATTCCATTGTTTTCCATATCATTGCACTAACACTAACACTAATTGCTAAAAACTTTCAAACTATAAATGGAATTTTCAAACAATTTACCTTTAACTTTCACTTTTGCCATCTAAGATGTATTACTCCTAACTTATTCAGAAGCTAAAACGTAACTCAAAAACTCACCCCGCCTTTATTACTAAGACAGCGAGAGTGTATGTCAAATTTTTCAGCAACGGAGAGGAAATGAGAGCGCGAGAGTGTCGGTTTCGACACGATTGCCGACTGAGAGTGTCGATTCTGCCGACGTCGCAGTCGGCCTATTGATGAGAAGTGGTACTGCAAAGTATGTACAAATTTGTATGTTGTAACGCAAAAAAGTTGCGATGCGTAAAATTAACTAAGAAATCCCTAAATTTATTTCTTCAGTTTTAACACTTAAAATTACATTTTAATTATTACTTACAATTAATGAATAAAGGTAATGATTAAAATTAATGAACAAAAGTAATGCTTAAAATATTAGGGAACACAAATTTCAATCACTTCTTCATTGAAAAAAGTAGATCGGGTTGAATGCAAGCAGCATTCTCAATCATTCTATGCTGCTCACATAAAGCGTTCGATCGAAGAGAATCATGACGAGTGATGAGTGATTGAACTGAATTTTGGCTTTGAACATGCTTGCTTACAATCATTCATGTTCGTTGAAGCAAAGTGTGACGCCGCTCACGCACAATGTAAACATGTAAATACACAATATAAAAACTAAAACACAATGAAGAAAATAAGAATTAAGAAATTATTACATAATACACGAAGAAAAACACAATTAAGAAAAGAAGAAATAAGAATTTATGTAAATACACAATGAAAAAGAAAAACCCAATGAACAAAAACACACTGAAGAAAAGAAGAAATGAGAAATTATGTAAACTCGAAAAAAAAACTAATAAATAAGGACAACAAATGAAGCAATGTAAACCAACAAGAAAAATGTAAAATATGAAATAAGGAAACGAGCAAAATAGCAATAATAAAAAGGCAACTCGTAAACATCCACCAACTTTTGAATTAAACTGCGCGCGCGCGCCAAAGAAGGGGCACACTAGGCCGGAATAAGAGGAAGAGACCGATCGCGGCGGGCACACTAGATCAAGCCAGGTCCTATATAAAGCGGACGACCAGCCGTAGCAAATCAGCCGACAGCGATCGGAAGCGGCAGCACACTTCCAGTAGTCAGCAGCCAAAGTCATTTTTCCGCAAACCGAATCTTAGGATTTGGATTTCGAGTCCGCCCGACGACTTTCGAGTCCGCCAGTTGACTTTCGAGTCGGCCCGACGACTTTCGAGTCCGCCAGTTGACTTTCGAGTCCGCACGACGACTTACGAGTCCGCCCGACGATTTACGAGTCCGCCTTCTCTGAAAACTTACGAGTCCGCAAACAGAAGACTTACGAGTCCGCTTCTCTCAGAAGATTTACGAGTCCGCAAACAGAAGACTTACGAGTCCGCTTCTCTCAGAAGATTTACGAGTCCGCAAACAGAAGACTTACGAGTCCGCTTCTCTCAAAAGACTTACGAGTCCACCAACCGTAGACATGCGAGTCCGCTTCTCTTAGAAGACTTACGAGTCCACCAACCGTAGACTTGCGAGTCCGCTTCTCTCAGAAGACTTACGAGTCCTCCAACCGTAGACTTGCGAGTCCGCTTCTCTCAGAAGACTTCCGAGTCCGCAAACCGTGAGCTTGCGAGTCTGCTCCTCCCAGAAGACTTACGAGTCGGCTCATCGAAGACTTGCGAGTCCACTTCTCTCAGAAGACTTACGAGTCCGCGCACCGAAGACTTGCGAGTCCACCTCTCTCAGGAGACTTACGAGTCCGCCACCGAAGACTTCCGAGTCCATAGACGTGAGAAGCCATAGACCCGAGAAGCCCAGACGGCCGAAACCCGGCACCTGTGGAGTCCCAGAGCTGAGTCCACAAACTCTGTCAGAATCCATCAATAAAGCTATATTTAAGATAACCGAATTCTCTCTACTGTTCTCACTGGGAAGCGGGCGAACATCTCTTACAGCTACCACTCGGACTGACTCATACTTAGCGGATCCTGGCCGTCCCTGAGTTATCTGGGAACCTGCGGCAGACTGTCACAAAAGTTTTTCGTCAAGAAAAAACCCGTGTCAAATATAGGGTATGATTGAAAAAATTGTGATCGTTGCAGCTCTCTGATGTGCAGTTTTATTCACTGAGCTATCGTCTTTGCTTATGGATTGGAAGACATTTGCATTATATGTAAATTTATCTCCGTTTTTTAGTTTTTTGCCTTCTTATTCTCTTTTTTTCATATGTTTTTGGACCTCGCCTTATAACGGTACAGGGTATTCTAGTGTCGAGACCCCTAATTGTATGTCCCCCTTGTTTTATCTTATCTTATTCCTCCCTCACCTTATCGTACAAATACTTAAAATGTTTTCTGGAATTGTCTGCTCCGCAAAAACCTGCAAAAAAGCTTATCGATTCTAGTGATCTCACCATTGCACAGTGGTCGGGCATGTATGGAGACGCGGCCAAAAATACTTCTAATGGCCATACAGTTATGAAATTTGCACCAAAAATCTAAAAAAAAATATTCTAAGTATACTGAAAAAAAAAGATTGGTTTCATAGCTCGCCTATATCGTATAGCTGCCATGGAAACGATTGGTTTAAAAACGACATCTAGTATGAAAAACTTTATTTTGTTTTGTTTTTCAAGTTATCATAACCAATATATCGGATTATGTGTTTTGTGTATATGTATATATATCCCTACCAATTTTGGGTAAAATCGGATAACTATATCCTATAGTTCCCATACAAAGGAAGGTCAAATTGTTAAAAAAAATTTTTTTCCAATACCTATTTTAAATATTTGTCCCCTTAAAGAGAAAGTTGGTGGAATATTAGACCCCATAAATAAAAATAATAAGAAAATAATTATATTATATATTTTATTCCTCTAACAACAAATGAACAGCGCTTAACAATCTTGATTTTTATACCCTTGCAGGGTATTATAATTTCAGTCAGAAGTTTGCAACGCAGTGAAGGAGACATCTCCGACCCTATAAAGTATATATATTCTTGATCAGGATCAACAGCCGAGTCGATCTAGCCATGTCCGTCTGTCAGTCTGCCCGTCTGTCCGTTTCTACGCAAACTAGCCCTCAGTTTTAAAGCTATCCGAATGAAACTTTGTAGTTAGTCTCATATATACTCTCACTCGTACATATGTCGGAACGAGCCGGATCGGACAACTATATTATATAGCTGCCATAGGAACAATCGGAAAATTTTTAGAAAACAAATTTTAATTTTGCCAGTTTTCAAGATATTTTCATCAAAGTTGAGATTTAGCCGTTTTTTATTATTCCTAAATTTTGGATTTAATTTCATGAAAATCGGTCGACTATATCCTATAGCTTCCATAGGAACAATCAGGAAAATAAAACAAAAAACCTTAACCTTGTCAGTATTCAAGATATTTTCACCAAACTTGATATTTGGCCATCTTATATTATTTCAGAGTTTTGGTTTTAATTTCGTGAAAATCGGGCGACTATATCCTATAGCTTTCATAGGAACAATCAGGAAAATAAAAAAAACCATAACAGCCGATTTTCAAACCAAAATCATCAAACTTGAGATTTGTCAACTAATTATTATTCCAGATTTTCGGTTTTAATTTTTTGTTAAAGTTCTGCAAGGGTATATAAACTTCGGTGAGCCGAAGTTAGCTTCTTTTCTTGTTTCATTCTCCATTAAAAGAGAAATTACTTCTGTGGGATCCACTGGTAATACATTTTGGGTTTGGTTTTCGTTGCGTAATGCAACATAAATTTCGACCAGCTGAGCAATACGCCGACGCTTAGTCCTCGTTGATGACTCCATAAAATTTCGTTTTTTACGGCCGCGTGGAGCAGTTTCCGTATTTTCTTCAGGTGCATTTTTTGTATTTTTCAGTAAAATTGACTCCGTTATAAAATAAAATAAAACTTTAGGTAAACATAAGAAAGAAGTTCACAAAATTAACAAAAAATATGAAATCGCTTTTGTTAATTTCACAAAAAAATTTGTGGTATTTATTTAATTTTTAATATATACATTTAAAGTAAATACCTACAACTACAAAATGCATTTTGAATAATGAAAATCGGATCACTTTATCAAACGTTTTACCACTATGAAGCTCAATTTTGTTTTGTAAAAATTCTTGCTAAGTACAACTGCGCTTCAAAAATGTACACATGATCACGCTTTGCATTCTATTTTTACAAAGTCCCGTTAGATTTCCAGGTAAACCCGGTTTGCCATCAAGAAGTTTGAACAGTTTAGAGACAATTTGCTTGGAATTTTTTTCTATTCGTTGTTATCACTTTTTTTGATTTTTGGCCTCTGGTGAAACCACTGTGCATTGGCTGCCGGTGGTGCGACAACATTTTGTATCTAATGGCATTGTGGTTGCCGGCCGGACGGTCGATGATGTGAGGAAAAATATCGGCTTACGCTACTGCGGCTTAAACATCTGAAGATGTCATTGTCTTTATACGAGGCAAACTCAGAGACGAAATTTAAAATTAAAAGTGAAGAGATTATAATTTCTTTACACAATGGACATTATAACTTTTAAGATAAATATCCCAAATGAGTTCATTGGCACTATATGCTCCTCAAAATTCTAGCCAGAGTATGTAGTCGTCAAGGAATACGAAGCTAAGAAAAATAGGCCTGTAGGAATAACTCTTCCTAAACCCGAACGGACCACTGCGCCCTCTTACTCCGTCCCAAAAAACTAATTACCTCTCTGTCGATTTTCTATCAGAATGCATAAGGCTTACGTAGAAACCTGCCGACAATGTATTCTGATAGTTTTGCATTCGCAATCAGGTAACTCCACCCTCCCGTCAAAACTATTTCCTATCATTCAATGGTAGCTCCATTTTTATTACTTGTTCCTACTTTCCTCCCTTGCCGGAACTTCCTATTTTTTAGAACCACCTTTCCGCGATACTGATGGTTTCCAATAAACATTCAGATAGGCACCATTTGGTAGCCCTAAGTGATTTTTAATTTCCCTCGGGCTAGTTGGTCCCTTAATACCTCATTTAATACACTTCAAACTTCAAGACAACACGAATTTATTGCTAAATTGTTCGACATATCACTATTTCAAGTCAACCATGTACGAAATTCATTAAAGCGCGTGCTTTGCTTTGTCTCTGATTTTAAGAGAGTTAGTTTAGCAAGGGGGCACCGCTGACGCAACCCGAAGAACTCTATCATCCCACTTTCGATGTGACACTCAGCATTGTTGTTGATTTACAGAATATATCTGATCGTCCTGTCAAATTAGTCCTATTTATACATGCGCACTGACTTGGCTGATTCCGTAGATATTTTTTACAATGTCATGAATTCATTTTTCTCTGAAATAAAAATAAAAAAACAGTTCTCGCACTGTCCTTTCTAATTATGAATCGGCTCCTACCATTCAATGGTAGCTCCATTTTTATTACATGTTCCTACATTCCTCCCTTGTCGCAACTTCCTATTTTTTAGAACCACCTTTCCGCCATACTGATGGTTTCCAATAAACATTCAGATAGGGACCATTTGATAGCCCTAAGTGATTTTTAATTTCCCTCGGGCTAGTTGGTCCCTTAATACCTCATTTAATACACTTCAAACTTCAAGACAACACGAATTTATTGCTAAATTGTTCGACATATCACTATTTCAAGTCAACCATGTACGAAATTCTTTAAAGCGCGTGCTTTGCTTTGTCTCTGATTTTAAGAGAGTTAGTTTAACAAGAGGGACACCGCTGACGCAACCCGAAGAACTCTATCATCCCACTTTCGATGTGACACTCAGCATTGTTGTTGATTTACAGAATATATCTGATCGTCCTGTCAAATTAGTCCTATTTATACATGTGCACTGACTTGGCTGATTCCGTGGATATTTTTTACAATGTCATGAATTCATTTTTCTCTGAAATAAAAATAAAAAAACAGTTCTCGCACTGTCCTTTCTAATTATGAATCGGCTCGGTCAAACTTCACCAGGGTCAAACTTTTACAGCTAAACAGTTTTATACTAAGCGTAAGATTTCCTCGCCTTTTTTCGAAAATTCAACCATAAATTATAATCAGGCAATGGCCGATCTTTTCGGCAAGTTATTTTAAAAAAGTCCTTTGTTATTTCTCTCCACAAAAAAGGTAGCAGGTCGGATGCGAGAACTACAGAATCTCTAAGTTATCGGCCATTCCTAAACTTTTCGAAAACATTATTACTCCATATTTGCAGCACCTTAGTAGATCAGTAATTTCTGAATGTCAGCATTGATTTGTTAAGCGAAGATCAACAACTACTAACCTTTTGGAGCTAACATCTTTTATTAAAAGGCACTTCCATAATAACATTCAAACATATGTAATTTATACTGACTTCAGCAAAGCTTTTGATTCTGTTAGTTATTCTCTTCTCCTCAGGAAACTCGATTTAATGGGATTTTAAATGTATTTTTATAGGTGGATCTCTAGTTATCTGAGTGGCAGGACGCAAAAGGTCTTCTTTAAAAATAACTTACCTTATGTTCACCGGGTCACCTCATTGACCCCGCAATAAGGGAGCCATTTTGATCATTTCCAAATTTGGGGCCGCGTATACTTAAATGGCTATAAATGCAGCTTATGACATTCTCTCGTGGCGTTCCCAAGTTCGTAACTTAACTGCTGCTCATTGGAAAGAATTAATTCAGTTGGTGACTTGGGGGTCTGTCTGAATCCCAAATTAGACTTTTCGATTATATTTCGTGCATGGTAAATAAAGCCAGGAGTATGCTGGTATTTATTAAGCAGTGGTAAAATGAATTTGATAACCTCTATGTAACTAAAACTTTATATACTTCTTTAGTTCGTCCTATTTAAGAATATGGATCTTGCGTTTGGAGCCCTTAGTATGGGGTCCAAAGTAAACTCATCGGATCGGTTCAAAAGATCTTTTTGCCTTTCGCTTCACGCATTTTTAACTGGGATGGTGAACAGAGATTACCGTCTTATCCTAATTAATTTACCGTCCTTGTCCTACCGTTGAATAATGCTAGGCATTACATTTCTGTATGTCGTGATGCAATACTGATTTGCAAAAGCTTCTTTACAATATTTTTTACTTAGACTTATCAACTAAACATGCTACAAATTTAAACAATGTTGCAGGCAAAACAATTAGCTACAGAACAAAATCCAAAAAAAAAAGAAAACGACGACGCATGAAAGATGATTTTTCAGTTTTGTTGTCTTGCTTTAGTAATACTCTTTTAGAGCAGAGAGAGAAAGGGAAAGGGAAAAAAGGAGTCTTTTTTTTAGCTATGTACCAAATCGTACTAAAATCAATAGGAAACTGTGTGTAATTATATTTAGTTATCGACCTAACCAGGATTCGAAAATCTACGCTGCTCCCGTAGTATTTTGTATTTCTATTGCTAGTGCTGTCATTTTGACGAGAGCAGTAGTAGAGCCGTAGCAATAAAATTGAAAACTTTGTGCTATGCTCTGCTCCGAGTTTTCTGACTCGCTAACTACAGCCAAGTACTATAGCAGAAAATTTTAGAAAATGCTCTGGGGATTAGTAGCCTTATCAAAAATTTTAGAGCAAGATGAGAGCAGAGCAAATGTAATTTTAGTTCCTGCTACGCTCTCACAAGGTGCTATTTGAAACGCGTAAAATTTTTTTTTTCTAACTTTCAAGTATAAGTTTATTTGTACGTAACAATGGCATCGGGAAATAATGCCAAGAACATTTTAAAATACTTCAATGAGTTTAATTCTGGTAACGTCAAATGCAAGAAATGTTCTCGGATTTTTAAGAATGACCGTGTTTTTAATTTAAAACAAGTAAGAAAGCTACAGTCGAGTGAGCTCGACTGTGAGATACCCGCTACCCATAATAGTTAATACAATTTTGAACGGCTAATAATTATTACCATATATTAAAATTGGTTCTCGAATTCTTATAAGATTCTTTTCCGATTCCAATCAAGAACTGGTAAGAATATTTAGTTGGTGTAGTTGGTCAACCAAATGAGGCATGCTGCAGCGGCCGTTTGTGGCCATACAAAATTATTTCTTTAATAACTTCGACAATTTTTATTTGATCGCAACCAAATTTTCAGGAATCACACAGACTATAGTTCTTAATGTACATTCCAATTCAATTCGTGAATCTAGCTTTAAAATGAAAATTATAAGCTTTTTGAAGATTTGCGGGGGCGGAAGTGGGCGTGGTAAAAATTTGAAACAAACTTGATCTGCGTGCAAGCATAACAAATACTGTCGAAAGCTCTATCTCTTATAGTCTCTGAGATCCAGTGTTTCATACGGACGGACGGACGGACAGACAGACAGACAGACAGACGGACGGACGGACATGGCTAGATCGTCTCGGCTGTTGACGCTGATCAAGAATATATATACTTTATAAGGTCGGAAATGCCTCCTTCTACCTGTTACATACATTTCCTGCCGGCACAAAGTTATAATACCCTTCTATCCTATGGGTAGCGGGTATAAAAACATTTGCAGATGCACGACATCCAACCTGAGCAACGTAAAAATATATATTCTAAGGATGATATTAAAAGGCCAGGAGAAATACTCTGCGGTCCAGGGCCCTCCACAGAAACATTTATAATAGGTTCAGAGAAGGGGTAAATGGTTTTGGAAGGGACGATCCGTCAAGGATCCATGGCAGCCCTCAACTGGCCGGCATCGACCCCGTTTTCCGAGTATCGACGCCAGACCAGCCAGTAGCCAACCGTGTGTTTGCGCCGAGGGCACAGCCAACGCCATCCAGCAGCGTGCTCCTCGGCTCGGGAAGCCCATTCGGGGGAAGGTTCGGCCGGCCCTGGATCCAGATGCCGGCCTCGCCAATGCCCTACTTGGGTGCCGCCATGGCGTCCCTGAGCTTTCGAGTTCACCGTGGCCAACTACGAAGAAATGTCCCCGGCATACAGGTTCGGCGGCTTGTCAAACGGGTGACCGCCCATTTTGCCCGGAGGAATCATGGAGTCGACGCTGCCCCGTTTGCCGGGTACCGTGTCTGAACTAGGGAGGAGTCCTTTGTCCGAGTGGGTGACTTCCGAAGCTCCAAACGTGTGGAAAATCTCCTTTGTTAAGAACTTGACCACTACCACTGTTGTCGCCTCCTTTTTTTCTTACAGGAACACACACTTTGAAAAATGGTACACAACAATAAAACAATAAAACAATAATCCTTCTTCGAGCGAGGATACTTGCCCTATATAAAGTTTATGGAACGATCAGTACGTTACCGTTTCCGCTTCTGTCCTGGCTTTGGATCTCCGAACAAGGGCTTTGACTCCTTGCACACCTGGCAGTCTCGAAAGAATCCCCGAACCTGGGCCACCTGCCTGGCCAATGAAACAATTGCCCCAAGCGATGAAGGGTTGTGGCCATTCCCCCATGAGCCTTGGTTGGCGGCGACTGCGCCTGTTCTATCTAGCTCTGGGTCAACGATGATGGAATCCACAATTTTCAGCAATGCTCCTCCCACTTAGGACTTCCGTTGGAAAGGGCTCGTTTAAAAACGAACCCGTCCACCACCTTGATATCCATATGCATGAATGCATAAATGCAATGGGGCGTTCGCTGCCGTCTTCTTCCCCCTGTAATAACACCGTTCCTACCCCGGAATCAGAGGCATCACACTGCACGAAAAGCTCTTGGTAAAGTCTGGGTGGGTTAATACCGGTGCCTCAGCCTCGTTGGAATTATCTTATCTATAAGCCGGCGCAGGCGTTGGGCAGCGTTTGTTAATCTAAATGGCATGGTTGCAAAATGGTGCAACGGGCGTCCCGGCACTATGAATGCCGCATATCTTCTGCCTTTTCCCTCCAACTCTTTTTGCAAGAACGCATGCTTGAGATCCAAACTAAAGATATATTTTGTTGTGTTGACACGGCTTAAAAATCTCTCCATGCTCTGTTGTGGATATGCATCTTTTATTGTGACCTTATTAAGCTTTCTGGCTTAGAGACGATTTTTCCCTGGCTTTCTCACCAGCGTGATGGTATTACTCCAAGCACAGTCACTTTCCTCTATCACGCCTAGTCAGAGCATTTCGTCTACTTCCTCGTAGATAAGCGCCTGAACAGCTGGAGACACTGGATAGTGAAGGTCCTTGTCAGGCACAGCTCCATCCACCAGATCAATTGCGTGCTTCATCTTGGTAGTGTAAAGGACCTCCGGCCAGGACGAGACTCAATCGTGTCCAGGGAGGATCATACAAGATATTTGTATGGTGGGACTAAGGATTTTCATCTGGAATTTCGTAATTGGCGTGACCCTTACCTCAAATGTCGCGTCTCGCTCGATTTCGAGGGTGACGTTAGTAGAAAAGAAAGGATTCCCCAGGGGGACAGGCCTGAAATGGGAGTAGAGATCCCGAACTAGTCCGCAAGACTGACTCCGGTGGGTGACCTTGGAGACAGTGAGAGGAAACAGTGGTCAGCGCTTCCAGTGAAGACCTTGGGGCTGCTGTAGGAGGGCGTCTCCGGTGAGGACCATGGAGCAGTCGAAAAGGAATTTGGCCCAAGTGAGAACCGTGGGGTTGGAGGACGCGGATCGTCTCCGGTGATGACCTTGGAGCCGATGGGTAAGCATGAGCGTGGCGGCCTCGCAGCAAACAGGCCCTGCGTTATTGCAATGAGGCCTGTCGACCGGTTGAGAAGGAAATATCATCCTTCATGCGTCAGACCAGGAGTGGATTTACTGAGATCATGGCCACTTTTCGAATGACCTGTTCTCCGCGCTAGATGCTCAATTTAATAGTATGAAGCTATTAAATGAGTCGCCGAAACGCAAAAGATCCGCTGCTAGTCGGCTGCAACTGTGTAAGACACAGCAATCGATTTCCTGCCACCATCCGTCGCCACAGCTCCTGGTCCCCGTTCCATTGGTTCTGAGATCAGGAACGATCAAAGATTCGGTAACCGAATCGGTCGTTGAGGTATCGGAAGCCGCTCAGCCAGCGATTTCCGCGTCGTCCGTTGCGCAGCCCAATTCTTTGGCTCCGCAAATCCCCGTAGAAAAATCTACCCAGGGTCCAACATTGCCCGGAGCACCGGCCGTGGTTGGTAACAATTCGTTACGTAAGACCCTTGCAGCAGTCCCACCTTCGAAAACTATATTTGTTTCGAGGCTTGGCTCTGATCTCGCATCGGAAGATGTCCTAGCCTATGTACAAGGCAAACCCCAAGCTGGCAATATCAAGGTGAAAAAATTCAAATTTTCGTATGCCAGAGACATTTCATCATCTAAAATAAATGTCTCATTCCAACTCTTTGACATTACTTGCTCAGGTGAATTCTGGCCCGACTACGTTTTAGTCAAGGAGTACGAGGCACGAAAGAAGAGAAATCGGCCAACGGGAGTTCAACTGCCAAGCCGTCACAATCTTCAGTGTCCACAGCTGTACCTTCTGTCCCAAAAAACTAACCTCTTCCCTACTACTTTCCTATTGGAATACTAGTGGCTTACGCAGTAAGCTTTCTGGACTATATTTGGATAGCCTTTCTTTAGCATCCCAGGTTATAGTATTTACTGAAACCTGGTTGAAGCCGGAGATCCTCTGCTCCGAAATTCTTCCAAGTAAGTACACTATTTATAGATTAAACCGTGTCCAGTTTTAATTGCCGTTGACTTCTGCCTCATCTCGGAACGAGCGGTATGTAATGACTTTTTGGACATCGAATTTATCTGCGTTAAACTATCATTCACACGTAAGTGCATTTATGTAACCTGCTCTTACATCCCTCCATCTTCGGAAGAGCCAATTTATTGGAAACACCTTTCGGCAATTCAGGCAGTTTCCAATAATCTTTCTGATAGGGACCAATAAGTGGCTTTGGCTTTAGACTTCAACATACCCGGAGCTCACTGGTCTTCTGATGGAGTGTCTAACGTCCTTCACACTGCGGCACAGCATGACCTCATAAATGGCTTGCTTGATTTATCATTATCTCAAGTTAACCATATCTTAAATTCTTAAAACCGCTTACTGGATTTATGCTTTGTTTCCGATCCTGCAGGCGTAAACCTAATTAGGGTTCCTCCAATGACGCAACCTGAAGGACCTTATCATCCAACTTTCGATGTGACTATCGACACTGGGACAGTTTTAGCTACTACACCTGATAACAGTTTAAACAGAGTCCTCTGACTATCAGAGGCTAAACACTTTAATAGCAGAATTTGATTGGTCTAATATTTACACGAGCTCTGACATCCGCCGTTGATATCTTTAATAGTGCCATGATCTCATTTTATTCCTTATGTGTTCCTGAAACCGACCCGTCGGTCTTTTATAAACCACTTGAGTTTAACAAGCAGCTGACGCGTTTTAAAAACGTAAAATCTAGACTTTATAATAAATATAACTTTACTGGTTCAAGAACGACTTTCTCATCTTATCTTAATGCTCGATCTAACTTTACCGTGCTTAACGCTCAGTGTTATAAAAATTATTTGACTCGTTGCAAGGTTCAGTTCACGCAAGACCCTAAACAGTTTTATAACTTTGTTAACTCTAAATGTAAACCCACGTTATTCCCCTTCCTCGCTGTCATTTCAGAATACTACAGTAAATTCTGATCAAGCAATAGCCAACCTCTTTGCTGAGTTTTTTAAAACGAAATATTCGCCCTCAACATCATCAGATCATACATTTTCTCCAGCTATGCCCAGTTCGTCCTTAATCTTCAGTCCTATTTTAAACGAAAGCTCACTTATTATTGATCTTCAACGTGTTAAGCTAGTTTATTCGCCAGGTCCCGATGGTATACCTGGCTCTGTGCTTAGATATTGCTCCGAGGCGCTGTGTAACCCCCTTTTTAAATGGTTTATCTTTACACGAGCTCTGACATGGCATCCACCGTTGATATCTTTTATATATATGGACGTTGATGCACTAGGGTCAGTACACTCAAGTGGCCCTTATGAAACCAGGCACGTGCCTGTTAGGGTTAGGTATTAGTAGACACGATGGAAAATATAGAAAAGAATGCGAGGAAATAAACTACCGCCGAGCAGCCTGAGTGTTTGCATGCATGCGATCTAAGTGGGTAAGGATTAAAGTTTTTAGTTTAGGAAGACTATCAACATGTGAGATCACCGAATACAAATCATTATAACTTGCACACAGTACTCTAAAGGGATCATGCAGTTTATAGAAGGTTCTACAATGGCGCAAAACTAAGGGTATGTACGATCTAGTATTTCTACTCGGAACGTGGAAATTGAGTGAATCTACTATATAAAAATAAGTCCGGTTTTCCTCCCTGACGCTATAACTCCAGAACGCACGTACCGATTTCCACGGTTTTGCATTCGTTGGAAAGGTCTCGGGCTCCGTGAGGTTTATAGCAAAGAAAATTCAGGAAAAACTCAACAGAAAAGTGGGGAAATCTTTTTTCTCTGATACATAGCATGTACTACAAACCAATATCCAATACTTCAAGTAGGCGCCGGTGCGCGATAAAGTGTTTGACAGCTACTCATTGTTCTCTGCTCAGTTAATTTCATTCAAGCTCAGTGTAAATTATGTGGATCGTGTACGTTGAAATGCCCAAGTATTACACTTGGAATCAATCAACAAAGAAATTCCAACGTCGCAAACAAGGAACCCCAGTTCCAGACTGGCCACAGGTGTTTTCAACTGATGTTCATCCTAGAAACGATGAATGTTTTTATTTGCGACTGCTGTTAGTAAATGTACGTGGACCAAAATCATTTGCGTATTTGAAAACTGTAAATGGCCACCAATGCCAAACATATCGAGAAGCATGTCAACTATTGGGTTTGCTGGAGAACGATTCTCATTTGGATTTAACACTTGCAGATTCAGTTGTTTCATCAAATGCGTACCAAATACGAACGCTGTTTGCAATTATCATCACCACATGTTTTCCTTCACAACCAATTCAGTTATGGAACAAATACAAAGACGCCATATGTGAAGATATGCATTGCTTGCGCATTCAAACGAATAATCCTGACATCCAAATAACCGATGAAATCTACAATGAAGGATTGATTCTGATTGAGGATCAATGCTTGACTATTGCAAACAAGGTACTGATTGAAATAGGAATGATTGCGCCAAATCGATCGATGCACGATGCATTCAACCAAGAATTAAATCGAGAGCTGCAATACAATGTTGATACATTGCAGGAATTCGTTAGAAATAATGTTCCGTTGCTGACTGAACAGCAAAAACAAGTATACGAAACATTATTGCAAGCGGTGGACAATAATACTGGTGGTCTATTCTTCCTGGATGCACCTGGAGGAACAGGGAAAACATTTGTCATTTCATTGATTTTGGCCACTATTCGCTCAAGATGTGACATAGCTTTGGCGTTAGCATCATCTGGAATTGCGGCGACTCTTCTAGATGGCGGTCGTACTGCACATTCTGCGCTTAAGTTGCCACTTAATTTAAACACAATTGATACTCCAACATGCAATATTTCCCGATCCAGTGCAATGGGAAAATTATTAATGCAATGCAAGCTCATTGTTTGGGATGAGTGCACAATGGCACATAAGAAATCACTTGAAGCACTTAACTTCACACTGAAGGATCTTCGGCGATATAACAACATCTTTGGCGGCTTGATGATATTGTTGGCAGGCGATTTCAGGCAGACGTTGCTAGTAGTTCCCCGTGGAACGCCTGCAGATGAATTGAATGCTTGCCTGAAGGCATCACCTTTATGGAATAACGTAAATATATTATCGCTAACCACTAACCAACTTCAAAATGATCAAAGTGCTGCACAATTTTCCAAACAATTGTTAGATGTTGGAAATGGAAAAGTCACAGTTAATGCGACATCTGGATTAATTACTCTTACCAACGACTTTTGCCGATTTGTAGACACTCAATTAGTTCTTATTGAAAATGTTTTCCCAAACATTAGTGAGAATTATAAGAATTATGCTTGGTTAAGTCAACGAGCAATTCTTGCCGCAAAGAATAATGATGTCCACGCACTGAATTTCACCATTCAATCAAAAATTGCTGGCGATTTGGTGACATAGAAATCCGTTGATTCAATAACAAATCCCGATGATGTAGTAAATTATCCAACGGAGTTTTTGAACGCTGTGGAGATACCAGGATTTCCACCACATAACTTGCAACTCAAAGTTGGTACAGTTATTATGATACTGCGTAATTTGAATCCACCGCGGCTTTGCAACGGTACTCGACTTTCGGTAAAGAGACTTTTGCCGAATTTGATTGAGGCAACCATTATTAACGGAAAGTACGCAGGTGAAAATGTATGTATTCCTCGAATACCAATGATTCCGACAGATCTTCCGTTTGATTTCAAACGATTGCAATTCCCAGTTCGCCTTGCGTTCGCAATGACAATTAATAAGTCGCAAGGCCAATCGCTTAGTGTTTGCGGGATAAATTTAGAAAATCACTGTTTTTCACATGGGCAGTTATACGTTGCGTGTTCACGAGTTGGGAAACCATTCGCTTTGTTTGTGTTAACGTCAGACCAAAAAACAAAATATGTGGTTTACCAAAAAGCACTACAATGAAAGACATAATTTGCGGACACGTATAACGCTTCCATTACGTATTTACTTTGGATTTGTAGCGACGTCAAAGAGTAATTTTCATTTACTTAGGGAAGTTCAACTATAACTATTTTAGTAGGTAATCGAAAAGAATTTATTACTGTTGTGAAATTAAATAAATATTTTCCTTTTCAAATATAAAAAAAAAATTGTTTTTCTTTATCTTTTAATCACCAAACGAAATGTTACATAAAACGAATCTGGTGGCGAAACGGAGTTTGCCGGGTCTGCTAGTAAGGTTATAAATAAAGATAATACCAAGCATAGTTCTACGATTAGCCAAGGAGGGTAAGTTAATTAGGAGAAGTCTACTATAATAGGAGGGTAATCTCTGTTCAGCATCCCAGTTTAAACCGCGTAAAGCGAAGAGCAAAAGGTTCTGTTGAACCGATTCGATGCGTTTACTGTGGACCCCATACTGGGGCTCCAAACGCAAGATCCATATTCTACTAGTGAAATATATAAAGTTTTTGTTACATAGGGGTCATCGAATTCTTTCGACCACCATTTAATAAATCCCAGCATACTCTGGCTTTATTCACCATGCACGAAATATGATCGATAAAGTCAAGTTTGGGATCCAGGCGGACACCCAAGTCATCAACTGAGTTAATTCTTTCCAAAGAGCAGCAGTTAAGCATGTAAATTGCAAGCTTAGGAACGACACGAGAGAATGTCATTAGCTTACATTTAGAGCCATTTAAGTTTAGTAGGTTTATGCGGCACCAGGTTTGGAAGCTATCAAGATCTGTTTGTAAATCAGACTGGTAAGCAACGTTCTTGTATTGCACGCAAAGCTTGACATCATCAGCGTACATAAGTACTCTACAATTTGTCAAAACTTCGGGCAGATCGTTAACAAAAAATGTAAACAACAAAGGACCCAGGTGACTCCCTTGCGGGACACCTGAGGTGACTTGGAGAACATTAGATAAATTATTTTTAAAGGGGACTTTTTGCGTCCTGCCAGTCAGATAACTAGATTAACGGAATCAAATGCTTTACTGAAGTCAGTATAAATAACATACGTTTGAAGGTTATTCTGGAAACCGCTTATAATGAAGGAAGTGAGCTCCAGAAGATTTGTGGTTGTTGATCTTCGCTTAACAAATCCATGCTGACATGATTACTGATCTACAAAGGTGCTGCAAATGTGAAATAATATTGTTCTCAAAAAGTTTAGGGATGGCCGAAAGCTTAGAGATTCCTCTATAGTTATTGGCCTCCGATTTGCTACCTTTTTTGTGGAGAGGAATAATGAATAATTCCTTCCAAATAAGGGGAAAGTGCGAGGATAAGGTAAACAATTTCAGAAGGGGCGAGCACAGGGCATCGGCACAATACCTAAGCACACAGCCCGGTATTCCGTCGGGACCTGGCAGATAAGCAGGCTTTACACGATGAAGATCTAAAAGGAGGGAGCTTTCGTTTAAACATGGACTGAAAATTAAGTTCGATCTGGGCAAGCTATAAGAATACGTCTGATTTAGGTCAGTGGAAGTGGAGTAAGTTGTTTGAAAAAATTGGGCAAAAAGATCGGCAATTGTCTGATCGCCCTTCACAGTTGCGTTTGCAAAAGAAAGTGATGAAGGATGAGTTACCGCCTTACGTTTAGTATTAACAAAATTATAAAACAGTTTATGATCCTGAGAAAATTGGACCCTGCAACGAGTCAAATAGATTTTGTAACAATGTGCGTTCAATACGGTGAAGATTGCTCGAGCCGATAAATAGTTAGAGAGGTCAGAACGAGAACCGGTTTTTTAAAATTTCGTGTACCGCCTTGACTTTACATTTTTCAAGCGACTCAATTCTTTAGTAAAGCAAGGTGGTTTATTTGAAATAGAGGGATAGTATAAGGGAACACATTCCGAGAAGAATGAATTCATCGCATTGTAAAATATGTCCACGGCATCAGCCATGTCAGTGCATTTGTATAAATCAGACCAGTTAAAGTCAGAAATAAAATTATTCAGCCGGTCGAAATCAGACTTGCGAAAGCAGTAAACTCTTTTGGCTGGTCTATCAGATTTCTTCAGTATATCAGCACCAATGTCGAGTGTCACATCGAAAGAAG
Source organism: Drosophila birchii (assembly GCA_035046345.1). Classification (NCBI taxonomy): domain Eukaryota; kingdom Metazoa; phylum Arthropoda; class Insecta; order Diptera; family Drosophilidae; genus Drosophila; species Drosophila birchii. Next base: position 1,602,545 of record JAWNOA010000141.1, on the reverse strand, counting down.
GATGATAGGGATCTTCAGGTTGCGTCAGCGGCGCCACCCTCAGTAAACTGACACTCGCCGGATCAGAGACAAAACAAAGATCAACATGATTGACTTGAGACAGCGAAATGTCGAACAAGCCAGCAATAAAATCATGTTGTGTTGAGGATTGAAGTGTGTTAGAGGAGCTATTTAGGGACCAAATAGCCCCAGGGATATTAAAATCACCCAAGACTACTAAATGATCTCTATCAGAAAGCATATTGGAAACCATCCGAATGGCGAAAACGTGGTTCCAAAAAATAGGTAGTTCCGACAATGGAGGAATGTAGGAACATGTAATAAAAACGAAGCGACCATAAAATGATAGCTTCACACAAAGGAATCACAACTTCGTTGTTTCCCTCTAAAGTTACTAATTCTGACGTGAGAGTGGAGTTGACCGCTATGAGGACCCCACCCCCGCGCCTGACAGGCCGATCTAGCCGATAAATCGTGAACGTAGCTGGGAAAACTTCGGAGCTAAGAATCTCCGGCTTTAACCAGGTTTCTGTGAACACAATAACATGGGATGAGAATTCGAAACTATCAGAATATAACTTGGGCAGCTTACTACGCAAGCCTCTTGCATTCTGATAGGAGATTAACAAAGAAGGATTTAGTTTTTTTGAACAGAGGCAGAGGATGTAGAGGGCACAGTGGCCAGATCGGGCTTAGGAAGAGTTATCCCGACAGGCCGTTTCTTTTTCTTAGCTTCATATTCTTTGACGACAACATACTCAGGCCAGAATTTGGTTGAGCATATCGTGGCAAAGAATTCATTTGGGACATTTATTTTGAAAGATGAAATATCCCTAGTGTAAGAACATTTGAATTTTTCCACCGTTTTTTTTTTTTTTGTTTGTTTTTTTTTTTTTTGTTTGTTTATTTGGTTGTATGCAAGTTTGCTGCTAAACTTATTTGGCTACATATCTATTATTATTTAACAATTTTATGTATCGAATATGTATCAATGTTAATTAAAAATTAGTTTAAACGCCGGGTTGGCAGCTCCCGGATTATGACCCTCTTCAGGCGTCTCCTGGTCCTAGTCCAGCTCATCCTCCTGGCCAGCGGGTTTGGGTGACTCCAAAGTCTGGTTCTGTGTCTGGCAGCTAAGGTGTTCACGGCGTCTCCGATTGCAGGGACTTGCAATTCCCTGCGTATGTCGGCATTTCTTATGTACCACTCCGCTCCAGTGATACGTCTGAGAAATTTCGCCTGGAACGCTTGAATTCGATTCAAATGTGTCCTGGCCGCACTGCCGTATATTGCCATTCCATATTGCCAAATCGGTGCTAGCAGGGACTGGTAAAGGCGAGTCTTGCACCTAATACTCAGCTTCGACTTCGGGCAAGTTAGCCAGCTTAGACGCCTGGCAGTGTTTTCCAACTTGGCCCTTGTCTTTTTGATGTGCGACGCGAACGTCAGCCTCTTGTCCAGGACCAGTCCCAGGTATGTGTGCTCCTCGCGTTGCGGCAACAGTTGACCATGAAGAAAGACCCCTGGACATGTGTCTCTTCTCAAGGCGAATGTGACCACCGCACACTTGTCTGTGTTGATGGCCACATTCCATCTACAGGCCCAGTTCTCAAACCTCTTCAGGAATATCTGAAGTTTGTCCGTGGCACTGTAGACGCAGCTGGAGCTTGCAAGGATTGCAGTGTCGTCTGCATATGTCGCTACACACACGCTTCTTGAGCTCAGATGAAGTGGGGCATCGTGCGCAAACAAGTTATATAGTGTAGGGCCCAGTACACTACCTTGTGGAACTCCGGCAGTTATCCTCCTGGTAGTTGAGGCTACTCCATCCTGCACCACTTGGAAGGTTCGATCGCTGAGGTAGCTTCTGACTAACTCGAACAGTTGAGGAGGCAGAAGTTCCTTGACCTTTGATAGGAGCCCTTGGTGCCAGACCCTATCAAAGGCCTGCTGGATGTCCAGGAAGGCAGCCACCGTATATTGCCTTCTTTGAAATCCATCCACGACGAAGTCCACTACACGGTGAAGTTGCTCGGGGGTGCCATGTCCTTTGAGAAAGCCGAATTGGTGCCTGGGGATCGCTTGTGTGACTTCTGGTATCCTTTGCAATCTTTCCAGAATGCACCGTTCAAAGACCTTAGCAAAGGTCGGCAGGAGGCTAATCGGCCTATAATTGCCCACATCATTCGAGTCCTTGCCCTTTTTGTGTATCATTACAACATTTGCATGCTTCCAGCTTCTCGGGAAATGTCCCAGCCTGAGTGCAGCGTTGAACATCAAGACCAAGAAAAGGAGAGCCTTCTCCGGAAGGAGTTTTGCTACTCGGCTGGAAATGCCATCCGCTCCTGGCGACTTCCGGTGCTTCAGCTTCCTTATCTTGGCCTGGACTTCAGGCAGCCGGATTGGGGGAATAGGAGGCGTCATCTGGTGAGGTTCCTCTAGTGCTGCATGAACCTTTTCGACTCTCTCCCTTGACGCAGTTTCGAATGGAGTGAACCGCTCCTCCAAACTCTCGGCAAACGCCTCGGCACGTTCAAGCGGAGACTTGGCCCAAGTCCCATCCGCTTTCTTCACCGGGTATTTGGGGGAGGCTTGCCTCTTACTTCTGCCCGCGATTCTCCACAGCGCGAAGTCGGAATCCTTATCTGGAGTAGCCTCCTCCAGCTCCTTGTCCAACAACTCCTCCCTCAGTTGGTTGAGCAACTTCCGAACTCGATTTCCCAGCCTGCGGAAGATACGCAAAGTCCTTGGGTCATGGGTTCTGCCATACTCCCTCCTAAGTCGGTGTTTCATCGCCAGAAGAGCACTAACTTCCGGTGGTAGTGGAGAGCAGGCTCTCCTGGGGTGAATACCCGAGGGAGGCGACGCTTGCTCTGATGCTTCCCAGATTTTAGCCTCCAGCAGAAGTGCAGCATCATCCAGATCCTCCGCAGTGCATATCTCAATATTGAGGTGAATGGAGTCATCCAGCGTCCTCTGGAAAGACCTGATGTCGGATCCAGTGGGCAGGAGCAGCTTCCTAGGCACAGTGAAGCTTCCTGGGAGGTGGAGACTAACAATAAGCGGTATGTGATCCGAGCTGAGCTCAAAGGAGTCTTCAATAGTCAACCTACGACCTTGAAGACCTTTCAAGAGTGCGAAATCCAAAGCAGAGGGAGTTCCGCCATTACAGGGGAAACAGGTGGGTCTTCCTGTGGCCAACACATCCGCTCCCAAGTTGTCCAGAGCTTCCACAATTGCAGCTCCTCTCCTATCCGCTCTGACACTACCTCATCTGCGATGCTTAGCATTAAAATCACCTCCGATAATGGCTTTGTCTCCACAAATGTTAAGCATGGCCTCAAAGCCATCACATGTCCAGGCAGGACGAGGCGGCAAGTAAACCGCAGATACATCCAGTTCACCCATGTCAGTGCTGAGCACAATCCTCGCCATCTGTAGGAGTCCCAATCGTATCGGGCTTTGCTGGTAACAAGTCAGGCCGTGCTTAACTAGAATAGCTGCTCCGCCCCTAGAAATCGCACTCGGGAAGTCCGCCCTGTGTAAACTGTATCCTGGAAAGCTTATGTACTCTCCGTGCTTAAGGTGGGTCTCAGACACCAGCATTATATCAATGCTGTGCCCAGAGAGGTACACCAGAAGCTCCTCCCGATTGGCAAGGAGACTTCTGGCATTCCATAAGCCCACCTTAATGATTCCCATGAGCGATATTCCTTCCAGCTTGTAAATCTCGCACCACCATCGAGATCGTGGTTAAGGAGGCGGCCAGTTGTTCCACGGAGTTCTTTAGGGAAAGAAGCATAGTCACTACCCTTGTCATATCCCAATCAGGGACAGCGTTGGGAGGCTGCTGGGCATTGCTAGCCCTACCACGGCTTCCTAGCAACGGGAAATCGTCGTGCAAGTCATAGGCTGCCTGCTTAAATCCAGGAGGATTGTTTCTTACTCCCAGATTTGAAGTAGGCTGGAACTGCTGCGCTCTTGTCCTACTGGCATAAGAAACCCCAGACTGCAGCATAGCCGAGGGCACCGTAGACTGCCTATTATAGGCAGACCGTGTAGAATTATGAGGCTGCTGCTTCACCTTAGGGAGAACACCCTTAAGCTTTAGTGCATAAATGCGGCATTTTTTATCATATGCAGCATGATTGTCACCACAATTGGCACAGCAGAGGTCAGCTACAACTAAAGCCCTGCAGTTCTCCGATCCCGTCCAATGATCCTTCGCACATCTACCGCAAACAGGCGGCTTGAAACAATAATTCTTTGTGTGATGGAAGCCAAAGCACCTAAAACATTGCTTCAGTCTATTTGAGTCCTTTTTGGGCTCCACCGTTACTCGGTGCCTACCCAACTTTGATATCAACAGAGCCTCCCTGTTGTTTACAGCATGTTTGAGATCAACGAACCAGACATTTTGTCTGGCCTGCTCAGTGACTACATCCTGACTCCCTTGGCGCCGGGCACGGTTTGGGGGGTTATACAGATTAACTATCGTATGCCCCAACTTAGAGAACTCATCCATAATAAAGTTTCTCGGCGTGGTGCTGGACAAATTCTTGATAACCATCCTGAACGGCCTGTCCTCCTTAAAACAGAAATGAGTATAAATAACATTCTTTTCTGTCAAAAACCTCGTTATGATACGGTGAGTAGAGGAATCCTTAGCATAAATACGTAGGTCACCTGAACGAGCAATGCGAAGCTCGAAGCCATCATCTTCGACCACCTGGAGGAGCTCATTCTCCATCGCCTCCACGTTGTTAACATTTGGCACTGTGATCGGCTTTGGCTTGGCCAGAGCGAAAGGAGCAGGGCTAGCTGCCAGCTGGGAGACAGCAGCCCTCACCTCAACATCTTCCACAACATCCATATTTTGCGGAAGAACATCCATATCAAGGGCAGAAAACCTATTTGTATTATACGGTTTGCTGGTTTTGGCCTTTGTACACATTGCATTTACAACAGGGGCACGCCTCTTACTAGACGACTTCTTCTGGACGGTCTGCCATTTCGGCTGAGGATTTTGAAAGAGTTCCCCAGGAGCGGCTCCTCTCCATTGTGGAAGTGCTGTGGACTCAATGGCGTCCATAATTTGTGCCGAGCTTAACTTACTCAACGCTTTGCTGGAGAGCAGGTTTTTTCCGTCAGAGTTCGTCTTACCCACCAGTCCCTTGTTGGCCTGAACGAGCTGAAATTGCCGTTCCCTTGCTTGTCGGGAGGTTGAAGGTTGCTCCGAATCAATTTGAACCGTCGACGCCCATTGGGGAAGTGCCTCAGATTTTGGAGTGTCCATGTTTTGTACCGCGCTTGGTTTGATTACCTCCTTGCTGCGGAGCGAGTAACTATTGCTCAGAATAGACTTACTCTTAACTTTATCACCAGCATTTAGTAGTATATCAATGTGCTCTCTCAACTGCCTGGGAGATGATGGTCGTTCACTGCCGCTCAGAGCTGGAGCCGGAGTTGACGATCTGGAACTATCACTAGATAACCCCATTTCATGAATTTCCTTAATTTTTTGATCGTGAAAGGAGCGACGAGACCTCGGTCCTTTTGTCCCCTTGTGAATAGAGTGGCTGTGGGTGGCTCCTGCATAGCAGAAAGCCAAGCCACTGAGACTTAAGGAATGCAGCTTCACGAAGCAAATTATTATTATTATTTATTTTTCCTGTTTAAAAAATTTTCATGAGAAATTTTGTGTTTTTAGAATTTTTCTTCGAAAAAAAAAAAAAAAATTCGGAATCGAATTTTTTTTTTTTTTTAGAGCTGAATGAATCGAGACGACCGAACTGGTTGACGTACAAATCAAAACTGATTTTTTTTTTTTTTTTTTTTTGTTTTTTTTCCACCGTAAATTTAAAATTTTCAGCTCTAAGTTTGCCTCGTATAAAGGCAATTACATCTTCAGATGTTTGACCAGGGAAGAGCTGCGAAAGAAATATCTGTTTCGATATCTGGGCTTGAGGGGAGACAGACGGAGTGCCTGGAGTGCCCATATTGGCCGGAAGTTCCTGCGGGGATAAATTTACGGGGCTATGGGGGGTCAAAATTTGTGCTCCCGTAGGAGACGAAATTGAAATAGGCGGAGGAACGTTTAGTCCCACTGCACCTTCAGATACCGCCTCCTTCCTAACGCTTGACCTCAGATTTCTGGGATTTGATTCTGAGGTCGTAGGCAGTGTCAACGGCGGCTGCTGTTGAGAGCCCGCCGCGGGTTGTAGAGATCCGCCGCCCTGCTGCACACCAGTTGCAGTTTTTTTGCGCCTTGGAGACTCATTTAATAGCGTAAGGCTATTAAATTGTTTATCAAGCGCTAAGAAGATGTTATGAGTTTTGTTGAAACTCGATAACAACTCCTTAAAACTGCACTTGGTTTGCCGCATGAAAGACATCATTTTCCTTTCAACGTCACGACAGGCATCGCAACAGTAGCGCAAACCGATGTTTTTTCTTACATCATCAACAGACCGGCCGCCAACCCCAATGCACTTTGCAAGCAGAATGTTGTCGCACAGCCAGCAACCGATGGTAAGATCACTTGACAAAACTGCCTTTTTGCAGGTTTTGGAGAAGCAGACGATATCGGAAGACATTATTTTGGACTTACCACTGTACTTGAAGCAATAGATGAGGGGGCGAAAGATATGAAAAGAAAAGTGCAGCTGCACCGAGAAAGTTAAAGCGTTAGAGAGCAGGGGAGTGTGAGAGTAAACGAGCTTAGAGAACATTTAGCTGTCGCGACAGAGCAACAACGGCTAAACGAGAGAGGTGTAAAGAGGAAATGCAAAAAAAACACAAGAAGAGCAAACACTGGCAGCACACTTAAGTTTTGAAATAAAGGTATTAAATAAGTTAATAAAGTTGATAAATTTGCATGCACACGCAAAGTGAACGTGAACTATGTATATAGAACACAAAGTAGAAGTTTTAAACAAACCCCGGTGGTTTTAACTTAAAGAATTTTACAAAAACGAGAGCGCAAGAAAAAAAACACGACCGTTCACTTGGAAGCGAGAAAGATGTATTTTTCAATGCCATGAACTCATTTTTCTCTTTATGTGTTCCTGAAACCTACCCGTCGGTCTCTTATAAACCACTTTGGTTTAACAAGGAGCTGACACGTTTAGAAAAACGTAAAACTAGGTTTTATAATAAATATAAACTTACTGGTTCAAGAACGGCTTTCTCATCTTATCTTAGTTCTCGATCTAACTTTACCGTGCTTAACGCTCAGTGTTATAAAAATTATCTGACTCGTTGTAAGGTCCAGTTCACGCAGGACCCTAAACAGTTTTATGACTTTGTGAACTCTAAACGTAAACCCACGTTATACCCTCCCTCGCTATCATTTAAGAATACTGCAGTTAATTCTGGTCAAGCAATAGCTTATCTCTTTGTTGAGTTTTTAAAACTACATATTCGCTTTCAACATCTTCAGATCATACATTTTCTCCAGTTATACCAAGTTCGTCCTTAAACGTAAGCTCATTTATTCTTGATCTTCAACGTGTTAAGCCAGTTTATTCGCCAGGTCCCGATGGTATACCGGGCTCTGAGCTTAGGTATTGCTCCGAGGCGCTGTGTAACCCCCTTCTTAAATTGTTTACCTTATCTTTAGAATCCTCAGAACTTCCCCTTATTTGGAGGGAATCATTTGTTATTCCTCTCCACAAAAAAGGTAGCAAATCGGATGCCAGTATCTATAGGGTATCTCTAAGTTATCGGCTATCCCCAATTTTTTCGAGAATGTAATCACTCCTCACTTGCAACATCTATGCAGATCCGTCATCTCTCCATGTCAGCATGGTTTTATGAGGCGAAGATCAACCACGACCAACAAAACTTTCAAACAGATGTTATTTGCACGTGCTTTTGTAAAGCTTTCGACTCGATTATTCATTCATTCATTCGTAGTGATCTTCTTACGTGGATTTCGAGTTATCTAAGTGACAGGACCCAAAAGGTTCTGTTCAGAAACGTTCTATCCAATAGCCTCAGGGTCACATCTGGGGTCCCACAGGGTAGCCACCTTGGACCATTGCTTTTCATATTGTTTATCAATGATTTGCCGCAGGTTCTAAGCAAATCCAGAGTACTCATGTACGCTGATGACGTTAAACTTTGCTTGCAGTATAGGGACAGTTCGTGCCAATCAGACCTACAATCGGATCTTGATAACTTCCAAGCATGGTGTCATGCTAACGATTTACATCTCAACAGCTCAAAATGCAAACTGATGACATTTTTACGTGTCACTCCCCTGCTTGCCACCTATATGCTTAACGATTGCTCTTTGAAAAGAATTACTATTGTTAATGATCTGGGTGTCCGCCTGGATCCTAAACTTTCGTTCTCTGAACATATTTCTTGTGTGGTTAACAAAGCCAGAGGCGTGCTGGGATTCATTAAAAGGTGGGCGAAGGAATTCGATTCTCCTTATGTAACGAAGACTCTCTTTACCTCGTTAGCTCGCCCTATATTGGAGTATGGTTCGTACGTCTGAAGTCCTCAATTTGGAGTCCATAGTAGCCGGATTAAATCTGTCCAAAAGAACTTTTTGCTTTTCGCCCTCCGTGGCCTACCCTGGGATGCCAACCTGAGATTGCCGTCTTACTCTAGTAGACTTCTCCTACTTAATCTACCTTCTTTAGCTAACAGTAGGACGATGCTTGGCGTCGTCTTTTTACATAAATTTATTCACGGTGATGTGGAGAGCCCCTACCTGCTAGGCCAGCTCAATTTCCATGTACCAATAACCACTGTAGGCGTTAGTTTGAAGTACGTGAACCCTTTAGGGTTTTATGTACTGATTACAACCGTTTTTTAGAAGTATTGAAGGCATTGAAAGCCTTCAAAAACTAAAAACTGTATTGCTTGTAGTACTAGCCCGTAGTGTATCCAAATTTTTCCTCGTTCTATTCTTTTTTTCCTCTCTCGCGTCTTACTAGCACGCGTTTTGTGCCGTACGTTACACGGCTGCGCCCTTCGGTCGGTTGGGCGGGAGGTGGGCGTGGAACTTGCGCGAGAAAAAAAATAAAATTAAATACTGAAAAAATGTCTACTTATATACTAGAATTCTAGTTAGAGAATTGGTATTGTGCGTCTTTCGATGAAATGCATTTATTTACATTTAAAAAGTTATTTCATATTTACAAAAATAAGGTTTTGTGCGTTGCGCAAAGGGCGTCACAGTAGTCCTTTCCAAGCCATTCGCTTCAAACGTAAAGAAGGATTCACAGATCTCGTGTAATCTTCCTTTTTGTGCTTTGGTCAAGTTTTGTGGTTTTGGTTGCTCTTTCATTTCCAAATCTGGGTCTATCTTCTCCTGTATCGCTCCCAAACCGAATATCTTCGGTGCTATCTGAAACTTTTCTAAAAATCCACCCCCAGATATAGCTCCTGTTCGAAGGACAGACACAAGAAAAAGTTTATTGTGGCCGATTCTATCTTGTAATTTATTGGAATCGATACATTTCCAAGGATGTGCTGTTCCCCATTTGCAAAATACTGTTTCCATGGTATGTCCAGCGTCTCCAAGAGTCCTTCATCATAATTTTCGTCACAATGGTCATTCCTGCTAGTTGATTTTCTCCAAATATACGTTGACGCGCTTCCTTTTATCGTGGGACTCGTTCACTCAGAGTCAGGAACGTATGTCATTGAGGTTGTCGTAGCTACCCCTATTGTCGCAATACCACCGTCCTTATTTGCAGCCAATACCATTCTGATGAATCCTCGTTGAGCAATTGGTGAAAATCGCATAGTAGGTCCAATCATCGCATCCCGTAGTGTTCTTGTTGATGCTCCACCCTAAACAGAAAGTCCTCTGCACTCATGTTGCCGTAGCTGCCTGCGAACTGTCCAGGGAAACGTAGTGCCTCGATCAATTTGACTGCCTATGGTCTCTAGACCCACCGCCTCCGGCTCCAGGAAGACTGATGTGTTGATTTCCTGGCGTGCGATAGTCGTCTTGCAGTTGCCCTTTAAATCTCACCCTTGGATTTTTTGGGGTTCCCTGCTTTCTGTTATCCATAAGCCAACGATTGCTTATAGCGCTATCCTGGACCAGATTCGGGTCTTCCAGCTGTTTCCTTGACTGTCCTACAATTGATCGATATTTTTCACATTTGTGACTTGGGGTCTATCCGTTGCGGACTGTCTGGGGTTCTGACCTTTGGATGGCTTCGGTGTGCCTCACGATCTGGTTTGGATCCTCTGGTGGCATGCCTTCTGTATTCTCTTTAATATCGGGAACCTTGCTGCTACTGTCTTTTCCCCCAATAGAATAGTTTCCCGCTACATCACCGTAGATGAACTGGAGGACTTGGATGTATCCGAGCTTCTATACCTGAGGTCTAACCGTCGGTCTGCATACATTGGTCGATCCTTATGTCTATCAGCTGTTGCATGTCCACCCTTATCTGCTCCTGAGAGGCCTGGATTAGGGTTTGGAACTTCCTCCTATTGAAAGAGCTGTATGATTCCACATTTTCTTGATTATATTGCTCTTGTATTAGGTTAAGGGCAATATCCGAGTACGTTCCATACGGAGTGGATGACTGTTTGAAATTCAGTGATCTTGGGATAGCTGTTGTTGGACCACCCATATAATCACAAACTAAAACTATATAATACAAGAATATGAAAAATTAAAATACGTATAGAAGTAGGAATTGATAATATGAACCTAAGCAAAACAAAACAAACAAACAGACGAGAGCTAATTTTGCGGAAATAAACCAAAATTTTTTATATTTATTTATATTTTTGCTTATGGAAGGAAGAAGTTCAGCTGGCTTTAGGTGTTGTGTGTGCGATAGTAACTTTTTGAATCTGTTACAAGTATGTGTATGTACCATAAAAAAACAAAAATTTAACAAAACAAAAACATCATTCAACATGTTTGATAGTCATGTAACTAAGACTTCGCAATACTAATTGTTCTAATTTTCCTGCAGATGTGTCACAAGGAAATGTTGAAGCCGATGCAACTCAACCTTTTCCATTGAAGCTGAGGTCACCGCTCATTTATGTAGTCGCTACGCAATATCCCTACATTTGGAGACTTGAGACCCTACATGTTTTATCCTGCTTCGCACCCGGAAAAATAAATAATAAGGAATATAATTTATAAGAAGCTTCTCAGGTCTTTACTTCCGTAATCCACTTATATTTTGTTATATATTTTATTTATTTTTTTCGATAGCACTGTACTGGAGGTCTTATTTTAAACTGGATTACAATTGATTTCGGCGTGGCACTGTTTAAAATCTAACTGATTGCTGTTCCAATCTGTGCGAGTGCGATATTCTGTAACAGGCAGAAGGAGGCGTGGCAAACCCCCAAAAGTTACCTAAATATTGGTCAGGACCAGAGAACTGCACGAGTACTCTTTTTTGGCACTCGAATCATACCCAAAAAATTTCAAGTGCAAGTGCCACTCACCACTCGGAAAATTAGTAAAAGAAAAAGGCAACACTCAAATGATTTGTGTGCTGCAAGCACTCGGTGTGAGGCACACCCAATCAATACGGTACTGCTGGTCTTCGGGTGCCGATCGCACAATTACCAAAGCGCAGGCGAAAAGTATCCACAAACACCCTGAAGAAAAAAAGGTTGTGGCAAAAACACACATTGATGACGTCACAATCACCCAAGTATCTTCGCGATACTCGAGTACTCAAGTGTTTGTGACGTCATCTCCTTCTTCGTTGATCATTAAACCCAGCAAACTATTTGGCGAAATCTTCACTCGCCAAGAAGACTCTTCCGCGATTGAAATGGTTTGCTGGGTAAGGATCAGCGTCTGAGCATAAAAAAAAATAAAAAAAAAAAATATCCGCACACGACCCTTTTTTTGCGTATTCCTCTTCACCCATCCTTCGTAGGCTGTCACCGATCGTTGCGTGTGCCGCCGATCACCCGAAGCATTGAGCCGATGCAAGCACTTGCACCCTTTGTGGCAAGAAAAAAAACATTGTGTGTCTCAGGTACTCGAGTGTTTTTCTACGAGTACCAAAAACACTGCAGTGTCTGGGATACTCGGTAGCGGATATACTCGAGTATCTGAGACACTCGATATTTGGCCAGTGCACTTGCTGTGTGAGTTACTTGTGCAGTTCTCTGGTCAGGACCACTAAACGTGTCGATATAGCCATGTCCGTCGGTCCGTCCGTCTGTCCGTCTGTCTGTATGAACGCCTAGATCTCAGAGACTATAAGAGTTAGAGACACGAAACTTGGGATATAGACTTCTAATATCTGCATGCAGATCAAGTTTGTTTTCAATTTTTGCCGCTCCCCTTTTTGGATGAGCTATTTAAAAAAAAAAACATATTTCTCCCAAATTTATAATTTATTTATGTAAGCCATTTTCAAAACCTGTATGTAATTTATCAAAATACACACATTTTCATTCATTACGATCGTGCCATTAATAGCGAAGATATAGCCTTTTTACTTCATACATATAGTATGTATTATGTATACCAGAGGCATCGCAGGCAGAGGGCTCCAAATATCCAAATCAAAATGTTAATTTCACATTTTTTATGAAATTAAGATTACTGATTTCGAATTGGTTGATGGTGCAGCTGACTAAACTGAAGTCTACGGGAAGTGTAGAGGTGTAGTTCTCGTGGGTTCGATTCCCATTGGCGACGAGTAAAATTTTTTTTTTTTTTAATTTTTAACTGTAAATCAAATTTATTATAGTATTTTATAATAAGAAATAAAAAAAATGCAATTAAAAAACTGTACTATTTTCTTTAGAATAAAAAAAAATTATTATGATTTGGCGGCAGAATCGAACCCAGGCCAATTGTCTACAAAAATGCACGCGCAGTTTTATCCACTGAGCTATCGACTATACTTTTGGTTTAGCTGACATTTGCATTATATGTCATTTTGTCTCCGTTTTTTAGTTTTTGACTTCTTATTCTCGGGAACCAAATCGAGCGGCGACTTGTAATGGTACAGGGTATTCTACTGTCGGGACACCCGACTGTATGTCCATCTTGTTTTATTTATTTATTTATTAAAAAAAAAAAGCACAACATGCTGAGTATATGACTATAATGAAATAAAAGAGCACAGGTCTACAAATATCAGAGTCAGGTGAGTTGTTGGAAAGCTGAGGGTGATTTCCGAAGTAATTTGGTGCGTAGAATCCGGCGTAAGAACTGATCTATCACGTCAGAATGTTAGCGCTTGTGGCAGACACTGCAAGGGCCACCTAGGTGCAGGAAGGCAGGACTGGCACCATCTACCTGACAAGGGATGAAGCTAGAATTGGGGGAGAGATGATGGTTTCGGAGTGAAAGAGGCAACAGTGGCAACTGTCATTTTTCCGGGGAATGGGAGAGAAGAAAAAAAAGAAAGCCAAGTCCAACGGGGGTCCAACGGAGATGGCCTCACTTTCCTCGGCCCTTTCTCGATTTTGCCGCTGTGGAGCGTAGTTTTGCTCTCGCGAGTTACTAGTTTACTTGTCTAGCAAGAGTGTCTAGTGGTGCCTTTGATAGTCGAGGAAGGAAGCTGTGGAAAAATCTAAAGAAAATCTACGTCGAATCCGCCAAGAGGGTAAGCGAGTAGAGTAGAATATACCTGTCCCTGCCCCAGCTAACCGTTGCTGAAATTAGGTTCGCCGTTTAATTTCGACTTTGGGACGCGGGGACCTCCAGCCATTTTTTTTCTCGGCACTGACACTACCGCCGCGGAACTCCCGCCCGGAGAAAAAGGGAAAAAAAACCTGGCCAGACATCCAAGGAGGGATGCCGTAACACATTGGCCGGACAAGGGCCCGGCAGCTAAGCAAAAAATATATTTTGTCTTTTTTTGCTGGGCCCAAGTTTCACTCTAAAGAAAGCTCTAATCAGCGTTATGCGAAACTGATGCATAGCCTCTAAATCCCCAAATGTTTATTCTCGCGGACGGATCGCTGTTTTTGTAAAGTCCAAAAATCGGGCTAAAAATCCGCGGTCGCGGAAGCCGGAAGAGATTCGAACGAACCTCCGAAAACCTCCGGAAATACTTTGGGAATACTCCGAGAAAGAATGCGCTAGATTCAGTTTAATGTTAATTCCGCCTCGATAGTAAGGTAAATAAAGCAAAAAGGGAACGCAATACGAAGGAGAGAATGTGAAGGCAACAAATGCAAATTCACTCGGAATGCAGCCTAGTTGTTGTTGTTATTTTTGTTTTTTTTTTAATCTGAAAGAGCAAACAAAAAAATGTGAAGCTGAACTAGCAGCCAAATATAGCGGACAGCGGGCCCAGTCATTTGTTCGTGAATTTTCTTTATTTTCTATTCCACTCCCACAGATCTTGCGGCATCAACGGAGCTTTCGGCGATGGATCCCCAACAACAACATTAATGTGAGTGGCTAAGAAAAAGTGATTGTATGAAAGAGAAAAACCATAAATGATCAGGCGTTTGATGATTTGACCCCCTGTTCCCCTTTCAGAAGAAAAATAAAAGAAATCCTAACTATCCATTTCGAAACTTCACTCAGTACATTTTTTTTGCTGAGCAAAAGCAAAGGCTCGCTTGCTGAGTGTAATTGTTTTGTTGTTTATTTTTGTGCCTTTGCTTGTCCAGTTTCTTTCTTTGCGACTGCTTGTCGCCGATCCTTTTGATTTAAATATGTTTGATTGTCGAATGATTTTTAGGGGAATTCAAGTTGTACTACTTTCAATTTTTGTATTTATTAATGACGCTAGGATATATCAAATATTTGTAAGATCTTTTTTTTGTAGAAATAAATAAATAAATAAATCATTATAATGTGTTAAATTCCAATGTTTTTGCCTTCGCCTAGGGTGACTCCCCTGTAGGGACTTCTTTTTAGCAACAACAAGGGGCCATTCAATCTCATATCATTTTTTTGGTTCAGAATGGCCAAGGTAGGGAGGGCAGTAACTAGTCTTCTCTTAACATCTGAGGAGGTCAGGATGTCTGAGTGTAGTTTTGTCCGTCTGTCTAGGTGTAGTGAGGGTTTGCTCTAGCACCCCTATAAATTTTGTCGCAGCACGCAATTTTGATTTTTTTAGAATGGCAAAAGGCCAGATGTAGAAGGGGGCAAGATCACCACCCCACTAGCCGACGAGCCGCAGCCGGATTTATTCGCGTGCGCCCCCTCACATCTCCCCAACACCCAAGCAGAATTCTGTAGTTGGTTACAGGTTTTTAAAATAAGATCTGTTGTGCCACTGAAAACAACCATAGCGGACAATAGAGAAAGAATGAAATAAATATATATGAAATAAATGAAATATATATACAACCCTGATTTGTAAGGATATGTAGTTTCTCGCATATTTTTAGTTTATTAAGATTTTATTTATTATTATATTGTATCTGTATTTGAACGACATCAGCAGCAAATCCCATAAAAGCAAGCAATAAGGTACAATTAATTAATTAGTCAACATTAATTAAAATATATTTAGATTATGAGCTAATTTTACCGACTGCAAGCATATTTCACTTTTTCGAGTTTTGGTCGAATTCACGAATTAATTAACTAAATTATTCACAGGAACAGAAACAAATTTATTTATTTAAAATTTCATCAGTAATATAACTATTTCGCCGAATTTGGACGCACTTGCTTTTATAGTATCAGATAACTGTTTTATCAAACAGGTAAAATTAGTTAAGGTTTTAGATTAAACTAGGAACTATGAAACTATGTAAATGTAGAATACTGCATGAACACGCTAGCTATGTGACGTTTATCATTCTAAACAGTGCATCCTTTTCGTATTCGTATATTTCTTTATCCGTATTTTTTAGACTTGTTTTTTAATGCTCAACGCATTTGTTACCTGTTATTTTTCTGTCTGTCTATATTTATAATACTTACCGTAGACATGTTATGATAGTGTGCAACAAGAAGAAAAGGCATGGTAAAAAGCGTAGAGTACATAACTCCTGCTGTCCAACTAAAAAGTATAACACTTATTTTTGATCGTGATAAAGCCATTAATGCCATTCCAACACTATAGAAGCCTAGTCCTCCTACATAGACAGTTTTAGCCCTGTAATGATTAAAAGCATTTTTTAAGTTAACAATTTGGTTTCCACAATCGCTGGCTAAGAATATTCAAGTTCATCGCATATGGCGCAACCGGTTATACAGATTGAGGTTAATCAACTTACTTACAAAATTCTTGCTAAGCAATCCCCTGATCGCTGGCCAAAAAAATTATGCAAGCTTAGTGGACGTGGCTTAGCCAGGTGAACTTAACGAAGTCAATGGGAAAATAATGCAAATCCATGCATCGTCCAATTAATTAAAACGGTCAACTGCGACAAATCGACAAAAGCAATTAATAAGCTAAAACACAAGAGAAACGCAGCAGAGACGTAGGCAGCGATGGAGCGACGCGTAGCCTTTATAAATAATTTTCTTGATCATGAAATGAATGGTAGAGAGGTAGGTAGGTACAAGTGGTGAGGTTACTCTGGTAGCTCCGTTTTGGTCACCCTCGATGGTCGTAGCCGACAACTTGCTAATTGTATCAGATACATTTGCAAAAAAATAATCCTAATTGGCTAAATACAATCGTAATAAGAGCTCAATCGTTAAATTTCAAAGAAAGCTACAAAAACGAGAAAAAATCAAACTTTTGCCATCTTCATTTTATTTGTTATTTTTTTGTGGGGGTGGGCGGAGGGGGGATGGGGCTGAATAGGGAGGAATTGCACTTTTAAAAGTGTAAACATAAGATAATTAAAATATTGTGAACATCTTTGATGCCGATAATAACATTTTAGCGCTTCAACTCTACTAAAGGTATTTTTGCGCGCCTTATGCCTTACTACGGTGATATGGGAGCTATAGGATATAGTCGTCCGATGAAGCCAATTTTTGTGCTATATGTTTAAAATATTTTTTTAGATTTTTGGGAAAAAATTTTACATTGATATCTCAACGGGAAGTATTTATGGCCGCGGCTCCGTACAAGCGCAACCACTGTGCACTGGGCTGCTGTGTTTCTGATGAAGTGTTCTATTGGGATTAGGTTTAATACTGCATTCAGCGCGGGGCATGACCTTAATGCTCCCGTGGCACCTGCGCATTTCGATCTCTGAATCCTGGTGAGTTTCTGTCTGTTGTACGCCCTAGCTAGTGCTGGCCACCATACTAGTGCTCCGTATGTGTATATGGGTCTCACCACCGGGGTGTATGCCCCAGTTCTTTCCAAACATCTTTCTCGCTTTCTTAACTTGTTCGCTGATGTTGTTTTTCCAGGATAATTTTGTATACAGTAATTAGCTTATTGTGATAGTTCTAGTTCTATACTTTCTGTGGTTTGGTGAACACGGCGATCTTTTTTTCGTAAAGAGCAGATGTTCCGTTTTGCTCGGGCTGATGCCTAGTCCGCAGGCTTGTACTCAGGTGTACAGTTTAGTTAATGCCCTTGTTATCAGTTCGCTGATGACGTCGGGGAATGGTGAGTAGGACTACGTCATCCGCATATGCTACCACTTTCACTCCTTCGCTATTGAGTTTTTTCAATATATATTTATATTATTTAGCGCAGCTAGTTTGAAGGTCTATGTGCACCTCTGCGTTTCACCTTATGTCTCTCCCCTTTATTTCACTATCGAACCACACTAAGTCGACAGCAATGCGCATCAGCTTAACTTACAAATTTCTAGAATGACTTTGCAATTTAACTGTAACACATAACTCTCCTGTTATGCATTTTTAAAAGAACTCAGCCGATGGGATACACAGCCGATAATAACAAATGACTGAGTCACCCACCGTAATTGTGTGCACAATCGGAAATGGCCAATACGTATATTTTGATTGGCAACAACGGTCGGCAGCATCGGTAGCAACGGGAACATCGGTCGGCAGCAACGGCAACATCAGCCAGCAGCAACGGAAACATCGACCGACAACAACGCCCGGCAACATTATAAATAAAAAAACGAGTGATAGAAAACCGATTGGCGAAAAGTTAGCAGGTCATTAGCAAGTCATCATCGTCTTTCTTGCTTCCAAGTGAACGGTCGTGTTTTTTTCTTGCGCTCTCGTTTTTGTAAAAATCTTAACTATAAAACCGCCAGGGTTCCCACTCACTTTGCGTTCCCGTTCCCGTTCACTTTGCGTGTGCATGCAACTTTATTAATTTATTTAATATCTCTTATTTCACAACTTAAGTGTGCTGCCAGTGTTTGTTCTTCTTATCTTTTCTGTATGTTTAGCCGTTGTTGCTTTGTCGCGACAGCTAAACGTTCTCTAAGCTCGCTTACTCTCACACTCCCCGGCTTTCTAGCGCTTCAACTCTCTTCATATCTTTCGCCCCCTCATCCTATTGCTACAAGTACAGTGGTAAGTCCAAAATAATGTCTTCCGAAATCGTCTGCTTCTCCAAAACCTGCAAAAAGGCAGTTTTATCAAGCGATCTTACGGCTGCTGGCTGTTCGACAACATTTTGCACGCAAAGTGCATTGGTGTTGCCGGCCGGACAGTTGATGATGTGAGAAAAAACATCGGCTTGCGCTTCTGTTGCGAGGCCTGTCGTGACGTTGAAAGGGAAATGATGTCTTTCATGTTTGCCGCATGGCAATGGCAGTTTTAAGGAGTTGGTCGGTATACGAAGGTGCTGTGGGACTAAACGTTCCACCAAATTTTGACCCCCCATAGCCCCGCAAGTTTATCCCCTCAGGAACTATCGGCCATTATGGGCACTCCAGGCACTCTGTGTGTCATACCTCAAGCCCTCATCGCTATCCCACCTATGAAACAGATATTTGTTTCGCGGCTCTCCCCTGGTCAAAAATCTGAAGATGTAATTGCCTTTATACGAGGAAAAGTCAGAGCTGAAAATGTAAAATTAAAGGTGGAAAAATTAAAATTTTCTTACGCTAGGGATATTTCATCTTTCAAAATAAATGCCCCAAATGAAATCTTTGGTACAATATGTATGTTGTCGTCAAAGAATATGAAGCTAAGAAAAAGAAACGGCCTGTTGGGATAACTCTTCCTAAACCCGATCTTACCACTGTGCCCTCTTCATCCTCTAACTCCGTCCAAAAAAACTAAATACTTCTCTGTTAATCTCCTATCAGAATGCAAGAGGCTTGCGTAGTAAGCTGCCTAAGTTGTATTCTGATAGTTTTGCATTCGCCTCCCATGTTATTGTGTTCACAGAAACCTGTTTAAAGCCGGAGATTCTTAGCTCCGAAGCTGCGTTCACGATTTATCGGCTAGATCGGCCTGTCAGGGCGGTGGTGGGGTCCTCATAGCGGTCAACTCCACTCCCACGTCAGAAGTAGTAACTTCGAGGAAACAACGAAGTTGAATTCCTTTGTATGAAACTATCATTTAATGGTCGCCTTGTTCTTATTACATGATCCTACACTCCGTTGTCGGAACTGCCTATTTTTTGGAATAACCTTTCCGCCATTCGGACCGGTCTAATTAGCTCCTCTTAAACACTTCAATCCTCAACACAACATGATTTTATTGCTGGCTTGTTCGACATTTCGCTGTCTTAACTCAACCATGTGTGAAATTCCTTAGAGCGCTTGTCAGCGAGTGTCAGTTTAGTGACAGTGGCGCCGCTGACGCAACCTAAAGATCCCTATCGCCCCATTTTCGATTTGACACTCGACATTGGTGCTGATATACAGAAGAAATCTAGAAATCTAGAAATAGACCTGCCAAATAGTTCACTGCTTTCGCAAGTCTGATTTCGGTTGGCTGAATAATTTTATTTCTGACTTTAACTGGTCTGATTTATACATGTGCACTGACTTTAAAATGAATTCATTCTTCTCGGAATGTGTTCCCTTATACTATCCCTCAATTTCAAATAAACCACCTTGCTTTACTAAAGAATTGAGTCGCTTGAAAAATGTAAACTCAAGGCGGTACACGAAATTTAAAAAAACCGGTTCTCGTTCTGACCTCTCTAACTATATATCGGCTCGGTCAAACTTCACCGTATTGAACGCACATTGTTACAAAATCTATTTGACTCGTTGCAGGGCCCAATTTTCTCAGGATCCTAAACTGTTTTATAATTTTGTTAACACTAAACGTAAGGCGGTAACTCATCCTTCATCACTTTCTTTTGCAAACGCAACTGTGAAGGGCGATCAGACCGATTGCCGATCTTTTTGTCCAATTTTTTCAAACAACTTACTTCACTTCCACTGACCTAAATCAGACGTATTCTTATAGCTTGCCCAGATCGAACTTAATTTTCAGTCCATGTTTAAACGAAAGCTCTCTCCTTTAGATCTTCATCGTGTAAAGCCAGTATATCTGCCAGGAGCCCGATGGAATACCGGTCTGTGTGCTTAGGTACAGTGTCAATGCCCTGTGCTCGCCCCTCCTAAAATTGTTTACCTTATCCTTAGAAACCTCGCACTTTCCCCTTATTTGGAAGGAATCATTCGTTATCAAATCATATTCGGAGGCCAATAACTATAGAGGAATCTCTAAGCTTTCGGCCATCCCTAACTTTTCGAAAACAATATTTTTCCACATTTGCAGCACCATTGTAGATCAGTAATTTCTCCATGTCAGCATGGAGAATAACCTTCAAACGGATGTAATTTATACTGACTTCAGTAAAGCATTTGATTCCGTTAATCATTACCTTCTCCTCAGGAAACTCGACTTAATGGGTTTTCCAATTGATCTTCTTAGGTGGATCTCTTGTTATCTGACTGGCAGGACGCAAAAAGTCCTCTTTAAAAATAATTTATCTAATGTTCTCCAAGTCACCTCAGGTGTCCCGCAAGGAAGTCACCTGGGTCCTTTGTTGTTTACATTTTTTATTAACGATCTGCCCGAAGTTTTGACAAATTGTAGAGTACTTATGTACGCTGATGATGTCAAGCTTTGCGTGCAATACAAGAACGTTGCTTACCAGTCTGATTTACAAACAGATCTTGATAGCTTCCAAACCTGGTGCTGCATAAACCTACTAAACTTAAATGGCTCTAAATGTAAGCTAATGACATTCTCTCGTGTCGTTCCCAAGCTTGCAACTTACACGCTTAACTGCTGCTCTTTGGAAAGAATTAACTCAGTTGATGACTTGGGTGTCCGCCTGGATCCCAAACTTGACTTTATCGATCATATTTCGTGCATGGTAAATAAAGCCAGAGGTATGCTTGGATTTATTAAACGGTGGTCGAAAGAATTTGATGACCCCTATGTAACAAAAACTTTATATATTTCACTAGTTCGTCCTATCGTAGAATATGGATCTTGCATTTGGAGCCTCCAGTATGGGGTCCACAGTAAACGCATTGAATCGGTTCAAAAAAACTTTTTGCTTTTCGCTTTACGCGGCTTAAACTGGGATGCTGACCAGAGATTACTCTCCTATTATAGTAGACTTCTCCTAATTAACTTACCCTCCTTAGCCAATCGTAGAACTATGCTAGGCATTACCTTTATTTATAACATTATTAACGGTGACGTGGAAAGTACTGACTTGTTAGGCCAGATCAATTTCCACGTTCCGAGTAGAAATACTAGATCGTACATACCCTTAGTTTTGCGCCATTGTAAACCTTTTGTATGAACTTCATAATCCCTTTAGTGTACTGTGTGCAAGTTATAATGATTTTTATTCGGTAATCGCACATGTTCATAGACTTCCTAAACTAAAAACTTTAATCGTTACCCACTTTGATCGCTTGCATGCAAACATTTAGGCAGCTCGCCGGTAGTTTATTTCTTCCCATTCTTTTCTATTTTTTCCATCGCGTCTATTAATACCTAACCCTAACAGGCACGTGCCTGGTTTCATAATGACCACTTAAGTGTACTGACCGTAGTGCATCAAAGTCCATATATTTAAAACCCACAACCAAGTTTTCCTTTATCGTGGACCACGCGAACCACGACGGTTCCAGTAACTAGCCAGGAGAGCGTGGCCTAGGGCCGACAGATTATCAAATGGCTTAGCAACCGATCAGCCAGCTATTGATTTATTAATTTGCCTACGTGCATTCAGACACTTTTTTCTATTCCCTTTCATTATCAAAAAAGCTTTTCTTAAGAAATGAAAGTACAGCTTAGCATAAGTTCGTTCTTAAAACGATGTCAAGCTGAATAGATTCACTTACAGCTATTTAAATATAATAAAGAAATCTACAAGAATTATTATTTAAACCCAAACAAAAAAATAAATTAAACTTTAAACGCTATCCTGCATAAAATTAATCATAATCCTAACATCAGATAATATCATGCTCAAGTCTGAATTAAAATCAGAAGGGTTCCGGGAAAGTAATTATTTATTAAAGATCCGCAAAAGAACGTCGTGGTAAGGTAAGGAAAATTCGAAAAGAAAATTTAAAACAAATATCAGCTAACTGATTAAAAGATTAAATAGCAAATAATTAAAATACCATAATAAAATTTTTTTCTATTAGACGTTGCTTTTATTTCTTGAATCTTCCCTTTGCGAGACTAACTAGAGGTGTATCAAATCTTATATTTTTAACTTAACTAACAGTCATATTGACTGATACAGAGTTAAACGGCCTTAAAAATAATGTTTGTCTGTTAAGAGTAAACGTTACATGTTTACACTTTTGTTCGTTTATTTTAATGCGCCAGTCGGACATACACCTTTTCACTACTATTAGATGAATAGCCAGTTGGTTTCGTTGCTTGCGTTGGGCATTTGAAGCGACTAGGGATTAGCGGTTGGTAAGCGTTGACGTTGTTAGTTGTGCGTTCGTAGGAATATCCCCAGTATACAAAACATATAGACACGGGCCGAATGCGCTTCCTTCTGGAACTCCAGCTTCGATGATGTAGTCGCCCGAAGTAGCTGCGTTGCATCTCACTGAGAGGTATGATTCCAGTAGCTTGTGGGTGTATGTTGGCAAATACGTTTTAATTTTGTCGAAAGCTTGACATACGTCGAGAAAAAAAGAGCGCTACAGTATTCTCGCTGTTCGAAGGCTGAGCGTATTCCGGAGGTTATTATGCGAGTTAACAAGCATTTTTCAAACTATTTAGACAAGCAAGACAGAAGTTTTATAGGTCTGTACGATGCCGGAATTGGGTGGTCTTTTCCAGGCTTCGGTATCATTAATGACGGATTTCTTCCACTTTTTTGGGAAATAGCCAAAATAATTAAACCCATTATTTTGCAGACGACCTCTATAGCGCATTTTGGAAGTTCGATCAGCATCTTTGGTGTTAGTAGGTCACCACCGGGAGCCTTTTTTGGTTTTAGCCCTCTTATGACATTTTCAATTTCGTTCGGCCGAAATAAATGTGCAGTTGGCTGAGGGTTGGCTTCTGACTGAATTACTGGCTGGAGGAATGAATTTTAGGCACGGTTTAGCTGGAAGACACTTTGGAGATGTGTAGCGAAAGTTTCAGCTCGGTCTTCGTCGCTGCGAGCCCAGCATTCCGAAGAGTTTCCTATCGGGGTGGTAGTTTCAATTGGGGGCTAAGATTTGGATGGGCCCTCCACAGGGGATACTTTGTGCTTGTTAGCAAGAGATTCTGGATGTACCTCAGCTGTGCATTTTCTTCCTGTTGGGAAAGAGCCTGGTCGAGTGATCGGGTTGCTTCCTTAAGGCGTTGCTTTGAAGCCGGTGATCTACTGCTTTGCCAATCACGACGCGCGCTCCTCTTTTCTCGCACGAGCTGTTCGATCTGCTGATTGGATTTGTAGTATTTGTTTCGGTCTACTTCCTTCCCTTGAGGAGTAGAGATTTTAGCTGCCGCAACGTGTTTCTTCTAGGGTGCTCGTAGTGTAGTCGATGTCCGATTCCATGTTAAGTTCCGGGGCGAGTTCTATGTGGGCACTCACATACTTTTTGTATTTAAGCCAGTTCGTTTTTGGCGACGTCAGGCTAAGGGGTGTTCGGTTTTTTATAGGCTTTGAAGAAGCGTGAAAAGCCCAGGCGAGTGGTCTGATGATAAGTCAGTGACTGCTTTGGGGTATGTTTTTGTCACCGCAAAATCAATAAGGTCTGGGAGCTTGCGTGAGTCTGTTGGCCAGTATGTCGGACTTCCAGGGGAAACATAGTCCAGTTTATTTCTCACATTTATAATTGCATTGTACAATTGCCGTCCTTTGTGAGTCAATAGACGTGATCCCCAGTGCGTATGTTTGGCATTGTAGTCTCCTGCGGCTATAAAACGATCCCCAAGTGAATTGTAGAAGTCCATAAATTTTCCTTCCGAGATTGAGAAATGAGGAGGGCAGTAAACGTTAGCGATTGAAAGGCTTCCGTTGCTTGACTGAATTTGTATCGATGTGGCCGGCAACAAGTTTTTTGCAAACCTTTTGTGTTTAATGCGTTCTTTGACTAGGACTCCAGTTCCGCCGTGGGCTTTCCCATCTGGATGATCTGTGCGGTAGATTGTACAAATAATAGAAACGACTTTTCAGTTCGGGTTTAAAGTCGTATTTTTAATAAGGAACGTGGTAATGAGTGAAAATTTTTCTTTTTCTTTGATATATATACATCTATCTTACATATTAGAAAACAAAAATACATTTAACTTAATTCATTTAGCTAAAAAATTATAATTAAGTTCAATTTAATGTTTTTGACCTGGAAATAATAATAGAAACGAAATGATTAATCTTTATTCAAATTGACTAGTTTAGCAAAAGTTACCATGGAATGTTTTCAGTTTTAATATTTACTTGCGTTACCATGGTTTCTTAAAAAGGCAGCACACCTACGAGGCATAGACTCCACCAGATTGGAGCATATTGCTGGCTCAATGGAGTACCACTCTTCCTGGACTTTTTCCCATAAATGCTCCTTATTTTTTGGTTGAAAACCACTCAAACGTTTTTTAAGAACGCCCCACAAATGCTCAATAGGGTTTAAATCGGGTGACTGAGCTGGCCAATCCATAACATCGACTTTATATCCTGAAACCACTTTTTTGCAAGCTTCGATGTGTGTTTGGGATCGTTATCCTGCATAAATTCCCCCTTCAAAGGCATTTCTTCTTCAGCATATGGTAACATAACGTCCTTCATTATGTTAACAAAATCTGTAGCACACATATTGCCTTGTATCCAATAAAGTGGACCAACACCTGAAGCAGAGAAACATCCCCATAGCATAATATTGCCACCACCGTGTTTGATCGTCTTTTTAGTGTATTTGGGATCGAATGCTGTGTTTTTTGGGCGTCTAACATGGGGTCTACCATCAGATCCAAACAAATCTATTTTTGTTTCATCGGACCGAAGGACATTTTTCCAGTTTTGGCGGATCCCTTGGATTTTGGCAAAGCAGAGTCGCCTTTCGAAATGCCTCTTGCCTATAAAAGGAACTCTCCTGGCTGAATGCGCTTTTAGACCGCGCTCAATTAGCCTGTTTCGAATAGTGCGACTCGTTACCGATGCGTTCATGTAGTTTTTAAGGTCCTTTGATGAAAGAAATGGATCCTTTTTCGACTTCCTTATAAGGGTCGTGTCAAATTTTGAAGAAGTTGCTCGCTTTCTGCAACGTTTCTCCGGTTTTTTTGTATAGTGGATAGCAGAAAACACTTTTTTTTTTGAGCATTCCAATAGTTCGGCGATTTGTGCCATGGATTGGCCTTCTGCTTTTAATTTGTGGACCAGATTCCTCTCTACTGCAGTGCAATGTGCTCCACGACCCATTTTGATGCTTTTAACAAAATTAAATGATAAAATGTACAACAAATTTCTGCAATATCACTCCTTGTAATAGAAATATTCCAAATAATACCTTTTGTTTTAATTTAAACCAAGAATAACCACAGGTTTTGACCAAATACTACCGCGTTTCTATTATTTATTCCAACCCAAACACGAGGTCTTCTGACAAATTACCATGAATAACAAAAATTTCGTACGAAAAGCGTTCAAAAAGAGGATTTTGACTAAGTACCGTTATTAATGGTACCAGCCCAGTGGTTTTCATAAATATTCCTAAAGCTAAAACTTAAAAAAAAAGCCTTTAAGTGAAATTGTAATAGTCGTTTCTATTATTTTTTCCATCACTGTATAGCCTCATTTGAAAGTTGTATTTGCTTGTAAGATGCGTTTCCACCAGCAGCATAACCTCAATATGGTTTTCGGTCAAGAATTGTGATAATTCTAGTTTTTGCGGTAAGACACCATTGGCGTTCCACATTGTTATTCGTCGAGTCTGCATAAATAATCGACTGTTGTGCTACGAGCAGCTGATTTTTAACAAGTGTTTGCATGGTCGTTTTCACAAATGCCATAAGCTCCATCATACTCTATTGGAGGGTAAGCATCATAGTTTCCGTGTTGCTATGTGGCTGTTCTGGGGCCTGTTGCGAGCTTTGTGAGTTAGGCTGAATTGGATTTTCCATTACAGATCGTAGAGCATCGTCATAGGAGAAGCCGTTGGTGGTGTTTAGGGGACCAAATAAGGACCTCGCAGCTTTGGCGAAGAAGACGTCTGGCGTAGTTTTTGACGCAAGGTACACATTCTGTGGAGTTTGCAGTATGGTTACCTCCGCCGTTTCCGCATTTCTTCACGGTAATGTCCTTGTTTGTAGTGCAGTGAGTGCAGACTACACAGTATGCAGTATGACCTACTGGCTCTTCAACAGTGATTCTCATATGCAAAAGATATTGCAGCTTGTAGATTGGGTGGGCTTCGTTCTTCTTCAGCGACCTGCTTTCTGGCTCAAGCTTGACCTTGAAGACGGGTTGTGGCTTTTTATCTTTATTTAGAATATTAATAACATTTTTGGTGGCGAAGCCCTTTTCTTTAAGGGCGATTTTTATTTCCGCGGCGGTAATATCAGGTTGTAGGCCACTTGTAGGCCCTTGATGATTTTCAGCTGGTATGTGTAATAGTTTTTCTGAGCGTTGTCCAGATATTTGGACATGATTCGATAGTGCTCTTCAGTCTTGGTTTGCACCTTTGTTTCATGGATGATGACAACTCTAGATTTTCTGCCTGATATAGATTGGAGGTATAACACGGAAATTCCTATTCCGCAGCTGCTTATATACATTTATTAAGCAAAATATTCAAACAGCTTAAGAAAATTTGTTGATGAGCTAGAATTAAAGTCGTCTGTTATTTCAAGTAAATTACATTTAGATGGGCTTGCGAATACGAGAATTATGTTCCTCCAAGCCATGAACTGTGCCATTAGTGAGATAATTAGAAAGGAATTGACCGACAGAATTTTTATGTCCGTTTGTAAGTACGATATAAGTTCACCTAGTAAATTAAGACGGGCTGTACAAGAGTTAGGATTTTTTGAAAGTTGTAAAAATATAAATTATAACCAAAATTTTCAAGGAAAAAATTATTTTAACAATTATCAATTGAAGCGTAATCAAAATGATCAATTTTCTCTCATCTATCCCATAAGAGGTCGAATCATAATAATGATCCCAATCCTGGCCATAAAATAAATAATAAAATTCCACATCCAACAGAAGAAACAATTCCAAATACAACATTTTGTTAGAAACCAATCTCGACTAAACACACAAATTCCACACATTTCCACAAAATTATAAACACACATATAATTCAGATCAGCAGCAAAATTATTTAAGAAATTATAGGGTAAATGAAGACGTTAGTAATAAAAGGAAGCGTGAGTCAGAGTCAATTTAGGCGAGGAGAAGCAATGGATATATCTAAAAATTTTCATGTACAAGTCCAGGTAGATATATAGTATATAATACAATTGTCTTATAGATACTGGATCAAGTATTAGTCTAATTAAGCCAAACATATTAAAAAATTCTTCACTGCATGAAACAAAACCTTAGGTTATATTTACAATGATGGGAAATATAACATTAAACATGATAAAATTAATATATGCTTATCCATTGACAGGCAAAATTGGAAATTTAAAGCTATTCGTTAATGACTTTTCTTCTAGATATGATATTTTGATAGGGAGAGATATATTAGATTTAACAGGAGCTGAGATAAACATTAAGGAGCAATATGTTAAATTAAATAACATTATTTTCTATTTTACCTCTAAGAATATAAATAAGACCGAAAATATATAAGAAAATAGAGACGAAGAAATAAATAAAGATATGTTAGATTATGGGGACGTTGAAAATTTGGACAATACCCAAGATGATATCGCATTTAATTATTTTATTAATGAGGAAATAAATTATTTTCTTTAACATCAGAGTCTAGCACTTAAATAAAGAAGAACAATTGTTTTTACTAAATAATTATTCGGATTTAAAATTTACTGAAGGTGACGATTTGACCTTTACACATAGAATAAAACATATAATAAAAACTAAGCATAAAAGTCCCGTTTCATCAAATTCGAATGGATCCTGAGTCATTTAAAAAGTTTGGTTAAAAAAATGCGCCGTCTACTTTCCAACGTTGTATGAATGAGATCTTAAAGGATTTATTAGGGATTCATTGTCTCGTTTATCTTTACGACATTGTCATATTTTCTAAAAGAACACATTCTTTCTTTAGAAAAAATATTCCAAAAACTTCGAGAAGCTTACTTAAAATTACAATGGGACAAGTGTGAGTATTTGAAGCGAGAAACAAATCATATTATTACACCTACTGGTATTAAACCTAATCCATGCAAATATATAGCTATACTAGAATACCCAATTCCTAAACCAGAAAAACAAATCAAATTATTTTTAGGCTTATGTGGCTTTTATAGAAAATGTATTAAAAAACTTTGCTAAAATCGCTGAACCTATTACTAAATACTTAAAAAAGGGAAACATAATAGATATACATAAGGATATAATAACGCCTTTAACAAATTAAATTTATAATTAAATAAAATATTTTCGATGGCAACAGATGCAAGTAATTTCGCAAAAGGGGCTGTTTTTTGCAAGTCGAACTTTAAACAAGCTCGAGTGTAAATATTCAATCATAGAAATGAAACTTTTGGCAATTGTGTGAGCAACAAATATTTCCGTTGCTATCTCTTTAGAAGAAAATTTAAAATCCTTTCCGATCATAGACCTACAACGTAAAAGAGCCCCATATGTAGTTACAACAATGGAAGATAAAACTTAACGAATACGACTTTACAATTGAGCATATTAAAGGAAATCAGAACTTTGTAGCTGAAGCTCTTTCTAGAGTAACTATGTTATATCTAATAGCGAACAGGAGGAACAGGATTCGAAGGCGAGGTGTATTGAGCGAGGAAATGCAAATGCAGGTGAAGACGAATTTATTGGAATTCCAATTACGGAACGACCTCTTAATATCTATAAGAGACAAATTATTTTCATAAAAAATAGTGAAGAAAAAGTCGAAGTAAAAAAGATACTTAATCGTTCTATTAATAAAATGTATTATCCAAACATGACAAACGAAATAGAGATTATATTGGAATCTATTTGTGGAAAAACCACAACTATAATTTTTGAAAATACACCAGATTTTGATATTATTATAATTAGGCCTAATACGGGAACAAAACTTCTTAGAGCTAAAATCTTATAAATACTAAAACCTATTCTGAATTTAAGGAACTAATAATAAAATTACATGAAGATAAAATTCTCCAAGGAATACAGAAAATGTTAATATATTTCAGAAGTAGTTATTTTTACCCAGACTATAAAAATTATTAAAAAACAAGTAAGAAAGCTACAGTCTGTCGTCGCATGCAGACGTGTTTTTTTATTGTGCTCCGGGAAAAAATATTCAATAAAATTATAAAAGTGCAGTGACTGGTCTAAGAAATCTACAATAACGCGAAAAAACGCTTTTTGCGATGAAATCGCTAATGTTTATATTGATTAATTAATTAATTAATTAATATAAAACACAACTCTCAAAACTCAAACTAAATCAACCTCGACTGCAATGAGCTTAAACGACGCACAGTGGCGCCATTGGCGCATTTGGCGTTGCATAAGTCAAAAATTCATTGTCGCAAAAACGATTTAATTTATAAGAAATCGACAGAGAATTTCACCACGATTCCAAATCCGTTGCCAAAACAAAAATCGGACCATTTTTGTAGAAGTTATGAGCATTCAAAGTCGAAAAATATTTCCGTTTTTGCGACACAAAAAAAAAAGAGAATTTGGTCGACTTTCAGGTAATATTACACAAAAACTAGATAACCAATCGGAATGATTTTGGTTTTAAATTATATATACATTCATAAACTGTAAAATAAAGCAAAAAAACCGGCAGTTTGGGTTTGGCTTCTACAGGTAAATCGTTACCTACCAGGTGTCAATTTTTAACAACTTTTTTTGCCTAAAGTAGTCTAGAACTTTTTTGGCACTACAGAGCACTCAACTACACTATATAGGTCTGTTCCGTGTATCTTTCCTGAACCAGGATCCGTTTAGATAGTCTGCGTCTAGCTGCGACTCCACCTTTGGCAGCGATTTTAGTGAAACAACTCAGGGTCAAAAAACACGAAATATGGGTGAAAACGCTTCAGGGGTACCCGTAGCGCGCAAGGGCATTTGCAGTGTTAAAATCGTGATTTTTTGTTTTAAATAATATTAAGACGTGAAAGGATGAGGAATCAAATGTTTATAGTCCAGAAATGCTTCAGCTATTAGAAATTCCCTCAATATAGGTTTATTGTTAGTCAAAATGTTAGAAAAATGATCAACAAATAAAAAAAAATCGAAATTTAAAAAATTTTTTGTGTAAAACATTTTTTTAAATTTTTTAAAATATTTTTATTTGAGCAAATCGATAAAAATTAAGCTAAAAAATTAAACAAATTTTTTTATTTAAAAATCGTTTTTTATGAGAAAATATCATTTTTTCACTTTGACGCCCTATAAATGGGCGAATGGGTGGGCGTGGCACATTGTCCACTAGATATATACATCTTACATCAATTCACTGTCAAATGCCGTTTAAATTTTTCGATTATCTTATTTGGTTCAAAAGTTATGATTTTTGCAAGGTCAAATGCCAGAAAAGCGCCACTGTGCGACGTTCGCACACAACGTCAACGTGAGCAAGACGAGAGACGGCTCTCAGTACAAAGAAACAACGCGTACTTCTCTTTTAAAGCAACCGAAAACCATGCAAGCTTTGATCAAGTGCGGTCAATTACCCCCAACTTGACCGAATTCTTAAACGTAGAGAGCGAGAGAGCGCGTTCCTGCTCCCCCTCGATACCATCGATGTCTCTGCAGCCAAAGAGTGCAGTAACTAGCACCTCAATTTCTTTGACAACGTCAACAGTAACAACAACAACAACCGCAACTGAATCGACACCGCGTTTAACGACTTCATCAGCTAGCAGCGCAAATAGTAATACGTCCGCGCTGCCCGAAAACCAAAACAAAAACAATGACTATATTAAGCCGGCTGTGCAGACTGGCATGGATCGCTACATCCAAATCAAAAGGAAGTTGAGCCCCCTGAATTCCAAACGCAAAATAACCCGTGGCAATGCTAGCCTAGCAGCAAAAGAAACGCCCATTAACTCAAACCGATTTAAAATCTTGGTAAACGCCGATGAGGTTGAGGCGGTCGAATCCACTGAAGTTGAGATTAGGAAGCCAAAACCCCCGCCTATCTATATACGCGAAAAAGGTTCCAATGTTCTTGTCAACAAAATTATTGAGCTTATTGGTAAGGATAACTTCCACATAATACCCCTTGCAAAGGGCAACATTCAAGAAACAAAAGTTCAAATGAAGTCTGAAGATAACTACAGAGTATTATCAAAATATCTTACCGAGAATAAAAAGAACTTTTACACGTATCAGCTAAAAAGCAGCAAGGGCCTGCAAGTCGTACTTAAGGGCCCGAAGTAACGCCTGCAGAGATTAAAAAGGCGCTACAGGAGAAAGGTTTTAGCGCCAAGACAGTCTTTAATATCCTCAACAGGGATAGAAAGCCGCAGCCACTCTTTAAGGTTGAGCTCGAACCAGAAACCAAGCTCCTGAAGAAATACGAAGTGCACCCAATATACAATCTTCAGTACCTGCTCCACCGCAGAATTACAGTTGAGGAACCGCACAAACGCAATGGCCCGGTACAATGTGCGAACTGCCAGGAATATGGCCATTCAAGGTCATACTGTAAACTGCGCCCGGTGTGTGTAGTTTGCGGAGAGCTTCATGACTCCGCACACTGCCCAGCGAGCAAAGATGACAGCAACTCGAAAAAGTGCGGCAACTGCGATGGCAATCACACTGCTAATTATAGAGGATGCCCAGTCTATAAGGAGCTGAAAAGTCGCATCCACCAGAAAGGAATAGCTGCCCGCACCCAAAATGGACAGTTCACGGCGTCCAGATCAAACCCTGAAGTCTTCTCCTCGTCTGCAGCCAGATCCTCACTAGGACCCATTAACTCTGACAAAAATGTGACATACGCAAGCGCCTTAAAATCAGGACTGGCGACACCTGCCTCAAGAAGCTCATTTCTGCAATCAGCATACCAAGAACCGTACACGGCTCAGCAACATCAACCAACAGAGCAGCCAAAAAGCAACTTTGAAGCTATGATATGCAGCCTACAACAAAGCCTGACGGAATTTATGTCGTTTATGCGCACAACTATGCAAGATTTAATGCGAAACCAAAATCTATTGATTCAAATGCTGGTTTCACAACAATCCAAATAATGGCTTTCCTTCGGATATCTACGTGGAACGCTAACGGCGTTTCGCAACATAAACTTGAGTTAGCTCAATTCCTACTCGACAATCATATCGATGTAATGCTGCTTTCGGAAACACACCTTACAAACAAATACAATTTTCAACTACGAGGATATTTATTCTACGGAACAAATCATCAAGATGGTGAAGCACATGGTGGGACTGGAATTCTAATCAGAAGCCGCATAAAGCACCATTATCAAAACAAATTTGCTAAAAACTACCTACAGGCCACATCTATAAATATACAACTAAATACTGGCAACCAACTTACACTAGTCGCCGTATACTGCCCCCCTCGCTTCAATATAGCTGAAGATGAGTTTATGCAGTTTTTCAACACACTTGGAGACCACTTCATAGCAGCAGGAGACTACAATGCCAAGCACACACACTGGGGATCCCGTCTCGTGACTCCAAAAGGGAAGCAGCTCTATAATGCAATTATCAAAGCCAAGAACAAGCTCGACTATGTTTCTTCTGACACACCAACATACTGGCCGGCAGACCCAAGGAAACTACCAGATTTAATAGACTTTGCGATTACCAAAAACATCCCTAAAAATCTGATAAGCGCCCATTGCCTATCGGATCTTTCATCTGATCACTCGCCTGTCCTATTTATTCTACTGCGACATCCAGGAACATTGGAACAACCATTAAAATTGACCTCACAGAAAACCAATTGGGTTAAGTACAGAAAATATATCAGCTCACACATTGAGCTAAGTCCTCATCTCCACGATGAAGCCAACGTAGACAGCTTTTTTAATTCACTTGAGTCTGTACTCGTCTCTGCAGCTCGAGCCTCAACATCGCAAACTATAAATACACTAAGCAATAAAAAGACAAATCTACAAATCGAACAGCTGGTCCTCGAAAAGCGGCGTTTACGTCGCGAGTGGCAATTCCACAGATCGCCATCTGCTAAGCAAAGCTTAAGACATGCCTCACGACAACTTACTAAAGCCCTACAGCAAGAAGAAGCATATGTCCACCGCCGCTATATAGAGCAATTGTCAACTTTTAGTACAAAACACTCACTATGGAGAGCTCACCCAACTCTAAGCTCACCGAAAGAAAACGTGATGCCTATTAGAAATCCCACAGGCGGCTGGGTGCGCAGCGATGCAGACAGAGCCAGTACGTTTGCAAATCACCTTAAAAATATCTTCCAACCAAATCCGGCCACTAGTGCCTTTACTTTGCCGACTTTACCATATGAGCCTCAGCTTCAACATGAACCAATCGAGTTTCGCCCAAACGAAATCGCTAATATCATAAAAAACCAACTAAATCCGAAAAAATCACCAGGCTGCGACCTCATAACTCCCAAAATGATCATTGAGCTTCCATATTGCGCCGTCTGCACTATCACCCAGCTCTTCAATGCCATCGCAAAACTTGGCCACTTTCCAGCGAGATGGAAAAAGTCAATTATAATAATGATAGCAAAGCCGGGAAAAGACCACACAATTCCCACGTCGTACTACTTTCATGCTTATCCAAACTCTTTGAGAAATGCATTCTGACTCGAATAAACACATACCTAAGGATCCAGGAAGGAATCCCGTCACATCAGTTTGGGTTTCGTGAAAAGCACGGAACAATTGAGCAGGTCAACCGAATAACAGCAGAAATTCGGAATGCATTCGAAAAACGCGAGTACTGTACCGCAATATTTCTAGATGTCTCTCAAGCATTTGATAGAGTCTGGCTAGAAGGTCTAATGTACAAGATCAAGACAATGCTCCCTTGTAATACCCACAAACTTTTAGAGTCTTACCTTTACGACAGAAAATTTGCTGTGAGGTGCAACACTGATATATCTGATGAATTCACTGTTGGAGCTGGAGTTCCTCAAGGAAGCGTACTCGGACCAACATTATATGTTCTCTACACAGCAGACATCCCGACAAGCACACGACTAACAACATCTACGTTTTCTGATGATACAGCTATTCTTAGCCGATCAAAATGCCCGATGCAAGCAACTGCGCAGCTAGCTCTTCATCTGGTGAATGTTGAAAAATGGCTATCAGACTGGCGAATTAAAGTAAACGAACAAAAATGCAAGCACGTTACGTTCACCTTGAATAGGCAAAACTGTCCGCCCCTTACGCTAAACAACACCCTACTCCCGCAAGCAAACGAGGTAACATATCTAGGAGTACACCTCGATAGAAGACTCACATGGCGTCGGCACATAGAAGCTAAAAGAACCCACCTAAAGCTAAAAGCCAGCAGCCTTCATTGGCTTATCAATGCTCGGTCTCCCCTTTGCCTTGAATATAAAGTCCTGCTGTATAACTCGGTACTTAAACCTATATGGATGTACGGCTCATAGTTATGGGGGAATGCCAGCAATAGCAATATTGACATAGTCCAGCGAGCTCAGTCGAAGATCTTGAGAACAATCACCGGGGCACCGTGGTACGTTCGCAACGAAAACATACATCGCGACTTAAACATTCTTCCAGTCAAAGATGTAATCGCAGAACAGAAGGAAAAGTACTTTAGCAAGCTATTATCGCACCCTAACCACCTGGCGAGAGGTCTAACAAGGTTGAGCAACCAATCACTTCGTCGCAATGACCTACCCACCCAGCGACCGTCTTGAGGAACGTGCAACCAGAAGCAGTCTTAGTATACTGTTAGTTAAATGTTAATGTTAAGATTTGAAAACTTATTGTTAGTCTCAAAATTAAGAGAAGATCCAATAAACAAAAGCAAAGTTTAATAAAAAAAAAAAAGAAAGCTACAGTCGAGTGAGCTCGACTGTGACATACCCGCTACCCATAGTAAATAGTTACATTTTTGAACATAACGGACAAATGCAAGCTCAATATAATCACATGCATACAAAAATACATACTCATATATCTATGTGTGTAAAAACGGTAAAAGCGGCTACTAATTATTACCATTTATTAAAATTGCTTCTCGAATATCGTCGTGATTTTGGTATGTTCATTAAGAACTATAGTCTGTGTGATTCCTGAAAATTTGGTTGCGATCAGATAAAAATTTGTGAAGTTATTATACCCTTGCAGGGTATTATAATTTCAGTCAGAAGTTTGCAACGCTGTAAAGGAGGCATCTTCGACCCTATAAAGTATATATATATTCAGGATCAACAGCCGAGTTGATCTAGCCATGTCCGTCTGTTCGTCTGTCCGATTATACGCGAACTAGTCCCTCAGTTTTGAAGCTATCTGAATGAAACTTTGCAGTTAGTCTTCTATATACTCTCACTCCTAAATATATCGGATCGGATCGGATGACTATATCATATAGCTTCCATAGGACCGATCGGAAAAATTTTCGAAAAAATATTATAAGTATGTCAGTTTTCAAGATATTTCTACCAATCTTTATATTTGGCCATCTAATATTATTTCAGAGTTTCGGTTTTAATTTCATGAAAATCGGTCAACTATATCCTATAGCTTCCATAGGAACAATCAGGAAAATAAAATAAAAGCCAGAACTTAGCCGTTTTTCAAACCATTTTCATCAAATTTAAGATTTGGCAACTAATTATTATTCCAGATTTTCGGTTTTAATTTTTAGTTAAAGTTCTACAAGGGTATATAAGCTTCGGTGAGCCGAAGTTAGCTTCCTTTCTTGTCAAAGAAATAATTTTGTATGGCCACAAACGGCTGCTTTAGCATGCCTCATTTGGTTGACCATCTAGACAAACTAAATATTCTTATCAGTTCTTGATTGTGATCGGAAAAGAATATTATAAGATATTCGAGAAGCAATTTTAATAAATGGTTTGCAGTTTTATTTGGTATGGCTACTAAATATTTAGTCAAATCGCATTTGAGTGTTACTGCGTATTCGCTGCCATTGTTTCATTTTGGTAATGGACCAATTGTATCCAAAATTTCCCTATCGAAAGCTCTTTCTAAATAGTTAATGTCATAGTTAATGGGTCTTAGTGTGTTTAGTTGTATTAGACTTTTGGCACTTTGGACTTTTTATTCTGTACTCTTTAATGTCTTTAAACATATTTTTCCAGTAATAGTGTCTCTGGACCTTGACCAAGGTTTTTGTAATGCCTGTATGACCTCCTAGTATTGGCCTTTTTCTTTTGTATTCTTTTTTAAGGTCTCCGGATTGAGTAGCGCTACTCTGAATGATTTTTAAATTATCTATAGAAACATGTTCAAAGGTATTTTCCCACGGTGCCACTTTGAGTTAGCTGATTTTGTTAATACCGTCCTGATTTTCAAACCTTTGAATGATTTGACTTAAATCAGTGGTTCCATTAGTATATAAATCGCTATCATTTCCGTGTTTAAATAAACACGAATTATTATTTACATGCAAGGTCACTACTTTACATACTTCATAATTTTTAATAACTTCATATACGTCGGGCTATGAAGCTTTCTCTATAGACTGTTTATGCAATTCTATTTATTCTTTTTCTGCGCAGGATTTTTGTCTACTTTGATTTCTGGTAGTGATTTTCAGAATCTTATTATCCTTTTGGATATGTTGTACAATTTTGTATTGTTATTCCTTTAAGATATTAAACAGTAAAATCGTATTCCTCTAAGTCAAGTCTCTGGTTAATTTTGAACTCGGGTTATTCATTGAATATAGATATGTTAGTGGTATGTGAAGTGTTTTCGGTAGATATATGGTCCAAAGTGTTTCATTGTCCAGTATATAGCTAATAGTTCGTGACGAGGCGTATGCTACTGGTAGATGCGTTCCATTATGTTCTTGTGTTTGGACAGCTCCGTTTGCTTGTTTACATGCAGCCGTTGCTATGCAAAATTTCTTATTAAAATCGGGGTTTTGTAATAATGTTGGTTTTATCAGATATATTTTTAGGTTAATAATTGCACAATGCAACAAATCTTCTAGTGCTCTCTGCATCCGTTGGAACTGGGTATTTTCTAAGACATCATATTTCTTGTTGTCTGATAAAACCTTTGTCAGTACACTTGCGTCCAAGGAAGGTTACTTCGTGTCTGAAAAAAGAGCACTTTTCTGGGTGCAACTTAAGGTTGTGTTTCCTGCATAATTCAAAAACGATTGTAAGGTTTTTAATCATATACTTTTCTGAACAACCGATGACATTAGGTCATCCATGAAGGTTTGAGACCTAAAAATTCAATTGTCATCATTCTTTGAAAGGAATTTGTCGCTATTTTTAAGCCATAAGGTAATCGCGTAAAATGATAAGAGCCATTACTCGTGGAAAATGACGGTTTATTTCGGGAGTTTTCTTTGAGTTCTATTTGATGAAATCCTGACATTAGATCTAAGCATGATAAGTATTTTGTTCTGCCTAGTCGATCGAGATAATCGTCTATTCTTAATAATGAGTATTTATCGGATAAGATTTTTTTTATTAATTTGGCCGTAGTCAATTACTAAACGCATTCTTTTATCGGATAAATTGGGTAGTGATTTTTTGGGTACAATTTATAATGGCCTGTTATCGTATTTTTTCATAAAATATATGCCTATAATTCCATCGCACTTAGGAAAATCTGATGCTACTATATGAAAATGATGCGGTAGGTAGGTAGGTAGGTAAAAGTGGTGAGGCTACCCTGGTAGCCTCCAATTAGAGCTGAGCTCCGTTTTGATCCACTCCCTCGACTGTCGTAGCCTGCTCCTTCACTTCAGTACCAGCCAGTGTCGTTCAGGTACGCTAGGATGGCATTCACTGATTGCCACCCTACCTCCCTTAGCGACCCTAGCTGGTGAGCTCCGAAGTGTCGGGCTCTGAGATGGTTGAATGCCGGGCAGTGACACAACAGGTGCTCCGGTGTCTCCTTCTCGGTTTCTTCTTTGCAGCTTCTGCAATATGTGTTATGGGGAAGGCCCATTTTACAGGCATGAGTGCCTATTGGCCAATGCCCCGTGAGGGTTGACGTTATTCTTCTGATATCCTTTTTGCTTTTGGAGATCAGGTCTGCTGTCCTTCTCCTATTGTATTCTGGCCAGCATAGCCTAGATCTTCTGTTCTCAGTCATCGTTGACCATTCTTAGCTGGCTAGTCGTTTGAAATGGTCGAGGATTTCCCTCTGGACTGAGTTCAGGGAGATTTTTATGTTTGCGGTGTCTGAGCTCCTTTCTGACCCTTGCCTGGCCAGCTCGTCAGCTTTCTCGTTTCCTGGAATGTCGTTGTGTCCCGGTACCCATACTATTTGTACCGTGTTGTCTTCCGCGAGTCTATTTAGCGCCTCCTTACATTGGGCTACTAGAGTCGATGTTGTTCTTGCAGATGCTAGAGATTTTATAGCCGCTTGGCTAACCGAGTATATCCTAACTTTAGTATTCTTGAGGTCTCGGTCTTCTGAGAGTTCGACAGCTTTCAGAATTGCGAATACCTCTGCCTGGAACACTGTCGCTGACGCTGGGAGGTTGAAGGACTCTTCTTCTCCCCAGCTGTCGGCGAAGATTCCGGCCCCTACACCGCATCTCATTTTTGAGCCGTCGGTGTAGAGGGATACTTCGTCTCGTTCGGATACACTCCCTCGTCTCCATTCTTCCCTTGTGGGGTATCTTGTTGTGTATGCGTTGCCGAATCGTAGTTCGGTTGTCATGTAGTCCGCTCCTGTTGTTCCCATATAGTCTATTTCATTCAGGATCGTACAGTGCCCAGTGTGATAGTTCTTCCAGCTATGGCTTGCTTTCAGTCGTACCGCGCTTTGGGCTGCTACATTCCTGATGAAATGTTCTATTGGGATCATATTTAGCATTGCGTTCAACGCCGCCGCGGGGCATGATCTTAGTGCTCCCGTGGCACCTACGCATGCCGATCTTTGAATCCTTGTAAGTTTCTGTCTGTTGTATGCCCTAGTTAGTGCCGGCCACCATACTAGTGCTCCATATGTCAGTATGGGTCTCACTACCGCTGTATAGAGCCATATTATGATCTTGGGGTGAATGCCCCAGTTCTTTCCAAACATCTTTCTGCACGAGTAGAATGCTATACTCGCTTTCTTGACTCGTTCATTGATGTTGTTTTTCCATGATAGTTTTGTGTCCAGTATCACCCCCAAGTACTTAGCTTGTTGTGATAGCTCTAGTTCTATACCATCTATCTGTGGTTTTGTGAACCGAGGGATCTTTGTTCTTTTCGTAAAGAGCATAAGTTCCGTTTTGCTCGGGTTAATGCCTAGTCCACAGGCTTTAGCCCATGAGTTCAGTTTTGTGAGTGCCCTTGTCATCAATTCGCTGATAACGCCGGGGAATGGTCCTGTGGTGAGTAGGACTACGTCGTCCGCGTAAGCTACCACCTTAATTCCTTCGCTATTGAGTTCCTTCAATATGTCGTCCATGTTGATCAGCCAGAGCAGTGGAGATAGAACTCCCCCCTGAGGTGTGCCCCTCTTCACAAACCTGGTGTGATGAGTGCCACTCAGTTCGGCTGTTATCTTCCTGCTCGTTAGCATTTCGCCTATCCATGATCTGATGCCTCCCTCAACTCCTATTTTGTTGAGGGAGCTCAGGATGGAGTCCGCGGTTACGTTGTTGAAGGCCCCTTCTATATCTAAGAAGGTAGCCATCGTGTAGTCTTTGAACAGTAGGGCTTTCTCTATGTATTGTACTACTTCGTGTAGCGCCGTTTCTGTGGATTTGCCTTTTCGGTAAGCGTGCTGTGCTTTCGAAAGGCTTCTCTCCGTTTTTCTTCTGATATGGATATCTAGTATCCTTTCCATTGTTTTCATAAGGAATGAGGTCAGGCTAATCGGCCTGTAATCCAAGCAAGACTACTCTTGCTTCCTTCCATGGAAGCGGTACGTGTACTGCTTGAATACATGCTTGGAAGATTGCTTGCAGCCAGTTCCATATGTATTCCTTCGTCGTTTGCAGCATTGCTGGTATGATTCCGTCCGGACCTGGACTCTTGTATTTGTCAAAAGAGTCTATCGCCCAGTAGATTCTTTCCCTTGTGGCGATCTCTTCGACTTGTGGCTGTTGGACTGCCCTTAGGGCATCCGTTGCTGTGGGTTTTATTCTTAGATTTCCTGGGAAGTGAGTGTCCAGCAGGATATCTAGTGATTCTTCAGCTGA
Organism: Drosophila birchii; assembly: GCA_035046345.1. Taxonomy (NCBI): domain Eukaryota; kingdom Metazoa; phylum Arthropoda; class Insecta; order Diptera; family Drosophilidae; genus Drosophila; species Drosophila birchii. The sequence continues at coordinate 1,561,876 of JAWNOA010000141.1, read as the reverse complement.
CGACGTTCCTGTGCCGTCAGATCTGTTTATAAGTGAGGGACTTGCTTGCCCTCTTGCTAGTATTTTGCTCAACCTAGCTGTGTCTTTTATTCCTTCTAGCGATTCGCAGTAGTTGCTCCAAGATTCTTTCTTGGCTACGTATATCGCCTTTTTGTACTCTTTATGTATCTCTTTGTACGGTCCCCAGTCTTTGGTTCCGTAGCTGTTGTTGAAGGTCTTCCTGACCTTACGTCTGAGCTCGCTCAGCTCTTTGCTCCACCATTGTGGGTATTGCTTCTTGGAGTATGTGATTCTGCATGACTCCTTGTACGCGTTGCTGAGGATATTTGTAAGGTCCTCAACTTCTTTGTCTATCTTTTCCGGGTCGGGGCTGACTTTGATCCTCCTGTGTTTTGTTTTTGTCTGTACAATTTTGGCGAATTTGTTCCAGTCTGTGTTGCGTGGATTGCGTTTCGGTGTCGTCTCGCGCATCGGCATCGAGATTTCAAAGAATATGTACCTGTGGTCTGAAAAAGAGTTCTGTGTCGAAACCCTCCAATTTTCTACCTTGTACCCACTGTTCTCCATTTGGAGAGTTATGTCAAGAACTTCTTCCCAACCTTGAAATTCTTCCGTGCTTGGAAAAATGAAAGTCGGTATATCCCCTCTATTACAGATAGTGACGTCACGACATATAATACTATCGAAGAGAGACTCACCCCTTTCGTTTGTTTCTTTACTTCCCCACAGTGTGTGCCTGGCTTTGGCGTCACACCCGAGGATCACTTCATCAACCTGAGGACCGCATCTGGGGGTGCGTTCTCGTCGTGGGCCATATAGCCGGAGGTTATTAGTATTGCTGTCCCATCCGCCGTCTCAAACCTGGCCACTGCTAGGTCTGGGTTGCTAAGGGTGGAATGTAGAAGGGCGTTAATGCTGTTTTTGACTATTATACCCGCCCTCGGCCTACCTGTCGAGTTCGTGTATAGAGTTGTATATCCTTTAGTCGCCATGCCAGAGATCTGTCCGTCTCTTGTCCATGGCTCTTGTAAGAGGCCGATGTCGATGTCCTTTTCGCAGAGAGAACTGCCAGATTTTCTGAAGCGTGAGAGCTCCGCTTCAGATTGATCTGGACGACGTTCGGCATTACTGCGGCGAAGACTCATCGTCGCACCTGATTACTCGGTGCCCTCTAACCATGTCTGAGGAGTCAAAGGAGGGTGTCGGACCCGATGGCTCTGATAGTAACTTGTCTGTTACCATCTCCGCCAGTCGGGTCTCGACCTCCTCCCATTTCTCCGCCAGCAGGCGCCCGTCGTCATTGAGCTCGTCCACCAGAGCCATGGCAAGGCTGTTTCTAGCCACCTCGCTGAAACTTTTCGCCGGCCTTACAAATGACGTCGCTCTTGGAGCCCCCTTGACATCCTTCGCTCTCTTCGGAGCGCTCTCGCTCACCTCTTGGGAGCGATTTCGCTTCGCCTGGGGAGGAAGGAATGCTTCCGGGTGCTCCTTTTCATACTTCTCAAAGTCCTCGATTACTGCCTGGAATCGGACCTTGTCTTCTCTGTCGCGCTGGTCAGCTTTGCCCTCCTTTTCATTCTTGGCTATCTTAGCCAGAATGAAGCGGGCCTTGTTGACCTGCGCTTTCCTTTGTTGGTGGGTTAGCGATTTTGGCTTATCGCTAGCCTCACTAACCTTGGCGTGGCTCGCCTTGGTTGTGGTGGGTGGTCGTGGCGTTTGGGGAGTGCTTGACTTAGCACTGCCCACCGATCTCGACGGAGTCAATGTCTCGTCATCCGAGCGCAGCAACTCGTCTTCGTCGATTTCGGAGACGGTTCGGGGTTTTACGTCCCCCACGAGGTCCGAAGCGGATTGTTGATTGCTTTCCATATTCATTATCGCCCGAGTTGCTTGACGAGGCAAGCGTGGCGGGCCCGAGGGATTTGGGGCTTTGAAAGTGGTCGACCGTGGCTTCGCCCCTAAGCCACGGCAAGGTTGCCCGGCCCTGGGAAGGCTCCGTTCAAACACAGCTGAATATGCCCCTCAGCTGCGAACCTTATAGTCAGGGGGCACGGGTCGCTTCACATTCCTGACTTGAGGGGAGGCCGTTTCGAGACTTGCCCGGGTCTTGGAATAGGATGGGAGTCATGGGATTTAACGGTAAGGGAGACACGGGAGTTTTCCGCTCGCATTAGCCGTACCGTAGTACGTTTCCAGGAGGTACCACGCGGAGGACCTTCTCCGAGGAGAAGGTGGTGTCTATCAATCTGATATCCACCTACGAGTCGACTTGATGCTTCAGTTGTCCAAGGAATATACATCAGCAGAGGCTCTGCTGATCTTGCCTTGGTCTGATGCACCCTTACCACCCAATGATGCGGTATAGCATAGTTGTTTGAAAGAAGTTCTATTGATACTAATCCCTCCTCACCTCATATTTGGGTAACATTTTATAGTCAATATTTTTAAATGAGTCCGAAGTTTCTTTTATTAAAGAGATGTCTGCACCTGTATCAATTAATAATTTGTGTGTTAATTTTTTAGTGAAACAAAAATATTATAGTTACGGTTAATAGTGTAAGCCATATTCTCTACTGGGTTTTTGTATCTTAAGGGTCTTTATTGGTTTTCCGACGTGGTTTGGACATTTTGGACATTATTATTATTATCATTATTATTTCTATTTGTGTTTTTTATTATTATTCCTGTTGTTTGCTCCGCCCCGGTTGTTTCCTCTATAATTACCACGACCTCTATAATTATTGTTTGTCTGATTATTATAGTTTCTGTTATACCGATATTTTTATTATAGCCATAATTAACCTCTACAGTTATAATTATTCCTGAAATTGTTACCGCGATAGTGTTTTTCTTTCTGTGTGTAAAATATTTAGTTGGCGTTTCCTGTCATTTCAGTACTGCATTGTATTTACTTAGTGACGGCTTCATTCATAGATGATAAGTTGCCTGCTCCTTAAATTGTTTTTAGGCGGTCATGCTTACAATTTTTATCCACTGTAATGGTGGCTTCCTTCGTGCTGAATTTGTAAGCGTGTTCGGCTGATAGGCTTTCGTTAATGTACGAAACTTCATGGTTCTTTCGTGAGTTATCTATTTCATTTTGGCTTTACCAAGGTCAGATGTTTCACCGACTATAGTGTATTGCAGTTATTTTTTGATTGAATCTATTGTTGATTCATTCCGTACCTTGTATAATCCTATTATTTTTGATTTAATGACTTCTACAGTCAAATCTTCGAATGTGCCTTTAGTCAGGTTAACCAATTTCAAAGCTGTTAGAAATCTTTGAAGGTGTATCTTTTTATTTTTGTATATATGCCCTTTGGGCAACGGTTGTGAAGCCCAGGGCTCAAGCAAGCAACATGAAGAAATATGAATGCAAGTAAAAAAATGTAAATAACCAACCGACCGAGGGGCGCAGCCGTCTGACGTACGGCACGAAACGCGTGCTAGATAGACGCGAGAGAAGAAAAAATAAAATAGAACGAGCAAAAATTAGGATACACTACAGGATAGTACTACAAGCAATACAGTTTTTAGTTTTTGAAGGCTTTCAATGCCTTCAATACTACTAAAAAAACACGATTGTAATCAGTACATAAAACCATAAAGGGTTCATGTACTTCAAACTCACGCCTACAGTGGTTAACTACTAATGGTAAAAAAGTTCTAGATAAAAGACGGTGAACATGGAAATTGAGCTGGCCTAGCAGGTAGGGGCTCTCCACATCACCGTGAATAAGTTTATGTAAAAAGACGACGCCAAGCATCGTCCTACTGTTAGCTAAAGAAGGTAGATTAAGTAGGAGAAGTCTACTAGAGTAAGACGGTAATCTAAGGTTGGCATCCCAGGGTAGGCCACGGAAGGCGAAAAGCAAAAAGTTCTTTTGGACAGATTCAACTACGGCTACTATGGACCCCAAATTGAGGACTTCAGACGTTCGAACCATACTCCAATATAGGGCGAGATAACGAAGTAAAGAGAGTCTTCGTTACATAAGGAGAATCGAATTCCTTCGCCCACCTTTTAACGAATCCCAGCATGCTTCTGGCTTTGTTAACCATACAAGAAATGTGTTCAGAGAACGAAAGTTTAGGATCCAGGCGGACACCCAGATCATCAACAATATTAATTCTTTCCAAAGAGCAATCGTTAAGCATATAGGTGCAAGTAGGGGAGTGACACGTAAAAATGTCATCAGTTTGCATTTTGAGCTGTTGAGATGTAAATCGTTAGCATGACACCATGCTTGGAAGTTATCAAGATCCGATTGTAGGTCTGATTGGCACGAACTGTCCCTATACTGTAAGCAATGTTTAACGTCATCAGCGTACATGAGTACTCTGGATTTGGTTAGAGCCTGCGGCAAATCATTGATAAACAATGTGAATAGCAGTGGTCCAAGGTGGCTACCCTGTGGGACGCCAGATGTGACCCTGAGGCTATTATATAGAACGTTTTTTGAACAGAACCTTTTGGGTCCTGTCACTAGATAACTCGAAATCCACGTAAGAAGATCACTAGGAAACCCCATTGAATCAAGTTTCCTAACCAGAAGAGAATGATTAACCGAGTCGAAAGCTTTACTAAAGTCCGTGTAAATAACATCGGTTTGAAAGTTTTGTTGGAAGCCCCTAATAACGAAAGAGGTAAGTTCCAGAAGTTCATAAAACCATGCTGACATGGAGAGATGACGGATCTGCAAAGATGTTGCAAGTGAGGAGTGATTACATTCTCGAAAAGTTTGGGGATAGCCGATAACTTAGAGATACCCTTATAGTTACTGGCATCAAATTTGCTACCTTTTTTGTGGAGAGGAATAACAAATGATTCCCTCCAAATAAGGGAAAGTTCTGAGGATTCTAAAGACAAGGTAAACAATTTAAGAAGGGGGTTACACAGCGCCTCGGAGCAACACCTAAGCACAGAGATGGGATGGAGATTGGGATGAGACATTTATTTTAAATGATGAAATGTCTCAGGCATACGAAAATTTTAATTTTTCCAACTTGATATTGCCAGGTTGAGGTTTTGGCTTGTATATAGGCTAGAACATCTTCCGATGCAAGAATAGGGGTAAGCCTCGAAACAAATATAGTTTTCTAAGGTGGCACTGCTGTTAGGGTCTTACGTAACGAATTGTTACCAACCACGGCCGGTATTCCGGGCAATGTTGGACCCTGGGTAGATTTTTCTACAGGAATTTGCGGAGCCAAAGAATTGGGCTGCGCATCGGACACAACGGACGACGCGAAAATTGCTTGCTGAGCGGCTTCCGATACCTCAACGAACGATTCGGTTACCGAATCTTTGATCGCTCCTGATCTCAGAACCATTGGAACTTGGACCAGGAGCTGTGGCGACGGACAGTGGCAGGAAATCAGTTGCAGCCGACTAGCAGCGGATTTTTTGCGTTTCGGCGACTCATTTAATAGCTTCATACCATTAAATTGAGCGTCTAGCGCGGTGAACAGGTCATTCGCCTTGCGAAAAGGGGCCATCTCAGAAAAACCCACTCCTGGTCTGACGCGTGAAGGATGATATTTCCTGCTCAACCGGTCGACAGGCCTCACAGCAATAATGCAGGCCCTTTTTGCTGGACACTGCGTCAGCCATTCGACCTGTCATCTCGATGGACTTAGCGTGCACAACTGCCTCGCAAAGCCAGCAATGGAAACTGGGCTGGTCTGCCAAAACATATTTTTGGCAATTCTTTATAACACAGACAATATTCTGGGACATTTTCAGCAACCCTAGAACCAACTACTACCAAAAAAGAAAAGAGAGGAAGAGAGAGAACAAAAGAGCGCAAGAGTTAGAATTTAACCAGCAGAAAATCAGAAGAGCGGTGAGAGCTATGAACAGCTTAGATGCAGCTTATAGAAAACGACGTTCGAGCGGGGGAGAAGAAAAATAAAAACGGTAAAAGAGCAAAGAGGAAAAATAAGATAATATGTGGGAGCCAGTCGCAAGTTGGCAGTTCCTTAAGTGAACGAGCTGGATTTATTTGGTAACAAACCAGTCTAGCAAAGGGGCATTCTGGCTTATTTTTAGCAAATCCCATCTTTCTTTCGTAAGATGCAAATTCATCGTATGCACCATGGCAAATTATTGTCACTTTGATAAGCCAATTTCCGGTCTCTTTTCTCTGGATGGCGTTTGACTGCAGTCGAAAAGCTTGCCAAAACAAAAATTTAATCCACGTGCATCCTGTGGATAGAACCCTATTTATTATAAATAAACACTGCCAATTGTGTAGATTTTGTTTCTGCATCTCTGCTGGTAACCATTTCAAAACGCGGTCAATCGCAAGTGAATAATAGTGAATATCCCAAAATCAGCATGCAACTCAACCAAATAAATTCGGTTTGGTGATCATATCTACTGTACAGGCAACAGTTCGTGCGCAGCTGGAGATTTTGCCACGTGCACGGGAAGCATCGCTTTCCTTTTGCCTCGCTGCAAACTAACAGCGATCGCAAGCACCACTGGGTGGTGTTCTCTTCGTGATTTTTCACGTGTCTTCGAGGAGCACCCCTTACATACGTCGAAGGGCACCCATACATTCGTCAAGGGGCACCCATACATACATCAAGGGGCACTCATACAAGTTAACTAAGTCAACCGGGCGACGGCAAATGACCGATCGTCCGAAAGCTCACTCCGGCCAAACTGCTGACCAAGCATCTGGCCGGAAGCTCGTGCATAGCCGGCAAGCATAACCCATTGGTATGGCCGCTATGAATTTTACTTTTGTTAGCTTTTAAGTTTTCAGTTTCATTTTATATTCAATAAAACGAAGATCGCTGAAATAAACTCCGGCTCAGCCGTCACTTTTATTTTTTGGAAATATTGGTTATTGTGCCGTAGGGCCATAGCAACGGAGAGAGTTCTCCCAACATAATCTTCGTAAGAAGGAAGACCAACTTCGTAGAAGGAAGATAGTCGAGGCGACCAGCCGGCTCCCGAGTAGCCACAGCCTAGTTACTTACCCTGGACCAACCGTGACGTCACCGACTGCGGCGAGGGATTACAGTAATATATTAACTTACATATCACGTGTTCTTCTCTTCGTGCCGCACATTTCAACCCCTCTTTGTTTGGTGATGTTCTCTGGATCAACTGGACATCACGAAGCGGATAATCTGCTGTATACCTTGCAGCGTCAGTTGCTTGCAGCAACTTCAGCAGTATCATTAGTTTAGATTTTCTTTGATTTTTCATTCTGTTCATGCCAGGGGGCTCTCCGCCGCCGCCTCTGCCCTCCGTGCACCAACATACGAGCGGACCTATGTTCTCCCGCTCTCCGCTCCTCGGCATTCCCGATCTGCGCTCACTGCGAGGCGAGCTGGGGATGGCTGGCCCGCTTCCGCCACTCGGGCCCGCTCCCGCACTGTTAAGCTGAGCTTATCGGTCGGGAGCGCGGCCCTTATGTTAACTTAGTTTAGTCTTATGCATGAAGCGAAATAAAGCTGACACCAGCCCATTTAATTTACCCACGACGCCCCCAACTCTTCATTTCGAGCCTCCGATTTACTTTCGTTCGCGACGTGGGATTTTTCCTCTGGGGTTTCCTTCAATTTCTGGACATCTTTTTGCGGCACAAGCGCCCCCCTTCACATTTTGGTCCTTCGAGCCGGATTTTTTTGTGGATTCTCTACCAGCATTGGCCCGCCAAAAAGATAAGTACGACATTTCTCCGTCTTCGTCTCGCTGCCGGTCTTCAGCAGTGGTCCGAACATTAAATTTCGTTCACACTGCTGTAAGATTTATTTTTCCTTCCGTGTCAGCTCCAAGTCCGAGTTTTTTCGACACAACGGCAGTAATTTTTATTATTCATTTTTTCGATTCCACTTCGCCTTCAATCTCGGAAAAATTTTCCATCCGTCTCCGTTTTGTGTGCGCCGTATTCCTTACCGTTTTCGGTCTCCCCGTTATATGTGCATCAATACATACATACACATATACAATTTTGCACATATATATATATATTTTTTTTTTTTGTGCAATTAATCCGCGAAAGATTCGCAAACTTTGTGAAATTGAACAGTGAAATTGTGCGGTGAATAAAGAAGGCATAATTAATATTGGCCAGCCGGTGTGCATTAGTTCCGCAAATTTCCAAATTCGCCGAACAGTCCGCCGCTGTCGCAATATTTTTTTTTGTTCGTTCCAATCAGTGTCATTTTTTCACCGCATAACACTCCGTTCCCCCTGTTACATACATACATATATACAGTCCACTTATGCCCATACATACATACATACACACATATATTCCAATATATTTTCTGCCTCCGATTTCAGAAATAAATAAAGCTAATATTAAACCTGCGAATTATACTATCTTAAAATCCGTGTTCCAAAAAAAAAAAAAAATTTTGTAACTCAGCCGCCGCAGCACCGTGAGTTTTTTTGAGGGGTCTTTCAATATTTTGTTTTGTCTTTGGTGACTTACGCACTACGCTGCCGTCGGCGTAACCCAGTGAACTTTTTTCCCGCTACAACCACAACTCCACGCAGAGTTTTTTAAATTTGAATTTAAAACCAATTTAGCCGAAGTTTTATTCCAAGTTTCCGGCCACATAATGATTAAATGCAAAAATTATTAATTTTTAATTCCATCCGTCCGGCTAAATAAATTTAAAATAATTTAGTGGGGCAATACCACAACGCATTTAATTATTAATTTTTGCGATCGGGAAGCAGCCAAAGTTTTTATTCCACTTTTCCGGCCACATAATAATTAAATTCGAAAATTATTAATTATTTATTTATTAGTTCTCCATCCGAAAAATAAGCCAAGGTCAATTCCACCTTTCCGGCTCCGCAACATTTAATTTCAAAAATAATTGAGGGTTCAAATATACCTATAAACACCTAAGCACTTAATATTATTGCGAAAAACAAAAAATTCAGCTACTCAAAGCCCCCTCTAAATCCGAGTCTGTTAAGGATACACTATACGTACGTGTCATATATTTCTACATACATAATTTTACACACAGCGTTTGGCATCCACTTGTTTCTGAACGAGCACGGACTTTCCGATACTTTTTCATTTTCCGTGTCTCCAACACTGTTTCTACTCCGCATCAGGCACCATCCGCCGGCAATCACACCAAACCGCTTTGCCTTTTGGGTTTTTTTTTTTGGGTTTTGGGTTCCTACTGTTTCTGAGTCCTCCACTTACGGTTCGTGCCGAACACGACTGGTCTTTCGACGTCTGCGCCGAGTTGCTAACGAGTTCCTTGTAAGCATTGCATCCGCGATCTCGCAATTCTCAGCACATTAGTGTGACCGGCCACCGCTTCGGACGAGGCACTAATTGCGCAAGTCAGTCGACAAGCGCTGACCAGCAAGCTCGATTCCGAGAATGCCAAAGGGAGAAGACCAGAGCCCGCGTCCTATCCCATCCATTCGTCTGGACAGATCTAGGTCCGCATCTCCGCGGGCGCCTTTTCTAAAGCCTAGGGCTACCAGTGCCATTTCAAGGGCAAAGAGTGACGAATCCGTCAATAAAACCCCCTGTCCTTCACAAAGGCAGACCCGCTCCGTGGCAAGAATGGCTCAAAGTGCGGTCGACGTGGCACTGAAAAAGTTCATCGCCACAACAGATCGGATCAGTCAATTTGAGGCCAACATGAATACTCCGGGCGCCCCAGAAATGGAATGCTCCCAGTACATGTGGGAAGTCCATCGGGACCAAATTCGGGCCCTGTGGGAGAAGGTAGAAAAGACCTACGAGAGCTGCTCCGACTTGCTAGCCGTATCCGACGATAATACGGCCACCCCGACAGTGCTGGAATCAAAGTACAGCTACTGTTACTCCGTCTATTCGAGGTGTGCCCAGCTTCGGCAAAAAATTGCCTCTCAATCTACTCAGACTTCCGCCAATGTCATCACGCCCCCATCGACAGGCTGCCGGTTACCGCCAGTGGATACCGAGGTCTTTCCGGGTGATTATCTTCGGTGGCCCACCTTCAGAGACTTGTTCACGGCCATTTATATCCAGAACTCGCGGCTCACCCCGGTAGAAAAGTTGTTCCACTTGCTATCCAAAACGAGTGGTGACGCACACGCCATTGTTTCCAAGGCTCCGCTTACCCATGAGGGGTTTGTCGCGGCGTGGCAAAGCCTCACGGACCGCTTTGAGAACCGGCGGCTTTTGGTCAACAGCCAGTTGAAGATGCTTTTCAACATCCAGGCTGTTCCTCAAGAGTCCGGAGTCGCGCTGAAGGAGCTCCAAGCCACCATTCAGAGTTGTCTGACAGCTCTGGAGATGTCCTCTATCAATGTGGAGGCTTGGGACTGTCTCCTGGTATTCAAGATTTCCTCAAAGCTCCCTAAAGTCACACTTTCTATGTGGGAGCAATCCATACACAACAAGGCCGAAATTCCAACCTGGAAGAAATTAGATAATTTCCTGACAGAGCGCCATCGTACCCTGGAGGCCATCGACGACGTGAGGCCTAGTGGCTCCGGGCAAGTTCCGCCACGGTCGGTACCCCCCCCCCCCCCCGTTCCAGCTCGGAGGCTCAATTCGTACGAACCACGGGTGGCTCCAGCAATTAGAGGGTGTGACCTGTGTTCCAGGGAAAACCACCCACTCCGTTTATGTCCTCACTTCCTCGAAATGCATTTTGATGAGCGATTGAACTATGTGCGAAGGAAAAAACTCTGCTTAAATTGTTTCGCACGAGGCCATCAGCATCGTGAGTGTACAAGTGCCCACTCCTGCCTGACGTGCCACAGCCGTCATCATACTCTACTACATCGTGGCAATCCCTTGGCAACTGTTCCATTTCCTCCCGTCTCATCAAGTTTACGACCCGGGCCCACCGCGAGAAGCGCTGCAGCTCCTGACGACCGCACGAATGTGCAAATATGTTTTTCATCCGGGTCAAGAGCTGTTCTGCTCGGAACAGCGATTATTAATATAAGTCATCTGGGTCGCAACTTCCAAGCTCGTGCTCTGATCGATTCAGGTTCCGAGGCTACGCTCATATCTGAGCGGCTCTTCGATCGAATCAGACTTCCATTTGACACAGTCCAGACTCAAGTTTCCGGTATCAATCAAACAGTTGCCGGGCACTCCACGAAGCGCTGCAAGTTCTCCATTCGAGTTCTCTCCAGACCCGGGATACAGTTAGAAGCGCAGGCCTATGTCCTTCCTCAACTGTCCGGACAACTTCCGTCCCACCCCGTTCCGAGAGATCTTCTAAGGGAACTTCCGGATCTCCCCTTAGCAGATCCAACGTTTTTCGAGAGCTCCGAAATCGATGTTCTGATAGGAGCTGACATTCTTCCGTCTGTGCTTCTGGGCGGCGTTAGGACCAACATGTTGGGCTCTCTTCTGGCCCAGGAAACAATTTTTGGCTGGGTACTTACAGGCCCAGTGTCAACGGCGCCCACTAACGGCGTATGGGTGTTTTCCACACGCACTTCCTTACCGTCCAACGGTTCATTAAGGAACTGTCCTACCAACCATAGTGGGGCTACCGTTGAAGGCAGACACTCCCGAGGTATTCGATCCTACCCATGCCGAGTCTGCCAAGGGAACCATCCTCTTCGGAAATGCCTACGTTTTCGGAGGCTTAGCGCTGAGAAACGACTCCAGGCAGTTATTAAACATCAGTACAGCTCCAATTGTTTGGCCCACGAACATACTGAGGGAACGTGCCGCAGTGGGGATCGATGCAAAAAGTGCAATCAGCATCACCACACGCTCCTGCATGCGCACGAAAGTCCAGGGCACGCAACCCGGTTGCAGCAACGAGCCCCATTCAGATCCGATCCGAGGTCTTCACTCGCGTGCACACCGTCCGCTCTGGAGGGTAGGTGTACCCGAGGTACTTGGTCCTACCAACGCCGAGCCTGCCCGCAATTATCAGGCACCCTTCCATTCCAATGTTCCTGTTTACTGTGCCGTCTTGTAGCTCTAATCGTAGTTCCAACTTTTATTTCGCATCAGTACTGATTACATATTATCTTATTTCTCCGTCATATTCGGCCAGGAATTTACACCTCCACGCCCACGCAGCGCCAGCGCACCGGAGAGCAGATGTACTCGAGGTACCTAGTCCTACCGTGGCCGAGTCTGCGGTGGAATTCACATGACGGAGCGCGACAGCGAGGGGATTGCGGCAAGACATGATCACCACGGAACGTGTCAGCCGCTTCGTACGCCACTTTCCGGTGCGGTTCAGACACTGTTTGACCCTTGTCCGCCGCTGTCCGGGAATCTGCAGCCACTTCAGCGTCGCGGAATCAACGGAGGAACCATCTGCTACGCCTGCCATTAGCCATAAAAGGGTTTTTTGCAACCCGAGTGAGTGCAAGGGGGGGGAGAATGTTCATGCCAGGGGGCTCTCCGCCGCCGCCTCTGCCCTCCGTGCACCAACATACGAGCGGACCTATGTTCTCCCGCTCTCCGCTCCTCGGCATTCCCGATCTGCGCTCACTGCGAGGCGAGCTGGGGATGGCTGGCCCGCTTCCGCCACTCGGGCCCGCTCCCGCACTGTTAAGCTGAGCTTATCGGTCGGGAGCGCGGCCCTTATGTTAACTTAGTTTAGTCTTATGCATGAAGCGAAATAAAGCTGACACCAGCCCATTGAATTTACCCACGACGCCCCCAACTCTTCATTTCGAGCCTCCGATTTACTTTCGTTCGCGACGTGGGATTTTTCCTCTGGGGTTTCCTTCAATTTCTGGACATCTTTTTGCGGCACAAGCGCCCCCCTTCACACATTCGAATAAACCTATTTACTTATAATTATTTTCGATCCTAATTTAGCTTATTTTGTGGGGAGGCCTGACTATATATATATATATTTACGATTTTCTTCAACTTAATTTCACAACAGCTACGTATCTCACCAGTCATCAGGCCTGCTGACATCGAGGGATTTTGGCGTAAGTACAGCATAGCCGTTAAAACAAACAAACAAAACCAAAAGTAAGCCCATATATATCTTTAAACACAATATAAGCAGAAATTCCACAAGGTTTAGTTAAATCCTTTGATACATAATTTAATTAAATTGCATAAACATCTATTAGGAAGAAAAAGCTTAAATTTTGATGAGTTTATTTAAAACAGTAAAGTAACAACAAACAAATGTAATGTAAATTTCACATATTTGCCTTATTATTTTATTACCTCTTATTATCGTCAGTTATATAAACAAAACTAAATTATAAGCAGTCTCTCTAACGTTAATATATATTCGTAGGCTAAGAATTAGATATAGGAAATGTATAAGATTATCGCTTTGGTTGATTATATGGATTTGAACATGGAGTAGATGACTTTTGGTTGGGCCCCTGAGGAAATGTAAAAAGTTCCAGGCACATCCAAAATTTGCTGGCAACGATATTAGCCCAGTCGAAACATCAACAGGAATTTCACCATTGCCGAGCGCCAGCAGTTGTCTCGAAAGTTCAGCAGCCATCCGCTCCGGTCATTCTGCAATGCGACTCTCATGTTCGTGGTCAATTGAAACTTCTTGACATATCGCCACAAAGAGAACGATTTTAGACATGCATTAATTTCATCGGCAGCCGTAGATACTGGGATGCCGGAAAGCGTTTGACAAAAATCTCCGGGCAGCAATATCAAAGCCCCACCAAATAGTTTCGAATCACCTTGTGTGATTGTCAACACTGCTGTATGTCAACACTGCTGTATGTCAACACTGCTGTATGTCAAGACTGCTGTAGACATTACAACTGCATTAACATAAACATTAATATTAAGAGTTCTGTATACTATAATACTGAGTAATCTGTTGAGCCGATAGCGCCTTTCCGGAAGGGTTTCCCTATTAATATTTATACCCGTTACCCATAGGGTAGAAGGGTATTATAACTTTGTGCCGGCAGGAAATGTAAGTAACAGGTAGAAGGAGGCATCTCCGACCCTATAAAGTATATATATTCTTGATCAGCGTCAACAGCCGAGACGATCTCGCCATGTCCGTCTGTTTTTTCAACAGTATACGTTATGCTTGTGCGCAGATCAAGTTTATTTTAAATTTGTTAACTATTCTCACCCGTTCTTGATTGTGATTGGAAAAGAATTCGAGAAGCAATTTTAATTATTGGTAATAATTAGTAGCCGCTTTAATGCAATAATAAAGCGTTTTTACACACATAGATACATGTGTATATATTTTTTTTATGAAAAAATGTATTAAATATTTACTATGGGTAGCAGGTATCTCATAGTCGAGCTCACTCGACTGAGGCTTTCTTACTTGTTTTCTATTAATATTTTGTAGGGCTTCATGTGTCTTTGTCTTTGTACAGCCCGAAGCTGTATCATTCAGGCACGTGTCGATGCTTTTATTTCTGCACGTACCTCTTGCGTCCGACTATTACGGACATTCTGACTATTTTTTGCGTTATGTGTACATCGTCTAAATCTTGATCGTCTAACAGTAGGCATTTTTTCCAATTCATTAAGCTCACTTTGGCAATGCTTCGTTAACTCGATTTTTTTTTTAAATATTTTTTTTTACCGATTTCATTGATACACAATATCGATACCCATTTTAATTGTGCCGGTACTTTACAGCTGTGTATTACGACTGCAGTAAAATAACTGTAACAGTAACGTTTTTGCATTCAACAGTGTGTACATCTGTTGAGCCGCTAGACACTTTTCCAGAAGGTTTTCCCAAAATTTTTATGTAATAACCTTTTGGCAAAAACAGCCAGAATATAAATTTATTACGAAATGTGCTATAAGCCAAATTTTTATTGGCAATTTTGGTACTTTGGTACCTCGGAGTTATTATTTTTTTTGTTATTTCTATTCAAATTACATTTTAAATTTTTTAAGTTTGGTTACAGGTTCCCAAAAATAAATATTACAGATTTAAAAAATGTTTAATTTATGAGTTATTGATTTTTAATGTGAGAAACTTGGTTGGGTTATTCAAGTGAGTGGCAGAGTAAAATCATCATACCCTTCGCTACCCTACAATTGTACAAACACATAACACATACACCCCATGCTACCCCACAACTATGAATCGTTATCGGATGATAAGCATACAGTCATAGGACACCACAACTCCACATAAGTCCACAGCAGTAGACTAAACAACTTTTATTGTCTAAACATCGTGCCCCAACTTTTATTGTCTAAACATCCTACCCTAACTTTTATTGTCTAAACATCCTAAACATCCGGATTCGCTAA
This sequence comes from Drosophila birchii, assembly GCA_035046345.1. NCBI lineage: Eukaryota > Metazoa > Arthropoda > Insecta > Diptera > Drosophilidae > Drosophila > Drosophila birchii. The sequence goes on along the minus strand of JAWNOA010000141.1, from coordinate 1,546,667 downwards.
CTCGAAAAAAAAAAATGATCAAATTACAAAAGAGTAATTGAATTCAAGAGAAATCAAAGAGTCAATAGAAGCCATCACGATCCATAATTAAGCTCTCTCTCAGAATCTGCGAGATTCACCGAAGATCCACTTAAGCTCGAGACTGAGGCTTGAACGTCAACCCCAGCAGTTCAATTAGATAAGTTCAGTTTGAGACACGAAATTAATCGGTCGCTGTTCTTCAATATTATAAAAAATCTTGTGTTAATTCGGTGAAATAAAAATAAAATACATTATTTATAACATACGAATTATCCGAGTATTTAATTGCCGCAAACGGTAGGATTAAAATTAAAAAAAATCCTTTTAGTACGGTACTGGTCAAATTTAAGGATATGCTAAACAACTAGCCATCCAGACCAGCGAATTAAAGCAGTGATTCAAAGTTTGATCCGCAAAAGAATCAACGTGAGTGTAGTATGCAAAACCGAAAAATCCCGTGCGGTCGGAAACAAAATTCAAATTCGAATTTTAAATTCTGTAACATTAAATTGAAACCAAAATTTACAAACATTAAAAATGGCAGAGCAGCGCAACTCTCCGAGCTTCATCTCAATCAGCTACTGGCTCAAATCAAAGAGCTACATTACTACGATGGAACACTAGGAAAGCTATCGGTGTTTATCAGCCAGTTTGACCAATTATTAACCATGTACACCACACAAGATGCCCGTCAAGCTCACATCATTTACGGCGCTATCAAGCGAGTGATAGTCGACACTGCGCTGGAGGCTGTTTCTCAAGCAGGAGCGACAACCTGGATGGAAGTCCGGGATGCCTTATCAACATCGTTCAAAGATTACAGGCCCGATGTTACGCTGGTTAAACAACTGGAAGAAACTCCATACCCTGGAAGCATCAGTAAGTTCATCCAGTCGCTGGAAGCTCAGCATCGTAATATTTTTGATAAGTTAGAATTAGAAAGCGACCCTGTAAATAAAAGTAATTATTCCGAAATGTTGAAGAGGACTATCAAGCCCACCATTAATGGTAGGTAGGTAAAAGTGGTGAGGCTACCCTGGTAGCCTCCAATTAGAGCTGAGCTCCGTTTTGGTCCACTCCCTCGACTGTCGTAGCCTGCTCCTTCACTTCAGTACCAGCCAGTGTCGTTCAGGTACGCTATACGATGGCATTCACTGATTGCCACCCTACCTCCCTTAGCGACCCTAGCTGGTGAGCTCCGAAGTGTCGGGCTCTAAGATGGTTGAATGCCGGGCAGTAACACAACAGGTGCTCCGGTGTCTCCTTCTCGGTTTCTTATTTGCAGCTTCTGCAATATGTGTTATGGGGAAGGCCCATTTTACAGGCATGAGTGCCTATTGGCCAATGCCCCGTGAGGGTTGACGTTATTCTTCTGATGTCCTTTTTGCTTTTGGAGATCAGGTCTGCTGTCCTTCTCCTATTGTATTCTGGCCAGCATAGCCTAGATCTTCTGTTCTCAGTCATCGTTGACCATTCTTAGCTGGCTAGTCGTTTAAAATGGTCGAGGATTTCCCTCTGGACTGAGTTCAGGGAGATTTTTATGTTTGCGGTGTCTGAGCTCCTTTCTGACCCTTGCCTGGCCAGCTCGTCAGCTTTCTCGTTTCCTGGAATGTCGTTGTGTCCCGGTACGCACACTATTTGTACCGTGTTATCCTCCGCGAGTCTATTTAGCGCCTCCTTACATTGGGCTACTAGAGTCGATGTTGTTCTTGCTGATGCTAGAGATTTGATAGCCGCTTGGCTATCCGAGTATATCCTAACTTTGGTATTCTTGAGGTCTCGGTTTTCTGAGAGTTCGACAGCTTTCAGAATTGCGAACACTGTCGCTGACGCTGGGAGGTTGAAGGACTCTTCTTCTCCCCAGCTGTTGGCGAAGATTCCGGCCCCTACACCGCATCTCATTTTCGAGCCGTCGGTGTAGAGGGATACTTCATCTCGTTCGGATACACTCCCTCGTCTCCATTCTTCCCTTGTGGGGTATCTTGTTGTGTATGCGTTGCCGAATCGTAGTTCGGTTGTCATGAAGTCTGTTCCTGTTGCTCCCATATAGTCTATTTCATTCAGGATCGTACAGTGCCTAGTGTGATAGTTCTTCCAGCTTTGGATTGCCTTCAGTCGTACCGCGCTTTGGGCTGCTGCATTCCTGATGAAGTGTTCTATTGGGATCATGTTTAGCATTGCGTTCAACGCCGCCGCGGGGCATGATCTTAGTGCTCCCGTGGCAGCTGCGCGTGCCGATCTTTGAATCCTTGTAAGTTTTTGTCTGTTGTATGCCCTAGTTAGTGCCGGCCACCATACTAGTGCTCCGTATGTCAGTATGGGTCTCACCACCGCTGTGTAGAGCCATATTATGATCTTGGGGTGTATGCCCCAGTTCTTTCCAAACATCTTTCTGCACGAGTAGAATGCTATACTCGCTTTCTTGACTCGTTCATTGATGTTGTTTTTCCATGATAATTTTGTGTCCAGTATCACCCCTAAGTACTTGGCTTGTTGTGATAGCTCTAACTCTATTCCATCTATCTGTGGTTTTGTGAACCGAGGGATCTTTGTTCTTTTCGTAAAGAGCATAAGTTCCGTTTTGCTCGGGTTAATGCCTAGTCCACAGGCTTTAGCCCATGAGTTCAGTTTGGTGAGTGCCCCTGTCATCAGTTCGCTGATAACGTCGGGGAATGAGTTCTTTCAATATGTCGTCCATGTTGATCGGCCAGAGCAGTGGAGATAGAACTCCCCCCTGAGGTGTGCCCCTCTTCACAAACCTGGAGTGATGAGTGCCACTCAGCTCGGCTGTTATCTTCCTGCTCGTTAGCATTTCGCCTATCCATGATCTGATGCCTCCCCCAACTCCTATTTTGTTGAGGGAGCTCAGGATGGAGTCCGCGGTTACGTTGTTGAAGGCCCCTTCTATATCTAAAAAGGTAGCCTACGTGTAGTCTTTGAACAGCAGGGCTTTCTCTATGTGGATTTGCCTTTACGGTAAGCGTGCTGGGCTTTCGACAGGTTTCTCTCCGTTTTCCTTCTGATATGGATATCTAGTATCCTTTCCATTGTTTTCATAAGGAATGAGGTCAGGCTAATCGGCCTGTAATCCAAGCAAGACTACTCTTGCTTCCTTCCATGGAAGCGGTACGTGTACTGCTTGTATACATGCTTGGAAGATTGCCTGCAGCCAGTTCCATATGTATTCCTTCGTCGTTTGCAGCATTGCTGGTATGATTCCGTCCGGACCTGGACTCTTGTATTTGTCAAAAGAGTCTATCGCCCAGTGGATTCTTTCCCTAGGGGCGATCTCTTCGACTTATGGCTGTTTGACTGCCCTTGGGGCATCCGTTGCTGTGGGTTTTATTCTTAGATTTCCTGGGAAGTGAGTGTCCAGCAGGATATCTAATGATTCTTCAGCTGACGTCGTTCCAGTGCCGTCAGGTCTGTTTATAAGTGAGGGGCTTGCTTGCCCTCTAGCTAGTATTTTGCTCAACCTAGCCGTGTCTTTTATTCCTTCTAGCGATTCGCAGTAGTTGCTCCAAGATTCTTTCTTGGCTACGTATATCGCCTTTTTGTACTCTTTATGTATTTCCTTGTACGGTCCCCAGTCTTTGGTTCCGTAGCTGTTGTTGAAGGTCTTCCTGACCTTACGTCTGAGCTCGCTCAGCTCTTTGCTCCACCATTGTGGGTATTGCTTCTTGGAGTATGTGATTCTGCATGACTCCTTGTACGCGTTGCTGAGGATATTTGTGAGGTCCTCAACTTCTTTGTCTATCTTCTCCGGGTCGGATCTGACTTTGATCCTCCTGTGTTTTGTCTTTGTCTGTACAATTTTGGCGAATTTGTTCCAGTCTGTGTTGCGTGGATTCCGTTTCGGTGTCGTCTCGCGCATCGGCATCGAGATTTCAAAGAATATGTACCTGTGGTCTGAAAAAGAGTTCTGTGTCAAAACCCTCCAATTTCCCACCTTGTACCCACTGTCCTCCATTTGGAGAGTTATGTCAAGAACTTCTTCCCAACCTTGAAATTCTTCCGTGCTTGGAAAAATGAAAGTTGGTATATCCCCTCTATTACAGATAGTGACATCACGACATATAATACTATCGAAAAGAGACTCACCCCTTTCGTTTGTTTCTTTACTTCCCCACAGCGTGTGCCTGGCGTTGGCGTCACACCCGAGGATTAGCGTCGTCTTGGTCTCTTCAGCCCACTTCATCAACCTGAGGACCGCATCTGGGGGTGCGTTCTCGTCGTGGGCTGTCCCATCCGCCGTCTCAAACCTGGCCACTGCTAGGTCTGGGTTGCTAAGGGTGGAATGTAGAAGGGCGTTAATGCTGTTTTTGACTATTATACCCGCCCTCGGCCTACCTGTCGAGTTCGTGTATAGAGTTGTATATCCTTTAGTCGCCATGCCAGAGATCTGTCCGTCTCTTGTCCATGGCTCTTGTAAGAGGCCGATGTCGATGTCCTTTTCGCAGAGAGAACTGCCAGATTTTCTGAAGCGTGAGAGCTCCGCTTCAGATTGATCTGGACGACGTTCGGCATTACTGCGGCGAAGACTCATCGTCGCACCTGATTACTCGGTGCCCTCTAACCATGTCTGAGGAGTCAAAGGAGGGTGTCGGACCCGATGGCTCTGATAGTAACTTGTCTGTTACCATCTCCGCCAGTCGGGTCTCGACCTCCTCCCATTTCTCCGCCAGCAGGCGCCCGTCGTCATTGAGCTCGTCCACCAGAGCCATGGCAAGGCTGTTTCTAGCCACCTCGCTGAAACTTTTCGCCGGCCTTACAAATGACGTCGCTCTTGGAGCCCCCTTGACATCCTTCGCTCTCTTCGGAGCGCTCTCGCTCACCTCTTGGGAGCGATTTCGCTTCGCCTGGGGAGGAAGGAATGCTTCCGGGTGCTCCTTTTCATACTTCTCAAAGTCCTCGATTACTGCCTGGAATCGGACCTTGTCTTCTCTGTCGCGCTGGTCAGCTTTGCCCTCCTTTTCATTCTTGGCTATCTTAGCCAGAATGAAGCGGGCCTTGTTGACCTGCGCTTTCCTTTGTTGGTGGGTTAGCGATTTTGGCTTATCGCTAGCCTCACTAACCTTGGCGTGGCTCGCCTTGGTTGTGGTGGGTGGTCGTGGCGTTTGGGGAGTGCTTGACTTAGCACTGCCCACCGATCTCGACGGAGTCAATGTCTCGTCATCCGAGCGCAGCAACTCGTCTTCGTCGATTTCGGAGACGGTTCGGGGTTTTACGTCCCCCACGAGGTCCGAAGCGGATTGTTGATTGCTTTCCATATTCATTATCGCCCGAGTTGCTTGACGAGGCAAGCGTGGCGGGCCCGAGGGATTTGGGGCTTTGAAAGTGGTCGACCGTGGCTTCGCCCCTAAGCCACGGCAAGGTTGCCCGGCCCTGGGAAGGCTCCGTTCAAACACAGCTGAATATGCCCCTCAGCTGCGAACCTTATAGTCAGGGGGCACGGGTCGCTTCACATTCCTGACTTGAGGGGAGGCCGTTTCGAGACTTGCCCGGGTCTTGGAATAGGATGGGAGTCATGGGATTTAACGGTAAGGGAGACACGGGAGTTTTCCGCTCGCATTAGCCGTACCGTAGTACGTTTCCAGGAGGTACCACGCGGAGGACCTTCTCCGAGGAGAAGGTGGTGTCTATCAATCTGATATCCACCTACGAGTCGACTTGATGCTTCAGTTGTCCAAGGAATATACATCAGCAGAGGCTCTGCTGATCTTGCCTTGGTCTGATGCACCCTTACCACCCCCACCATTAATAGAAAATTACCATATAGAATGTCGAACATGTCGTTGGCTCGTAAGGAAATTAATACTATCCCAAAATTAAAACAAGCCACCAGGGAACTAGGTTTTTATGATGATAATCCTGAAGTCATTTATTTACAAAAATCTCATGATCATAATCGCAAGAACAAGGGAAATAAAAATTAAAGGAACAATCAAAAATTTTACAATAACAGACATAATACAAGTGCTTACTATTCATCAACCAATCAAAATAATTATCAAGCTAATCAGGCTAATAATTCGAAGAGAATTACCAAGAGTCGTAATTCAAATAACCCTGCCGTTGTTGACCCGCAAACATTTACCAATTTTAGGAATAGTTTAAATCAAGGTAGGCAGAATAACCCCATGAATTACCAACCTTCTACTTCGCATAACCCAACTAACAATAGTCCCGAAAGAGACAAAGGGAAAGCTATAGCGGACAGAGCAGAATGGATGTAAACGTAAATTTTCATCAAATTGCCTCGGAAACCTCGGACACGGGAGAATAGGAGGAGTCTGTCCATATGTAAACATTACTTATCAGAACAATCTTTACAAAGGTATGATCGACACAGGGTCGTCCATCAATCTCATTAGGAGAAATTTTGCAAATTTAGAAGAAACAGAAGAATAACGGTATACACAATTAAGGGCCCAATAAAATTAAATAAGAGCATAATAATCAAGCACAATGGTACATGTTCGTCCGAAAAAAAGTTCTACGTGCATAATTTTTCTCGCAATTATGATTTCCTATTAGGTCTTCAATATATAGAAAATACCAAAGCAAAGATTGACTATGAGAAGGAGACCGTAACTTTAGGTTCAAAGACTTATTAGTTCAGGTACGAGGAGAAAAAGGGCGAGACCGCATCAGTCAGATGCCATGACCCAAAGAAACAGGACGAGACCGCATCAGTCAGATACCTTGACCCAAACAAAAAGGATGGGACTGCACCAGCAAAGTGCCTCAGTCCAAAATCAAAAAAGGTTAATAAGAAAATAACCCAAAAAACGAGGAAGACCACACCTTCGAAGTACCTAACTTCTAGAACCAGTAAAGATACAGCGGATGAAGATGCAATGCAATCCGATCCCACATCTTTTGCTGATGAAACAATTAACTTCGCGATCAATAATGAATTACGCTAATGTAACGAGTTCAGACTCGAACATCTCAATGTTGAGAAAGTGGAATGTGTAACGCTTGTGTCAGACTCAGCAAATGCCATCTAGGTTCATAGAAGGCTTGGCTGGCGCCATCTACTTAACAAGGCTTTTCTCAGCCCTTTCGCGAGTTCTCTGCGAATTTTTGCTTTGTGATATCTTTGTCTGGTGATCGAGGAAGGAGGCTGTTAGAAAATTTAAGTAAACTCTACGCTAAATCCGCCACAAGGGTAAGCGAGTGAAAAAAGATACCTGAACCTGCCCCAGCTAACCGTCGCGGAAAAATAGGTTTGGTGTTTAATTTGAAATTCTGGGATGCGGGGACCTTCCGCCATTTTTCTCGGCGCTGACGCTGCAGCCGCGAGACTCCCGCCAGCCAAAGTGGAAAAACCTGCCCCAAACATGAAGGAGGATACAAGAGCTATCCACAACCCATAGGCTAGAAAAGGGCCACTGCAGCTAAGCTAATATAATTTTTTTTCATTTTTATATCGTTGTCATTTTAATATAAGGGAAAGACAGCTCTGCTCAGTGATAGGCAAAATCTCCATACAGTTCCTGAGTCCCAATTAGTTATGCTCGCGAACGGATCGTCGCGTTCCTAGAGTTCAAAATCGGACTAAAAGCAACTGTCGCGGAAGCCCGGAAGCGGATCGGCAGAACCTCCGGAAAAAACGAGTTTGATTAAGTTAAGTATTAGTTTCGTTTTAATACTGTTAAGTTGTTAGGTCAGTTGGACAAAGAGAAAACAGTTAAGAACAAATAAAAGAAGAAAGACGAGGCAAGCAAGACAGTTTGGCTCGAAGTGTTATTCGAAGTATTATTCTGAAAGTTGAAAGAGAAAAAGAAACAAGATGGACATACAGTCGGGAGTCCCGACAGTAGAATACCCTGTACCATTACAACGCGCGTGCCAAAATTATATAAAAGATAGAAGATAAAAAATTAAAAACGGAGAAAAATGTACATATAATGCAAATGTCTTCAATTTTAGGGACAAAGGCAATAGCTCCGTGGGTAAAGCAGACAGACAGACAGATGGATGGGCAGACGGACATAGCGATATTGTAACATATCACCAAGGATATGCATGGATATCGGACGACCTTATGGAGAGGGGTAACTTCTCCAGTAGGCACGCGAAGTGGCTATGGGCTATGGTCGGTATCTGGGAGTGGGAGTAAATAGTGGGTCCTAAAGAGTCACCAAGTCGTCGGCTAACACATTCTTAATTTCGCGTGCTTGAGGAAGGAATAGAGAAAAAAAAACAACAACCTCTGAATGGACGAAAGAAGAGGGTAAACACAAAAGGGGAACCTGCTGGTCCACCAACACATTCTTAAGCGTAGCAGCCATGGTGATCTGCTGCTGTCACGCCCACCCTATCATGATTCCGCAGCCTCCTAGCTGTTGATAGACGGAATCCCTTGTGACACGCCTCTAGGTCCTATCCTTCATCCTCCCAGACTTTGAGTCCTGCATGGTCCCCAATTGAGAAAATTAGAAATTCATAATTAACTTAATTTTATTCTACAAAAATTTATCCGTACACGGCCTACTCTTCCAAAGCCACATAAGCTTCCATAACTGGGCTAGATAATAAGTAAATGCACTAAATTCAATAATACAAGTATATATACATATAAAATAATAAAGGTATAAAGTAATATAAACTTAAAGTAAAGTATAAAAGTTGAAAATATAAGATGGGAGCATAATAACATAAAAGATAGAATTAAGCAATTATTTAAAAAGTCGGCTTCAATTCAAGAGAAGCTGCATTCTTTGCAGTTATATTTAATTCATTTCTTCTCTTTCAATTTTATAGTTTTCAATATCAATTCTAATATCAATAACTAATTCTAATTTTCTCTTATTAGATGTGGATCGGTTGTGAGGTTCAAATTTCAAGGGCAAGGCCAAACCGCAGACAGCTGGCGAATTAATGTAGGTCATGGTCAAGCTTAGCAAGGCAGGGGAAGGGAAAGAGAAAGAACATAACCGATCATCGGTTCAATCACTCATATGGTTGCAGGAACTCCAACGACGAAAGCGCTCGTTCTCGTTCTGCATTCCCAGAAAAAAATCACTGCACAAAATAATGAGGCCCAAGAAAACATATAGAAATGCAGGTCAACCACAAAGAATATTAATTTATTAATCCCATTCGTTCCCTTTCATTTCCTTTCTGCTTTCCTAAAAGGTTGCCATTTACTTTGTTTGCATTTTATTTCTGGCTCTACTTTAGTTTTTTTTTCTTTCAGTGTAGCAGCTTTCGGCGGCTCTTCTCTTTGTTGTTTTTTTTTGTCCCTTTTCTTTAGCACAATGCATTTAGCTTTATTTTTTTTTTATTTTTGTTGAGAATACCAAAAGTCACACTTGTACACATACACATTGTGTGTGTATGGGAAGGGGATGAACCATGAAGATCTCAGAGAGAGGCAAAACTCTCCTCTCTTGGTTCTCTCCCTCTCTGCTTAAGAACGTTTTTGTTTCCTTTTTGTATGCACTTGCGTACCCTAACTACTTGCTTGCAGACAACGAAAGAGTGCGGTTGTATAAAATAAAATTCAACTAAAACTACAATTAAAGTATTTTACTATTTGGCAAATCGGGCTGGTGTGTTCCTAAAGTTTATATAAACATTGACTATAAATTCTATAATTTTTAATTAAAATAGGCTGACGGAAGCAAGAAAAAGAAACTGCATCGCTTAGAGGGAACAAGCAGAAAGCGGCGTTTAACTGGCATGTTGGGTTAGGGATTTTGTCAATGTTTTCTCACTGCATATTGCTTTCTATTTTCCTGGCCCAACAAAAAACCTAACCAAAAAAAAAATCAAATTCAGCAACAAAACTTCGGCTTCAAGTGCCGATTCCGGGCGGAATTGCACAGCAGTTCCTCAGGCCGAACCTCCGGCGGCCGTTTCGAGTCGGATGCAGCTAACACTTAAAACTGCAACATTTCCGACGGTTCCCTATGAAATTTTGGGGGTGTTCCGCCCGCACGTCTCCCGCCCGCAGCTCGCCGCTGCGCTTGGTGCTGCGCTCACTACTGCGCTTCAGATTACACTGGTGCTTCCGGGAGAGGCGATTAGCGACGACGGCCCAACTGATGAAGGCGACGAAAGACCCGAAGTAGGGAGCTGCCGAAAGCGGCTTCTCCATCCTCAGCTCATACCTCGCTCATACTGGTGTTGTCAGCACTCCATTTTGGGTAGAGTATCTCTCAGAGAGCTGGCTTTTTCCCAACCTACTTTTAGGCGTATCTGGATGCATCTGCCTGCAGCATCCTACAAACTCTCCCCCACCAAAATCACACTTTAGGGGCTCGTTAAGCCACTAAAGGGGGATAAATCCGTTCATGGCATGGAACTTTCCAATGGTTCGGCCCTGCAAATCTTCTAGCTCATAGTATGCCTGGCCTAGCTTTCGCTTCACTCGAGGCTTCACAAAAGCTGGAGCCAGCTTGGAGTTATTTTCTCGAGCGAAGTTGCTTTTCTAAAAATTTCTTCGAAACACTTCGTGACCCGGACTAAAGGATACCTCGCGACTGCGCAAGTTATAGCTCCGCTCACTCCGAGAATGCTGATCCCTCGTTGCTTTAGTAGCCGCATTACGCAATAAATCGAAGGAATCTTCCCTAGAAAACTCTACCCACCGATCATCTAACAATTCGAGCTTTCGTAGCAATTGATACGTATTGCCGTGAGTAATCATATGCTGTCCAAAGGCCAACATATACGGGCTAGTTTTAATCGCACTGTGTGCTGACGACCGGAGGGAGCAAGCAATATGGGTTAAAATCTCATCCCAATTAGTCTGATCAGGACGCACGTATGCCTTAATGGCCGACAATATGGACCTATTCACGCGCTCCGAGGCGTTTCCTTGTTGTGAATAAGCTGCTGTAAAGGCATGCTGCACGCCATATTTGTCTAACAGAGCCTTAAACTAGTGGGCCTTAAACTGCACCCCATTATCCGAAACTTACACTTCCGGCGTGCCGAAAGAGTGAAACAAGAGAAATGGTCTAATACCACAAATATGCCAATATTACCCGAGTGACTCCGGGGATACGGCCCCAAAAAATCGGCATAAATCTTTTGAAAGAAACGCTGAGTTTCTTTAGTCTTCCCAAGCGGAGGTCTTAATGGCTGATTTGGGTATTTCGTGCACTTGCAAATCTCACATTTGCCTATATGCTCCGTAACACAGTTAAGTAACTTGTGACGGTCTGCCGCCCAGTTTCCCAGATAGCTCAGGGACGGCCAGAGTCCGCCTAGTAGTCGGAGTGGTAGCTGTAAGAGAGATTCCCCGATTCCCAGTGAGAACAGTGGAGAGAATTCTGTGACTTAAGTAGGTTTCTGTTTATTGAACGCTCAAGGTACAGAGTTAACTATCTGGCTCGTGGTTCTGCTGCGGCGTGGTCTTCGATGCTCCGGAATGCGCCCGCCGGTCAGTTCGGCCCGGAATACGTCGGCGCTTCGGGACGCCCGACAGGTCAGCTCGGATGGGGATGTGCCCGGGAGCCTGTGGAGAGAAAAACAAACAGAGAAGCGGTGGGGACTCGGAAGTCTTCCCAGAGGGCGGATTCGGAAATCTTCAGAGAGTAGGTGCGGCGGACTCGGAAGTCTTCAGTCGCAGGAGAGAGATAGCGGGCGGACTCGTAAGTCTTCAAAGAGAGAATGCGCGGCGGACTCGTAAGCCTTCGGTTTGCGAGAGAAAGACCGGGCGGACTCGTAAGTCTTCAAAGAGAGAATGCGCGGCGGACTCGTAAGCCTTCGGTTTGCGAGAGAGAGAGCGGGCGGACTCGTAAGTCTTCAAAGAGAGAATGCGCGGCGGACTCGTAAGCCTTCGGTTTGCGAGAGAGAGAGCGGGCGGACTCGTAAGTCTTCAAAGAGAGAATGCGCGGCGGACTCGTAAGCCTTCGGTTTGCGAGAGAGAGAGCGGGCGGACTCGTAAGTCTTCAACGAGAGAATGCGCGGCGGACTCGTAAGTCTTCGGTTTGCGAGAGAGAGCGCGGGCGGACTCGTAAGTCTTCAAAGAGAGAATGCGCGGCGGACTCGTAAGTCTTCAGAAAGAGAGGGCGGGCGGACTCGTAAGTCTTCAGAGAGAGGGCGGGCGGACTCGTAAGTCTTCAGAGAGAGAGGTCGGGCGGACTCGTAAGTCTTCAGAGAGAGAGGGCGGGCGGACTCGTAAGTCTTCAGAGAGAGAGGGCGGGCGGACTCGTAAGTCTTCAGAGAGAGAGGGCGGGCGGACTCGTAAGTCTTCAGAAAGAGAGGGCGGGCGGACTCGTAAGTCTTCAGAGAGAGGGCGGGCGGACTCGTAAGTCTTCAGAGAGAGATGTCGGGCGGACGCGTAAGTCTTAAGAGAGAGAGGGCGGGCGGACTCGTAAGTCTTCAGAGAGAGAGGGCGGGCGGACTCGTAAGTCTTCAGAGAGAGAGGGCGGGCGGACTCGTAAGTCTTCAGAGAGAGAGGGCGGGCGGACTCGTAAGTCTGCAGAGAGAGAGGGCGGGCGGACTCGTAAGTCTTCAGAGAGAGAGGGCGGGCGGACTCGTAAGTCTTCAAAGAGAGAATGCGCGGCGGACTCGTAAGCCTTCGGTTTGCGAGAGAGAGCGGGCGGACTCGTAAGTCTTCAAAGGGAGAATGCGCGGCGGATTCGTAAGTCTTCGGTTTGCGAGAGAGAGCGCGGGCGGACTCGTAAGTCTTCAAAGAGAGAATGCGCGGCGGACTCGTAAGTCTTCGGCTTGAGAGAGAGAGCGGGCGGACTCGTAAGACTTCAAAGAGAGAATGCGCGGCGGACTCGTAAGTCTTCGGTTTGCGAGAGAGAGAGCGGGCGGACTCGTAAGTCTTCAGAGAGAGAGGGCGGGCGGACTCGTAAGTCTTCAGAGAGAGGGCGGGCGGACTCGTAAGTCTTCAGAGAGAGAGGGCGGGCAGACTCGTAAGTCTTCAGAGAGAGAGGGCGGGCGGACTCGTAAGTCTTCAGAGAGAGAGGGCGGGTGGACTCGTAAGTCTTCAAAGAGAGAGGGCGGGCGGACTCGTAAGTCTTCAGAGAGAGAGGGCGGACTCGTAAGTCTTCAGAGAGAGAGGGCGGGCGGACCCGTAAGTCTTCAAAGAGAGAGGGCGGGCGGACTCGTAAGTCTTCAGAGAGAGAGGACGGGCGGACTCGTAAGTTTTCAAAGAGAGAGGGCGGGCGGACTCGTAAGTCTTCAGAGAGAGAGGGCGGACTCGTAAGTCTTCAGAGAGAGAGGGCGGGCGGACTCGTAAGTCTTCAGAGAGAGGGCGGGCGGACTCGTAAGTCTTCAGAGAGAGAGGGCGGGCGGACTCGTAAGTCTTCAGAGAGAGAGGGCGGGCGGACTCGTAAGTCTTCAGAGAGAGAGGGCGGGCGGACTCGTAAGTCTTCAGAGAGAGAGGGCGGGTGGACTCGTAAGTCTTCAAAGAGAGAGGGCGGGCGGACTCGTAAGTCTTCAGAGAGAGAGGGCGGACTCGTAAGTCTTCAGAGAGAGAGGGCGGGCGGACCCGTAAGTCTTCAGGGGGGAAAAGAATCCGGCGGGCCGAATTCAATGTCGCGACTCGCAAGTCTTTCGATTTAGGTAACCTAAATCCTCGGATTCGGGTCGCTTCAAAAAAAGTGACTTTGGCTGCTGACTACAAGGAGTGTGCTGCAAGAGGCTTACCGCTCCCGATCGCTGTCGGCCGCTAAGTGATTTCCTTAGGCCAGCAGCTCGCCTTATATAGCGGGCCGCGGATTCCAGTGTGCCCGCCGCGATCGGCTGCTTCCTCTTCTTTTCTTGTGTGCCCGTAGCCGCTAGTATGGCCCTTTATCGGCGCGCGCGCGCGCATTTGCTTCAAATTTAATTCCATTGTGTAACTTCATTTTATTTATTTTCGCTTCATTTCTATTTACATTATTTACATTTGTGCGCGGCACGCGTCACACTCCCCCCTCGCTTCAATTGTGGCGCATGATCGCCACATGGTTCCCCCGGTTGGAGACCACTCTCCATACCACGCCTTCGTCCTCCTGCAGCCAGCGCTTCTGCTGCCCGTAGCGCTTCTGGGCCAGCTTCTCCTCGATTGCCGCCACGCATGCATCCGAGAGCACCGCCCCGGCCGGCAACGTCCAGCCCCGTTCGCTCACTTTCAGCGGGTGCAGCTCCAACACGTCCCGATCCGGCGTCGGCGGCCGTTGTACCAAGGGTGGTGGGCCCTCTTCCTCCTGCGCTCCAGACATCGGGTTCGGCATCTTTGGGCCTGCCACTAGGGACCTGACCGCCCCTGGTTGAGCGGGTGCCGTCGCCCCCAGGGTGATCGTCCCCTGCCCTCCGAGCCCCATCTGCCGTGGCACGTGCGCCACTCGCCGCCTGCCCGCGCCTTCGTGGCTCACTGCTCCTGCCGCTGCTGCCGTCTCCTTGGGCTCTGCCGGTGCTCTGCTCGCCCTCCTGCCCATCCTCGCCGGCTCCATCCGCTTCCTGCCCGCTACCGGGATTGCTGCTGCCTCTACCAGCCTGGCCCGTGTCGCCGCACACTCTCCACACTCTCCTCGAATTTTCCCATCTTGCCTGCAACGAGAACACAAATTTCTTTAGTACATCTCCTCCACTTCTCCCGTGCAATCTTGTTATCTACAGTTTTCAATGGTCGGCGCTGAATGAGCGCGAGGGTAGAATCAGGGAAGAGCGTGACCCCCCGCCCCCTATGTATCGATGTATCGATATCGTTTTCACTCGATGTGTCGTGATCGGAGTCGTGCGATAATTCCACATATGGTTTTGTGTCACCAATATGTGCCCGCCTTATCTTACGTGTTCGTTTGTTTTTCAACGTCAGAATGACAGGTGAGACGAATCCTGCTACCTCCCATGGGCCGTCGTATCTTGGTGCTAGCTTTGCGTTTTACACAGTACCGAGTCGCCAACCTTTGGTCTCCATTCTCTCTTCCTCAGATCATAGCGTGTCTTTTGCTGTTCCGCCGCGCCAATCATGTTCCCTATAGCTCCCCTCCTTTGCTCCTCCATGCGTTTCCACCTGTCTTCGACTGTTTCCTTCTGAATTCCCGACCCTTTAGTGGCCTTGTCGAACACTGTACCTGGCAGCCTTAGCTCTCTCCCCAGTATTAACTGTGCGGGACTATACTTTGTTGTCTCCGAGATGCTGCTGTTGAACGCCAACATTAATTCTGGCAGTTGATCGTCCCATTTTGTTTGGTTCTCTCCTGTTATCTGGGCAATCATTGTTTTTATTGTCCGGTTCGTTCGTTCCGTCGGGTTTTCCTGCGGCGTATATGGTGCCGTGAACTGATGTTTTATGCCCCATCGTTCCATCACCTGTTTCGTCTTCCTTCCCGTGAACTGGACCCCGTTGTCTGATACCAGAATTTTCGGTGCTCCGAACCTTGCCAATATTCGCTCCCGCAATATCCGCAAAAATGTTTCCGCCGTTGCATGCCGGATCGCCGCTAGCTCCACCCACCTCGAATATTTGTCGATCATCACCAGCATTACCGAGTTCCCATGAGTTGTCCGTGGTAATGGCCCCACGAAGTCAACGCATACCGTCTCCCATGGTGTCTCTGCCACCTATGTTAGCATCTTTCCGGCTGCTTTCTACTGTGAAGCCTTGTACTTCTGGCAACTGTCGCATGCCCGCACGAACTTCTTCGTGTCCCTGGTTAATCCGGGCCAAAAGTACCTCGCTTGTACTCTTTTAATGGTCTTGAATGCTCTGCTTCCGCTGCGCTATGGTTCTCCCTCATGATCTGCGGTATTTCGCTTGCGGTTGCGCACAGCTTCCACCGCTGCTGGTCTCTCTCCCGTTCACCTCGCTTGTATAAGCGTCCTTCCGATATCTGGTACTCCTCACTATGTGTTCCTCCTTGTAGCTCCTCCACCTTCTGCGTTATCCAGTCGTCCTGGTGTCGCAATCCCTTGACTTCCACCTGTGGTAGTCTCGATAGGGCGTTCGCTACCACGTTAAGTTTCCCCTTCCTATATTGCACATCGAACTGGTACGGTTGTAAACCCAGCGCCCACCTAGCGACTCTCCCTGCCGGGCTCTTGATCGAGTTCAGCCATTTCAGCGCCATGTGATCCGTTACCACCGTGAATGGATATCCCTCTAGGTACATCTTAAATTTGTCGATGCCCCAATAAATGGCCAGGCATTCCTTCTCCGTCGCGCTGTACTTCTGCTCTGTCTTATTCAACCTCCGGCTTGCGAACGAGATTACATGTTCCCCGTCCTCCGCTTCCTGCGTCAGGACCGCTCCTAACCCGAAGTCGCTCGCATCCTTTTGTAGCTTGAATCGCCTTGAGAAGTCTGGGCATGCCAAAACTGGTGCCTGTGTTAAGCCCTGCTTTAGGCCATCGAAAGCTCGTTGGTGCTTCTCCGTCCATTCAAATCACTGTCCCTTCCGGATCAGCTCCTGCAGCGGCCCGGCTCGCTCGGTGAAGTTCGGCACAAACCTCCTATACCACGACGCCATCCCCAAGAAACTGTGCACCTCCTTTGTGGATTTAGGTGCTGGCAACTCCTGAATCGTCGCTACCTTCTCCGGGTCTGTGTGGATGCCCTGGTTGCTCACCACATGCCCCAAGTACTTCAGCTCCTCTTGGAAAAAGTGGCATTTATCCGGATTTATCCGCAAGTTCGCCCCTTGCAGCCGTTGAAACACTTCCCGTAACCTCTGCAAGTGCTCCTTCTTGGTCCTTCCTATCACGATTATGTCGTCCAAGTATGCAAAAGCATGCGGCTCCATCTCCGGCCCGATGATTGTGTCCAATGCCCTTTGGAATGTTGCCGGTGCTGTCGTCAGTCCGAACGGCATCACCTTCCATTGGAACAATCCTCTCCCCGGTGCCGTAAATGCCGTATATTGCCTACTTCCCTGGTCCATTGGAATTTGCCAATATCCCGCCTTTAGGTCTATAGTGCTTATCAGGTGTGGCGGTTAATAATTCTTGATTTAGCGGATTGCGCTGAGTGCACCCAATGGTTCACACCCTTCTTTCTTAGGTCGTTTTGTAGCTATAGGTATCTGCTTTCAATCCACAAAAAAAAATTTTTAATTTCGAGTTAGCGTCTTAGTTTTATAGCGTTTTTAAAACGCCAACCTCCGAGCCATATAAAGAGCATTTGCGGGAAAGAGAAAAACACTGCTCGAAATTTGGCTTTCTCGGCCGCAACAAAAAAGTTTTTTGACTGAGGGCGATAAAAATATCTATTTTGAGAACCCCAGATAAAAAAAATTATAGGTTGACCCAGGTCAATTATCAACATCCACCGCAAAATTAAACCCCTTTGAAAAAAGAGGAAAATTTTGTATCTGGCGGGTCCAGAGGGGGTGTTGTGAACTTTGACCTTTTGAAATTTGATGAACCCATTAAAACTATTCTCAGCAATCAACAAATGGTCAATTTGAACTATTCGTTGATAGAAAATAGACTAGAATGGGCATTAAGTCACTGTTAGGTTTGATTTTTGCTGCATGACAAATCCGCCTCGAATGCAGGAAAGACCGCCAAATATGCGATTTTCACGTGTGGCGGGAAAATTTTAACCCCCCGCCCTACTCACAGAACCTGGCTCTATCAGTTAACCAATTTTTTTAATCGATATTGGTTTCCCTCTCGAGGCAGCAGTTTCAAAACTTCGAAGAATTGAAAAAAGGTCGATGAAGGGATCCTTTCGCAGGATGAACAGTTTTTTTGGAAGGATATTCAAAATCTTCCAGAAAGATGGGAAAATGTTTATCAAGCGCTTAAGCTTAATTTTTTGAATAAACAGTTTCATTTACTCTTTCCACAATTGACCATTTACTTTCGAAAAAAATGAAGATTTATTAACCGCCACACCTGGTATGTACTTTGCCTCCCGTAGCTGATCCAGGATAAAGTTCATCCGTGGTACCGGATATGCGTCCTTTTCGGTCTTGTCATTCAGTAACCGATGGTCTATGCACATCCGCCACTCGTTGTTCTTTTTCCTGACCAGTACTACAGGTGCACTATAGGGACTTCTTGATCTCTCTATCAGCTCCAGGGACAATAACTCGTTCACTTGCTCGTCGATAACTGCCTGCTGCTTCGGGTTTCTTGGGTAGTACCTCTGTTTGATCGGCTTATCGTCCGTCAGGTATATCTTGTGCGTTGCTGCGTTACTGACCCCCTGCATCCTCTCCAATACTTGCCTCTGCTCCTGCAGGAAGTCCTTTATCCTCTCGTCCAGCGTATTTTCCGGGTCCTGTGCGTCCTCTACTTCCCTTGCTTCGTCGTTGCTGCTCCCTGCCTCCTTTATCTCCAGCTCCAGATTCCCGCAACGAAGAGTGCTCCGCACCTTTGCCAAGAAATCCATTCCCAACAAAATGCCTCCTGCCACCTCTGTCATGATCATAAACGCTGTCTCGACCCGTGCTACTCCGAATCTGATCTCGGCGTGAAATTTTCCTATCGCCTGCTGCTTCATCCCGTTTGCCAGCATTATTTCCGCCCGAACTCCGCTCCATCTCCCGTGTTCTCGGAGATCTTGGTACGAGTTCCTGCTGATCGCGCTCCGTGTTGCTCCGGTGTCTATGACTCCCTTCACGGTTCTCTCCCCGACTCGGATCCTTGCCACGATTTGGAATCCGTCGCATGTCAAGTCGTCCCTCGGGTCTGGCCTTTGATGCGTGGTCTGAGCTGCCTGTTTTAGTTGCTCAGACCTTATGCGTTTCCTGTCGGCGCCCTGCAACATTGTGTCGTTCTCACCCCGTTCTTCCCGCATACCCAACAGAACAGCTTCGGTGGGTTGCCACAACTGCGTGCTGCATGTCCTGAGCCGCCGCATCTAAATCATATCTCTTGCCTTATCTGTTGCTGCGTTGGTCGTATTGCGCCCTCCGTTGCTTCTATTTCCTCTACTTCCTCGGCTAATTTCAGGAACTCCGTTAAGGTACTATATCCGTTCCTCCGCGTGTACAACTTTATTTTGCTCCTGCAATTTTTGTACACCCTGTCCAATTTTTCGCCTTCGGATAGCTTCGTGAATCGCATCAGCTTCCGTAATTCGGTTGCGTATTCTCTCACTGGCTCGTTCTCCCGTTGTCTCATCTGGGCGATCTGTTGTTCCAACTGTTCCTCGTACCTCGGTGGCAGAAAGTATTCCAGTAACTCCTCCTTTAGCTGTTTCCATGTCCTGATCTCCGTTGGCGTGGTGTTCCACCAATCCGCCGCGAGTCCCTCCAGGATGAATGGCATGGTTTGGATTAACTGATCCATTGCCATTCCGTACCCTCCGGCCCACTGTTCTATCTTCTCCAAGAACTCTAGTGGGTTTGATGTTCCCTGGTACCTTATCCCCCATCCTCGCACTCGGTCGATAATTTCTACTTCCACCTTCCTTATCGGTTTCTCCATCCTCGGGCTGCTCATCTCCACCAGGATCGTTGGTGCTCTTGCGGGGCTTTTTTCCCTCCTGTACCTCTCCGCCAAGGCTGCCAGTCTCTGACTTAAGCTTTCCGTATGATCCGTCTTCTTACAGAATGCCGATAGCTCCTTCCTTAAGTCTTCCAACTTCCCTGTCTGGTCTAACCCGAATTCCTCCGCGTACTCGGCCAGCTCGGCTTTTGATGCCATGTACACCCAGCTGGACATGTTCTCCTGGTCTCGGGTTTCTCCTACTACCACTCTTCCTGTTCGAGTGCCAATGTGACGGTCTGCTGCCCAGTTTCCCAGATAGCTCAGGGACGGCCAGAGTCCGCCTAGTAGTCGGAGTGGTAGCTGTAAGAGAGATTCCCCGATTCCCAGTGAGAACAGTGGAGAGAATTCGGTGACTTAAGTAGGTTTCTGTTTATTGAACGCTCAAGGTACAGAGTTAACTATCGGGCTCGTGGTTCTGCTGCGGCGTGGTCTTCGATGCTCCTTCCCAGAGGGCGGATTCGGAAATCTTCAGAGAGTAGGTGCGGCGGACTCGGAAGTCTTCAGTCGCAGGAGAGAGATAGCGGACGGACTCGTAAGTCTTCAAAGAGAGAATGCGCGGCGGACTCGTAAGTCTTCGGTTTGCGAGAGAGAGCGGGCGGACTCGTAAGTCTTCAAAGAGAGAATGCGCGGCGGACTCGTAAGTCTTCGGTTTGCGAGAGAGAGAGCGGGCGGACTCGTAAGTCTTCAGAGAGAGAGGGCGGGCGGACTCGCAAGTCTTCAGAGAGAGGGCGGGCGGACTCGTAAGTCTTCAGAGAGAGAGGGCGGGTGGACTCGTAAGTCTTCAGAGAGAGAGGGCGGGCGGACTCGTAAGTCTTCAAAGAGAGAGGGCGGGCGGACTCGTAAGTCTTCAGAGAGAGAGGACGGGCGGACTCGTAAGTTTTCAAATTGAGAGGGCGGGCGGACTCGTAAGTCTTCAGAGAGAGAGGGCGGGCGGACCCGTAAGTCTTCAGGGGGGAAAAGAATCCGGCGGGCCGAATTCAATGTCGCGACTCGCAAGTCTTTCGACAATGTATAGGTAACCCAAATCCTCGGATTCGGGTCGCCTCAAAAAAAGTGACTTTGGCTGCTGACTACAAGGAGTGTGCTGCAAGAGGCTTACCGCTCCCGATCGCTGTCGGCCGCTAAGTGATTTCCTTAGGCCAGCAGCTCGCCTTATATAGCGAGCCGCGGATTCCAGTGTGCCCGCCGCGATCGGCTGCTTCCTCTTCTTTTCTTGTGTGCCCGTAGCCGCTAGTATGGCCCTTTATCGGCGCGCGCGCGCGCATTTGCTTCAAATTTAATTCCATTGTGTAACTTCATTTTATTTATTTTCGCTTCATTTCTATTTACATTATTTACATTTGTGCGCGGCACGCGTCACAAACTTTGGCCAATAGTAATACCTTCTGAGCCTCTCTGTGGTTTTATTGATTCCATTATGAGCAGCGAGAGGGTGCTCATGAGACCACCGCAGAGCTTCTGGAATCATACCAGCCGGAAGCCATAACTTCCAACACACATCATCTGCCACCTTATCGGTTGCTGTGTTCTGATCGCCGATATACACCTAAACCCACAACTTTCAAATCCGAAATGTTGTCTTGGTTTTCGTTGACTCTTTTTCTAAGAGCGGTGTATTCGTCAAATTGAAAATGATTCGAGGATAAATCCAAACCTGTTTCCGCTGTCAATTCAGCAAGGTCCCCGGAAAAAACTCGAGACAGAGCGTCAGGCACAACATTTTTACATTTCTATGCTGGATTGCAAAGGTAAACCCTTGCAGTTTTAGTGCCCAGCGCGCCAACCTACTGCTGAGGTCGGTTTGCGACATAAGCGACTTAAGGGACGCGTGATCGGTTATTACCGTGAATTCTTGCCCTTCCACATAGGCCCTAAACTTTTTTATGTTAAAATCGCTGCTAAACATTCTCTTTCGGTCACAGAGTAAGCTTGGTAACATTTATTTATCTTCCGAGACATATATGCGATGGGCACCTCATTGCCTTCCGCATTGCGCTTATTAGCACTCCTCCCACTCCGGTATCGCTAGCATCACAGTGCAGAAAGAAAGACGATTTGAAATTGGGTGTGTGAAGCACTGGCGGATTTAAGGGACAAAGGCCTGCTGGGATGCTTCTGACCAAACAAACTGTCGCTTTTGTTGTAAACAGTCTGTCAGCTCGGAAGCTATGGCGGCATAATTTTTTATATCTTTGTGATACCAGCCGGTCATGCCCAGAAAGCGCCTAAGCTGCTTCAATGACTGCGGCACTGAATACTCTTCAATAGCTTGGATCTTTTCTGAATCCATGGCGATCGTTCCATGCCCCACAATATGTCCCAGATAGTGGACTTCGGCCATGCAAAACTTGCTTTTCTGCACATTTATGGTCAAATTGGCATCCGTCAGCTTTTCAGCGAGTATGGCTAACACTTCCATATGCCTAGCAAAGGTTGCAGAAATGATAAGCAAGTCATCGAGATAAATAAACACCTCATTTCGAAGGTGCACAGGGATAATACGATCCATTAGCTTGGACATCGTGGAAGGCGCGTTTGTCAATCCAAATGGCATGACCTTAAATTGGTATAGCGCTATTCCGAGGATCCTAAATGCGGTTTTATCCCTTGACTTTTCTTCAGTACGCGTCTTTCAGATCCAAGCTTTTTATGAACTCCGCCTTTGGCAGCCTGCTAAGAATACCATCTATAAAAGACATAGGATATGCATCCTTTTTTGTAATCGCGTTGACTTTGCGACTATCAATTTTTTTTTTTTTGTTTTTTTGTTTATTTGGTTGTATGTAAGTTTGCTGCTAAACTTATTTGGCTACATATCTATTATTATTTAACAATTTTATGTAGCGAATATGTAACAATGTTAATTCAAAATTAGTTTATACGCCGGGTTGGCAGCTCCCGGACTATGACCCTCTTCAGGCGTCTCCTGGTCCTAGTCCAGCCCATCCTCCTGGCCAACGGGTTTGGGTGACTCCAGAGTCTGGTTCTGTGTCTAGCAGCTAAGGTGTTCACAGCGTCTCCAAGTGCAGGGACTTGCAATTCCCTGCGTATGTCGGCATTTCTTATGTACCACTCCGCTCCAGTGATACGTCGCCAGAAACGCTTGAATTCTATTCCAATGCGTCCTGGCCGCACTGCCGTATATTGCCACTCCATATTGCCAAATCGGTGCTAGCAGGGACTGGTAAAGGTGAGTCTTTCACTTAAGACTCAGCTTCGACTTCGGGCAAGTTAGCCAGTTTAGACGCCTGACAGTGTTTTCCAACTTGGCCCTTGTCTTTTTGATGTGCGTTGTGAACGTCAGCCTCTTGTCCAGGACTAATCCAAGGTATGTGTGCTCCTCGCGTTGCGGCAACAGCTGACCATGAAGAAAGACCCCTGGACATGTGTCTCTCCTCAAGGCTAATGTGACCACCGCACACTTGTCTGTGTTGATGGCCACATTCCATCTACAGGCCCAGTTCCCAAACCTCTTCAGAAGTATCTGAAGTTTGTCCGTGGCACTGTAGACGCAGCTGGACCTTGCAAGGATTGCAGTGTCATCTGCATATGTCGCTACACACACGCTTCTTGAGCTCAGATGAAGTGGGGCATCGTGCGCAAACAAGTTATATAGTGTAGGGCCCAGTACACTACCTTGTGGAACTCCGGCAGCTATCCTCCTGGTAGTTGAGGCTATTCCATCCTGCACCACTTGGAAGGTTCGATCGCTGAGGTAGCTCCTGACTAACTCGAACAGTTGAGGAGGCAGAAATTCCTTGACCTTTGATAGGAGCCCTTGGTGCCAGACCCTATCAAAGGCCTGCTCGATGTCCAGGAAGGCAGCCACCGTATATTGCCTTCTTAGAAATCCATCCACGACGAAGTCCACTATACGGTGAAGTTGCTCGGGGGTGCCATGTCCTTTGAGAAAGCCGAATTGGTGCCTGGGGATCGCTTGTGACTTCTGGTATCCTTTGCAATCTTTCCAGAATGCACCGTTCATAGACCTTAGCAAAGGTCGGCAGGAGGCTAATCGGCCTATGATTGCCCACATCCTTCGAGTCCTTGCCCTTTTTGTGTATCATTACAACATTTGCATGCTTCCAGCTTTTCGGGAAATGTCCCAGCGTGAGTGCAGCGTTGAACAGCAGGACCCGACTATCAATACATAGCCTTATTTTTCCTGGCTTCCTAACAAGCACAACTGGCGAGGACCAGGCGCTCGACGACTCTTCGATGACTCCTAAGGTAATCATACGATTCACCTCCTCATACATCAGTCTTTCTATAGTGACGTTTCTTGATCGGCTTTGAATCCCCAACATCAATAATATGCGTCAAAAGGGTCGTTCGTCCTAGTCCTTTTTCCGCAAAGGAAGGGAACCGGAGGATAGCTTCCCTCACGCTTTGTCTTTGCCCCTCAGTTAATAGACGCTGTGAAATCGCATTTCCTGCATTTTCTTTCTGTATGCTCTCTCCTGCTTCTAGATTTAGCTCTCACAGCCCATCTGGCCAGAGATCGAATTCTGACCAAAAGTTTATGCCAAGATATAGGGATTGCGTTAAGAAGGGTACAATATAAAACGTAATATTCCTTTTAATTCCTTTATATTCTACTCTAGTTTTAAATTTTCCAATAATTTCTTGAGCTTGTCTTCCAGCTGAATGAACTTAGGTGGACATTTTTCTAAACTCTACTCCATTCTCCAATAATTCCTTTGCGAGTTTTCCACCTATGCAGCTTATGGAATTGAAATAGGCTTATTTATGGACATGTTTATAAGCAGGGATACAAAACAAATTGAGGGGGAACAAAAAATATATTGACAAACATATAAAAACACATTGAGCTAATAAAAACAATTCTTAATCAATCATCGCAAGGTAGATGACGTTCATCTGTCAGAAAAAATCCAGACTACGGGATTAATATTTTTTTTTTTGTTTTTTTTTTGTTTTTTTTTTTGTGATCATGTGTATATGGATTAGGGACCTGTCGGGGGTTGCTTAATTAAACAACACGTTTTGGGCGCCAAAAATATGAATATATATTATATAATAATACTGTAACATATCACCAAGGATATGCATGGGTATCGGACGACCTTATGGAAGTGGTCCGGTCGGTATCTGGGAGTGGGAGTAAATAGTGGGTCCTAAAGATTCACCAAGTCGTCGGCGATATATATTCCTATCTTAATTTCGCGTGCTTGAGGAAGGAATAGAGAAAAAAAAACAACAACCTCAGAATGGACGAAAGAAGAGGGAAGGGTAAACACAAAAGGGGAACCTGCTGGTCCACCAACACATTCTTAAGCGTAGCAGCCATGGTGATCTGCTGGTGTCACGCCCACCCTATCATGATTCCGCAGCCTCCTAGCTGTTGACAGACGGAATCCCTTGTGACACGCCTCTAGGTTCTATCCTTCATCCTCCCCGACTTTGAGTCCTGCATGGTCCCCAATTGAGAAAATTAGAAATTCATAATTAACTTAATTTTATTCTACAAAAATTCATCCGTACACGGCCTACTCTTCCAAAACCACATAAGCTTCCATAACTGGGCTAGATAATAAGTAAATGCACTAAATTCAATAATACAAGTATATATACATATAAAATAATAAAGGTATAAAGTAATATAAACTTAAAGTAAAGTATAAAAGTTGAAAATATAAGATGGGAGCATAATAACATAAAAGATAGAATTAAGCAATTATTTAAAAAGTCGGCTTCAATTCAAGAGAAGCTGCATTCTTTGCAGTTATATTTAATTCATTTCTTCTCTTTCAATTTTATAGTTTTCAATATCAATTCTAATATCAATAACTAATTCTAATTTTCTCTTATTAGATGTGGATCGGTTGTGAGGTTCAAATTTCAAGGGCAAGGCCAAACCGCAGACAGCTGGCGAATTAATGTAGGTCATGGTCAAGCTTAGCAAGGCAGGGGAAGGGAAAGAGAAAGAACATAACCGATCATCGGTTCAATCACTCATATGGTTGCAGGAACTCCAACGACGAAAGCGCTCGTTCTCGTTCTGCATTCCCAGAAAAAAATCACTGCACAAAATAATGAGGCCCAAGAAAACATATAGAAATGCAGGTCAACCACAAAGAATATTAATTTATTAATCCCATTCGTTCCCTTTCATTTCCTTTCTGCTTTCCTAAAAGGTTGCCATTTACTTTGTTTGCATTTTATTTCTGGCTCTACTTTAGTTTTTTTTTCTTTCAGTGTAGCAGCTTTCGGCGGCTCTTCTCTTTGTTGTTTTTTTTTGTCCCTTTTCTTTAGCACAATGCATTTAGCTTTATTTTTTTTTTATTTTTGTTGAGAATACCAAAAGTCACACTTGTACACATACACATTGTGTGTGTATGGGAAGGGGATGAACCATGAAGATCTCAGAGAGAGGCAAAACTCTCCTCTCTTGGTTCTCTCCCTCTCTGCTTAAGAACGTTTTTGTTTCCTTTTTGTATGCACTTGCGTACCCTAACTACTTGCTTGCAGACAACGAAAGAGTGCGGTTGTATAAAATAAAATTCAACTAAACCTACAATTAAAGTATTTTACTATTTGGCAAATCGGGCTGGTGTGTTCCTAAAGTTTATATAAACATTGACTATAAATTCTATAATTTTTAATTAAAATAGGCTGACGGAAGCAAGAAAAAGAAACTGCATCGCTTAGAGGGAACAAGCAGAAAGCGGCGTTTAACTGGCATGTTGGGTTAGGGATTTTGTCAATGTTTTCTCACTGCATATTGCTTTCTATTTTCCTGGCCCAACAAAAAACCTAACCAAAAAAAAAATCAAATTCAGCAACAAAACTTCGGCTTCAAGTGCCGATTCCGGGCGGAATTGCACAGCAGTTCCTCAGGCCGAACCTCCGGCGGCCGTTTCGAGTCGGATGCAGCTAACACTTAAAACTGCAACATTTCCGACGGTTCCCTATGAAATTTTGGGGGTGTTCCGCCCGCACGTCTCCCGCCCGCAGCTCGCCGCTGCGCTTGGTGCTGCGCTCACTACTGCGCTTCAGATTACACTGGTGCTTCCGGGAGAGGCGATTAGCGACGACGGCCCAACTGATGAAGGCGACGAAAGACCCGAAGTAGGGAGCTGCCGAAAGCGGCTTCTCCAGCTGGTGGACCCTAGCGTAGGGTATCGTATGGCTTGGTGTCCACTAACAGCTCTAAGATTTTTCGTGGGGCTCGTTTGCAAACACAATTTACCCTATAATACATGCTAACCTAGCCACAGGGCCTGGTTAAACCCACCCAAGTTATATTTGGAACACAATATTCGCACAATTTAACTACAAAACAAACGGATAACTCCGCGCGATTTGCCTTGATTTTGGCTCAAAATTAGGAAACCCACTAAAACTGACGGCGTTTTGGGGCACCTCGACCGCTCACTTTGAGGTTTGCAAAAGAATAGATCGAAGCGTATGCCACATCCTCAGCTCATACCTCGCTCATACTGGCGTTGTCAGCACTCCATTATGGGTAGAGTATATCCCAGAGAGCTGGCATAATAGGAGCGATACTCTTACCCCTTCGTGCCCTTGCAACGACCTTTGCGCTGCTTTCTCTTAGCCCCATCCGCGATATAGGCTTCATTCTTTTTCCCAACCTACTTTTAGGCGTATCTGAATGCATCTGCCTGCAGCATTATACAATATCGACTCCTTTAGTGGTCCTGATCAATATTTTGGTAACTTTAGGGGGTCTGCCACACCTGCTTCTGACTGTTACAGAAAATTGCACTCGCACAAAATTATAATACCTTTGTACCTTTGGTACAGGGTATAAAAAGTTCTGAAATGTCAGCCTAATTAGTGGACAACGGGCTCAGTTATTTTTTGTGTGATCTTTTCTATTTCCCTTCTATAAATCGTGCGGCTCATCAACGGAAGCGCTTTCGGCGATGGATCCCCAGCAAAAACAATATAGAGTGAGTGGTTAAAAAAAAAGAAAATTATGAGATAAGAACGATTTGCTTTTTAGTTCAATGCATCTAAAAACAAGTAAGAAAGCTACAGTCGAGTGAGCTCGACTGTGAGATACCCGCTACCCATAATAAATAGTTAATACATTTTTGAACGGCTAATAATTATTACCATATATTAAAATTGCTTCTCGAATTCTTATAAGATTATTTTCCGATTCCAATCAAGAACTGGTAAGAATATTTAGTTGGTCTAGTTGGTCAACCAAATGAGGCATGCTGCAGCGGCCGTTTGTGGCCATACAAAATTATTTCTTTAATAACTTCGAAAATTTGTATCTGATCGCAACCAAATTTTCAGGAATCACACAGACTATAGTTCTTAATGTACATCCCTAAATTCGCTCTAGCTTTAAAACTATGAAAATTATACGCTTTTTGATGATTTGCGGGGGCGGAAGTGGGCGTGGTAAAAATTTTAAACAAACTTGATCTGCGTGCAAGCATAACAAACACTGTCGAAAAAAATTACTGCTTACAATTCTTAATCAATCATCGCAAGCCGGTAGATGACGTTCATCTGTCAGAAAAAATCCATACTACGGGATTAATATTTTTTTTTGTTTTTTTTTTTGTGATCATGTGTATATGGATTAGGGACCTGCCGGGGGTTGCTTAATTAAACAACTCGGCCCCACGTTTTGGGCGCGAAAAATATGAATATATTATATAATAATACTGTAACATATCACCAAGGATATGCATGGGTATCGGACGACCTTATGGAGGGGGGTAAATTCTCTAGCAGGCACGCGAAGTGGTCCGGTCGGTATCAGGGAGTGGGAGTAAATAGTGGGTCCTAAAGAGCGGCTACTAATTATTACCAATAATTAAAATTGCTTCTCGAATTCTTTTCCAATTACAATCAAGAACGGGTGAAAATAGTTAGTTGGTCTTATTTGTCAACCAAATGAGGCATGCTGCAGCGGCCGTTTGTGGCCATGCAAAATTATTTCTTTAATAACTTCAACAATTTTTATCTGATCGCAACCAAATTTTCAGGAATCACGCAGTCTACAGTTCTTAATGTACATCCCTAAATTCGCTCTAGCTTTAAAACTATGAAAATTATACGCTTTTTGATGATTTGCGGGGGCGGAAGTGGGCGTGGTAAAAATTTTAAACAAACTTGATCTGCGTGCAAGCATAACAAATACTGTCGAAAAAAATTACTGCTCTATCTCTTATAGTCTCTGAGGTCCAGTGTTTCATACGGACAGACACACAGACACACAGACAGACAGACGGACAGACGGGCATGGCTAGATCGTCTTGGCTGTTGACGCCTGATCAAGAATATATATACTTTATAGGGTCGGAAATGCCTCCTTCTACCTGTTACATACATTTCCTGCCGGCACAAAGTTATAATACCCTTCTACCCTATGGGTAGCGGGTATAAAAAATAAACAGAAATTAATAAAAATAGAAATGATCAGGCATTTAGCGGCTTGCCTCGTTGTTCCCCTCTCAATGATAAAACCATAAATATCCAGTTAAAAACTTATCGCATTACTTTTCACTGAGCGAAGGCGTAGGCTCGCTAGACAAGCGCAATTGTTTTCTTGTTTTATTTCTGTGTCTTTGTTTATCCAGCTTTTTGCGACTGCCTTCGTACTGTACTTCGACTTTTACTAGTACAATCAAGCATACTATCCAAACCCAGCACGAAGACCCAGGGGGGTATTTACCCCCAGAGAGTTGATCAGGAGGTAAACAAACAAATTAAGGAAATGATAGAGCAGGGCATCATTCGAAAGTCTAAGACCCCAGATTGTTCACCTTGTTGGATGGTCCCATAAAGACAGACTCAGGTAAGCCAAAGTTCAGACTAGTAGTCGACTACAGGAATCTCAATGAAATAACAGTTAATGACGAGTTTCCGATTACTAGAATGGACTAAATACTTGATAAATTAGAAAGATGTCAGTATTTCACCACAATTTATCTAGCTAAGGACTTCCAACAAATACAGATGGAGGAAAACTCTATTGCAAAAGCGGCGATTTCATCCAAGCAATTTTTCAAAGATGCATGAACAATTTGTTGGAAGATTTAATCTATAGGGATTGTTTAGTATATTTAGATGATATTATAATTTACTCCACTTCATAGGAGGAACATATTTTATCACTAAGGAAAGTTTTTTAAAATTAGGGGATGCTAATTTAAAGTTGCAATTGGATAAATGTGAGTTCATAAAGAAAGAAACAGAATTCTTAGGACACATTGTTACTACTAGCGGAATTCGACATAACCCAAACAAAACTAACGCAGTCACAATTTTCCATTACCAAAAACTCCAAAACAAATAAAATCATTTTTGGAATTATGTGGGTTCTGTGGCAAATTCATTCTTAACTCTGCTAAGGTAGTTAAACCTATGACCCTTAAGTTGAAAAAAAGGAGCGGTAATCGATACCAACTTATGCTAGTAGCCAATATAGCAATCGGTGCTGTTTTATCACAGAATCACAAGCCGGTATGTTACGCCAGCAGAAAGCTAAATGAACACGAAATAAATTATGCTACTATTGAAAAGGAGCTGTTAGCTATAGTTTGGTCAACAAAGTATCATATTTCTGGCCATATTTATTTGGCAGACCGTATAAGATATTAAGCGACCATAAACCACTGGTGTGGCCTTATAATATAAAAGAGCCCATCGTGAAACTTCAAAGGTGGAAAAATAAATTAAATGAATTTGATTACAAAATAAAGTATCTTCCAGGTAAAGAAAATTATGTAGCGTCTGCTCTTTCTCGCACAATAATAGAAGAAGCCATGGTTGTCGAAATTGGGGACAGCATGAATACAACATTGCATAGTGCTGTTGAAGATAAGTTAAACTACATTTCCATTACGGAAAGACCCCTAAACTATTTCTCTAGGCAAATAGAGATAGACAAGGGAGAAACAGGCACAGTTAACACGAGTCGATATTTTCAGAAATTAAAAATTAAAATCACATACGAAGAAATGACGATCGAGTTAGCTAAAACCCTCATCAAGGAATATTTGTGCACAAAGAAAAGTGCTCTTTATTTCCAAGATGATGACGACTTCCTGATATTCCAAAGGGCATACACTGAAATCATTAGCCCTAATAATTTCACAAAATTGTTGCGATGTGGTACATCAAGAAGCTAATTGATATTCTTTCTGACTTATGCCGAATTCAAAGATTTAATCTTAAAGAAGCATAAAGAACTTTACCACCCAGGTATAGAAAAAACTATTAATTGGTTTAAAGAAGAATATTACTATCCTGATAGCCAGAAACTCATTCAGAACATAATCAATGATTGAAGTAAAAAGTAGAGATTGGTTAGAAGCAAAAAGAATCATCATGAAGGTATTTAACGATATGGGAAAACCGAAAAGCATAAAAGCGGATAAAGATTCGGCATTCATGTGTATAGCATTGCAAAACTGGTTAAGATCTAAGGGCGTAGATATACCCATCACTACAAGTAAAAATGGTGTATCTGATATAGAAAGGATTCATAAAACGGTAAACGAGAAGCTGAGAATTATTGGTAGCGAACAAAACATATAATATCGGTGTACAAAATAATAACGTTTAGAAAAGTCGATATCAAAAATGGATACCTAATATTCCAAACAGGAGTTACGGAAATTCCCACAAGTTATGGATACCACTACATACATAGTAAGCATAAACATAACTAAGACCATACTAATGTTGGAAGAGGCGAAATCCTTTCCTGATGAAATCCAAACAGAGTACCTAGTCAAGAAACTTAAAAGGAAAATAAACGGTTTGAGATTAATAAAGAGTAACAATAGGGTCTGGTAAACATAGTAGGAACGGTATACAAATATTTATTCGGTACGCTAGACCAAGATGACAGAGATGACTTATACGCAAAAATCAACAATTTGTCAGAAAATTCCGTTCAGAATCATGATTTGAATATGATCGCAGACGAGGTTAACAGTGGAATAGATATTATCAAAAAATTCAAGGCAAAAAAAGGAGAAAGATCAGCATCATCTTCAATATGCAACAATTCACCGAATGTATCGAGGATATAGAAATGGGTATGTCACTAACGAGACTGGGAATTTTTAATCCGAAATTACTCAAAAACAGTTCCAATTTTCGAAATAGTCCCATATCCCGATGAGTCCAACTACATCCTCACCGAACCTATGTTTGATAAGTTTTATATTTATGAAGATAAAGATTATAACACACATACAGAAAAACCAATTTTCGACAAATCTTTAGTCGGATTTATTAAACAGGAACCTACTGAATGCAAATACACTAAAGCACATACAAATTTCCAAATCAGTTAAGTAGAACCAAACATATTACCATAATCACTTGGAATATTCTTGAAACAACTATTAATCAAAACTGCATCAACAGTAGAGTTTCTATACAAGGAAACAACATTATTAAAATCAAGAATTGTACTATGCAAATAAATGAATTTATAATTTCAAATAACTTTACAGATTTCACTCAGTTAATTTATATTATTAACAACGTAACCAAAATAGAACCTTTGGCATACATTCAAAAAAATTAAATAAAAGAATTCCATGTAAAATATTACAACGTTTTTCAAATTATATGTCTTACATCGTTTGTCATCACAATCTTAAGTTTAATCCTGTATGTCACTTATAAATTTAAGAATATACCTAAGCCACTCATTGTTAAATAAAAGAACAAACAAGAAGAACAACCTATCCCGGACCAAATTGTAAATGTAAATTCCGGAAAATAACATTATGGTTTATCCTACATTAACTGCCTGAGGACAGGCCAAATTCAAATATTGGGGGAGTGACATATCCACAGTCCCACAGATTTAGCACATGCCTATTTATAATTACACACTACATGTAAAATAATTGTTCAGGCCAGGAGCAAATATACAGCTGCCGGGCAGAGCGGGTCGAAGAGCACAGCTCTTATCAGTCTGTCGTCCGATCTCTGCTCGGAGTTATTTCTTTAAGCTAGTTTTTCTGTTACTGATCTTAAGTCCAATAAAACAGACGTGTATCTCCATACCACTATCCACCAATTACAACTTATTTCTCGGGCCTGCTGTGCGAGTTATTTCCTTTAGCATTCTATTCCGGATCTTGTGCAGCCCCCCGCCTTCCGTGTAAACAATCATTAACTGACTCAACAACCCTACACTTGTACAAACACATAACACATACACCCCATGCTACCCCACAACTATGAATCATTATCGGATGATAAGCATACAGTCATTGGACACCACAACTCCACATAAGTCCCTTGCAGTAGACTAAACAACTTTTATTGTCAAAACATCCTGCCCCAACTTTTATTGTCTAATCATCCTGCCCCACTTTTCACACAACTAAAGTTCGGACTCGCTAACTCGAAAACAAAATTTAATTTTTAATTTTATTAAGTTCTTATCCTAGCGCAACAAGTTTACACTTATAATTATAGCACTAGTCACATGAATTGAGAAACATATTTACTTACATAGACTTATAAATATTACTTAATATTAAGAAATTTTCTTCTTTTTCATTATTTTAAATAGTTCTTAATTTGAGATTTGAACTGAGTTGCGACCCAATTGTCTTATATCTATGCGGTAGATTGTTCCACAGACGGATAGCGTTTATAAAAAATTGCCTATTCGAGCACAATGCAGTATATTTTGGGCATATAAAATTATTAGTTCTCGTTGAAGTGGCAGATATGAGTTTGTCAAACAAATATTCTGGTTCATGAGACATTACAATTTTGTGTAAATATACTAGAGTCCTATATTGAATCCACGAAGTCAAGTTTAGGTCCAGTATTTTATACGTCAAGTGCGATACACGGTCAAGACGATTTAAATTAAAAACATATCTAATTATAGAGTTTAAAGCTGCTACTAGCTTGAGCATATCCCGCGAGTCACAGTGTCCAAAAACTTCTATCCCATAAAACATAGTCGGAATAAGAATGACCTTTGCTACCAGAAGTCGTATTTCAGTCGAAAGAAAAGTCTTTGAATACGAGAGCTGACGCAGCAACCCATGAGATATGTTTTCTCCAATTAAGGGTATTACTGAAAGTAAAACCTAAATTAACTGCGTGTTCTTCAAATTGTATTGGTTTATCATTGATTAGTAAATTGGGTATATTACTTGTATCAACAGGTTTTTTGGCAATTACTATGCACTTTGACCTTGTCGGGTTAATACTCAAACCATTACTTCTTGCCCAGCTCACCGTAGCTCGAAATTCGATCACCCGAAACGACTGCCTGAAGCCTATTACACAGATACGATTCAATAAACCTAGCGGAAGTACTTGAAAAGTTAAAAAGGGTTTTTAGTTTAGTACTGAGAATATGGTGGCTAACTCAGTCAAAAGCTTTACTATGGTCAAGAAGGGTCAAAAAAGTCACACAATTATTGTCAAGTTGTTTACGGATATCTTCCACGATGTTAGTAATTGCACTAACACAACTTCTCTTTTTCCTAAACCCCGACTGCTTCTGCGACAACAGCGAATTCCTTTAAAAAAACTTCTGAATTTGCAGAGACATTAAATTTTCAAGTACTTTAGCTAGGAAAGGTAGAATTGAAATAGGCCTGTATTCCTTATTGGGTTTCAACAGAGGGATTATTTTAGCTTTTTTCCAAGCTGAAGGGAAAGTGGATGTGGTAATTGCTGAATTATAAATATATGTAATGTGAGGAAGTAATAATGGTAACATAATTTTAATAAATTTAGGGTTAACATTGTCAAGGCCTTCAGCATTTGACTTAATTTTAAGTATACATTCCAACACATCACATTGATCGACACACACAAAGTTAAAACTAGTATCACTGTTTATTGCATTATTAAGGTACTGATTAGATGTTGCATCAGGTACATCAACCTGTGAGAACGATCGACACAGTTTTTCCACATCGACGTTGGGGTCTACTCTTGACCTACTCTTCCCTATGCCTACGCTACTTGGACTAGAAGCGGCACCTTCGCCGCACCATCGAAATAAAATAAAATCAAATGAAATACAACATCCGACTTTATTAATACTTATTAATATTATATCATATTTATTAATATCTTATTATGGGAAAGGCTGCCGAACATCTTTACTGCTAATCATCTTTACAGTACATCTGCTCTCCAGTGGTTGGGCGTTGCGCGGACGTGGCGTCATCGTGCTGAGTATTACTGGCGGAGATATGATGGAGAAACAAAAAAGAACGTCATCAAAAATGGTGCGATTTATGACTTGGAACCACGGTCAGAGTGAAACAGCACAGTGAAGAGGAACTTTGGAGCGGCAAAATGCATGATTACTGGGGGTAGGCGCACGCTTCCATCGGAAGAAGGATGAGCCGCGGACATGGCCATCGGATCCTGGAAACACCGCACCGATTCTGCCAATCATTGGACGGCAAGTTGTCCTCCTTGATAACCACCATATCCCCCACGCGGAGATCTCCTGTAGGGGCTCGCCACTTAATGCGCTTATGGAGTTTCTTGAGGTTCTCATCTTTACATCGCAGCCGGAATTGCTGCTGAATAGCCTTTAGGTGTTCCCAGCGATTAATGATGGATATGGTATCCCCCATTATCTCGGGTTTAACCGTGGGGAAAAGCGGACCTCCTACAAGAAAGTGGCCGGGTGTAAGTGCTAGGGGTCTTCGGACAGGCACGCCTCGATCCTGGGCAGGAGCGTGGACAGCTCCTCAAATGTGTATTTTCGCGTGGCTGCGGACTTGTAAAACAGGGTCTTGAAGCTCTTGACGACTGCTTTTCACAGGCCGCACACGTGGGGGCTCCTGGAGGAATGAAATGCCAGAGAAGCTACTGGTGACTGTAGGCACCAGTCACCACCCCTTTCAGGCTTTAAAGGACATCGCGGGAGAGTTGGGCGCCCGCCCCCAAAAAGGCCTTCCCGTTGTCCGACTGCACCAGACGAGGGCATCCTCTTCGGGACCACGCGAAAGCCGCAAGAAATTTCTCAGTCTTAAGGTCGGACGTAGGCTCTAAATAGATAGCTTTCGTGCAAAAACACTCATACACCAAAACATAGCCTTTTGTGATCAGACAGGCTCGTCCCGTGTAGTTTTTTATATCAAAGGGACCAGCAAAGTTCATACCGGTATACGTGAAAGGACGGGAGAAGGAATTCCGCTCCTAAGGTGGCTCTCCCATGAGTTGCGTCTGTAATTTCTGTTTGTGTATGGAACACACCTTACATGAATAGATGACGGACTTGACCAAAATCCTCACCCTTGGGATCCATAATTTGGCCCGAATTAGAAGGATCATCAGCTGATTGCCATCGAGACAGATGGCAGTCATACGGAAGGATTATAGGATGCCGTTCGTCATACTGGAAAAGTTCAGAGGCCGTGACCCAGCCGTAGGCTCTAATGAGCCCTTGCGAGTCAATGGATGCGTTCAAAATTGGACCGGATTGGATGCTGGCACTGACCGCTTTTGGCTTGTGACAAAGTTAAAAATTATGTAAATAGAAACATGTAAATATATAAATACAATAGGCAATAAGAAGGCTAGTTTGGGGATTAAGGAATTAGGATAAATACAAGTTAAAGAAACACACACATCAGCTACACATCGCCGGCTACATCGCCCGCAACACCAGCCACCTCGTCAGCAACATCGGGCAAGGAGAGCGGGATGAAACGGCAGCGCCGCATACCAAGGACCGGATCGCTGGATTTCGCAATGCGCAGCCGCCAGAGCAGCCAATTGGCAACCGGCAGAGGGGCCAAGAGAGCATGACCGGGGCTGAGAACCTATTGCGCAGGCGCCGGCAGCGCGTCGAAATGCAAAAACATAATGCGCAGCGGCCACCTGCAAGCCCAAGAGAGAGCGGGAGGGAAGGTGAGGAGCACAAAAGAATGGAATGCGGAACTGCGCGTGCCACAGGATCTCGGCAGCGCAGTCGCGAAATTGGGTCACGGCCGAGCTAGCAATTAGAAAAGCGATCACTCGTGAAAAGACCAACAAGATAACAAGTGTGAAAACCCTTCCAGTGAAAAAAACCCAGCCAGAACGAGCAGAGCACCACGCCGAGCAAAATTGACAACGGATCAGGACAACGAACATGACTAAGAAGACAAGGATATAAAGAAGAGAAAAAAAAACAGCCCCGCAGTTGGGTATTTCAGGCGGAGCTGCAGGGCCGCGGCCGTTGAGTTATTCCAGGCCGCGACTTAGTTTAAGGCTTCGAGTGCGGGGAACAGGCTGTTGGGATTATTTCGAGACTTTTCCTCCAGCCTCTAGAGGGGGAGATTCGGTCGCTGGGCAATCCCGGGCCGGTAGCACATTCCCGCCGTCAGCAACGGCACCTCCATGTTCTGGCGTTTCCACAAATATAAATATTTTCTGGAAGGGGACTCTGGTCCGCTGAGGTTCAAAATCGTTCAAAAATCAAGGTTATGATGACAGTTTTTTTTCGATTTTCGTGGTGTGGTGCACTATGAATTCCTTCCACCTGGCCAAACTGTTAATAAGGAATATTATTTGAGCGTTATGCGTCGTTTGCGTGAAGCAATTCGTCGAAAAAGACCAGAATTATGGGCCAACAACTCTTGGTTTTTGCATCACGATAATGCACCGTCGCACACTGCACTCGTTCTTCGTGACCATTTCGCCAAGAATTCGACGCATTTCGTTCCACAACCACCGTATTCTCCTGATTTGGCTCCGTGTGACTTCTGGCTATTCCCCAAACTCAAGAGACCACTCCGGGGAACGCGTTTCGAGTCGATTGAAGAGATAAAAGCGGAATCGACGAGGGCGCTCATGGCTATACCGGAAAGGGACTATTTGGCCTGTTTCGAGGATTTGAAAAAACGTTGGCATAAGTGTATTTTATCGGGAGGGGATTACTTTGAGGGGAATGAAATTGATTAAGGAGTATAAATAAAGAATTTTCACTTTACAAACAAATTCACCTTACTTTTTGCCCACAGTAGTAAATCAATAAAATATATAAATAGACGAAAGGAACGAACCCAAGGAAATTAATAAAGAAAAAAATCGGCTTCTTATGCCAGCCGGACAACTCCCACTGTGCAATCCCGAGGAACCCTGGAGGAACTGGAACGGAACTTCGGGAATGCTCCCACTGGGGTTGCGAAGTTGCTTTCACCCATGTACCTGGACCCGGAAGCCACCTCACCAGGATCCGCAGCGCTGACGGCACCACTCACGCTGTTGCTGCCCCGGTGCACCTCTTCTGTCGCAGGACGACGCCTGCCGGCGAAGACCGAGGACCCACCACGCATGGCAAATCACCATGGCGACCCGGGAGCCACCCTATTGAATCGGATGACCAAATGGGACCTCTCCGTTGACGGGACATATCGAGCATATAACCGGTTCTCGTTCTGACCTCTCTAACTATTTATCGGCTCGGTCAAACTTTACCGTACTGAACGCACAGTGTTATAAAAACTATTTGACTCGTTGCAGGGTTCAATTTTCTCAGGATCCTAAACAGTTTTATAATTTTGTTAATACTAAACGTAAGGCGGTAACACATCCTTCATCACTTTCCTTTGCAAACGCAACTGTGAAGGGCGATCAGGCAATTGCCGATCTTTTTGCCCAATTTTTTCAAACAACATACTCCACTTCCACTGACCTAAATCAGACGTATTCTTACAGCTTGCCCAGATCGAACTAAATTTTCAGTCCATGTTTAAACGAAAGATCTTCATCGTGTAAAGCCTGTTTATCAGCCAAGTCCCGACGGAATACCGGGCTGTGTGCTTAGGTATTGTGCCGATGTCCTGTGCTCGCCCCTTCTGAAATTGTTTACCTTATCCTTAGAAACCTCGCACTTTCCCCCTATTTGGAAGGAATCATTCATTATTCCTCTCCACAAAAAAGGTAACAAATCGGAGGCCAATAACTATAGAGGAATCTCTAAGCTTTCGGCCATCCCTAAACTTTTTGAGAACATTATTACTCCACATTTGCAGCACCTTTGTAGATCAGTAATTTCTTCATGTCAGCATGGATTTGTTAAGCGAAGATCAACAACCACAAATCTTCTGGAGCTCACTTCCTTCATTATAAGGGGTTTCCAGAATAACCTTCAAACGGATGTAATTTATACTGACTTCAGTAAAGCATTTGATTCCGTTAATCATTCCCTTCTCCTCAGGAAACTCGACTTAATGGGTTTTCCAATTGATCTTCTTAGGTGGATCTCTAATTATCTGACTGGCAGGACGCAAAAAGTCCTCTTTAAAAATAATTTATCTAATGTTCTCCAAGTGACCTCAGGTGTCCCGCAAGGGAGTCACCTGGGTCCTTTGTTGTTTACATTATTTATTAACGATCTGCACGAAGTTTTGACTAATTCTAGAGTACTTATGACATTCTCTCGTGTCGTTCCCAAGCTTGCAATTTACACGCTTAACTGCTGCTCTTTGGAAAGAATTACCTCAGTTGATGACTTGGGTGTCCGCCTGGATCCCAAACTTGACTTTATCGATCATATTTCGTGCATGGTGAATAAAGCCAGAGGTATGCTGTGATTTATTAAACGGTGGTCGAAAGAATTCGATGACTTCTCCTAATTAACTTACCCTCCTTGGCTAATCGTAGAACTATGCTTGGTATTACCTTCATTTATAACCTTATTCACGGCGATGTGGAAAGTACTGACTTGTTAGGTCAGCTCAATTTCCACGTTCCGAGTAGAAATACTAGATCGTACATACCCTTAGTTTTGCGCCATTGTAGAACCTCCTATGAACTGCATGATCCCTTTAGAGTACTGTGTGCAAGTTATAATGATTTGTATTCGGTGATCTCACATGTTGATAGTCTTCCTAAACTAAAAACTTTAATCCTTACCCACTTAGATCGCATGCATGCAAACACTTAGGCTGCTCGGCGGTAGTTTATTTCCTCGCATTCTTTTCTATATTTTCCATCGCGTCTACAAATACCTAACCCTAACAGGCACGTGCCTGGTTTCATAAGGGCCACTTGAGTGTACTGACCGTTGTACATCAACGTCCATATATATATTGAGGAACGGACCGATATCTGTCGGATCGACCGGAAGTATCTGGTTCCGGATTTGGTGGTGCTACTGACTGGCTGCGCCGATAGCTGGTACAGGACCAGTGGCCTACGGGATGCCTGGATGGAAGTCCGCCATGAATATTTGGATTTTTTTTCTCGCCCCCGCCCTACTACCAGCGGCTGGAGGATGAAATCAGGACGCACTTCCAGAGGCCCAACGAGCCCTTCAAGGAATATGTGCTGGATCTGCGTCTACAAATGCATCGGGCAGGATTTACGCCGGAGCGCGAGCTAGAGCTAGAACGATAATATTCTGCCGGAATACCAGCTATTCACCAGGAGACCGGATTTTCGCACCTTGGCGGAGCTGACCTAGTTGGTGGTCGACTACGAGAGCTTAAAGAAGCTGGGTTCGCATTTTTTTGTTTTAATTTGAAAGTTGGAATCGATTGTCCATCGTTTGCCCATGTTTTCCCACTTTTTAGTTTTTTTTCCACTTCCGGTTTGGAAAATATCAAGTGTTGTAACTTTACATAATTTTGTTGAAAAAATAAAAAGTTGACTTTTTTCAATTTTTTTTTTGGAAATCTCGAAAATTTTCGTTGGCCACGTTTGCCCACCTTTTAGAATTTTGAAAAAATGTACACTAAAAAAGTATGGAGCCTTAAAGATTTGCTCCTGTTTACCATAGAAAATTAACTTTTTTCAAAATTGTTTTTCTTGAATTCGTAACTAAATTGATGTAAAAAAAAAATGACCATCCTTTAGAATTTCGAAAAAATAAAAACTTAGAAAAATATAAAACTTTGAAAATTGACAAAAAGTTACAAAAAACAAAAATCGTTTTTCCACCCCTAAAAACTTTTTTTAGTTTAGTAACAAAAAAACAACAAGCCCATCTCCTAAAACTATAAAATAAAATATTTTAACAAAAAATTTCTTAAAACTAAAAAAAATCGTTTGCCCACACTTTAAAACTAAAAAATTTACAAAGAACTTCTGCCCATCTCTTAAAACTACATAATATAAAATGACCACCCCTTAAAACTAAAAATTTTCATCGAGAAAAACTAAAACATAAAAAAAAATCCTTTAAACTAAAGAATGTGAAAAAAAAACTTCTCCCCATCTCTTAAAACTACATAATATAAAATGCCCACCCCTTAAAACTAAAAATTTTCATCGAAAAACACTAAAAAGTCCTTAAAACTGAAAAATAAAAAAAAAAACTTCTGCCCATCTCTACAGAAACTACAAACTACAAAAAATAAAATGCCCACCCCTTAAAACTAAACAATTTCATCAAAAAACTCTTAAAACAAAATAACAAACGTTTGCCCACCCCTTAAAACTAAACAAGTAAGAAAGCTACAGTCGAGTGAGCACGACTGTGAGATACCCGCTACCCATAGTAAATAGTTAATATATTTTTGAACATTTTGAACATTTTTATTATTGCATTAAAGCGGCTAATAATTATTACCATTTATTAAAATTGCTTCTCGAATATCTTATTAGATTCTTTTCCGATCACAATCAAGAACGGGTGAGAATATTTAGTTGGTCTAATTGGCCAACAAAATGAGGCATGCTGCAGCAGCCGTTTGTGCCCATACAAAATTATTTCATTAATAACTTGGACAACTTTTATCTGATCGCAACCAAATTTTCAGGAATCACGCAGTCTATAGTTCTTAATGTACATCCCTAAATTCGCTCTAGCTTTAAAACTATGAAAATTATACGCTTTTTGATGATTTGCGGGGGCGGAAGTGGGCGTGGTAAAAATTTTAAACAAACTTGATCTGCGTGCAAGCATAACAAATACTGTCGAAAAAAATTACTGCTCTATCTCTTATAGTCTCTGAGGTCCAGTGTTTCATACGGACAGACACACAGACACACAGACAGACAGACGGACATGGCTAGATCGTCTTGGCTGTTGACGCTGATCAAGAATATATATACTTTATAGGGTCGGAAATGCCTCCTTCTACCTGTTACATACATTTCCTGCCGGCACAAAGTTATAATACCCTTCTAGCGGGTATAACTAAATTAAAACTATACAAATTAAGTACTTTTTATTTATACATTTATTCTTATTTATCTAAAATATAATTCATAAGCTCTTTTATAATAAATAATATATATTCAAAATTAAATCTTAAAGTTATTTTTATTTATCTTAAAAATAATTCAATAGGTGCTTAAACTAAATAAAACACATTTCCCATTATGTTTTTTATTTAATTTTAGTATATATTAACACAAAACTTCGTAATAAATACAAAATGACAAACAAAAGAAACGAACGTGAACGCAGAACGAATATGTAACTAACAGTCGAGCTGTTAAGTATAGGTTATGTAATCAAGTATGTTGCTTAAGTCTTTTGTTTTGGTTGTTATTTATAAATATATTTTGTATTTATTTATCATAAGCCTAACTATACAATTTAAGTTCTTTTTATTTTTTAATATATTTTTATATTCTGAAACTAGTTAATAAACAAACTAAATTAAGTCCTAAACTTATTTTTATTTATCTTAAAAATAATTCCTTAGCTGCTTAACTAAATAAAACACATAACCAATTAAGTTTTTTTATTAAATTGTTGGTTATTTTATTTAGATTAAAAATAATACACAAAACGTAAACATAAACATTATTAAAATTTGGTGGAATTAGAAAAGGCACAAAAAGGCTTATAATATATCAAAAGTTTATTTTCTTAAATAAAAATTATATCTAATTTTTAAATTTTTTTTATTGACTTTTTAATATTAAATATAATACATAAAACGTAAAAATAAACTTTTTTAAAGAAATATATGATAAAAATACTTTATTCTCATAATAAAGGAAGACTTGCAGTTTCAGCAAAAATTGGGTGTTGTGATTCCAGTTTATTACATTTTCAAAAATGAAACGATTGCATTTTCGTTTATTATTTTTATACCTTTGCAAGGTATTATAATTTCAGTCAAAAGTTTGCAACGCAGTGAAGAAGACATCT
Source organism: Drosophila birchii (assembly GCA_035046345.1). Lineage (NCBI taxonomy): Eukaryota > Metazoa > Arthropoda > Insecta > Diptera > Drosophilidae > Drosophila > Drosophila birchii. The sequence continues at coordinate 1,504,177 of JAWNOA010000141.1, read as the reverse complement.
CCGACCCTATAAAGTATATATGTATATTCTTGATCAGGATCAACAGCAGAGTCGATCTAGCCATGTCCGTCTGTCCGTTTCTACGCAAACTAGTCCCTCAGGTTTAAAGCTATCTGAATGAAACTTTGTAGTTAGTCTTCTATATACTCTCACTCGTACATATGCCGAATCGGATGACTATATCATATAGCTGCCATAGGAACAATCGAACAATTTTTAGTAAAAAAATGTTAGCTTTGTCATTTTCTAACATATTTTCATCAAAGTTGGTATTTAGCCGTTTTTTACTATTTCTGAATTTCGGTTTTAATTTCATGAAAATCGGCCAAGTATATCCTATAGCTTCTATAGGAACAATCAGGAAAATAAAAAAAAAACATAACTTAGCCGATTTTCAAACCATTTTCATCAAACTTGAGATTTGGCAACTAATTATTATTCCACATTTTCGGTTTTAATTTTTTGTTAAAGTACTGCAAGGGTATAAAACCTTCGGTGAGCCGAAGTTAGCTTCCTTTCTTGTTAATTATACAATGCTTGCTGTTTTTCATTTCTTTTAATTTTTTATTTATTATTATTACACATACGAGTATGGAATTATTTGTTGAATTTGTATTGTTTATTACAATAACAAGTTTGTAGGAATTTCGAAAGCAAATATTAATTGATTATTTTTTAATACTGCTGTAGCTAGCTTGATATTCGTGAATGACACAATTTCAAACGTCAAAATTACGTGTGTATTCTGCGGACTTTTATTTGCGACTAAACTGAATTTGAAAAAATGAAACCAAAATTGATATACATGTTTTTCTTATTCTCTATTTCTTAGAGCGAGACAGATATAGATCTTTCGAGATCTCTTTATCTATACAAACGTGCAATGTTATTTTCTACACCCTTCCTCAATGCAAGTTTGTTTACAAAAATTAATTATCAAAACAAATTAAGCATTTTTGTGAATTCTTCATGTTTTGTTTTCGGAAGATTTTTTGTAAAAATATCTGCTATCATTTCAGTTGTACATTTATATTTAAACAAAACTTGCCCTTCCTTAACAACCTCTCTAACAAAATGATAACGTATATCAATATGCTTTGTTCTGGAATGGTGAACAGGATTGTTAGTTAACGCCTGTGCACTCAGATTGTCCCCATACACGATGATTGGGGTGTTGTTGTCTCCGCAGCCGATCTCCATAATCAGTCTTCTCATGACGATCGCCTCCTTAAATGCCGCCGATAGTGCCATATACTCCGCCTCAGTACTGCTTAACGCCACACTTCGTTGCTTTTCCGAACGCCAAGAAATCGGACCACCTGCTAACAGGTAGATATAGCCAGTATAGGACTTCCTGTCAAGCCTATCGCCTGTCCAATCCGCATCCACGTATCCACAGAAAGACTGACCACATTGCTGATAGTGTAGCTTCATGTCAATCGTAGATGAAAGGTATCTAAAGATGTGCTTTATGCCAGTCATATGTTCGGCATGCGGGTTTTGGTTCCGTTGCGCCAACTTTGACACCGAATGCAGTATGTCTGGCCTTGTTGTAAGAGCTAGCCACATAAGCTCCCCCACTACGGATTGATAAACCGTGGGATCCACCTTTTTGCACGGAAACCAGCATCCAAAGGAGTCTTCGCCGATTTGCAAACTTCGCTCCCATGGGTATGCAATAAGTCCTTAATATATTGCGAATGTCCCAAAGTAATCGCTCCAAGATCGCCGTCTCGTTCGATTTCCATGCCCAGGAAATGGTTAAGCACTCGAATGACTTTAAAATGCTGCTAGCTATAAGATTACCTTCTCCACGCTGTTTATATAAGCATGGCTCATTGTCACAGGCAACGAATCCCATATTTTCCAATACGCCATTTAGCTTCTCGTTCCAAGCCCTTCCTGACTGCTTCAAACCATATATTGCTTTCTTCAGCAGCAATACCTTATCAGGATTTGTTTCATCTGTGTACCCTTCCAGCTGCTTCATATAACCGTTTCACTCAGATCGCTATTGAGATACGCGGTGCATACATCCATTTGGTAAAGATGCAGTTTAAGCTCCGCCGCCAGTGCTATAATAAATCGCACACTTTCCAATCGGCATACGGGCGAAAATGTTTCTTGGTAATTTACGCCAAACTGCTGGGAGCATCCTTTTGCTACCAGTCGTGCCTTGAAACGTTCTATTTGGCCATCTTTATCACGCTTCACGTTGAAAACCCATTTGCATCCAATTGCTCGCTGATTTTTAGGTAAATCGGTCATCTGGTAAGTCTGATTGGCAACCAGAGAATCATATTCTTTTGCCATAGCTTCACGCCACTCCTTTGCATTTGTACTAGCCATCGCCTCCTTGCAAGTTAACGTAATCGCAACATTTTGCGAAACAAGGGCGCCTAGGATATTGTACTGCTTCTTAGGACGTCCAGGTTTTCCAGTCCGGATGATCTTAGGGCGACCAGGACCCCTTATTGCCTCCTCCACGACATTCTCCTCCTTATCTTCAGCACTCTGTGCTCTCATCAGAGCTGTCGGTGTCGCTGGATACTTCGGAAACAATTTCCGCACCTCCGGATTCCTGCTGCTGGCCGGTCTTCTCCTGTTCCTCCAGCTCGATCGTCACCGCATCACTCTTGGATGCCACTTCGTGATGTTCATTGAATAAAACATCCCGTTTCTCGACCAATTGTCGAGCTGCTGGGTCATATAGCCAATAACCCTTGGCCGCCACCGAGTACCCAACCATAATGTACTCTTTGCCCTTAGGTTGAAACTTGCTGCCCTTCCTCGGACCCTTGTCCAGAGCAACTGCAAGAGATCCAAAAACTTTTAGATGTTTTTCACAAGGTCTTTTACCCATAGGTGTCATACTCTCTAATGCGCTGATAGGAGAACGGTTTCGCAGATAAACCGAAGTGTTGACAACTTCTGCCCAAAACTTATCTCCCAGTCCCGCCTGGACCAGAAGGCACCTCGACATCTCCACCAGCGTACGATTTGCCCGTTCCGCAACTCCATTTTGCTGGGGAGTATACGCTATTGTTAGCTGTCTAGCAATTCCATGCTGCCTCAGACATTCGTCAAACTGTTTATTGACAAATTATCCACCGTTATCGCTCTGCAGGCATTTAAGCCTTCTTCCTGTTTGCCGTTCCATCAGATTCTTGAAATCAATGATCTTGGATAGCACCTCATTCTTCCCACGCAGGAAATAAACAAAAATCCTCCTGGATTTATCGTCAATGAAAGTCAGAAAATACTTGGAAGCTCCTAGAGACGAGGTTGGGAAAGGTCCACATACATCCGCGTGTATCAGCTCTAACAGCTCCTTAGCCCGATTACTTGCTGCTGCTGGGAAAGGTTGGACATGGATTTTGCTAACCATACAGGCTTTGCAAATAATATTCTCTGGCAAACGAATATTATCAATCCCTTTGGATACCATCTCTTTCATACTAGAGAAATTAATATGACCGTATCTTTTGTGTAGCAAAATCCCATTAACAGCTGACATGGCAAAACATTTAGTTCGCCCACCTTCAAACAAGTACAAATCGCCAATCTTTTTGGCTTTCACTATGCATTCATCATCTTGCATCACTTTGGCATTCTCTATGTCAAAAATGACCTTGCACCTGTTCTTGACTGCACTGCTCACGGAATAAAAATTTCCGGTCATCTTCGGGACGTAAAGAACGTTTTTTAGTGTCAAAATGCACAGTCCTGTCTGTATCTTGACGTCACCAATACCTTCTGCTTGAAGGAAACCAGCATCAGCCAGTCCGATCTGTTCAGTGTGCCTCTCAAACTTTGTGAATAGCTCCCGTGCGCAACACATATGGCTTGTTGCACCACTATCCAAACACCAAGTTGAGCTGTCAATGTTGTTGACGTCACAAGCATGCAGCAGGCTGCTTTGGCGATTCACCACACTCCTTGATGCCATGCGGTGAACTGCCTCACTCTCACTTCGACACTGGGACTTAATGTGCCCTTTTTCACCACACTTGAAACAAACGATATCTTTTCGTTTCTTCTGCCCATAGGTCTTCGTTGGTGAGTTGTGCTTCTGTGTTGCAGTGAATACTTTAGTATTGTCCACTCTTTCTTCTGTTATTCCTTTTCTTTTGCTCTCCTCCTTTAGCTTTATGGTGAGAACCTCGAACGAAGGAAACTGATCTCGTGTCTCCATAGCAACTACGAAATGTTCAAATTGTTCTGGAAGGCTCGATAGCAAAACGATAGTGCATAGTTCGTCATTAAGCTCTATTCCAACTCCAGTTAGACCATCCAGAATTTCCATAAATTCGCTTATGTAGGTCGTCTGCCCTTGCTCGAATTTTCAGTGTCTGGGCCCATAATAATGTGTATTCTGCGGACTTTTATTTGCGACTAAACTGAATTTGAAAAAGGAAACCAAAATTGATATACATGTTTTTCTTATTCTCTATTTCTTAGGGCGAGACAGATATAGATCTTTCGAGATCTCTTTATCTATACAAACGTGCATTGTTATTTTCTACAGATATTATTTAGTTTGTTGAAATTTATATTATATATTGTGATCTCGTGATCCGTCAATATGCTAGGGTGTATGATATTGTATCTAGCAGATGCAACGTTGTCTTGTAAATGTTCTATTTTATTTCTTATTAATTGGATTTTTATTTGTTGGTCATAATATAAGTTCTTCTGATTTCTCTTATTTTCATATTTATTAATTAAATTTAGCTGACTTTCTATAGCTCTTCTATCTGATTGGATTAATTGCATTATGTAACTGATTGTATCGTTGAAATATGTATTAATATAAATTTGTTTATTTACTAACTCATTGGTTTCTTGCATGTTTTCCTTGAAATATGATAAATGATTTTCTATTACTGTCTTTCTGTCTTCGTCCATTGTTCCAAACAACCATTTTGCTCCACTGCCTACTGCATTGACTAGTCCTCTTCTTCTACGTGTATGATTTCCATATAATGTGTATAATTTATGTTTTGTTGTTATCCTGAGTTCTTCTGCCAATGAATTGTGTAACCTTTCTATGTCCGAACTTCCCGTGTGACTATTTGGTTTAGTTAGGTGTAATTCTATTCCTTCTTGCATTAATAATTCTTTAATTCTGATCGAATTAAATTCGTTGTCAGCTATAATTTTATCTGGTTTACCTAGCTTTGTGAAATGCTCTTCTAGTTGTTCTACTATGGTCATATGATTTCGATCATTTAGTGCATATGCTGCTGCAAACTTGGTAAATTTGTCTATAATTGCTTAAAAATGTGTATTTCTTACTACGTATGTGTCTATATGGACAACTTGATTCTTATCTGATGGGGTTTCGGTTTCTATCGTATTTTATTTCTTTGCACAAGTCACATTGGTTATTAACTATTTGCACCAATTCTAGTAGTTTTGGATAGTATATTTTATTTTTTAATTGGTTGAACGTTTCCTGAATGCCTGAATTCATACTTTCTTTTATGTGGTAAAACGATATTTGTTTGACTGCTTCTGCTTCGGGTTCCATGTCCTGAGCTCTACTCGTGCATTTTATGATTTCTACTTGTTTGTCATTTGAAAACATTTCTATTAATTTTTTCTGAACTATATTGTATTCGTGGCATGGGAGATACGAGTTAATTCCAATTTTTCCACTGCCTATATATTTCTTAAAAATCTCTCCCATCGTTGGATAATAATGTTTAGCTATAAAAATTATTCTTTTAGCATATATGGTTTTAAATTCTTCTGTTTTACAATTTTTAATTACTATTTTCGTTCTGTATTTATTAACTATTTCCTCCTTTATGAAAAAATGATTGTGAAGGTTTCCTTCAGCTGAGTGTACTGTCGCATTTGACGAATTATCTTCTTTGTCTTCTAAGTTTGCTATTATATTTATCTCTGACATGTTTTCGTTTTTTTCGTCCAGTGTGTCATTTTTGTTCTTAATGACGTAGTCATTGTCATCGAGTCTGCTCAAAAAATCGGCTACTTTATTTTCCTTTCCTTTTAAATAGTCAATCTTAAATTTATCTTCTCCTAATTTTAATAACCATCTTTGATGTCTAGGCAAGATATTTTTCCCTTTATGTTTCGAATGCAAAAATTTTATGGGTTGATGATCAGTACCTTAAATTTCCTTCCATACAAATATGGTCTAAGATAATTCACGCTCCAAAGGATTGCCAAAAATTCTTTGTCGGTAGCTGAATAATTTCTTTCATGCGTATTAAGTGTTCTCGACGCGAAACAAATTGGGTGGCCCTCTTGTGATAATACCGCACCTATTGCATAATTCGACGCGTCCGTAGTAAGTGTAAATGTTTTCTCAAAATTGGGAAATCTAAGTATTGGGTGTGAACTGATCATATGTTTTAATTTTTCAAATGCTTCCACAAAGGTTGGATCTTTTGGGTTTATTTTCACATTTTTCTTTAAATATTTCGTTATAAGTTGCGCTACTTTAGCATAATCCTTAATAAATTTTCTGTAATAACCAGTTATACCTTGGAAACTTTTTATCTGTTTTTCTGTCCGAGGTAGTACCAATTTTTCTATAATAGCTATTTTACTGGGATTAGGTTTAATACCTTCCTTTGTCAAAATATGCCCAAGGAATTCTGTTTCCCTTTTCATAAAATTGCATTTATCTATCTGGATCTTTAGATTTTTCTCTTCCAAGATTTTGAAGATTTCTTTAATTGTCTGAATGTGTTCTTGCAGTGATGTGCTGAAAATTAGTATGTCGTCTAGATAAACGACACATTTTTTATTTATATGGTCTCTCAAAATTTCGTTCATAAGTCTCTGGAATGTGGCTGGGGCACTTTTTAACCCGAATGGGTTAAAAAGGCTATTTTCTTCCTCTTTAACTAAGATTTGATGGTAGCCTTTGGCTAAATCTAACGTTGTAAAATATTGAGCTCTTCCGAGTTTGTCCAAAATTGATTCGATATTTGGTATTGGAAACTTGTCATCTATCGTGATTTCGTTTAGCTTTCTATAGTCAATTACTATTCGATATTTCTTTTTACCTGAATTGTCAATTTTTTTCGGTATCACTATTAAGGGGCTTAAATATCTTAAATTACTTTTTCTTATTATACCCTGTTCTGTCATTTCTTTAATTTGTCTCCTTACTTCTTCTTTATGTTGAGGTGGATACCTATAAAGTTTTGAATTTAGCTGTTCGTCCGTGGTTGTCCGTATCTCATGCTCTATTTCTGTCGTACTTGTCAATATGTCTCCTTCTTTAAAAAATAATTTACTGAATCTTTGTATAATAATTTCAATTTCTTTGCGTTCTTCTTTATTTAAATGATAAAGTTTAAAGTATCCAGGTTTCCTTCATTACTTTCTAAAGTACACACTTCTTTATATTGGTAAGGGTTATTTATTATTGAGTTTTCTTTATGATTTAGCGTTAAAGTTCTTTGTTCCAGATTAATGTAAGCGTTCAAAAAAATTCAATAGGTCTATTCCTATAATGAAACTATATTTCCTTCCTGCATTTCCTATTTATCGTACTGTAGGGTATTGGTCTGTTTAGTTTTCTTTTTGGGTAGTCATTGAGTTGGTCATTTACCAGACTTAACGTGGCTCCTGTATCTATTAATGCAACATACTTTTCTTTATTTATATTTAATTCTATTAGTGGTAGGTATTCCGAGGCTGTTTCATAAAAAAAACTGTATTATTCACCTCTGCCTATTGGTCGCACTGATGGTTTAAATCGTTGTTTTCGTAATAGTCGTCGTTTGTTCTATTTAGGTCTGTCTCTAAATTGTCAATTTCCATTGGCTCTACATTTCCTGGTCTGTACTGATGTGAACCTGATTGTTGATAGATTTGTTGTTGCCTACTCTGTCCTGAGTTATTACTTCTTACATTTTGTTGGGCATTGTTTTGCCTAAATTGGTCTGAATTATTATATCTGTAATTCTGTTGTAAGTTCCTGTTATTTTGATTCCCATCTTGATTTCTTAGATTTTGCTGATAGTTTGTTATCTGACCATTGTTTTGATTAAAATTCCTATAATTTTGGTATTGATCAATCTGATTATTTTGTTGCGTATTAAAATTTTTATAGTGTTGTTGTTGATTAAGGTTTCCCTGATTTTTGTTGAAAGTCCCTGTCTTTGGATTGTTTCGGCTTGTCCTGCTTTTTCTATATTGGAATCTGATACAACTATTTTCGTATCTGCGTAGCATCATTATTTTTAAAATTTCTCCTAATCCTCTTTCTTCATATATTTTATCTAGTAATGTACCCTGTGTTATTTCTTTAGCTGCATTCACTAGCAAGCTTTCTACATTACTTAAATCTATCTATATTTTCTAATCCATCAGTTTTATATTTAATGTTCTGCAGCTCCACTGCTAGTTCGCTCACCGCGTTCACTCTCAGGTCGCAGATTCTTCGGTAAATTTGGTGTGGTTCTGTATCCAGTCTGTAACGTAGCTTCAGCGTCGCCTTGATCAGTTCCCAGTAGTCTGGTTCCGGTACGTTTATCACTACATCCTTCGCTTGTCCTTGAATCGTCATAAAGAATATGGTCCTGGTGGCTTTTCGTTTAAGTTCCGGATCTTGAATTGATTGGAGCAGATATTCGACGCTGCTGAAGAATGAGTTGATCGAGATTTCCCCTGTTCCTGTGAACGTCGCCAGATGGTTTATAGTTTTGAACAGCCGTTCTTGCTGTGCAGGGTTGGCCGGGGGGTTGTTTTGTAGTTGTACATAGGCTTGTTGGAGCTGCTCCAACTGCTTTTCCCTGATTGCCAGTTGCTCCAGTAGGTCTGCCTGTGGCATCTGCGGGTGTTCTTGTGCCATTCTTGCCTCGTCGTATTTATTCGCTCGGTTTCGTCTTCTCGATGCCGTTTTGGATGATGGATCAATTTTAGCTTGACTTAGAAGTCCACTTATTTTTAGTTGAACTCCCTCGACGTCCTTGTCAACTGATTTTTAGTTGAGCTTCCTGGGATTCCTTGGCTTTAGAAGTCCACTTATTTTTAGCTGAACTCCTAAGTCTTTGTCAACTGATTTTTAGTTGACCTCCCTGGGATTCCTTGGCAACTTATTTTTAGTTGCGATTTGTGAGTTATATCACTGCACTATTTTTGTCGGCCGATTGTAAATTTAAAATTTTAGTTTTACGATTCTCCGTTTTGTTAAATTTATTTATTTGTTCGGTTCGATCACTGGATCCTTTTTAATAAAAAAGAATCCTACCGGCTGCGCCAATTTTGTACTGCGGGTCGGATTTGAATAAAAAATAAACACGGACACGATGTTTGTTTCTTAGTGGCGAATCATAACTGAGCTCTCTTTATTGAAAAAGTCATATTTAAAGGTTTCACATTTGGGTTACAATTGGTTTGTGTTGGTGTACTTAAATGGAATTCTTATTTAGCTTATTCTATATGCTTATGTAGTTATTGCGAAACTTATGCTGATTAGACTTATTCTATCTGCAATTGGTTTCGTTGCGAAACCGGATGCATACAAGAGTTTGTTAACTCGTGTCGCGAAATTGTTTACTGTAGGGCAATAAATTTAGGTTTCGGTTGCGAAACCGTATGCTTACAAGAGTTTATTAACTAGTGTCCCGAAATTGCTTATTTTACATTTATAGATCCCATTAACTCTTGAACTGTCTGGCTAATTGGTTTTATTTGGGTATTATGTACTGGGAATGAAGTGGATCTGTACATAACTCGGGCGGTGGCTGTTGGGTCCCCCAAGCCGCCTGTCCAATCTCAGAGTGCGCCGTGGGATTAGCCCAGGCGCCCTCACTGGCGATCGCGAGTCACGGGTAATATTTTGGGGAAGGGGCGACGGCCCGCCGTTGGGATATTCCAGGCGGGGCCGCCGAGCCGCGGCCGTTGGGTTCGGACCAGGCCGTGGTTTTAGGTTTGGGTTGCGGGCGCGGGAGCGGGCTGCTGGGCAAATCCCGAGCCCACCTCCAGTCTCTAGTGGAGGGTTTCGGCCGGTAGTATTTTTCCCGCCCAGCGTGGCCAATTGGAAGTCGAAATTCTCTACGCCAAAACCCACCCATAAAAATTCTCGCCAACCTCGGCCCCTCCATGTTCTGGCGTTTCCAAAAATATAAATCTGGAAGGAGACTCTGGGCCGCTGAGTTTATATCCCGGCCGTAGTGCATCCTAACAACTTTATTAAAATTTGGTAGAATTAGAAAAGGCACAAAAAGGCTTATAATATATCAAAAGTTTGTTTTCTTAAATAAAATAATATCTAATTTTAAAATTTTTTTATTGACTTTTTAATATTAAATATAATAAATAAAATGTAAACATAAACTTTATTAAAGAAATATATGCTAAAATTCTTAATTCTCATAATAAAGGAAGACTTGCAGTTTTAACGAAAATTGGGTGTTGTGAATCCAGTTTATTACATTTTCAAAAATAAAACGATTGCATTTTTCGTTTATTAATTAAAAAAAAAAACAGGTGAAATATGCCCTTAGGTGGGCATTTATTTTTTAGTTTTAAGAGATGGGCAGAAGTTATTTTTTTATTTTTAAGTTTTTTTTTTTTATTTTTTACAGTTTCTTGATGGAATTGTTCAGTTTTAAGGGGTGGGCATTTTATTTTTTGTAGTTTTAAGAGATGGGCAGAAGTTTTTTTTTTAATTTTTTAGTTTTAAGGATTTTTTTTTTATTTTGTGTTTCTCGATGAAAATTTTTTGTTTTAAGGAGTGGGCATTTTATATTATGTAGTTTTAAGAGATGGGCAGAAGTTTTTTGTAAATTTTTTTAGTTTTAAGAGGTGGGAAAATTTTTGTTTTTTGTAACTTTTTGTCAATTTTCAAAGATTTATATTTTTAACAAAAATTTAAAAAAGTTAATTTTCTATGGTAAACAGGAGCAAATCTTTAAGGCTTCATATTTTTTAAATGTAAATATTTTCAAAATTCTAAAAGGTGGGCAAACGTGGACAAACGATGTTACTGCGTTTAAAAAAAAAATTTAAAAAGTTCAACTTATTTATTTTTTCAATAAAATGATGTAAATTTACATCACTTGATATTTTCCAAACCGGAAGTGGAAACAAAAACTAAAAGGTGGGCAAACATGGGCAAATGATGAACAATCGATTCCAACTTTCAATTTAAAAAACAAAAATAAATGCGAAACCAGCTTCTTTAAGCTGGTGGTGACCCGCAGTCGGGGCGGACGAGCCCAGGATCATGGCGACTCGAACCCACGGGTACCACCCACTTCCAACGCCACCATGGATGCGGACTGCACGGACCGCCGACCGCCGACAAAACTCATGCCGGGAAATATCAGCAGGAACGCCAACACGAGCCGAGCCACGACGTTGCCATCAGAGCAAGCACCGGTGAACATACGGGACGCATTCAGGAACTGCGGCCAACCTGGACATTTCTTTAGGGAATGCTGGAATCCGCGGATAATATTCTGCTGGGACCGCGGACGTCGAGGACAACGGACGATCGATTGCTGTCTACGCCAGGTTTTGGGAAACGACAACGGGCCTCGTGTGACCGCGAATCACGCGATGAACCCAGCCAACCCAAGCAACCAGTATGAGATACACTCCATCAGCACCAGGGACGCATCCGAGCCGCCATTACCATGAAGGGACGAGGATTCGTTGCCATCCTGGACACGGGAGCTATACATAGTTTCATCAGTGAGGACTTGGCCAAGAAAGAGGACAACCAGCACAACATGAGGGATATACGGACACAAGTTAAACTCGCAGACGGCACCTGCCGGGAGCTGACGAGGGCACTTGCAGTCATAATCCATTGCGGGAATCGCAGTATGCCGACCATCCTGCTGGTGATGACGGACGTGCTGGACGATGTGCTTCTAGGAATGGATTTTCTGTGCGGGATCGGAGCCACCATCCAATGTGGGGGACAGCCCCTTAGCTTGGTGCAGGACGAACATACCAAGCCACCGTGGGCACGGACACGGACCATTTCCAAGACGAAAGACACCACGGAGCCACGCTCTGCACATCGAGGATGACCCGGCATGGTTACCTAGGAGGGGCCGGCTGCGACGCATCAAGGACACCAAGCAGAGTCAAGCTCTGACCATCGTGGAACATTAGCAGAGACGCATCGAGGACAGCCGAAAGAAGCACCGCGGGGAAATCAAGGATACAGAAGCACCCACGACGAGTAGCCAAGCAACCAGCTGGAGCCGTTTTCTGCCCCTGTCACCACCGCGCAGCGAAACCCAGAGCAGAGCACAGAATCATCATGCGTTACGACCACCTGATAAAGCAGCGTTACTTTCCCAAAAAAACGGCGATGCGGGCTGTCATCGATAAACAGATAGATGAACTTCTCAGGGTTGGGCGGATAGCGCCGTCAAAGAGCCCGCACAGCGCTCGCATTGTGATAGCGGCCAAGAAGAACGGTGACGCTCGGATGTGCATAGACTACACGCAACTCAATGAGAACTCTGTACCGGACGCATACCCGTTGCCAAGGATTCACCAAATCTTGGAACGCCTTCGGAATGCTAAGTTCATCTCAACGTTGGTCTTGAAAAATGAATACTGGTAAGTCCCGGTAGCCCAAGAGAGCCGAGAATGCACGGCCTTTACAGTTCCTGGCCGAGGCTTGTTCCATTGGCGAGTAATGCCATTTGGCCTCCACTCAGCGCCAGCAACATTTTAAAGAGCGCTGGATACGGCATCGAGCTAGACATGGAACCGCACGCGTTCGCCTACCTGACATTATCGTCATCGGCTCAACACTGGAGGAGCATTCGACAAGTATTTCGCCGGCTACGCCAAGCTAACCTACGGCTGAATAAGGGCCAGTGCCATTTCTTTCAACGCCACATCGCACTGTGGTTGCGCCCATAGGTAAAAAAAAAAATTTCCAAACACTTGCGAAAAGTAGCCAAATTTATTTCTAAAATGTCCAAATTTATGCATGGTAAAATCATTTTGGCTCGAAATCTAATGAGAAATTCAAAAAAAGAATGCAAATAGAGACCAACTGATAATTTTTTTGCAGCGCAGCGGAGAATTTCAAAGTTGTTAAACGTTTGCTAGAGAGCTCCAATTTTAATAATTTAAAATGAATTTTAAAGTTATAGGTATTTACTTTAATAAACTGTTTTTGTGTATTTTTGAGTGATTTTCCTTTTTTTGTGTACTATATGAACGTAATTTTCAGGTTTAAGTAGACTTTTATATATGTTTTCCCCCGATTACCCCTTTATGAGTCATATCAGTGCATTAGTTAATGTTTTAAGGTAATAAAAATAAAGAATGTAGCTGCTGATATTTGCTGATTTGTCTATATTCATTATTACACTCATGCTGTCTTACTGTTTTCAGGGACGAATTTTCGGTGCAATCTGCTGCTCTTGCATTGTTTGTGGTGTTTCTTTTGTGCTTGTGGTCATTTGTTTTCGTTTTTTTTTTTTTGTTTTTTCTGTTGACAGACAATTTTGTTTATTTTGTTTTCCCAATTGCATTTTATCATCATGTATGTACATATTTGACCTTTGGTGCACCGAAGAGGGTACAAATGCAGAAAGAACTCGTAATGTAATTAGTTTGATAGAAGAAACAATTAAAAGTAAAAGTTATATAGTTGATATAAATATACTTGCTAATTGTATCAGATACATTTGCAAAAAAATAAATCCTTATTGGCTAAATACAATCGTAATAAGAGCTCAATCTTTAAATTTCGTTTAAATTTCGTTAAATCTGATTAACAGGTCAAGGTCCAATTCGATCTTTCTCTTCGTAGCGAACGGTCGTGTTTTTGTTTTGCGCTCCGACTTTTGTGTTATTTTGAATCTAAACCACCGGGGTTTTATCTAAACTTATCACCTAATATTTATAACGATATACCGTTTTGCTACCGCGCGTGCATGCACTTTTCTGTGTAGTTAATTTGCATAAAAAATTACTTGTTAGTTTTGTGCTAAGACGGTTTATCTTATTTTATATTTCCTCTTTGCTCTTTTACCGTTTCTATTTTTCTCTCCCCCGCTCGAGTGCCGTTTGCTATTAGCTGCATCCAAGCTGTTCATAGCTCTCACCGCTCTTGTGATTTTCTGCTGCTCTAACTCTTGCGCTCTTTTATCTCTCTCTTTATCTCTTTACTTTTTTGGTATTGATAGTGTGCACAGTGGTTCTAGGGTTTGTGAATATGTCCCAGAATATCGTCTGCGTAATTAAAAACTGCCAAAAAAATGTTTTGGCAGACCAGCCCAGTTTCCATTGCTGGCTTTGCGAGGCAGTTGTGCACGCTAAGTGCATCGAGATGACGGGTCGAATGGCTGACGCAGTGTCCAGCAAAAAGGGCCTGCGTTATTGCTGTGAGGCCTGTCGACCGGTTGAGAAGGAAATATCATCCTTCATGCGTCAGACAAGGAGTGGATTTTCTGAGATCATGGCCACTTTTCGCAAGGCGAATGACCTGTTCTCCGCGCTATACGCTCAATTTAATAGTATGAAGCTATTAAATGAGTCGCCGAAACGCAAAAAATCCGCTGCTAGTCGGCTGCAACTGTGTGAGACACAGCAACCGAATTCCTGCCACTCTCCGTCGCCTCAGCTCCTGGTCCCCGTTCCAATGGTTCTGAGGTCAGGAACGATCAAAGATTCGGTAACCGAATCGGTCGTAGAGGTGTCGGAAGCCGCGCAGCCAGCAATTTCCGCGTCGTCCGTGGTGTCTGATGCGCAGCCCAATTCTTTGGCTCCGCAAACAATCGTAGAAAATTCTACCCAGGGTCCAACATTGCCCGGAATACCGGCCGTTGTTGGTAACAATTCGTTACATAAGACCCTAACAGCAGTCCCACCTTCGAAAACTATATTTGTTTCGAGGCTTGCCCCTGATCTCGCATCGGAAGATGTTCTAGCCTATATTCAAGGCAAAACACAAGCTGGTAATATCAAGGTGGAAAAATTCAAATTTCCGTATGCCAGAGACATTTCGTCATTTAAGATAAATGTCTCATTCCAGCTCTTTGACACTATTTGCTCGGGTGACTTCTGGCCCGAGTACGTTGTAGTCAAGGAGTACGAGGCACGGAAGAAAAGAAATCGGCCTGTGGGAGTTCAACTGCCCAAGCCGTCACAACCTTCAGTGTCTACTCAAGCACCTTCTGTCCCAAAAAACTAACCTCTTCCCTACTACTTTCCTATCAGAATACTAGGGGCTTACGCAGTAAGCTCTCTAGATTATATTCTGATAGCCTTTCTTTCGCATCCCAGGTGATTGTATTTACAGAAACCTGGTTGAAGCCGGAGATCCTCTGCTCCGAAATTCTTCCATGTAAGTACACTATTTACAGACTAGACCGTCTTCTCCAGCGTGGTGGCGGAGTTTTAATTGCCGTTGACTCCAGCCTCATCTCGGAACGGGTGGTATCTAATGACTTTTTGGACATCGAATTTATCTGCGTAAAACTATCTTTCACAGGTAGTTGCATTTATGTAACCTGCTCTTACATCCCTCCATCTTCGGAAGAGCCAATTTATTGGAAACACCTTTCGGCAATTCGGGCAGTTTCCAATAGGCTTTCTGATAGGGACCAATTAGTGGCTTTGGGTGACTTCAACATACCCGGAGCTCACTGGTCTTCTGATGGGGTGTCTAATGTTCTTCACACTGCGGCACAGCATGACCTCCTAAATGGCTTGCTTGATTTATCCTTATCGCAAGTTAACCATATTTTTAATTCTTTAAACCGCTTACTTGATCTATGCTTTGTCTCTGATCCTGTAGGTGTAAACCTAATTAGAGTTCCTCCATTGACGCAACCTGAAGATCCTTATCATCCAACTTTCGATGTGACTATCGACACTGGGACAGTCTTAGCTACTACACCTGATAGCAGTTTGAACAGAGTCCGCTGTTTCCGAAAGGCTGACTATCAGAGGCTAAGCACTTTAATAGCAGAATTTGATTGGTCTAATCTTTACACGAGCTCTGACATGGCATCAGCCGTTGACATTTTTTACAATGCCATGAACTCATTTTTCTCTTTATGTGTTCCTAAATGCTACCCGTCGGTCTCTAATAAACCACTTTGGTTTAACAAGGAGCTGACGCATCTAAAAAACGTAAAATCTAGGCTTTATAATAAATATAAACTCACTGGTTCAAAAACGGCTTTCTCATCTTATCTTAGTGCTCGATCTAATTTTACCGTGCTTAACGCTCAGTGTTATAAAAATTATTTGACTCGTTGTAAGGTCCAGTTCACGCAGGACCCTAAAAACAGTTTTATAACTTTGTTAACTGTAAACGTAAACCCACGTTATACCCTCCCTCGCTGTCTTTTAAGAATACTACAGTAAATTCTGATCAAGCAATTGCTAATCTCTTTGCTGAGTTTTTTAAAACGACATATTCGCCCTCAACATCTTCAGATCATACATTTTCTAAAGCTATGCCCAGTTCGTCCCTAATCTTCAGTCCTATTTTAAACGAAAGCTCACTTATTCTTGATCTTCAACGTGTTAAGCCAGTTTATTCGCCAGGTCCCGATGGTATACCTGGCTCTGTGCTTAGGTATTGCTCCGAGGCGCTGTGTAACCCCCTTCTTAAATTGTTTACCTTGTCTTTAGAATCCTCAGAATTTCCCCTTATTTGGAGGGAATCATTTGTTATTCCTCTCCACAAAAAAGGTAGCAAATCGGATGCCAGTAACTATAGGGGTATCTCTAAGTTATCGGCTATCCCCAAACTTTTCGAGAATGTAATCACTCCTCACTTGCAACATCTATGCAGATCCGTCATTTCTCCATGCCAGCATGGTTTTATGAGGCGAAGATCAACCACGACCAATCTTCTGGAACTTACCTCTTTCGTTATTAGGGGCTTCCAACAAAACTTTCAAACCGATGTTATTTACACGGACTTTAGTAAAGCTTTCGACTCGGTTAATCATTCTCTTCTGGTTAGGAAACTCGATTCAATGGGGTTTCCTAGTGATCTTCTTAAATGGATTTCGAGTTATCTAAGTGATAGGACCCAAAAGGTTCTGTTCAGAAACGTTCAATCCAATAGCCTTAGGGTCACATCTGGCGTCCCACAGGGTAGTCACCTTGGACCACTTCTGTTCACATTGTTTATCAATGATTTGCCGTTCTAACCAATTCCAGAGTACTTATGTACGCTGATGACGTTATACTTTGCTTGCAGTATAGGGACATTTCTTGCCAATCTGACCTACAATCGGATCTTGATAACTTCCAAGCATGGTGTCATGCTAACGATTTACATCTCAACAGCTCAAAATGCAAACTGATGACATTTTCACGTGTTACTCCCCTGCTTGCAACCTATATGCTTAACGACTGCTCTTTGGAAAGAATTTCTATTGTTGATGATCTGGGTGTCCGCCTGGATCCTAAACTTTCGTTCTCTGAACATATTTCTCGTATGGTTAACAAAGCCAGAGGCATGCTGGGATTCATTAAAAGGTGGGCGAAGGAATTCGATTCTCCTTACGTAACGAAGACTCTCTTTACTTCGTTGGTTCGCCCTATATTGGAGTATGGTTCGTGCGTCTGGAGTCCTCAATTCGGGGTACATAGTAGCCGCATTGAATCTGTCCAAAAGAACTTTTTGCTTTTTGCCCTTCGTGGCCTACCCTGGGATGCAAACCTTAGATTACCGTCTTACGCTAGTAGACTTCTCCTACTTAATCTACCTTCTTTAGCTAACCGTAGGACGATGCTTGGCGTCGTCTTTTTACATAAACTTATACACGGTGATGTGGAGAGCCCCTTCCTTCTAGGCCAGCTCAATTTCCATGTTCCCCGTCTTTCTTCTAGAACTTTTATACCACTAGTAGTTAACCACTGTAGGCGTGAGTTTGAAGTACATGAGCCCTTTAGGGTTTTATGTACTGATTACAATCGTCTTTTTAGTAGCATTGAAGGCATTGAAAGCCTTCAAAAACTTAAAACTGTATTACTTGTAGTACTATCCCGTTGTGTATCCTAATTTTTCCTCGTTCTATTCTATTTTTTTTCTTCTCTCGCGTCTATCCAGTACGCGTTTCGTGCCGTACGTCACACGGCTGCGCCCCTCGGTCGGTTGGGCGGGAGGTGGGCGTGGGACCCCGCGCGAAAAAAAAAAAAAAAAAAAAAAAACAAAGCTACAAAAACAAGAATTGTTAGAAGATGTTTAAAAAATGTTTGCATTAAAATTGAATTCCTTTCGTTTTCTACTGTTATTAATATACATAAATTATCTCTTATATATTTTTTATTAAAAAACTCGAGAATTTTAGTTGGTTATTTGTGGGGGTAGGCGGAGGGGGGGATCAGCCCCAGGGAGGAATAGCACTTTTAAAAGTGTAAACATAAGATAATTACAATATAGTAAACATCAGTAAGGATGCACTACGGCCGAGATATGAACTCAGCGGGCCAGAGTCCCTTCCAGAATTATTTATATTTTGGAAACGCCAGAACATGAAGGAGGCCGAGGTTTGCGAGTATTTTTAGGGGTGGCGGCGCGGCGCGGGTGGCGCCGCGGCGCAGCGGCTCCGCCTGGAATTATCCAACATTGGGCCGTCGCCCCTTTCCCTAAAATATTCCCCGTGACTCGCGATCGCCTGAGGGCGCCTGGGCTAATCCCTACGGCACACTCTAAGATTGGACCGGCGGCTTGGGGAAACCCCGGAGATGTTGCCGGTCCTGTTGCCGGCGATGTTGCCGGAGTGTGTGGCCAGTGTGTGTGGCCGGTGTGTGTGGCCGGTGTGTGTGGCCGGTGTGTGTGGCCGGTGTGTGTGGCCGGTGTGTGTGGCCGGTGTGTGTGGCCGGTGTGTGTGGCCGGTGTGTGTGGCCGGCCACCGCCTACGTCCCTATTCCCTACTCCTACTCCCTATTATTTACAAAATTAACCTAATCTTACCCTAATCTTAACCTACTATATACATTTATGTACACGGGCGAGTGACTTCGTTACACCCCCCTTCTACTTCGCGGTGGGTCGAATAAAAACCCGCACCTTCCCGGATGTACTGATTTGGACGCGGAACCGCTGCCCCTGTTCCTCATCCAAGTATCGTCTCGTACGTCGTCCTCGGGTTCCCAGCCGTGCCTCTATTCTAGAAATTAGCCGCGCCGGCAGCCTCCCTCCCGGCGTGGACCATTCCGCCGGTGCTGTTATCCAGGGCTCTCCTAAAGCTCGGGGGCCCCTGGACTCCGGTGACTCCTCCTCGTCCTCGGCGTACCGTCTCCCGCGTCGTGTTCTCTCTCCCGCTGCGACGGCGTCGGCCGAACACCGCGCACCGCATCCCTATCGGGCCGGCTTGGTATGGTCCTGGTCCGAAAATGTCGGCGTACATATCCGGGGCTGGTGACCGGGGCGTTTGTGGGCTCCAGCCCTCCCGCGTGGCGCTGTAGCGCACCCCTGCGGGCTGCTCCTCCCGGTCCGTCGGCGAATGCGGCGGGACGTGTGCGGCCTCGTAGCCGTCCGCGGCCGGTTCGTAATGTAGGCCCGGCGTCGGCGGCGTCACTGGCCTCTCCACGAGAGGTGGGGGCCCGTGGTCGTCGGTCAGGGCTTCTCCATACATGCCCCACGGCCCTGGTATGGGCGCCAGTGCTGCCAGCAACTCTGGCGTCCACACTCCGAAGCAGGCGGTCAGCTCCGCTGCCTGCTCTTCGGTCACTACCCTGGGTCCCTCATCTCCTTGTGGGTCCCAGGGCAGCAGGGTCGGCGACCCCGGTGATGGCGGCGTTGACATCACTCGAGGCCTCAACATATTTGGCGGCGTGGCGTCCACCCGGATCGCGCCGAACCGTCCGTCGGGTTCGACGTCGCTATCGTCGCTGCTGACAACGATCACCACTCCGGCGGGCCCTCCGGTGGCGCTGGTCGTCGCGCCCCGGCGGCCGACATGGTTGCCAGTAGTGGGGGCCCTGGTAGCCGGCGAGGGTCCCCCTCGGTTGGGCCCACGTCGACATATAGGGGCCGCATATCCATAGTTGGGGCGACCATCTCCAGGGCATCGTCCCCCGGGACTGGGCGTCAGCGTTCATCCAGATGGAGGTTCTGGAACCCTTCCTCCACCGCCAAGGCCAACCATGATAGATCCCGCCGGATCGGGGGATCCCCGGCTCGTCGCGCGTGAAGCGCCGAGGTCAGCGGTGGCGGAAGCATCAGCTCCGCTGCGATGGCCACGCGGGTTAGTGGGCGTCCCTCCGGCCACAGAAAGGTGGGCAATCCACGTCCAGCCATTTTCTTTTATTTCTTCGTTCGTCTGTGGGGAGAAATGGGATTAATATTGTGTTAACCTTGGACCCCTACCTAACGGTGTGTTTTAAAACTTGGCCTATTCCTGATGGCTGATGGCTGATGGCTGGACGTGGATTGCCCACTAGCTAGACAGTATCACGTTGGATACTCTGACACAGGGTCAGAGCTTACGGAGTCACTTTTGGACGGGTGCGCCCGTCCAACACTCCGCCCCGTCAGGGGAGATAGGCAGCGCGAAACGATAATTACGATTTGATAGCTTCGTCCTCCGAGCGTGGAGTTATTTCCACCGGTCGGGTCGCCCTTTTCGTTCTCGTCCTCCTCCGTATCTATTTCCTCGCCATGATACGGTTTCAGCTGGTTCAGACTGGCAGTCCGCCGTCGGCGACTGCCCGGTATGTGCAGCTGCACTATGTTCGGTGAAGGGAATTTGGCGACCCTAAACGGCCCTTCATATTTCGCTGCCAACTTTGCTGCGAATCCTCGGTGGCATTTGACAAGGCGTGGTGTCGAACCAGCACTAGCGATCCCACCGGCGGCTACCATTCCGTCGGCGGAGATTATAATGCCGTCGCTGATCAGCCGATGCTCGGTTGGCATTGTTCCTGGCGAGTTCGAGGATGCGGTGCAGCTGCCTACTGCGTTCCGTTGGTGTTACCTCGGGGATTCCACGTCCCGGAGTAACTTCGTCATAAAGGGCGTGAGGCAGCCGAGGTTCTCTTCCCTAAACCAGAAAGGCTGGGCTGAATCCCGTCGTGTCGGAGATACTGCTGTTTATTGCCAGCGATATCTCTGGGAGCAGCTTGTCCCACTCGTTTTGTTCGTTTCCATCCAAATACTGGGCGATCATCGTCTTGATCGTCCGGTTAGCTCCCTCTGTCGGATTCTGCCTCGGTGTGTATGGGGCCGTGTGCTGCAACTCCATTCCTAGGGACTTGCAGAAGTTCCGGAATGATCGACCCGTGAATTGGGTGCCGTTGTCGCAGACGAACGTTCGTGGCACTCCAAAACGGCCCAGGATCCGTTCCCGAAATGCGCGTTCCAGATGTGTTCCCGTGGCTTTGCGTAGTGGAATTAATTCCACCCATTTGCTGAAAGAATCAAGGAAAACTTAGAGCATTGTATTTCCCTGTTTTGATCGCGGTAGCGAACCGACGAATCCGCGCAGAGAACGTGGAATGGCTCCTCCACTTGGCGTGTGCCGGTTTCTCCTGTCTGACCTTATACTTTTGGCAACTCAGGCAGTAGCGGGCGACGTCGCGAAAAAGTCCTGGCCAATAGAATCGTTGGGCCACGCGGTTGCTCGTCTTCCGGACTCCCAAATGTCCGGCAGCGGGAATATCGTAGTTCTCTTGTAGAACACGCTGGCGATAATCCGCTCCAACACACAGCTTCCATGGTGTGTACTCCTCCTCCTGTGGCCGTAGCCCAATGCGGGGATAAAGCTGTCCGCTTTCTTCTCTGTAATCCGTGAACTTGGCTGGTTCGGTCCGAACCCTTTTCAACATCCTTGTGAGCCACTTGCAGTTTGTCCCTTGTACCTGTGCTTGCTGTGCCACTGGCAGCGGTTGGCGTGAGAGGGCGTCGGCCACTAGATTATGGGCTCCCCTCCGGTAGTGGACGTCATATTGGTACTGCTGCAGCTCGAGTGCCCAGCGAGCGATTTTCCCAGTCGGGTTGTCGATGGAGTTTAACCATTTCAAGGCCTAATGATCCGTTATGACCTCGAATCGGTAGCCCTCGATGTAACACCGCATCTTTCTTACGGCCCATACGATGGCGAGACACTCCTTCTCGGCTACCGAGTAATTCCTTTCCGCACTATTTAAGCGGCGGCTGGCATAGGCCACCACCCGTTCCTGTCCATCAATGGTCTGCGTTAGTACGGCTCCGATGCCATATTCGCTGGCGTCTGTCTGTAGCACGAATTTCTGCTCAAAGTCCGGGCAGACTAAGACAGGTGCTTCCGTCAGTCGCGTTTTCAGCTCCTGAAATGCCTGATCCTGCCGCGGTGTCCAATCCCATTTCTTGCCCTTCAGCAATGATGTCATTGGTTCCACAATATCGGCGAAGTTGGGAACAAATCGACGATACCAGGATGCGATTACATGCCCCAAAAAGGCGATATGCCGCTGAAAGAAATGCCATTTATCTCTATTTAGCCGTAGGTTGGCTCTGCGTAGTCGGCGAAACACCTCCCGAGGGTTTTCTACATGTTTCTCCAATGTTGACCCGATGACAAAGATGTCGTCCAGGTAAGCGAACGCATGCGGCTCCATGTCTGGACCGATTACCGTGTCCACTGCCCGCTGAAACGTCGCTGGCGCCGAGTGGAGTCCAAATGGAATAAGTCGCCAATAGAATGGGCCTCGGCCAGGAACTGTGAAGGCCGTACATTCCCGGCTATCCCTAGCCATAGGAATTTGCCAGTAACCATTCTTTAAGTCCAACGTCGAAATGAACTCGGCGTTCCGTAGTCGCTCCAAGATTTGGTGGATCCTTGACAGCGGGTATGCATCCGGTACAGAGTTCTCATTGAGCTGTCTGTAGTCTTTACACATCCGTGCGTCACCGTTCTTCTTGGCCGCGATCACAAAGGGGGCACTGTGCGGGCTCTTAGACGGCTCGATGCGGCCGTCCCTAAGAAGCTCATCTATCTGCTTATCGATGACGGCTCTCATGGCCGGATTCCAGGGAAAATACCTTTGTTTTATCGGGCGGTCAGTGTTCCGCGATGTGGGATACTCCGGCCAAATTCTCGAATTTTCCTAATTCCTGTTCCAGGAATTCCTCCACCCAGGGCTCTGGGTATCTTTGTCCCGACTCCGGCGGATCTGGTTCCTCAGGCGCATGGTTCACCGAGTCGACAATGCCGCAAAGGGGCGCGTTCTGCTCTGGCGTTTCCTCGGCATGGTCCTGGAAGTGGACACGCTTCTTGGAGGTGCGCGGCGGTGGCGTTAGCCACAGGCAAAACATGGCTCCAGCTGCTTGCTCGACTAGTCGTGGGTACCTCCGTATCCATGCGTGAATTCCGACTCGCTGCCCGAGGGGCAGGCCAGCTTGAGTTGTGTTTGGATGTGGTGTGGTTTGATTGATTGGTTGAATGAGGTTGGTTGGGGCATGGAAGACACGGCTATGGTGTCGGGCACATGTGCATGAATAAAAGCTCAGTTGTGAGGTAGAACTCCTACTGACTTTATTAATGAAAACTTAACAGTATATATAGGTACAAAATGCTTATGGTAACAAATATCGTATAACAAAATAATGTGGGTTACTGTGAATGTGAGTTACTGTGTATGTAGGTTATTGTCAGATATATGACCTGATACTTATTGCTACTGTGTATGTAGGTTATTGTCAGCTATATGACCTGACACTTATTGCTCTATTTCGCTTTCCTCATGTCCGCCAGCGATGTATATTCGCTTGACCTGGTATTTGATACTTTATTTACGACAAATGCATGTGGCTGCGACTGAAGAATTATTATGAAGTATTCTAAATGTTATTGCTTATGAAATGAAAGGTTATTGCTCTGAAAATGTGTCCTAATCTCATCCTCCAACCGCTGATAATAGCGCGGCGGCAAGAAGAAATCCAAAAACTCCCTACAACCTCCGTCCAAGTGCTGTTCCGCAAGCCACTGGTCCTGTACCAGTTCTCGGCTCGGCCAGTCAGCAACACTATCAAAGCCGGGGCGAGATACTTCTGGTCGATCCGGCAAGTATCGGCTCGTTCTTCGATATGCTCTATGAAGCAGAGCGGATCCGTCGCCCGTCAAATAAGAGTCCCCATTTGGTCATTCGATCCAATAGTGCGGCTCCCGGGTCTCCATAGTGGTTCGTTGTACGCGGTGGTTCCTCCGTTTTCGTCGGCAGGCGTCTTCCTGCGGCCGGAAAAGTACTCCGGGGCAGCAGAAGGGTAAGCGGTGCCGTCGGCGCCGCAGCTCCTGGTGAGTTTGCCTCCGAATCCATGTGCATGGGCGACAACAACTTCGCGTCCCCTGTGGGAGCGTTCCCAAGGTGCCTTTCCAACTCCTCCAGGCGGATTTGTACAGCCTCCGAATGGTCCTGCTGACGCACAAAGGCAATCAACCGCGATTGCATCTCCCCCACCGTACCTCCGCGTTCCAAATTAAATTCATGAAGAATGGTCTCCAACTCCAACTTCTTTCGGTAGCTAATCCAGGTGACGCCTATGGTTAGGTTTATTCTCTTCCTTTTCGTTATATTATTATTAATATTTATATTTTATTATTTATTATTTTTTCGATTTATAGCCTGGTAATTCTTCTCCTTATTTATTTTTTTCCTTTTATTACTATTTATCGTTATTTATTTATTCTAGCCTTTTTTCCTTTGGTTTTCTTATTACCTTATTATTATTTTATTCTTATTTTATTCTCTCTGATTATTAATATTTGATACTTCTTTTCTTATTATTTTATTTCCTCGACTTTCTTCCTCGATTTATTTTCCTCAGTGTAATTTTCCTTGCTTTCGACTTTTTTTTCTTTGCCTTCTTTTGTATTCCTTTTCCTTCTATAGCTTCGTCCTTTCTTTTCTTTTATTTCTCGTTTCTCGATGTATTCTTTTTCTTATTCTTTTCCGTTTGTCTTAATTAAATTTCCTTTCTTAATTTTTTTTTTGTATTCCATTTCATTTAATCCGTTTCTTATTTTTTTCCTTTTCTTCGCTTGCCTATCTTATTTCTTTATCTACCCTATTTATCCTTATTTATTTATTTAATATTTATTTTATTTAATGTTTATTGTATTTTATTATTTATGTTGTATATTTTATATATATTTAATTTTATTATTTATTTATTTAATTTTATTATTTAATTATTTTATTATTATTTTGTATTTATTTATTTTATTACTTTTTTCCGTGTATATTTTCTTTTCCTTTAGCCTTGCTGCTTTTCTTTGTTTGTCTCGTTTTATTTTCCTTTATTCCTTCCCTTTCGTTTATTTGATTCCGCTTATTATTGTTTATTATCCTTTTTTTCTCAGTGTAGCCGTTAACTTTCTTTATAATTTTATCGCTTTATATTATTTTATTATTCGATTTATTTTCTTTTTTAATTTATTTTAGGGTGTATCCAGCCTTTGTGTGTTTTATTTTCTCTCAGTATATTTTATTAATTTATTTTCCTTTATTTTATTTTATTATTTGATTTAGTTTGATTTATTTTATTTGCTTTATTTTATTTTCGGTGTAGCCCGTATAAAGTTACGAATAATGAGAGTAGGCGTTTGATGTTCCAAATTGATTTTTATTCTTAATATTTTTGGAGGAAGAAGCGAAGGTGTCGCTTCGACCAGTTTGTCGTGATTAAGTTTACAATATTCTTTTAGTTTAAATTAAGGCTAGGTTCCATCGCTGCGCTGTGGCAGAGCGACGGCTTATGTATATGCTTATGTATATGGGCTATGAGTTCCTAGACGGATGCGCGAGGGTATATGCCCATGTGGTCAGCTCATGTTACAGAAGTGCATGCGTTAGCTCTTTCATATGCCGGCTTGAGTTTTATGACCGGGAAATTGGAGAATTGTTTACATTGCAACAATTAGTTAAGGTACGCATTCTTTAAGTATTTATATTACAGTGGTTATTCAATGTGAAAATACTACTTTTCCATCCTTTTGAAAAATAACGTAATAACATGGAGTTATTTTTAGATTTATTAAATTTATTCATTTTTATTAAATTTTTTTTTTTTTAATTTTAATTTAATTAAGAAAATGAAATTATGAAATGAATTGTCTGAATTTATGCAGTTTTATGCATTTATTTATACTTATGCTTGTCTATTTATTTCTATGCATGGCCATGCTAAATACAATTATGAAATAAACATTTTTAATCTATCCTTATGAACTGTCTGTTTTTTATTTTTATCGTTTGATATTATAATGTTATCTTTATCTTCTATTTTAATTACTTTATACGGACCAGTGTATTTATAATCCAACTTGTGGCCTGTTTCATTTCTTAGCAAGACTTTATCTCCTACTGATATATCTATATTTTTTATTTTATTATCATAAAGTTTTTTATTTCTATACTTATTTTCTTCTAACATTACTCTAGCTCTTTTATATGCTACTTCGATTCTATATTTGATCTCTTTAGCATAGTCATCAATATTATATATAGCTTCTATGTTATCTATACTATTAAATTCTTTTGGTAAATTGCTTGTTTTACCAAATACTAACTCATATGGACAATAATTATGTGCTATTGAGGGAGTCGTGTTGAAACAGAATGTGAAATATTGAAGCCATACATCCCAATCAGTTTTATCAACCGATATGTAAGATCTTATGTATTCATTAAATGTTCTATGACTTCTTTCAATTGTTTCAACTGTCTGATGGTGGTGTGCCGTAGAAGTTACGTTTTTAATTTCCAAATATTTGCACAAGTCACTTATAATTGAATTCTTGTATTCTGTTCCCATGTCCGTAATGAACGTCTTCATTGGACCGTACTTCAGAATAAATGATTCAAAAAAAAACTTTACGGACAGTATTTGCGTTCTTATTTGGAATTGGTATAGCAACGAGATATTTTGTTAAATCACATATTAACGTGACTCTTTATTCATTGGCATTCTCCGATTTTGGTAATGGACCAATGATATCCACTATTACTCTATCGAAGACATTTATTGGTGTATCTGTTATTGTTAATGGCGTCTTTGTATGCGATACAATTTTCGCTTTCTGATATTTTTGACATTTTCTTACGTACTCAATTATATCTTTAGACATATTTTTCCAGTAATAGTGTCTTTTTACTTTGGCCAAAGTTTTTGATTTGCCAGTATGACCGCCTTGTATGGGATCGTCTTGGAATGTAAATAATATAGCTTCTTTTTCTTTTAAATTTTTTATTTGGGTCACCGGGTTGAGTAGCGCTACTCTTAACGTATTCAATATTTTATTGCCCATTAATTTAAAATTATCTATTGAAACATTTTCAAAGATATTTTCCCACGGTGCCAGTTTCAGTTGCCTGATTTTATTTCAAGCCTTTGAAAGAACTGACCCAAGTCAATATTCCCATTAGTATATAAATCGCTAACAATATGTCTTGCGATTATTTTCTTACCATGTTTAAAGAAACATAGCATGTTTTCAATCTGCAAGGTCACTACTTTACGTACTTCACCATTGTTTATGACTTCATATACGTTGGGCTTAGAAGCTTTTTTAATAGTTTGCCTAGGCAATTCTATTTCTTTATTTTGCGCGCGGAATTTTTGTCTACTTTGATATCTTGTAGTGACTTTCATAATATTTCCTGTGATATTTTGTAGCTCTTTAATAGTTATTCTCGACAATGCGTCTGCTACATGATTGTCTTTTCCCTTTAAATACTCGACTGTAAAGTCATATTCTTCTAATTCGAGCCTCATACGTGTAAGTTTTGAACTTGGATTGACCATTGAAAATAGATATATTCGGGGTCTGTGATCTGTTCTAACTACGAAATGTTTTCCATAAACATATGGCCGAAAATGTAGTATTGCCCAATGAATTGCAGCTAATTCCTGCTCAGTAGTACACTTATTACTTTCTCCTTTTGTAAACGCTCTTGATGCGTATGCAATGGGAAGTTGGAGTCCGTTATGATTTTGAGTTAAAACCGCTCCACTTGCATCTGTGATTATGCAAAATTCTTTAGTGAAATCGGGATATTGTAGCAAAGTAGGTTCTATAAGTTTTGTTTTTAAATATTGAAATGCATTTTGACATTCATCTGTCCATTGAAAGGGAACATTCTTTTTACATAACCTTGTTATGTGCCTTGAATAGTCGGCGAAATCTGTAATAGTTACAAAATTCTACAAAACGTCTGGCGCTGTCCGCGTTGTGCGGTACTGGGTAGTTCATAATGACATCATATTTCTTCTCGTCGGGAAGTATTCTTTTATCAGTTCGTTTAGAAAAGTCACCTCATGCATAAAAAATGAATATTTTTCTGGATGTAACTTCAAGTTGAATTTCCTACATTTCTCAAAAACATCTGTTAAGTTTTTAAGCATATGTTTTTCGGAACAACCGATTACTATTAAGTCATCCATATAAAGAAATGCTTGAGAAGGCTCTAGTCCAGAGAATGCAATAGTCATCATTCTTTGGAACGAGTTTGGAGCTATTTTTAATCCAAAAGGTAATCGCGTAAAACGATATGAGCCATTGCTCGTTGAAGAAGACGTTATATCTCTTGAACTTTTTTCTAGTTTAATTTGATGGAATCCTGACATTAAGTCAAGACATGAGAAATATTTAGCTCGACCTAGTTGATCCAAAATATCATCAATTAAAGGTAATGGAAATTTATCAGATAATAATTTTTTATTAATTTGGCGATAGTCAATCACTAGACGCCATTTCTTTACATCTGATCCTGGAGATGGTTTCTTAGGAACAATTAACAATGGGCTGTTATATTCAGATACTGATGGTTCAACAATTCCGTCGGAAATTAACTTTCCTACTTGTTTTTGTATTTCTTCGACTTGACTGTGTGGGCTTCGATAATTTTATTATATATACTGGTTCACTATCTTTTAATCTCAGTTTTTGTTTGTAGAAGTTGTTTGTAGTTATCGCTTCGGTTTCCAATCCGAATACATCGCTATATTGGGTGCATAATTTAGTGAGTTGTAACTTGAACTGAGGAGAGAAGTTTTTCGAAAGTTGGGATAATACAGACTTTTCTTTATTTTCTAGATTGGGTTTGACTACATCGTAGTTCGAAAGTGATTCATACTAGTGATTCATAATTTATCTATAGTGATTACTTTGTCGGTATTTGTTGTATTTAGTACCCTTATAAAAGCGTTATTGGATGTTGCTATGGTATTTGCAATGTAGATACCATAATGAATTTCCTGATTTGGAATTAATACACTGTCTTCATTTGATTTAAGTTTTATTTTTCGAATAACTTGGGATCTTGCTGGCAGAAGAATTGAATTGTTGCCAGTACCGTGAGTTAGTGGTACATTAATTGGAAATTTTAAATTATCAGGTCTAATCATAAGCCAATCTTCAGATCGCTTGAAGTCCAACCGACAGTTGTATTTTGTTATAAAATCGATACCTAATATTCCATCACATGTGTTCTCGCCAAAAGGGCGCTTATTTTCGAGAGGCAGTGTAATTCCATTTACAGCCTCAAAGTGTCCCGTACACTCTCTCTCTCCCTCTTCCTCCGGTCTTCCAAGACCGAGCTTCCAATCCGCTCTCCCAGCTAGGTTTAAGTTTAATGTATGCTAGTTCGAATTTACCTACATATAAATAAAGAGACCCGACGCTCGTCGCGCAACACCCCGAAAAGTTCTACCGTGTTTTTATTCCGAGTGATTTTCAGCCAAAGCCACTTTGACTGCCTGCTTAGTGGAATAACTTCTGGCTAACTCCGTCCGTTATGTAAGCACCTTCCAATGCTTTTGTCATCTGCTCAACCTCTTGTGTATACTGGTTAGCAGTTTTGTTGCGTTGCTGTAGGTTCATCAATTTTGCAGATAATACCTCTACAGTTTCGCCTCTGACGTTGCTTTTTAATTTCGAAATCACCTCAGAAATAGTTTTTTCACTTCCGATTAGATTCCTGGCGGCACCTTTTAGCTTTGTTTTTATGATTGAAATAGCTAATTCTTCATGCTCGCCTTTTATTGACTGTATTATTTCCAATGCATCAACAAAACTTGTCAAATTATCAGCTTTACCATCGAAAGCTGGTACAAGCTTGGATGCTGCATTAATAAAAACAATATTCGATTCTGTTAGTTTCTACTATACTCAAACTATCGTCAGAATCTGTGGAACTATCCAGTATATATATATATATTTTATATATATATTTTTTATTGAAACGATACCAACATATTTATCTTACGTATTTTGCGTAGCCATATATATATTATTTTGATTGCATTTTATTTATTTATCATTTCATTTTCTTAAGTTTAACAAATTCGATATATATTTTTATTTTATATATATAGAAAAATTTTTTGAGTTTTTATAATTATATTTAATGTTGTGTTTTAAATTGTGTTTAAATTTTATCTAGGTCATTGGCGAGACTCATGTACTTCTTTTGTAAGCATTTATTATGTAGTTTGTACATTTTGTAAAATAGATTTGCGCACATAATAACAACCATGATAATTAACAATGTGTGTATTAAGTCTAAATTTGCATTTATAGGTTCTACTTTATTAATGACGTTAGCAGTGGAGTCCACTGTCTTAACATCGACTACTCCCATTTTTAATGTATTTTTTTCTGTTTTAATAGTTTCTGTATTTGTTTTCGATTTGTAACATCTATATGTTTCTCCTGAGAATTTATTTATTGCATTACAACATTGCATTACTTTTTTAATTAAATTTTTAATTAATTAATTAGTTTTAACAGGTTTCATGCCTATATTTTCGTATAGCTTTACGGGCTACACTGCTAATCGGCAGAAAAGGTTCCGCTCAATTTTGACAATTTGTAATAATTTTAATTATAGTGATTATATTATTTCTGCTTCTTTCGTCATTGTCGCCTGCGTCAGCTGGTCGTCGCCAGTTGGCTTTGCTGACGCTCAATCGATGGCGTAAGAGGCGGCCTGACCCTCACGCTTGTTGATGCTGTTGCTTTCTGTTGTCTTGTTGTTGATGCTGCTGCTGCTTTCTGTTGTCCTGGGCCTTTGGGAAGGTTAGCGTAAAGCTTTGCTCATCAGTTTTCCGCATTGTTTTTTACGGCAATGTACGCAAGGCTTGTCTCCGCCACGAAAAACACGTACTCGACGATGGCTTTGCCAGCTGCATCTTCAGGCGATATTTTTGTGGTCGTCTTTACCAGCTGCGAGGTCAAATCCAGGGTTCTTTTCACACTGGTGTTTACGATCTCAGCATGTGCGTTGAAAAAGCCCAGCAAAGCGTCAGTTTTTCCTTTTCGTGTTCTAGCGTTGTTGTACATCTCAGGGTTAGTTCATTCGGGCTCCAGTTATCCAGCGTTATCCAGTTAATACATTTTTTTTTTACGTCTCATCCACTCATCCATTTTTTATATAGACTCGACTGCTCGGCTCATTGTCACGGTCGCCATATAAAGTTAAATGAGAGTAGGCGTTTGATGTTCCAAATTGATTTTTATTTTTAATATTTTTGGAGGAAGCAGCGAAGGTGCCGCTTCGACCAGTTTGTCGTGATTAAGTTTACAATATTCTTTTAGTTTAAATTAAGGCTAGGTTCCATCGCTGCGCTGCCCGCAGACGGCGGCAGAGCGACGGCTTATGTATATAGGCTATGCGTTCCTAGACGGACGCGCGAGGGCATATGCCCATGTGGTCAGCTCATGTTAGTGAAGTGCATGCGTTAGCTCTTTCATATGCTTGAGTTTTATGACCGGGAAATTGGAGAATTGTTTACATTGCAACAATTAGTTACAGTACGCATTCTTTAAGTATTTATATTACAGTGGGTATTCAATGTGAGCATACTACACCCGATTCTATATTATTAATTTAATGCCTCGCTTTAATTTATTTTGATTTATTTTATTATTTTGTTCAGTTTACCCAATTTATTTCGATTTATTTTATTTAATGAATTCGTTCTATTTATTTGTTTTATTTAATGATTTTATTTAATTCATTTATTTATTTCATTTATTTAATTTCATTAATTTTTTTAGTTTATTTTATCCTTTGATTTATTTTATTTAATCCACTGTGCGCAGGATCTGTATATCCTCGGGGCCGAAAGACTATTCCTATTTTCTTTCTCTTTTTTTTCCACAGGATCTCTTTACAAAATTTTCCAAATTCGCGGCGATTTAAGTTTTCCTTAATTTCTTGTTCCGATGTGTGTTCAACAAAGGGTATTTACTGAGTGTCATCAATTAAATAAAAGGGCCAGTATATAAGTTGGACTCCGCCCTGATGGCGGCGCAACCAAGAGCGAAAATCATTAGTATATATATATGTATGTATATGTATGTATAACCGCGGCTCACGATCTGCACGTGCAGCGGCGGTTCTCTCTGCTCTGCCGACGTCGGCGCAGGCAGCGACATGGATTTTTCTTATTGCCTAAAAATGTAACTTTTGCGCCCTGTTTTTGGCGAAGCTGTACTATTCTTTTCTGAATGGAATTTTTCTATCGTCTTCTCGTCTTCCCCTTGTCTTTCGTTAACGGCCCGAAAAAACGAGGCGCCGTTGTGGCGGCTGCATGTGCGTCGCAAATTTGGAAGTTTCAGGCAATTTCTAGCCTTTGCATATGCATGCATGTGCGTATGTATGTATATGCTTTTCACCGCTAAAAATCTCTTGTCCGGCTGGCGGGACTTCAATCCACCTTAGTAAGGATTCTTACATCTCCCCATGTCCTGACGAGTCCCTATTCGGACGCCATCTGTAAGGATGCACTACGGCCGAGATATGAACTCAGCGGCCCAGATTCCCTTCCAGAATAATTTATATTTTGGAAACGCCAGAACATGAAGGAGGCCGAGGTTTGCAAGAATTTTTAGGGGTGGGTTTTTGGCTTAGAAAATTGCAACAATTTCCGGCGGCCACAACCCTCCCCTAGAGACTGGAACCGGCTCGGGATCGCCCAGCAGCCTACTCCCGCCCCCACAACCCAAACCTAACCCCGCGGCCTGGTCCGAACCCAACGGCCGCGGCGCAGCGGCTCCGCCTGGAATTATCCAACAGCGGGCCGTCGCCCCTTTCCCTAAAATATTTCCCGTGACTCGCTATCGCCTGAGGGCGTCTGGGCTAATCCCTACGACGCACACTAAGATTGGACCGGCGGCTTGGGGAAACCCAACAGCAGCCGCCCGCGCCCGGAATTAATCTCAGCAGCGAAGCGCTCCTGTTCCCGTCCTGCCCAATTCGGCGCCTGGGATTACCCAACGGCAGCCGACATGGGGAGGAGGAGAGCAGAGGGTGATGTAATTTGCTATGAATGGGGTAAGAAAATAGTCGAGAGCGAGTCTCTTCATTGTGGATTTATTCTCATTTTATAGCGCCTTAATTATTAACCATTTCTTAGCTCTACTTTCCCCACTCTTTTTTCCTTTAACTAACACACCCCGAAGTCTTGATGTTCTGTATAAAATATAGGGCGGTTCGCCTCGCTTACCCAATGTAAACTTCAACAATCTTTATCTCTGCTGCTGTTGGTCTTTCTTGCACTACTTTTGCACTCACACTCACTTTGTCAAACTTTGGTTCGCGCTGGTCCGCGGCTCCCGTTTCGGTCCTCTGGGTTGCGGGCCGTTCCGTCCCGCTCCCTTGGCCGGTGTTCCTTGGCAATGTTGCCGGAGATGTTGCCGGTCCTGTTGCCGGCGATGTTGCCGGAGTGTTCAAAAAGTTCTTTTGGACAGATTCAATGCGGCAACTGAGGACTCCAAATTGAGGACTCCAGACGCACGAACCATACTCCAATATAGGGCGAACTAACAAAGTAAAGAGAGTCTTCGGAGTCTTCTACGGAGAATCGAATCCCAGCATGCCTGTGGCTTTGTTAACCATACAAGAAATATGTTCAGAGAACGAAAGTTTAGGACCAGGCGGACACCCAGATCATCAACGATAGTAATTCTTTCCAAAGAGCAATCGATAAACATATAGGTTGCAAGCAGGGGAGTGACACGTGAAAATGTCATCAGGTTGCATTTTGAGCTGTTGAGATGTAAATCGTTAGCATGACACCATGCTTGGAAGTTATCAAGATCCAATTGTAGGTCTGATTGGCATGAACTGCCCCTATACTGCAAGCTAACTTTAACGTCATCAGCATACATGAGTACTCTTGACTTGGTTAGAACCTGAGGCAAATCATTGATAAACAATGTGAAAAGCAGTGGTCCAAGGTGGTTACCCTGTGGGACGCCAGATGTGACCCTGAGGTTATTGGATGGAACGTTTCTGAACTGTACCTTTTGGGTCCATTCACTTAGATAACTTGAAATCCACGTAAGAAAATCACTAGGAAACCCCATTGAATCAAGTTTCCTAACCAGAAGAGCATGATTAACCGAGTCGAAAGCTTTACTAAAGTCCGTTTAACTAACATTGATTTGAAAGTTTTGTTGGAAGCCCCTAATAACGAAAAAGGTAAGTTCCAGAAGATTGGTCGTGGTTGATCTTCGCCTCATAAAACGATGCTGACATGGAGAGATGACGGATCTGCATAGATGTTGCAAGTGAGGAGTGATTATATTCTCGAAAAGTTTGGGGTTTGCCGATAACTTAGAGATACCCCTATAGTTACTGGCATCCGATTTGCTACCTTTTTTTGTGGAGAGGAATAACAAATGATTCCCTCCAAATAAGGGAAAATTCTGAGGACTCTAAAGATAAGGTAAACCTTTTAAAAAGGGGGTTACACAGCGCCTCGGAGCAATACCTAAGCACAGAGCCAGGTATACCATCGGGACCTGGCGAATAAACTGGCTTAACACGTTGAAGATCAAGAATAAGTGAGCTTTCGATTAAAATAGGACTGAAGATAAAGGACGAACTGGGCATAGCTGGAGAAAATGTGTGATCTAAAGATGTTGAGGGCGAATATGTAGTTTTAAAAAACTCAGCAAAGAGGTTGGCTATTGCTTGATCAGAATTTACTGTAGTATTCTGAAATGATAGCGAGGAAGGGGAATAACGTGGGTTTACGTTCAGAGTTAACAAAGTTATAAAACTGTTTAGGGTCCTGCGTGAACTGGACGTTACAACGATTGAAATAATTTGTATAACACTGAGCGTTATATTTAGTTTATATTTATTATAAAGTCTAGATTTTACGTTTTTTAGACGCGTCAGCTCCTTGTTAAACCAAAGTGGTTTATTAGAGACCGACGGGTAGCTTATAGGAACACATAAAGAGAAAAATGAGTTCATGGCATTGTAAAAAATGTCAACGGCGGATGCCATGTCAGAGCTCGTGTAAAGATAAGACCAATCAAATTCTGCTATTAAAGTGTTTAGCCTCTTATAGTCAGCCTTTCGGAAACAGATGACTCTGTTTAAACTGTTATCAGGTGTAGTAGCTAAAACTGTCCCAGTGTCGATAGTCACATCGAAAGTTGGATGATAAGGTCCTTCAGGTTGCGTCATTGGAGGAACTCTAATTAGGTTTACGCCTGCAGGATCGGAGGCAAAGCATAGATCCAGTAAGCGGTTTAAAGAATTAAAGATATGGTTAACTTGAAATAAGGATAAATCAAGCAAGACATTTATGAGGTCATGCTGTGCCGCAGTGTGCAGAACGTTAGACACACCATCAGAAGGCCAGTGACCTCCAGGTATGTTGAAGTCACCCAAAGCCACTAATTGGTCCCTATCAGAAAGCCTATTGGAAACTGACTGAATTGCCTAAAGGTGTTTCCAAAAAATTGGCTCTTCCTGTAAATGATATTTGTACGCAGATAAATTCGAAGCTCAAAAAGTCATTAGATACCACCCGTTCCGATATGAGGCAAAAGTCAACGGCAATTAAAACTCTGCCACCACGCTGGAGAAGACGGTCTAATCTATAAATTGTGTACTTACTTGGAAGAATTTCGGAGCAGAGGATCTCCGGCTTCAACCAGGTTTCAGGAAATACAATCACCTGGGATGCGAAAGAAAGGCTATCCGAATATAATCTACAGAGCATACTGCGTAAGCCCCTAGTATTCTGATAGGAAAGTAGTAGGGAAAAGGTTAGTTTTTTGGGACAGAAGGTACTGCAGGGAACACTGCACAGTGGTCGGGCCCATAGGCCAAAAATAAAAAAAACAATTTCAAAATAAATGTACGAAAAGTAAACAGATTACTTCTAAAATGTGTAGGCTTCTTTGTGGCATACCAGATTTTTTGATTCACCTAACGGTACTTTCGAAAAATAGAATTGAAGATGTAAACAAATGTTCACTTTCAGTGCGCAGCCGCGCCGATCGCGAATTTGTCACAACAAAACCAAACTTCAAAGTGGTGTGATCAATTATTACGCGTCCAAATTAAAATTGTTTGTTATGGATTTTATAGTTGAAGGTATTTTCTATAAAATGAGATATTGATTGATATATTAATAACATTTATTGTTTTTATTATATTCATTTGAAAAATACATGTTTTTTTACTATATTTTGAACGTCTTTCATGGGTTTAGCTAAGGTTATAGTTGTGACCCCACAAAAATCCACACTTCGTTTGTATACCAATGTGTTTGTCGGGCTTTAAAGGTAAGAAGTATGAAAAAAAATTTTGCCGAAATTTGCCCATTTGCCTTACATGATAAAAACACCAACAACACCTTAAGAGCGAGGGAGGGGGTGGGAGTAAGGTTAATTTGGTGAAAAACGAGCCACTTTTTTAAAATTTGTTGTGGCGAAACGGCTAAAGTTAGCTGATTTAAATAAATAACATATAATAGTATAAAACTTCGAGATTTTTTAAAAAATGAATCTGTTAAAACACATATAGAGGTTTAGGAGCTATTGAGAATCTCCCGAGTCCCCCCAAAAAAAGATGGTTCGCAGTGTTAATCCTAACTGTCCACAAAATCATCCGATTTAAAAAAAATATAATGCATTCGTTAAAGAATAAGTGTCCCTAGATACTTACAAACTAATTTTTTTTTTAGATTTTTTTTTAAATTTTTATCAAAATTGGAAGTTGGACCCTCTTTTTGACTAACAAACGTAATTTATGTTGCTAATTTTAAAATATAATAAAATTATTTAATTATTTAAGTACTTAAAGAATCAGTTA
Source organism: Drosophila birchii (assembly GCA_035046345.1). Classification (NCBI taxonomy): domain Eukaryota; kingdom Metazoa; phylum Arthropoda; class Insecta; order Diptera; family Drosophilidae; genus Drosophila; species Drosophila birchii. Next base: position 1,467,130 of record JAWNOA010000141.1, on the reverse strand, counting down.
CAGAAGTTATCATATAAATTTCAAAACGATCGGTGCTGTAGATTTTGAGTAATCGGGTAAACCGATTTGGAAAATTAAATTTTTCAGGAGAGCGCTTTAAAGTTACTGATGCTCAAGTGTTTGACAGCAAACGACCTCCGCTTAACTAACCATATCTTCGTTAACTTTGATATGATCGATGTTAAACTTTTACACAATATTTTTAACATTTTTCACATTGGAAGAACAAACAAAAACAAAAAAAAAAAACGAAAAAAAATGTATTACCCTGTTAACATATATTTGGGTTAGTTTTGCTGTTATTTATTAGTTATGTTTTTGCTCTGTCTTCTTGTGTCATGCTTTTGTTCAATTGTTCAAAGCCATATGTTTATTTATTAATAGCTTCTATTATTTTTTATTTCATTGCATTAAATTTAAATAGGTTCGTCTTATAAGTGTGTGTTTGCACGACGAATAAAATTCATAATATAATTATTTTTTTATTGTTTTTATTTTTGGGGACTTAGATTCCACCAACTTTCTCATTAAGGGGATAATTATTTAATATAGGTATTGGGAAAAAAATAATTTTATTCAAAATTTGACAATCCTTTGTATGGGAGCTATAGGATATAGATTTCCGATATTATTCAAAATTGGTAGGGATATATAAACCTACACAAAACACCTAATCTGTTATATTGGTTATGATATCTTGAAAAACAAAAAAGTTTTTTATACTAGATGTCGTTTTTAAACCGATCGTTCCCATGGCAGCTATACGATATAGACGAGCTATGAAACCAATTTTTTTACAGTATACTAAGAATATTTTTTTAGATTTTTGGTGTAAATTTCATATCGGTATGGCCACTAGAAGTATTTTTGGCCGCGTCTCCATACAAGCCCGACCACTGTGCACTGAGGACTGTGACGGCTTTTGCAGTTGAACTCCCGCAGGCCGATTTCTCTTTTTTCGTGCCGCGTACTCCTTGACTACAACGTACTCGGGCCAGAAGTCACCCGAGCAAATAGTGTCAAAGAGTTGGAATGAGACATTTATCTTAAATGGCAAAATGTCTCTGGCATACGAAAATTTGAATTTTTCCACCTTGATATTGCCAGTTTGGGTTTTGCCTTGAATATAGGCCTCGAAACAAATATAGTTTTCGAAGGTTGGACTGCTGTTAGGGTCTTAGGTAACGAATTGTTACCAACCGCGGTCGGTAACAACCGACACCTCAACGACCGATTCGGTTACTGAATATTTGATCGTTCCTGATCTCAGAACCATTGGAACGGGGACCAGGAGCTGTGGCGACGGAGAGTGGCAGGAAATCGGTTGCTGTGTCTCACACAGTTGCAGCCGACTAGCAGCAGATTTTTTGAGTTTCGGCGACTCATTTAATAGCTTCATGTCATTAAATTGAGCGTCTAGCGCGGAGAACAGGTCATTCGCCTTGCGAAAAGGGGCCATGATCTCAGAAAATCCACTCCTGGTCTGACGCATGAAGGATGATATTTCCTTCTTAACCGGTCGACAGGCCTCACAGCAATAACGCAGGCCTTTTTTGCTGGACACTGCGTCAGCCATTCCACCCGTCATCTCGATGCACTTAGCATGCACAACTGCCTCGCAAAGCCAGCAATGGAAACTGGGCTGGTCTGCCAAAACTTTTTTTTGGCAATTCTTTATAACAAGACAATATTCTGGGACATGTTCACTAACCCTAGAACCACTGTGCACACTATCAATACCAAAAAAGTAAAGGGAGGGAGAGAGAGAACAAAAGAGCGCAAGAGTTAGAATTTGAGCAACAGAAAAGCAAGCAAGAGAAAAATAAAAACGGTAAAAGAGCAAAGAGGAAAAATAAGATAAGATAACTGTCTTAGCACTAAACTAAAAAGTGATTATTAATGCAAATTAACTACACAGAAAAGTGCATGCACGCGCGGTAGCAAAACGGTATATCGTTATAAATATTAGGTGATAAATTAGAGGAAACCCCGGTGGCTTAGATTCAAAATAAACACAAAAGTCGGAGCGCAAAACAAAAACACGACCGTCCGCTACGAAGAGAATGATCGACCATGTCGTGGAACCAATTACATCGCTGCTGAAGAAGGGCCAAAGGTGGGACCGGCAGGACCAGGCATTCCAAGAGCTCAATACTCAACTAACAGATGCACCCTTCTTAGTCTGGCCGGATTTTGGACAGCAGTTTGTGCTACAGACACCAGCGAATACGGTATCGGAGCCACGCCCTTTCACGCCAACCGCCAACCAAGCGCAGGTACAAGGAACCGATTGCAAATGGCTCACGAGGATGCAAGAAAAAGTTCGGACCAAACCAGCCAAGTTTTCGGACTACAGGGTAGAAAGCGGACAGCTGTATCGCCGCATCGGGCTACGGCCACAGAAGAAGGAGTACACACCATGGAAGCTGTGCAGGAGAACCATGACACCCCCACCGCCGGACAGTTCGGAGTTCGGAAAAGAAAAAGCAATCGCGAGGTCCAGCGCTACTATTGGCCGGGATTTTTTTCGCGACGTTGCCCGCTACGTACGCCACTGTCTGAGCTGCCAACAGTACAAAGTCAGCCAGGAGAAACCAGCAGGACGGATGTTCACCCGACAGGTAGAAAAACCATTCCACGTTCTGTGCGCAGACTTCGTTGGTCCACTCCCTCGCTCAAAATAAGGAAATACTATGATGTTAGTATTTTTTGACTCAGCAAGTGAGTAGAATTGATCCCATTACGCAAGGCCACGGTAACACATCTGGAACGCGCATTCCGGGAACGGATTCTGAGTCGCTTCGGCGTGCCCGTCGAAATTACTGCCTTCACAGAAGGGCATGGACGCCACCGGTGGGATCGCTAGTGCTGGTACGACGCCACGCACTATCGAATGTCACTAAAGGATTCGCAGCAAAGCTGGCGTTTTCGCCGAGGAAAATCGCGAGGACCCAGAGGAGACCACCCAGAACGGTGGAAACGACTCCACGTTAGAGGCCAAAATCTCGTCTGGCAAGACGACCAGAGTTCACGGAGCCACTTGATGACAGGCGCACCTGTCCAACGCTCCACGCCGCCGGGGTAAATAACAGAAAGAAAAGTCGAAAAGAAACGGGAATAAAAAAAAGAACACCAACTTAGTTTTCAGCCGTCCACTCTTCCCATCGCGAAAAAAATAAGTCATAAATAGAAACCAGAATCAAAACACATGCTAGGTAGGGCAACAGGAAAAGATCACAGCTAACCAAACTTCATTTCCACCCACGGATCTAGTAGCGCTACTGCAATTGCTGCACTCCGCACCCAGCAGTGCAACAGCAGATCAGTAGCGCAAACACAACCCGTTGCTCCAAGCGATGCCACAGCGACAGCAGCGCACTCACAACCCGTTGCTCCAAGCGGTGCCACAGCGACAGCAGCGCGTCCGCGCATACAAATCGCCCACTCGCCCACCATGCTACCGTGGGACCACAGTCCGTGCTGAGCGCCGAAGTAGAGGAGGAGCTTAAAGAGTGCTTCGGCAACATGCCAAGGGCTCTCCTAGAGGCACTGGTACCGGTCCCCGGATCCCTCGGCGCAATCTATAACCTACGAAGTAATCTTTGGCCCGGGACCATTCCTGTCCGAATCCATCCTGACGCAATGGGTAATATGTGCGGTGGGCCGACCGCCGGACTCTACGGTCGGCGCCCACATCTGGGAGACGGAGGCTGCTCAAGCCGCCAGGCATCGCGCCAAAGCGCTACGGGCGGAACTGAGCGCACCAAACACGCCACGCCGACATTGGCCCCGGAGGAGCGTCCCTTGGGAGAACTCACCAAGCGAGTCCTCCGAGGAGGAGCAGCTCGAACCTTCGCCACAAAGGAAGCCGCTAAGCATACAGGAGCCCTGGGTTCCCACGCCGCACGGCTGGTCCCAGCCCGGCTGTTCAGCCGGATTACCGCCTGAATGGGCGAAAGAAGGAGGCGCGTGTGCCGTTATTTGGTCGAGGAGCAAGGACAGCGGTTCCGAGTCCAGTTAGGAAATGACGGGAAGGTGAGTGTCTTCCTGCGACCCTCCCGGAAGTAGGTGGAGAATGTGACGATGTCACAACTCTTGTGGATATAAATATGTAAAATATGTAAATACAATAGGAAATAAGTAGGTTAGTTTGGGATTAAGGGATTGGGATAAATACAAGCTAAGACACACACACGAGCTTCACCTCGCCGGCAACATCGCTGGACAACACCGACCACCTCGTCAGCAACATCGCCGGCAACACCGCCAAGCACATCGGGCGAGAAGAGCGGGATGGAACGGCAGCGCCGCATCCCAAGGACCGGAGCGCTGGATTTCGCAATCCACAGCCGCAGCAGCAAATCAGCAACCGGCAGAGAGGTAAAGAGCGCACGATCTGGACAGAGGACCCATTGCGCAGGCGAACCAGGCTAACGAACAGGACAAAGAAGACGAGGATCATAGGAAAAACAACCAACAGCCGACAACGGGCGTGCGCGGCGGAGCCGGATACATTTCAATAATTTCACTGGTGGGTGTGTGCTAAAGCAGGGAAAGAACGGGGTGAAACACAAGTACATAGAAACGATAGAAAATGCAATGAATAAAAGCAACGAAACATATTAGAAACAACAACCACCCCATCATGTTATTTTTCCAAATTCGTGTAATAAACCACGCACCCCGCTGCTCCCCTCCTCTCCGCCTCGACCGCCGCACAGTGGCGCCATTGGCGTATTTGGCGTTGCATAAATCAAAAATTCATAGTCGCTAAAACGATTTAAGCTATACGATTTAATACTATATCGACAGAGAATTTCACGGCGATTCCAAATCCGTTGAGAAAACAAAAATGTTTGTAGAAGTTATGAGCATTCAAAGTTGAAAAATATTTCCGTTTTTGCGACACAAAAAAAAAGAGAATTTGGTTGACTTTCAGGTAATATTACACAAAAACTAGACAACCAATCGGACTGATTTTGGTTTTAAATTATAGATACATTCATAAACTGTATATTAAAGCTAAAAAACCGGTAGTTTGGGTTTGGCCTGTACAGGTAAATCGTTACCTGCCAGGTGTCCAATTCTAACACTTTTCTCTGCCTAAAGTAGTCTAGAACTTTTGAGGCACCACGGAGCACTCAACTACACTATATAGGTCAGTTGCGTGTATCTTTCCTGAACCAGAAAGTTCAGCGTTGAGCTGCGACTCCACCTTTGGCAGCGATTTTAGTAAAACAACTCGGGGTCAAAAAACAGGAAATATGGGTGAAAACGCTTCAGGGGTACCCGTAGCGCGCAAGGGCATTTGCAGTGTTAAAATCGTGATTTTTTTGTTTTGAATAAATTTAAGATGCGAAAGAATGAGGAATCAAATGTTTATAGTCCAGAAATGCTTCAGCTATTAGAAATTCCTTTAATATAGGTTTATTGTTAGTCAAAATGTTAAATCGAAATTAAAAAAAAATGTTGTGTAAATTTTTACATTTTTTTTTTTACATTTTTTAAATTATTTTTATTTGAGCAAATCGATAAAAATAATGCTAAAAATTGAATAATTTTTTTTTGTTAAATCGTTTTCTATAAGAAAATTCGATTTATTCAATTTGACGCCCTATAAATGGGCGAATGGGTGGGCGTGGCACATTGTCCACTAGATATATACATTTTACATCAATTCACTTTCAAATGCTGTTTAAATTATTCGATTATCTTATTTGGTTCAAAAGTTATGATTTTTGCAAAGCCAAATGCCAGAAAGGCGCCACTGTACGCCGTTTGTTTATTCCAGGCGCCGACCCGAACAAGACGGGAACAGGATTGCCACGCCGCTGGGATTAATTCCGGGCGTAGGCGCGGGCGGCGGCTGTTGGCATCATTCCAACCCGTCGGCCCAGTCTTGCTATTGCAAGCCACGAGTCAGTATTTTGGGGAAACAGCCCCGCCGTTGGGTACTCCAGGCGGGTTATTCCAGGCCGTGACTTAGGTTAGGGCTTCGGCTGCGGGGAACAGGTTGCTGGGATTATTCCGAGCCTTTTCTCCCAGTGTCTAGGGGGGGATCCAGTCGCTGGGCAATCCCGGGCCGGTAGCGCTTTCCCGCCCAGAGTGGGCAATTGAATTCTGCAGTCTCTTTGTCACGAAACCCAGCCCAAAAAATCTCGCTAACAACGGCACCTCCATGTTCTGGCGTTTTCAAAAATAGAAATATTTTCTGGAAAGGGACTCTGGGCCGCTGAGGTTCATCCTTGCCAGAGACATACTTACATCCTTTATTAGTCTCTTGTTTTGAAGAAGTTTTATCTTATGTTTTATTTTTCAGGCGTGCCCTAAACTTAAATATTGTGAGGGGTCTGGGTCCATCGTTTGGACACACATCTAGAGCTTCTTTTAGACCCGGTGCGTCCCTTTTTTTTGCTTGGAATAATTTTTTTAAATTTTCTTCCTGTTATGTATCACTGTCAATTGTTCCTCAGCGAAACCAATGTTTTTTAACTGTTAAGTTGCTTGATAACGGTTACCATTACAAGTCACCGCTCGATTTCGTTCCCAAAAATAAGAAACTAAAAACTAAAAAACGAAGAAAAAATTACATATATGATAATGCAAATGCAGCTAAATCAAAAGCGCAGTGTATAAAACTGCACATGCCTTTATTGTAATTGATTGGCCTAGGTTAGATTCTGCAGCAAGGCATAAGAATTTTATTATTTTAAATAAATTATTATAGTTATTTTATTGTATTTTTTTTATTTCTTAGTATAAATTACTACAATACATTTAATTATCTGTAAATTTTTTAAATAAAAAAAAAAACATTGCAAAAAAAAAACAATTTTGACAACCTGTTTTATTTTATTTACAAAAAAGCCTATATCTCCTCTATTTATGGTCGCAATGAAATTTGGACAATCTGTGTATTTTGATAAAATACATACAGGTTTTGAATATGGTTTACAAACCTTTTTTTTAATAGCTCCCTCAAAAAGGAGAGCAGCAAAGATTGAAAACAAACTTGATCTGCGTGCAGATATAAGAGTCTAAATCCCAAGTTTGTAGTTTCTAGCTCTTATAGTGTCTGAGATCTAGGCGTTTATTCAGACAGACGGACTGACGGACGGACAGACGGACATGGCTATATCGACTCCTTTAGTGGTCCTGACCAATATTTAGGTAACTTTTGGGGGTCTGCCACGCCTCCTTCTGCCTGTTTCTATAATACCTGAGTACCTTTGGTACAGGGTATAAAAAATATATATATTGAATTCTCGAATTCTGAAAAAAATAATATTTGTAACTGTGTAAGTCAATATAAAAAAAATATATAGGTAAATAATAAAAGGTAAATATTTATATACTCACCCAAAACGTTTAATAAGCTTTTCAATTAGAAGTGAGTAAAAAGAGCATGAAAGAGAATACATTGCCATTCCCCAACATCCAAATCGAACACCCTCTTCGTATCGAATTTGGAGTATAGATCCTTGTGTTGCTTTTGGGTCTCCTTTGAATACTGCTTCTCCCACAAAATCGGTAAAATAAAGTGAATAACATACATGTGCCATCCAGCAGAAAAGGTTAGTCAGGCACAGTATTCTCAAAGAAAGTGGCATGTGTATAATAGATAGCAAATAGTGTTGCAAAGACTCTACTTCCATAGAATTTTGGGTATGAATTAAATCTTCATTTCCTCGATCCGAGTTTTCCTTAATTAAGTCTGGATTTTGAATAAAACTGGTTTCATCAACGAGTCCATTATGTATGTTGTCGCAGGATAGCTTTGCAGTAACCTTGAATGAAAAATTTAAAATAAGTCGTACTGTATTAAAAAAGGTGAAAAGGTTAAGCCAGTGTAATTTTAAAATTCATTTATTCTTGGTGAAGAGCAGCTCTCATTAATAATTTCCGATTTTTTTTTTTATGTTTCGACTATTTTTACTCTTAAAACTTGTTACGCTCGATACCCACAAACTAGTAAATACGGATTATTAAGGGAATAAATCATTAAATCAACCACGAATAATAAACAAACAATAAGAGTAATAAGTATTCTCTTTCATTTAGCTCAACACACCGCGACCTCACGGCCCCGTGCCCAACTTTACGAGCGTACGATTACGGAACAGAAAGGTAGCAGGATTCTCTTGGATCCAGGATGCACAAGACGATATTTAGCAAGATAGGAAGGAGTTGGGTCAAGGAAATCGGGGATGAGAGGGCGAACATTAGGAATTTTTTCTGGACACGCTCAATACGGCCTGCATGTGTGGACCCTGCCGGGTTCCAAATAAATACTCCAACTTAAACCTCACGAATGCAAAAAATAAACTTAACTTGGCTTAGGGGTCGGTGAATTGAGCAGCATTGCGCCTTATAAACCCATACATGGCGTATGCCTTGGGGATTATATAATTGATGTGCTCAGTGAAAAGAAATTTTGAGTCAAATAGAACACCCAAGTCAAGAGCTTCGTTTCTAGTGGGCAGCATACTCGAAAGAATTGTGTAATGAAATATGGAGTTTTAAAGCCGCTTGCTATACGTGATTGAAAAACATTTAGAGAGGTTAATAGGAAGCTTCTTAAGCATGCACCAACCACCGACCCTATACAAGTCATTCTGAAGCTTAACACTATCAACAACCGATCTCACAAATTTAAAAACTTTCAGATCATTGCAATCAATAAATATTCCGCATTCTTGAAGCAAGATCCAATATCATTGATGAAAAGAATAAAGAAAATAAGCCCAAGGCACTGCCTTGCGGATATAGGGATTCGAGAACTGATCAATACAACCTACTGTATATATGCGGGCGAGTGAAAGCCCATTTTCTCTACTTTGGGAAAATGTTTTGAAAAAATCAGTATACACCACGTCTTCCTGCCAATGGTTCGCAAAGGCGTTATTACAGTAGTGATAAAGTACTGCTAAGATCGTAGAAGTCGATCTCCCCGGCATAAAGCCATGCTGGGTAAGGCTAATATGACTAGAAAAAATCCAACAGCTTCGCCATTACTCGCTCGATCATCTTGGATACATTCCTAAGCTTAGAAATAGGCCTGTAGTTCGAATCAGGTTTTTGGCCCCAGACTTAAAGATGGGAGTAACTATCGCCATCTCTGAATAAACACCCCTTCGGAGAGAGACTTGTTAAATATTCATTTTAGTGGCTCAGATAGAGCCCCAATACAAATTTTCAAAAGGTGAGAGACCATCGCTATCAAACTTTTCCGAATCATTAAAACATTCCGCTGCTAAGTGACAGTCCGACTCAGAGACCTGCAAGCACCCAAACTAAGCAATGCAACATCATAGCCAGGGGCGATTGCCTCAAAGTTTGTCTCGAAGTATTTTGCAAAGAGATTAGCCACCTCAAGATCCGTCGATGCCATCGAACCATTAAACGCCATAGGAGAGAAGATATGGGAAGTCGTTTTTTTTAGAGTTAACAAAATGCCAGAAGGATTTTGCGTTACTGTAGAATTTACATTCAACATATACTATATACTGGTTGTTGAGAAACTTATTTAGGAATTCAAACTCACGCTTATGCTGCATATATCTATACCAATCCGCAGCATTTCCATGCTCAGCGAAACTATTATAGAATTTGTTTCTAAGATTCTTGTATTTTTTTAGCCCTACAGAGTACCAGGGTTGCTAAAAAGAACCTTGAATCCTTTTCTTTGCGTACCTGTTGATGATAAGCGAAAGAGATGACAGAAAGTTTTCATAACAGACCTCAAAATTACCATGCGACAGGACCTCCACCAAATTAACATTAGCGATGTCATAACGAATTGAAATTAAATTGCTAGCGCTTATATATAAGGAGTACAAGGGTACCTTATAAGGGGAAAATATATATGTAAATAATAAGATTAGAAAAGGCTGGTGATGAACATCACGCTCACACAGAGAATTATGGCTAAGTGCTAAATTCAAGTTTAAGTCTTGGTTTACGAAAACTAAATCTAAAATCTTATTCAATCTATTGAATATTCGATATTTCTCTTCGTAGCGGACTGTCGCGTTTTTGTTTTGCGCTCCGACGTTTGTGTTAATTTTGACTTTAAACCACCGGGGTTTTCTCTAAATTTATCACCTTAATATCTATAATTATATACCGTTTTGCTACCGCGCGTGCATACACTTTTGTAATTAACTTGCATTAATAATCACATTTTAGGTTTGTGCTAAGACGGTTATCTTATCTTATTTTCTCTTTGTTCTTTTTCCGTTTTTATTTTTCTCTTTCCCACTCGAGTGTCGTTTTCTATAAGCTGCATCTAAGCTGTTCATAGCTCTCATCGCTCTTGTGATTTCTGCTGCTCAAATTCTAACTCTTGCACTCTTTTGTTCTCTCTCCTTCTCTTTGCTTTTTTGGTATTGATAGTGGGCACAGTGGTTCTAGGGTTGGTGAATATTTCCCAGAATATTGTCTTTGTTATAAAGAATTGCCAAAAAAATGTTTTGGCAGACCAGCCCAGTCTCCATTGCTGGCTTTGCGAGGCAGTTGTGCATGCTAAGTGCATCGAGATGACGGGTGGAATGGCTGACGCAGTGTCCAGCAAAAAAGGCCTGCGTTATTGCTGTGAGGCCTGTCGACCGGTTGAGAAGGAAATATCATCCTTCATGCGTCAGACCAGGAGTGGATTTTCTTAGATCATGGCCACTTTTCACAAGCCGAATGAACTGTTCTCCGCGCTAGACGATCAATTTTATAGTATGAAGCTATTAAATGAGTCGCCGAAACTCAAAAAATCTGCTGCTAGTCGGCTGCAACTGTGTGAGACACAGCAACCGATTTCCTGCCACTCTCCGTCGCCACAGCTCCTGGTCCCCGTTCCAATGGTTCTGAGATCAGTAACGATCAAAGATTCAGTAACCGAATCGGTCGTTGAGGTGTCGGAAGCCGCAAATCCCCGTAGAAAAATCTACCCAGGGTCCAACATTGCCTGGAATACCGGCCGTGGTTGGTAACAATTCGTTACCTAAGACCCTAACAGCAGTCCAACCTTCGAAAACTATATTTGTTTCGAGGCCTATATTCAAGGCAAAACCCAAACTGGCAATATCAAGGTGGAAAAATTCAAATTTTCGTATGCCAGAGACACTTTGCCATTATTATTATATTATATATATATATAAAGTCCGATTATATTCGGACTTTCTTTCTTTTGCATCCCAGGTGATTGTATTTCCTGAAACCTGGTTCAAGCCGGAGATCCTCTGCTCTGAGATTCTTCCATGTACACAATTTATAGATTAGACCGTCTTCTCCAGCGTGGTGGCGGAGTTTTATTTGCCATTGACTTCTGCCTCATCTCGGAACGGGTGGTGTCTAATGACTTCTTGGACATGAAATTTATCTGCGTAAAACTACCACTTACAGGTAGTTGCATTTATGTAACCTGCTTTTATATGGCTTTCTGATAGGGACCAATAAGTGGCTTTGGGTGACTTCAACATGCCTGGAGCTCACTGGTCTTCTGATGGTGTGTCTAACGTTCTTCACACTGCGGCACAGCATGACCTCATAAATGGCTTGCTTTATTTAACATTATCTCAAGTTAACCGTATCTTAAATTCTTTAAACCGCTTACTGGATCTATGCTTTGTCTCCGATCCTGCAGGCGTTTATCTAATTAAAGTTCCTCCAATGACGCAATCTGAAGATCCTTATCATCCAACTTTCGATGTGACTATCTACACCGGTACAGTTTTAGCTGCGACATCTGGTAGCAGTTTAAACAGAGTCCGCTGTTTCCGAAAGGCTGACTATCAGAGGCTAAACACTTTAATAGCAGAATTTTATTGGTCTAATATTTACACGAGCTCTGACATGGCATCCGCCGTTGATATCTTTAATAGTGCCATGATCTCATTTTTTTCCTTATGTGTTCCTGAAACCGACCCGTCGGTCTCTTATAAACCACTTGAGTTTAATCTAGACTTTATAATAAATATAACTTTACTGGTTTAAGAACGACTTTCTCATCTTATCTTAATGCTCGATCTAACTTTACCGTGCTTAACGCTCAGTGTTTTTTGACTCGTTGCAAGGTCCAGTTCACGCAAGACCCTAAACAGTTTTATAACTTTGTTAACTCTAAATGTAAACCCACGTTATTCCCCTTCCTCGCTGTCATTTCAGAATACTACTGTAAATTCTGATCAAGCAATAGCCACCCTCTTTGCTGAGTTTTTTAAAACTACATATTCGCCCTCAACATCTTCAGATCATACATTTTCTCCAGCTATGCCCAGTTCGTCCTTAATCTTCAGTCCTATTTTAAACGAAAGCTCACTTATTATTGATCTTCAACGTGTTAAGCTAGTTTATTCGCCAGGTCCCGATGGTATACCGGGCTCTGTGCTTAGGTATTGCACCGAGGCGCTGTGTAACCCCCTTTTTAAATGGTTTACCTTATCTTTAGAGTCCTGAGAATTTCCCCTTATTTGGAGGGAATCATTTGTTATTCCTCTCCACAAAAAAGGTAGCAAATCGGATGCCAGGACCACTGCTATTCTTATTGTTCATCAATGATTTGCCGCAGGTTCTACCCAAATCAAGAGTACTCATGTATGCTGATGACGTTCAACTTTGCTTGCAGTATAGGGGCAGTTCATGCCAATCAGACCTACAAACGGATCTTGATAACTGCCAAGCATGGTGTCATACTAACGATTTACATCTCAACAGCTCAAAATGCAACCTGATGACATTTTCACGTGTCACTCCCCCGCTTGCCACCTATATGCTTAACGATTGTTCTTTGGAAAGAATTACTATCGTTGATGATCTGGGTGTCCGCCTAGATCCTAAACTTTCGTTCTCTGAACATATTTCTTGTGTGGTTAACAAAGCCAGAGGCATGCTGGGATTAATTTAAAGATGGGCGAAGGAATTCGATTCTCCTTATGTAACGAAGACTCAGTTTACTTCGTTAGTTCGCCCTGTATTGGTGTATGGTTCGTGTGTCTGGAGTCCTCAGCTTGGAGTCCATAGTAGCCGCATTGAATCTGTCCAAAAAAACTTTTTGCTTTTCGCCCTCCGTGGCCTACCCTGGGATGCCAACTTTAGATTACCGTCTTACTCTAGTAGACTTCTCCTACTTAATGTACATCCCTTAACTAACCGTAGGACGATGCTTGACGTCGTCTTTTTACATAAACTTATTCAAGGTAATGTGGAGAGCCCATACCCGCTAGGTTAGCTCAATTTCCATGTTCCGCGTCTTTCATGTAGAACTTTTATTCCATTAGTAGTTAACCACTGTAGGCGTGAGTTTGAAGTACATGAACCCTTTAGGGTTTTATGTACTGATTACAATCGTCTTTTTAGTAGTATTGAAGGCATTGAAAGCCTTCAAAAGCTAAAAACTGGATTGCTTGTAGTACTAGCCCGTAGTGTACCTTAATTTTTACTCGTCCTATTGTATTTTTTTCTTCTCTCTCGTCTTACTAGTAAGCGTTTCGTGCCGTACGTTACACGGCTGCACCCCCTCGGTCGGTTAGGCGGAAGGTGTGCGTGGGACTTGCGCAAAAAAAAAAATAGTTGGTTAATGTGGAGCAGTCCCAAACTAAAAAAATCATCGTCGACTAAAATTGAATAGATGAGTTGAGAGTCGAGCAGCGAACATCACTCAAAAGGGACAGCTCAAGCTCAGGCTTGTGTTGTTGTGGGTGCGGTGGGAGACAAGCAGGTGATGGGTGCAGGTGAAAAGGGAGGTGAGGGTGCCGTGAGGGCTTTGACCTTAGCCCAAGCGGTAGCCAAAGACGAGGAAGGGCATGATGGAGATAATCCAAGGGAACATCGACGCCAGCGGCGCCGATCACTGGGAGTTTTTTGGCAAAAGTATAGATATTGAAGCCAGCTCCACAGTAGTGTCTTCCTTATTTTTCCTCTCTCTGTGGACAAATCTTTTGACCTTAATAGAGTACGGCAAAAATTGATTATTAAAGACTGCTTTGTAGTACTGCTCCGGGACGCCAAGCTTAAAATTTACAAATGTTAAGGATGCCATATCCACATCTCTTGTTACAAATTTGAAGTATGAGACTGTATTACCGTATTACCGACTGATTTACCGATACCTCAGCGGGTCGCAGTTCACGAGGCTGATAGTGACATTACTGCTCTGTAGTTTCACTTCACCAAAGTTTGGAAAGGTCTCAGTAAATCTAGAGTTAAGGCTCTGGAACAAACACTCCAAAGACTTAACTTTAGAATCAAGTTCATTAATTTTCGAATGTGAGTCATTCGCAACGACACATCCATCACACTGCCACAAGATATTCGGGTACAGCCAAAGTTTGATAGCCTCAGTGGGCAGGTCAACACAGGCACTATGATATACCCAACGCCAGAGAGAAGCGCAGCGAACAGCCTCCGTAAGACGAAGCTGGGCTGCCGAGATTTCAGTTATTTCTTAATAGGTTTCAACTAAGGGATTATTTGACCTTTTTATCAAACTGAAGGGAATGTGAGAGTGGTAATTACTGAATTATAAATATATGTGATGTGAGGAAGTAATAATGGTAACATCATTTTATCAAATGACACTGTTGTCGTTCTCTAGGCCTTCAGCCTTCAGTTGACTTAATTTTAAGTATATATAATTACAGTATATATAAGTAGCTAAAGCCAGTATCACTGTAAATTATTTTATTCGGGTAATGGTTATATGTTGCTTCAGGTCCCTTAAGCTGTGAGAACGATCGACACAGTTCTTGCACATCGACGTTGCGGTCGACTGCCTACTCTTCCCTTTTAACAAAATATGGTCTGGACAATTTTGGCCAGAGTGTGTTGTTGGTAAAGATGAAAAAAAAATAATACCAATCCTATCAGAATGCAAGAGTAGTGAGCGTCCAATAAAGTCATTTGTTTTCATAAGATAGATTTTAAACGGCTGACATGGCCTATCTCGTAAATATTTTTTATAATCCGATAAATTTATTTTACTTATTTTTTGACTTGCTCTTAAAAACGTTAGGGTGTACTGTACGATTATTTTAATAGAACCGGTTTTCATACTGCCCTTTCAAAGAAAACTATTTGACTTGACTATCTGACCAATGGTAGTCGGGCGCACCTGGGCACGTCTTAAAAGTGCATCCCCTCAAGTCCGGAGTGCCAATTAGGATACCCAAGGTAATTCGGCCATGAAAAGAAAATTCATCTAAACTTTTAATTTCTTATTTTTCCTTCTTCCTCTTACTTTTTTTTAAATTACAACTCAATTTTTTCTCTTGTCTTTTAACCCTTGTTCTTCCAGTTGTGAGCATAAATTTTTATTTGCGCTGCTCTTTTTATCTCCACTTTTCTTTCCATCTGCCACCACCGGCCACCTGCTCCAAAACACAATCACTCCAATGCTATATTCTTTGCGCACAGCTGCTAAAGATCAAAAGTATTCCCGCCGGTCTTTATCGTAAATTGAGGTCTTGATTGCCAAGCCTCTAAAAATCACTCAAAGTTCTGCTGATCGGAATCCCCCTTTTTTTTTAATGGACATTGATGCTTTACGGTCAATACACTCAAGTGGCCCTTATGAAACCAGACACGTGGCTGTTAGGGTTATGTATTAGTAGACGCGATAGAAAATATAGAAAAGAATGCGAGGAAATAAACTACCGGCGAGTGTTTGCAGGCATGCGATCTATGTGGGTAAGGATTAAAGTTTTTAGTTTAGGAAGACTATCAACATGTGAGATCACCGAATACAAATCATTATAACTTGCACACAGTACTCTAAAGGGATCATGCAGTTCATAGGAGGTTCTACAATGGCGCAAAACTATGGGTATGTACGATCTAGTATTTCTACTCGGAACGTGGAAATTGAGCTGACCTAACAAGTCAGTACTTTCCACATCGCCGTGAATAAGGTTATAAATGAACATAATACCAAGCATAGTTCTACGATTAGCCAAGGAGGGTAACTTAATTAGGAGAAGTCTACTATAATAGGAGGGTAATCTATGTTCAGCATCCCAGTTTAAACCGCGTAAAGCGAAAAGCAAAAAGTTCTTTTGAACCGATTCAATGCGTTTACTGTGAACCCCATACTGGGGTCTCCAAACGCAAGATCCATATTCTAAGATAGGACGAACTAATGAAATATATAAAGTTTTAGTTACATAGGGGTCATCAAATCCTTTCGACCACCGTTTAATAAATCCCAGCATACCCCTGGCTTTATTCACCATGCACAAAATATGATCGATAAAGTCAAGTTTGGGATCCAGGCGGACGACCAATACATCAACTGAGTTAATTCTTTCCAAAGAGCAGCAGCTAAGCGAGTAAGTTGCAAGCTTGCGAACGCCACGAGAGAATGTCATTAGCTTGCATTTAGAGCCATTTAAGTTTAGTAGATTTATGCGGCACCAGGCTTGAAAGCTATCAAGATCTGTTTGTAAATCAGACTGGTAAGCGACGTCCTTGTATTGCACACAAAGCTTAACATCATCAGAGTATATGAGTACTGTAGAATTTGTCAAAACTTCGGGCAGATCATTAATAAATAATGTAAACAACAAGTGTCCTAGATGGCTCCCTTGCGGGACACCTGAGGTGACTCGGAGAACATTAGATAAATGATTTTTAAGGAGGACTTTTGCCTCCTGCCAGTCAGATAACTAGAGATTCACCTAAGAAGATTAATTGGAAAACCCATTAAGTCGAGTTTCCTGAGCAGAAGGGAATGATTAACGGATTCAAATGGATTTATTTAGGGACCAAATAGCCCCAGGGATATTAAAATGATCTCTAATAGAAAGCAAATTGGAAACCATCCGAATGGCGGAAAGGTAGTTCCAAAAAATAAGCGGTTCCGGCAATGGAGGAATGTAGGAACATGTAATAAAATTAAAGCGACCATTAAATGATAGCTTCACACAAAGGAATTCAACTTCGTTGCATTCCACGAAAGTTAATAATTCTGACGTGTGAGTGGAGTCAACGGCTATGAGGAGCCCATCATCACGCCTGATATGCCGATCAAGCCGATAAATCGTGAACGCTGTTGGGAAAATTTCGGAGCTAAGAATCTTCGGTTTTTACCAGATTTCTGTGAACACAATAACATGGGAGACGAATGCAATACTATCAGAATACAATTTATGCAGCTTGCTACGCAAGCCTCTTGCATTCTGATGGGAGATTAAGTGCTTAGTTTTTTTGGGCAGAGTTGGTAGATGTATGGGGCACAGTGGTCAGATCGTGCTTGGGAAGAGATATACCCACAGGCCGTTTCTTTTTCTTAGCTTCATATTATTTGACAACAACATACTCAGGCCAGAATTTGGTTGAGCATATCGTGCCAAAGAATTCATTTGGGGCATTTATTTTGAAAGATGAAATATCCCTAGCGTGAGAAAATTTGAATTTTTCCACAGTCGAGGGCTGTGTCATTGATGGCTGCTGTTGATAGTCCGCCGCAGGTTGTAGGGATACGTCATCAAGCTACACTCCAGCTGCAGTTTTTTGCGCCTTGGAGACTCATTTAATAGCGTAAGGCTATTAAATTGTTTATCAAGTTTATTGTTTATCAAGGACCTATAGTTCTTATTAGGGTTTAACTAATGGATTATTGGACATTTTTTTCCAAACTGAAGGGAATGTGGAAGTGGTATTGCTGAATTGTAAATATATTTGATATAAGGAAGTAATAATATCAATTAAACAAATTTATAGTTGACATTAAGCAGTTGACTTGATTTAAAGTATACAATCCAACATAACACATTGATCGACACACACAAAGTTAAAACTAGTAACACGGTTTATTACATTATACAGGTACATTATTCAGATATTGCATCAGGTACATCAAGCTGTGAGAACGATCGACACAGATTTTCCACATCTTGGCCTACTCTTCCCTATGCCTACGCTACCTGAATCCCTCCATGCCTAATACTCTCCAAGTTTGTTTTGACAATACATTATTTTTAAATTTCTATTTAAAGTGCTTACACTTTGCCGCTTTAATCATTTTCATACCAAGAGCTCTTGCTTCCTTGTACTGCATATATAAGTGGTGAGTTTTGTATCGCTTTCACTTGAAATAGGCAAGGACAAGGATTTTGTCTCGCTTTAATTACTGTAGTCCTGATAGGAACATATTAATTAAACATAGACAGAAAAAGATCGTTTAGGATATTCAGTTGGATCTCAATTCTTCAACATTGTTAAATGGTACGCTAATTACATGCATTATATTCGCACTGAAATTCTGTATAAATAATATTTTTATATTCCTATGTAAGGCTGCACTCTGGCCAGGATGAACCTCAGCGGCCCAGAGACCCCTTCCAGAAATAATTTATATTTTGAAAACGCCAGAACATGGAGGGGCCGAGGTTGGTGAGAATTTTAGGGGTGGGTTTTGACTTAGAAAACTGCAGATACCAATTGCCCACACTGGGCGGGAAGCGCTAGCGGCCCGGGAGTTTCCCAGCGGCCAAACCCTCCACTAGAGACTGGGGACGAGTCTCGTAATCTACCCAGCAGCCCCGCTCCCGCTCCCGCAACCCGAACCTAAAACCACGGCCTGGTCCAAACCCAACGGCCGCGGCTCGGCGGCTCCGCCTGGAATATCCCAACGGCGGGCCGACGCCCACTCAAAATATTGCCCCGTGACTCGCAATTGCCAGTGGCTGCGCCTGGCCTAATACTTGCGGCGCTCCCTGAGATCGGACAGGCAGCTTGGAACGACCCAACAGCCGCCGCCCGAATTACAGTATGTATGCAGATACTGTGTCCAGTCCAGTGGTGTCTATGGGAATCTTAGATATTCTCCCCGGCTTTCAATAGCAAGAACTGTATTCTTCTCTGGTCAAAATTATAATGATTCTTTATTCTGATATAAACTCCGAAGTGACTTATGAAATAAAGTATACAAGTTAACTAAGTTAACCGGGCGACGGCAACGACCGATCGTCCAATGGCTCGCTCCGGCCAAATTGCTGACACAGCGTCTGGCCGGAAGCTCGTGCATAGCCGGCAACCGCTACCCATTGGAGCGGCCGCTATGATTCTCTCTTTTGTTAGCTTTAAGTTTCAGTTCTGATTTCGTATTCAATGAATAAAGAGCAATCGCTCATAAAACCAACTCCGGCAAATCTGTC
The DNA here is from genome assembly GCA_035046345.1 of Drosophila birchii. Lineage (NCBI taxonomy): Eukaryota > Metazoa > Arthropoda > Insecta > Diptera > Drosophilidae > Drosophila > Drosophila birchii. The sequence goes on along the minus strand of JAWNOA010000141.1, from coordinate 1,447,988 downwards.
GTTAATACTTTATTATTCTAACACCTATCTGAGTCTCTAGGCCAGAAGGTAAAAGAGGGACAGTTATCCCTCCAACCTAATCTCCCTAATCATCATTGGGACATCTACGGCCAACCGGCCAGCAACACATCGGCGGACGCCGCCCCCCGCACTTGTTGGGATATCCACGGCCAACTGGCCAGCAACACATCGGTGGACGCCGCCCCCCTCACTCGTTGTAATTGTCTTCGCATTTCATCCAGAGGAATTTACGGACAGCCAGCCAGCCACCTTACGGAAGACGCTGTCCCCCACACTTATTATAATTGGCGCTCAACATAAAATACCCATAACAATATGGGCGGGATCATGTAAGTGAGCACTTCACCCCCCGTATTCTCCTACATCTGCATTGGCATTTAAATTCAATAAAAATATATCGCTGCCAAAATATTTTCTGCAGATCTGCTCCCATAAATTTGTGTTTTTCCATACTCATTATTTGGTGGTGTTGTGAAATTAAATAAATTACATAATTAAACTTACAACTACACGCATTGTTCTCACTGTTGTCGTATTTATTTCTGTGTGTTGTTTGCATTTTATATCTCAGTGCCGAACGGCCACTTATATTACTCAAATATATATTACTCAAATATAATATTAAACATCTCGGCCTCAGCGCAAGGGCGCCGCCGATTAATTATTAATTATTAATAAATTAATTATTAATTTATTTATATAATTGTTTGTCTACGGTTTTTTGTCTCAGTGAATTATAGGCATTTGATTTAACATTTTTGTCTCACTGTATTCTTTTTTGCCCACATAAAAATAAGTCTTCGTATTTGCGTCGCAGCTTTTAATTTTTTGTCTACGGTTTTTTGTCTCAGTGAATTATAGGCATTTGTTTTAACATTTTTGTCTCACTGTATTCTTTTTTCCCCACATAAAAATAAGTCTTTGTATTTGCGTCGCAACTTTATTCGGCTGCTTAGCTTTGTTTATGCAACAATCTTGCACCCCACCCCACACCGGCATACGAACCCGACACCGCGACGTTTGTATCCCAAACTTTGTTTAGCTTCGCTACTTCGCTTGCTATAGTGGAAGACCCGGTCCCCGCGCCCCCCCTTATTGCCGCTGCTGAGCAAGGCAGTGGCTGAGTTCGGCGAATTTTCGGCCGACGCTGCTGAAGCGGTGACATAGCCCCCGCAATCCCCTCGCAGGCCAATCGTCTCTATGGGCATGCAGCTTATTTTTAAATTAATTTTTGTGGAATATAACTATATGGTTCACAGCTCCATATGAGCTACTCATTCCTTACTTATAGGGACAAGAAGCCAGATAGCGACTCAGAGTCGGACATTGAGGAGCCGACAACTGCTTCCACACCGATACAGGCAGCCACTAGTACCCCTTCGGTCACAAATATGGCCTTAAACGCAGATCAGCTAAACGCTGTTATCCAGGCAGCCGTTGCCCATGCCTTACAGGAAAAGGCTGCGGAAGACCTGCGCAAAGAAAACGACATGCGCAGGACTATACAAAATTTGTCTGATCAACTGGCAGCGGCACAAATTACGCCCGCCGCTGCCCAAACCCCTCAAATACAAACTTTCGAGCCTATAGACATTAAAGGCAACGTTGTATGCAACGAACCGCTTGACGCGGTCAAATGCTTGCCCGAGTTCACTGGGTCACAAGAAACATATGTTTCCTGGCGGCAAGCAGCAAAAGCGGCATACCGCATTTTTAAAAACTTTGTTGATCGCTCGCGCCATTATCAGGCAGTGGTTATCATTAGAAGTAAGATAAGGGGCCCTGCTGATGCTGTACTGTCTTCATTTGGCACAGTGCTGAATTTTGATGCGATTATAAATCGCTTAGATTTCACATACAGCGACAAACGGCCGATACATGTTATCGGGAGATGGGCACCCTTAGACAGGGGAGTCTCACCCTCTTACAGTATTACGATGAGGTTGAGAAGAAACTCACTCTCCTCACAAACAAAGTCGCCATGTCTTACGATGCCTCAGAGGCAAAAGTCCTATGCGACAAATTCCGGGATGACGCCCTCCGAGTATTTATCTCGGGGCTAAGACGTAATCTCACGGACGTCCTCTTCTCCGCAAAACCAAGGGACATGCCATCAGCACTCGCTCTGGCACAGGAGGTGGAATCAAACCACGACAGGTACGCATTTGCAACTTCATTTGCAAAGAGCCAAGAGGATAGAGATAGGAAGCAATATCCGAAGGCGCAAGAGCGCCAGCAAGCTGCCGCGTATCCCAATTACCAAGCAAATTCTGGTAAGAATCCCAAATACATTCTGCACCGCAGAATAATACTCAAGAACCCATGGAGGTTGATCCATCCCTTTCTAGGTTTAGGCAGCCGACTCAGACACCGGCTCACCAAGGCGGGAGGCCAGCTACGTCCGGTCGTTCAGGCCCCGTCAAAAGGCAGAGGGTCAACCACGTCACTCAGAGTGCAGGTGGTACGGAAGAAAAGTACACAGCCACAGCCTCGAGCGCGGCTGAAGAAATCGATGACGACGCAATTCAGGAATATGATTCGGACGTCATCAATTTTTTAGGGGAAAATCCCTGCTACCCGTCATCCGACGAAGAGTAGCGGGGAAAAATATGAGGCTCTTATTAGACACAGGCGCGTCAAAAAATTTCATCCGTCCGTACGAAGGATTGAAAGGCGTTCGCCCTGTAGAATCGCCATTTGCGATACAATCTATCCATGGCGTCCCCACCATCACTAAAAAATGCTTCGTTTCCCTGTTCAACTTGAAGGCCACGTTCTTCATTTTACCAGATTTGACTTCTTTCGATGCCATCGTCGGCCTCGACCTTTTAAAGGAGGCCGGGGCATGGGTCTGCCTAGACTCCGGCCACCCCAAATGGGGCTCCGAAGTTGAAAAGATAGACTTCCAATCGTGCCCCGACGTCAATTTTACCAGCATTGACTGTTCGGACGCAACGCCCTCAGCTAGAAACGCCTTCATAAAAATGGTTGGCGAGAGGAAAAAAGCCTTTGCAAATCCCAACGAGGCTCTCCCTTACAATACGTCGGTAGTAGCCACAATTAGAACTACTAGCGAGGAGCCTATTTATGCCAAACTCTACCCATACCCAATGGGAGCAGCGGATTTTGTTAACAATGAAATTCAAGACCTGCTAAAGAATGGTATAATACAAAAGTATAAATCCCCTTTCAATAACCCAATATGGGTAGTAGATAAGAAGGGTACGGACGAAACGGGCAAACGAAAAATGCGGCTGGTATTGGACTTTCGCAAGTTGAACGAGAGGACAATACCTGATCGCTATCCCATGCCGAATATTTCCATGATACTAGGGAATTTAGGCAAAGCTAAGTACTTCACGACGCTTGATCTGAAGTCCGGCTACCACCGAATTACACTGGCAGAGCGTGATCGTGAAAAAACTTCCTTTTCCGTTAACGGAGGAAAGTACGAGTTTCGCCGACTGCCATTCGGACTGAAGAATGCTGCCAGCATCTTCCAAAGAACTATCGACGACATACTGCGAGAGCAGATTGGCAAATTTTGCTATGTCTATGTCGATGACGTAATCGTTTTTTCGGAAGACGAAAACGCCCACGTGCGACACGTGGAGTGGGTGCTTAAAAGCCTACACGACGCCAATATGAGGGTGTCGATGCAAAAATCGCGATTTTTTAAAAAAAGCGTCAGTTTCTTAGGCTTTATTGTCACCAACAACGGTGCAACGACCGACCCGGAGAAAATTAGGGCCATTAAGGAATTCCCAGAACCTAAGAACATATTTGAGGTTAGGTCGTTCCTTGGCCTGGCCAGCTATTACCGATGCTTTATCAAGGATTTTGCGTCAATAGCTAGGCCCGTCTCCGACATTCTGAAAGGAGAAAATGGAAGTGTCAGTAGACACAGATCCAAAAATATCCAGGTGCAGTTCAGCGAGCCACAAAGGCTGGCTTTCCAAAAACTGCGTAACATCCTGGCTTCTGAGGAAGTCATACTCAGATATCTGGATTACAAAAAGGCATTCGATCTAACGACGGATGCCTCGGCTTTTGGCATTGGCGCAGTATTATCCCAAGAGGGAAGGCCCATTACGATGATCTCGAGAACCCTGAAGGATCGAGAAGTTAATTACGCTACAAACGAGCGGGAATTACTAGCCATAGTTTGGGCACTGGCCAAGTTGCGCCATTATCTGTATGCGGTAAAAGATATAAATATCTATACCGACCATCAGCCATTGACCTTTGCGGTTTCGGAGTCCAATCCAAACGCAAAAATTAAACGATGGAAAGCTCGCATCGATGAGAGCGGGGCTAAAATGTTCTATAAGCCCGGCAAGGAAAATCTCGTTGCGGATGCCCTCTCCAGACAGCAACTTAACGTTGTGGAGCAGGAAGACGCTTATTCGTGTGCGGCCACTATTCACAGTGAAATGTCGCTCACACACACCATCGAATCCTCGGAAAAGCCATTGAATTGTTTCCATAACCAGATAACTCTGGAGGAGGCACGCTTTCCGGCTAAACGTAGCTTCGTGCTCTTTGGAAACAAGAGACGACACAACATTAGCTTCACATGCAAAGAATCGTTGCTTGAGGAGCTAGCGGACATCATTGTCCCCAAGGGCGTAAACACCATTCATTGCGATTTGCACACGCTAGCGATGATACAAGACGATTTGGTCCGGCAATTCCCAGCCACCAAATTCTGGCACTGTAAAAATCGTGTCATAACATATTTGAGGTTAGGTCGTTCCTTGGCCTGGCCAGCTATTACCGATGCTTTATCAAGGATTTTGCGTCAATAGCTAGGCCCGTCTCCGACATTCTGAAAGGAGAAAATGGAAGTGTCAGTAGACACAGATCCAAAAATATCCAGGTGCAGTTCAGCGAGCCACAAAGGCTGGCTTTCCAAAAACTGCGTAACATCCTGGCTTCTGAGGAAGTCATACTCAGATATCCGGATTACAAAAAGGCATTCGATCTAACGACGGATGCCTCGGCTTTTGGCATTGGCGCAGTATTATCCCAAGAGGGAAGGCCCATTACGATGATCTCGAGAACCCTGAAGGATCGAGAAGTTAATTACGCTACTAACGAGCGGGAATTACTAGCCATAGTTTGGGCACTGGCCAAGTTGCGCCATTATCTGTATGCGGTAAAAGATATAAATATCTATACCGACCATCAGCCATTGACCTTTGCGGTTTCGGAGTCCAATCCAAACGCAAAAATTAAACGATGGAAAGCTCGCATCGATGAGAGCGGGGCTAAAATGTTCTATAAGCCCGGCAAGGAAAATCTCGTTGCGGATGCCCTCTCCAGACAGCAACTTAACGTTGTGGAGCAGGAAGACGCTTATTCGTGTGCGGCCACTATTCACAGTGAAATGTCGCTCACACACACCATCGAATCCTCGGAAAAGCCATTGAATTGTTTCCAGAACCAGATAACTCTGGAGGAGGCACGCTTTCCGGCTAAACGTAGCTTCGTGCTCTTTGGAAACAAGAGACGACACAACATTAGCTTCACATGCAAAGAACCGTTGCTTGAGGAGCTAGCGGACATCATTGTCCCCAAGGGCGTAAACGCCATTCATTGCGATTTGCACACGCTAGCGATGATACAAGACGATTTGGTCCGGCAATTCCCAGCCACCAAATTCTGGCACTGTAAAAATCGTGTCACTGATATTTTCGCAGTCGCTGAGAGACGAGAGATCCTCACCACTGAGCACCAAAGGGCTCATAGATCTGCACAAGAAAATGTCAAACAAGTGCTATCGGAGTACTACTTCCCGAAAATGGCCAAGTTAGCGAGCGAAATCGTCACTAACTGTAAGACCTGCGCTAAAGCGAAATACGACAGGCATCCTAAAAAACAGGAACTCGGCGAAACGCCAGTCCCGTCACAAGTGGGGGAGATATTACACATAGACATTTTTTCTACTGACAGGAAATACTTCCTCACATGTGTTGACAAATTTTCAAAGTTCGCAGTGGTCCAACCAATCCCCTCTAGAACAATAGAGGACATCAAACCGACCCTACTGCAACTTATGAACATCTTTCCCAAGGCCAAGGTCATCTACTGCGATAATGAACCATCATTAAACTCGCACACCATTCTGGCCATGCTGGAAAATCACTTCGGAGTCAGCGTCTCGAACGCACCGCCTCTCCACAGTGTCTCGAATGGACAAGTGGAACGCTTCCACAGCACTCTGGTGGAGCTAGTCAGATGCCTCAAAATCGATAAAGGCATCAACGACACCGTTGAGTTAATCTTACTGGCTACTACTAAATACAATAAATCTATCCACACGGTCATCAATAAGAGGCCGGCCGATGTGGTAGTCGCTCAGTCGAGTGACCCACAGCATGATATAGAGGACAGGATAAGGTTTGCCCAAGATAAACTCAGAAACAGGGAAAAACAGAACGTTCAATGTCGGTGACAAAGTCCTAGTGAAATCCAATAGGAGACTGGGCAACAAGCTTTCGCCGTTATGCGAAGAAAAAACGGTGGAAGCGGACATGGGGACCACAGTCCTCATTAAGGGGAGGGTGGTCCACAAGGACAACCTTAGGTAGGCGAATAACAACCATGTTTCCATTCGCCTGATAATTTTTTATACTTTTTATCCTTAGCCATTTGGCATAAGTTTTTTCACTATTACGTTTTATTTTTTATTGCTTTTATCGTTTATTAGGTTACGCACGTCTTGTCTTATCACGCTTCATTTTTATATGTTTTGGTGGTGGAATATCCAAATTTTGTAAAACACTACAGTAATTCCAAATTCCAGATTCGCATCAATTCCGCTGCTTCTTCTTTTGACCCTAACATCGGCGCACGTCACGGACTACTCGCTAGCCAAGTACATTCCCGTCATCGATGGGCGAATTTTAGTTTGGGAGGAATTTGCATCCGTTAGACACTCAGCAAACCTTTCAGAGTATAGGCGCGTGGTGGAAGAGACTGGTGGCATGATTAGCATGTTCCCCGAGTCGCATATGCAGAAGCTCTTGATCGTAGATGTGGCTCACCTGCGTGACCTGCTCGATTCATTGAGCATCCACCATAGAGTAGCTAGGAGTTTAGACTTCTTAGGAGCGGCGTTGAAAGTAGTGGCGGGAACGCCAGACGCGGAAGACCTTGAAAGAATTAAACTTACCGAATTCCAACTCATCAATGCAAACAATAGACAAATAAATATAAACAGTAAAGTACAAGAACAAATCAATAGCATAACCACAACCGTCAACCAAATCCTGAGGTCGGCTAAAAAGTCCCAAATCGACACGGGACACCTATACGAGATGTTATTGTCTCGGAATAGGATGATCGCGATGGAGCTGCAGAATTTATTGCTAGCTATAGCACTTGCTAAAATCAACATCGTTAGCCCTAGCATACTAGACCATGCAGACCTGGAGAGTGTGTGGGTTGAGGAGCCCACAGATACCCCCATTAAAGAAATTTTGTCCGTTGCGTCTGTCAAAGTATTACAATCCGATAACATTTTACACTTTATTATCAAATTCCCTAAAATTAAGACAGCGTGCATTAAAATTACTGTTTTTCCCGTGTCACACCACGACACTATGCTTAAGTTAGAGGACAAGGTCATAGCGGATTACAGTGGGGAGATCCATACCGTCAAAGACTGCTCCGAGTCACCTGGAGCCACCTTTTGTCAACTGGCGCGAAGAAGATCATGCGCCCAGGAACTCCACGCTGGAGGTGTGGCACACTGCGACATCCAACACAGCGACGTGCACCCCGTCACCCGAGTGGATGATGGGATCCTCATCATAAACGATCGCCCGGCTCTTGTGAGTGTGGACAACGGTACCACCGTCCACTTACGAGGAACTCACCTTATCACCTTCCTTGAGAGCGCAACAGTTAATGAAACCCAGTACGTGAACCACGACGCGGCCCAGAAAAGGGCTCCAGGAGTGGCCAGCTCACCCTCCTTGAACATCACCCTAAAACACGATGTACTAAGTCTCCCTTACCTTCACCGCTTGAGTGAGCGTAACCTGGAGCATATCAAGAAATTCGGGGAGGACATCAATGGCTATCGCTTACACCAGATGATGCTTATTGCGGGAGCAATTTGCTGCGCATTGATCTGTATCGGCCTCACTTATCGGCGAGTCACCCAGGCTAAGAGGGACACGCTCCAACTAAATGAGGTGATCGCCCAAATAGGGTCGGCCGAGGGCGGCCTTAATCTTGAGGGGGGAGTAGTTAACTAAGTTAACCGGGCGACGGCAACGACCGATCGTCCGATGGCTCGCTCCGGCCAAATTGCTGACACAGCGTCTGGCCGGAAGCTCGTGCATAGCCGGCAACCGCTACCCATTGGAGCGGCCGCTATGATTCTCTCTTTTGTTAGCTTTAAGTTTCAGTTCTGATTTTGTATTCAATGAATAAAGAGCAATCGCTCATAAAACCAACTCCGGCAAATCTGTCGTTAATACTTTATTATTCTAACACCTATCTGAGTCTCTAGGCCAGAAGGTAAAAGAGGGACAGTTATCCCTCCAACCTAATCTCCCTAATCATCATTGGGACATCTACGGCCAACCGGCCAGCAACACATCGGCAGACGCCGCCCCCCGCACTTGTTGGGATATCCACGGCCAACTGGCCAGCAACACATCGGTGGACGCCGCCCCCCTCACTCGTTGTAATTGTCTTCGCATTTCATCCAGAGGAATTTACGGACAGCCAGCCAGCCACTTTACGGAAGACGCTGTCCCCCACACTTATTATAATTTACATATAAGGGAATGAATGGAATGGAATGGAGTGGGGGAAACTGCAAGGTTAGCAGATTAGTTTTACCAGTTAGGCAATCGGTTCTGTTTCCGCTGGTTTCCAAACTCAGCGTTTATGTACCCGCATGTGTGGGTTGATGACCGTTCATCTACGTCGCTGGGGTTTGGGGGGCGGCGGTGTGTCCGCAACAATGTGTGCGGTAACTCCTCCCCCCTAGAGTGGAGAGAGGGCCATAACGAAGGAATGGTCGGCTCCACCAAGGTAGTGACAGTCGGCGGGTGTGGAAGGAAGATGGTCTTTGGTTTGTGACATAATCGGAGGATGACGATCAGGATAAGGGTCAATGATATTGTTGAATATATAGCCGTGAATTTGTAGTATGTTATATTTTCCATATTAATTATTTTTCCAGCTATCGAAAGGGCTTCTAAATGTAATTTTTCCAGTGATAGTGCTTTGATGGTTTGATTTTTTGTTATCTTGACGACCGGTGGAAGTACGAAGGTGAAATGGTCATGTTCCACTAGTGCTTTGTCGCTGTATTCTACTCCGTTTATCCATATGGTACAATTCGTATAAGGTATTATGTAGGAGCCATTCAAAAGTGTTTCGTCGTTGCAGGTTGATTTAAGGGTGGTGTTCCTTCCGTTGAAAATGAAAATAAACCCTTTTTCTGGTTCGAATATGTTCGTTTCGTGGCCTGTATCTATCATGTCGCATTTTGTCTCTTTTACGTTATTGACGATGTCCTCCAAGCACTTGTTGTTTTTTATCGTCGGGTCAGCGTGGATTCCCTGACAGAAGAACTCCTTTTCTACCTTAAGGCAGCTTTCGCGAAATTGATGCAAGGTGTTGTTTTTATATGCCAAGAATTCGGGGGAAATGATGAAATGCGAATTATTTATCGGTAGGGGTATGATGTGGGTGAACTTATACATTTTTGAATCGAAAATTGGTATCTTAACGTTAAACAATAGTTTGTTATTAAAAGTAAAGCAAGATGGCGTAAGTATATTATAGATGTGTTCATCTAATTGTAGGGTAATATTTTTTGTGGTTAACATATGTCTTATAGTATTTATTTCTTGTTTGTTAAATAAGAATTTTGGGATTAAGCCCAATTTGCTGGCCAGAAGGCTTTCAGCTATATTATTAATATGTTCTCTCAAGGTGTCAATATGAAAATTTATTCGATTAATATATTGTAATGTAAAAATGTTTTCTCTATCTTCTCTAAGTTCTTTGAAGATAGTGTTTTGTGCTGTGTCTAGAAATGTTTGTATTTTAATTTGTTCATTATTTATATGATTCGTAATATTATTAAGTCTAATGAAGACCTGTTTGTTGAAATTTTCTTGTTTATCTTGATAACTTTTTAATGTATGGGAGGTAACTTTCAGGGTATTTATTTCTGCGAGTATGTTTTGTCCGTCGTTGTTGTCTAAGTTACCCGAAATTGTCTTGATAATAGTCCCTAGGCCATTGATTAAACCTCTTTTTGTTCTGGCGTGTGGGAGTAGGGTGTCTATTCTTGTTTCTAGCTGTTGTAGTTTTCCTTTTATAATTCCTAGTGAAATGTCAAATGTTTCATCTAGTCTAAGGGCTTTTAACGTGTCTTTTATTCCGGTAAGGCATACTTTAAACTCTTGGACATCTACGACATGGGTTAGAATTGTGTAGCTCTGTGTTAAACGAGCATCTCCCAGATGAATGAAGGCGAGGGGTGAAGATCCATTGAGTCTTTCTAAAGAGAAGGACTGCGTGGCGGAATGGGTAGTTCTGAAATGAAGTGGTTCATTGAGTGTTATTATTTCTCTTGATTATCTTTCTTATTTTCTGTTTGTGTAGTTTTTGTTGCCTGGTTGTTAGTAACGTAACTCCTTTTTCAGCCCTGACTTTGTGTTTGGAAAATCTAGGTGTTAGCTTGTTTCTCCTATTTTCTTTTCTAAAGATAGCATCGTCAGGTTCAACTTGGATTGGTGGTTCCCTATCTTCGTTTAATTTGGTTAGCCTTTTTACCGTCTGGTTATCTAATTTTTCTTGGATTTTGGGGTATATTTCTTTCCTGAATTCATTCAGTTTTGCCAAGTAGTCGTGATGACTGTCGAATTTTACTGTTTTTTCAAAAATATGGGTTCTGCCTTGAAAAAGTTCGAACGGTGTATGAGCAGTGCTAGAGTGTATTGCATTATTATATGTTGTCAATACCTCTGCAAATATCTCCGCGTGATCGGATTGGAGTTGAAGCTCCTTCCTACGGTTTTCAACTATTATATAGAGCTCCGTGAATGTCGAGTGGAGTCTTTCGACGGGTGCGTTTCCCGTTGATTGTTGGAAAGAGGTGGTGTGCATTTCTATATTATACTGGTTTAGAAAATCGGTACACAAATTTCCCGAAAATTCTGCGCCTTGGTCAAAGACAATTTTCTTCGGTAGGCCGAAGGTACTGAAAAATTGCGATTGTGCTGCTGCTACTTTGATTGAATTTCTATTGGTTATTGGGTACGCTTGTGCGAATTTTGAGAATTTATCGATGACGGTCAGGTTATTTGTATTGTTGATTACATAAATGTCAATGTGAATAACATCTAAGGGTCCTTTTGGTGCTGGTGGGGTTTGAAAGAAAGGTCTGTGAGGTTGTCTGTCATATTTGAGTGTTAGACAAATGTCACAGTCTTTAATTATTTGTGTAATAATTTCCTTCATACGTGGGAAATAAATGTCTCTTTTAAGATGGTTAAGGGTCTCGTCGATGCCTCTGTGGTTACTATTAAGGTGGTATGATTGAACCCTTTCTTGTAAATCGGAAAGGTCGGTTAGAAGTGAAGAGCAACGACAAATAGTATACAAGTTATTTCCTGTAAAGTAGTTGTTGTATACTTCTTCGATTATAACAAAGACGTTGTCTGGTGCTAGTATAGCATGCATTTTGTTTGGTTTTAAAATAGTCTGCAAAATTTTTGTGATAGTGTCAAATGTGTATTCTGGTTCCGAAAATATGCGTCTTATCTTGTGAGGAAATGGGGTAACTAATTGTACCGGTATTGATGGACCGATTTGAAAAATTGTTTGGATGTTAAAATAGTTTAGTGGTTTTTGGGCGACTGATATTCTTGTAGGATCCTCATTTATATTTAGGTTGGGCTCTATTCTGCTGAGTGCATCAGCGACGACATTCTGTGATCCTTTTTTATAGACTACTTCGTAGTGATAGGTGGCTAAGGTGGTTTTCCACCGAATCAATTTGGGGTTTTAGTCTTTGAGATTTTCTAGCCAGACTAATGGTTTATGGTCGGTCACTATTTTGAATCGTCGACCGAAAAGGTAGGGCCTAAAGTGTTCCACTGACCAGACAATCGCAAGCATTTCTTTTTCTATTGTTGAATATCTAACCTCGGTGTCAGATAGAGTTCTACTGGCAAATGAGATAGGCCTATCGTTGGTGTTCGGACCTTGAGATAATACCGCGCCTATGGCATAGTTACTCGCGTCCGTGGTCAGAGTGAACGGTTTTGAGAAATCAGGGTAGGCTAGAATCGGGTCATTACACAAGAGATTTTTGGAATAGGCTACTGCCTCTTTAAATTCTTCATCTATCACTATTGATTTTTTTCCTTTCAATTGTCTGGTTAGAGGTTTGGTTATTTCAGCGAAGTCTTTTATGAACTTCCTGTAATAACCCAATAAGCCTAAGAAGGACTTAATTTCCCTAACAGTTTTAGGGCAAGGAAAATCCTTAATTGCTTGGATTTTATCGGGATTGGGTTTTACTCCTTCTTGTGTAACGATGTGTCCTAAAAAGTCAATTTCCTTCCTTAGGAAATTGCACTTTGCGGGTTGTATTTTCAGGTTTGCTGTTTGTAATTTAGTGAATACAGATTTAATATCCGTTATGTGGCTTTGTAGTGAAGGGGAAAATATAATAATATCGTCGAGATATACAAGACAAACTTTTCCTATCAGATCTCCCAGGACGTTGTCCATGACGCGCTGGAATGTCGCAGGTGCGTTCTTGAGACCGAAAGGCATTCTTGTGAATTCGTAATGTCCGTGTTCGACAGTGAATGCCGTTTTGTTTGCATCACGTGGGTTCATCTCAATCTGATGAAAACCACTAGCCAGATCGATTGTTGTAAAATATTTAGTTTTCCCTATACTGTCTAAAATGTCCGCTATATTAGGGATTGGGTATCTATCTGAAATCGTTTTTTCGTTTAATTTACGGAAATCAATTACCAATCGCCACTTTTTTTGACCAGACGAATCGGTTTTCTTAGGGACGACCCATACAGGTGCGCTCCAAGGGGAATGGCTACTTCTGATAATATTCTGTTGAAGCATTTTTGAAATTTGTTTCCGAACTTCTTCTTTGTGTATGAAAGGGTATCTGTAGGATTTTGTGTGTATAGGGACGTCGTCCATTGTGGGAATAGAATGTTTGACAACATTCGAAAACGTCAGTTGGTTCTCGTTATAAAAAAGTTTTTTAAATAGTTTGCAAAGTTTAAGTAAGTTTTGTGTTTCTTCGTTGTTTAAGTGTCCCGTTTGAATATCTAATTTGGACTTTAATTCTGAAGGTTGTGGGGTTTCCCCCGCGGATATGCAGTGCAAGTACTCGTAGTCTCGTAAATGAGTTATTTCGGCTTGTAACGGTTCCTCTAGGAATAGTGTTTGGTCATAGTCCGATGTGTTGCAAACTTCGATGTGTGCGAAGCCGTCCAGTGCAGTATATAGTCCCCCTGTGATTGTTAAGTCATTGTTTGCGGTTGTGGTCTCCAATAAAAAATCTCCCTCCATTATGTTTACAGGGAGTGACAATCTGATCTTTGTATTTAGTGGTACGGTGTGTGTTGTATCTACTGGGTTTGTACTTCTTAGGATTGGTAACGAGGTCTTTTTTATTTCTAGAATAGAGTCCGCTATGTTTATTTTCGCATCTAAGTTACTTAAGAAGTTCATACCCAAGAGACCGTTAAAATGTGGGTGGAAATCAAATAAAAAGAATTTTGGTTCTTCCGTTGAATCGAATTGTTCAAAGGTAACAGAGTCTGTATATTCCTGGATTTGGAATTTTTTGAGAACGGTATGAATGTCAATAGGAGCTTTTATTTTTTTTATGTGTTCTTTTGAAACTAAGTCTGGTTTTATAAAAGAGTAGGTTGATCCAGTATCTATGAGAAATTTATGTGGGTTAGTTGTAAGAAATTTTGAGGATAAAAGTACATAAGGTAAAGATTTCCCGTGAGACTTTTTGTTTAAGAATCCGACTGGTTGTCCGAGGCTTCTTGTAAAAAATTTGCACCATCGTTGGGTGCAGGAAGCAGTAGGGGTATTGTCGTTTGATCTTGAATTTCCCCGGAATGGATTTTGGTTCCTAGACGAGTGACCTTCTTGACGGTTTTGGGATGGTTGTCGTGTGTCGTTCCTCCTAGTGTTATTGTTGTTTGATTGATTCTGGTTCTGTTCGTAACGTTGGTATGGGCGGTTTCGTTCGCCCGAATTTCCGCGATGGCGATAATTTTGTTGATCAAAAGAGTTTTCGCTGCGATTATTATTATTTTGTCGTTTATTAAAATTGTCGCGGTAACGGTTATTGTTGTTACCGTTAGAGTTTTGGTAATAGAAATTCTGTTCGGTCTGTGCTAACTCGTAAGCCTTCTCTAAAGATTCCGGATTACGAGATCTAATTATTGTTTTTAATGGGCCGTTTAATCCGACAATAAATGCATTGAGGCAAATGTCGGAGTATAGGGCGTGTTTTGCCATGATACTCTGAGCATCTCGGTTGGAGTCTTTTGCCAGTGATACTAGTTGGCCTCTCAATTTTGCTATTGCGAAGAATAGTTTATTGATGGAGAGTCCGCTTGGTAAGGTTTGGATTTCTCGGATTAGTATAGCTTCTGTCTTCTTGCAATTGTATAGTCGTTTAAGGTTTGCCTTAATTTCGTCCCAGATGAGTGGTGTATTACAAAGGTTCAATGCTTCATGTGCCCTGCCTTTAATTCTATGTCGGATAGACCTGAGTATCAATTGCCCATACGTTGACTGATCTACGGATCGAATGAGTAATAGTAATTCCTCAACGCTAGTAATAAAGGTATCTAGGTTATCATTGGGGCCTTCGTAAGTTGGTAAATGTTGTACAAACGCTAGTATGTCTTTCGGGTTCAAAGTTGTATTAATGATAGTCAGTGAGTTGCTAACTGTGGGGCTGATGGAGCCCGATGCGGTACCGGCGTCTAAAGGATTCATGTTGGAGTTAGAAGGTTGATTTATTTGGTCGATATCTCCTAGGTCTGACGAACTGCCTTTACTTCTCAAACCTAATCTTCTACCTGCTGCGTTAACCTTTTTTAACATTTATTTAATTTTCTTATGTTATAGAGGTTGTATCTTAATTGTAATGATTGTAGAATAATATGTTTATATCTTATAGTCAATATGATTGGTATTAATATGTGTGGATGTTACTTGTTGCGATTAGTTGTTGTGTGTAATCTCGCTGGTATCCTCTCCCTGTGTCGTTTTTCTTAGTGTTGACTGTAATACACATGTATATAGAGTTAGTGATTTGTTTAAAATTTGATAATATAATTGAATATAGGCAAGTGAATATATGGTGACTAAAAAAATGAAAGAGGTTTATATATATATTTTTATTGTTATTTTCCTTGAGGTATAATATTGCATAACTGTTTGAATCCAATTTCCCGCTTAGTGTACAATTGGGAATATTTATTTGCTCTCCGCCATATCAAGCGAAAACTGCCGATGCAGCAGTCTTCAACTCAAGTGAAGAGAGAGAAGATCGAAATTTGTATTTCAGCTACACGATTCCGGTGCTCTTTCAGCGTCTGCTGTATGTACACAGCACGGTCACGAATTCTAATAACTGTAAAAAAAAAATATTTCTGTGTTTTTATTGATATGTGATCCCGGTGCCTTATCATCGTTTGATGTACACATATTCGGTCACAATTTTTTTTTTTTTTTTTTTTTTTATATTTATAAATAATTATGGTTTGTAAGTAACAGATTTTTGTATTTATTGTTGTGTGATCCCGGTGCTTTATCAGCGTTTGATGAGCACTATTCGGTCACAAATTTTAATAGTTGTAAGTAATTTACTGTTTGTAAATAGAAGAACAATTTTCCCAGTGTATTTATTGCTGTGTGTGTATTCGGTCACGAATTTTAGCAATTGCAAATAAATTACAGCTTGTATATGAAAGATTTTTTTTTTTTTTTTTTTTTTTTTTATTTATTCATTACGTGGTCCCGGTGCCTTATCAAAGTTTGATGCGCACGTATTCGGTCACGAATCTGTATAATTGGGAGTTTGTCTTGCATTTAGTTATATGTGATTTTATAAATTTGTCATTTTCTACATAATGCGGACCCGGTGCCTTATCAGCGTTTGATGAGCACGATTCGGTCGCAATTTGAGAACACTAACACTTGTACACTTGCATGAATTTGGTTCATCACTTTTCGCTACTTTTTCCTTCCTTTTTTTTCTTTTTTTTTCATTTCCTTTTAATTTCGCCACCATTTGTTCACTTACCTATCTTACAGGTATAGTAAGATCAGGAGCTGGAGCATTTTGCGATCTCCTTAGTCCGAATCCGGCTGCGCCAATTACAGTATGTATGCAGATACTGTGTCCAGTCCAGTGGTGTCTATGGGAATCTTAGATATTCTCCCCGGCTTTCAATAGCAAGAACTGTATTCTTCTCTGGTCAAAATTATAATGATTCTTTATTCTGATATAAACTCCGAAGTGACTTATGAAATAAAGTATACATATAAGGGAATGAATGGAATGGAATGGAGTGGGGGAAACTGCAAGGTTAGCAGATTGGAGTCGGGAGCGAGAATCTGCTTGGTCGTTGGTTTGTTTAGTTTTGCCAGTTAGGCAATCGGTTCTGTTTCCGCTGGTTTCCAAACTCAGCGTTTATGTACCCGCATGTGTGGGTTGATGACCGTTCATCTACGCCGGTGGGGTTTGGGGGGCGGCGGTGTGTCCGCAACAATGTGTGCGGTAACTCCCGCGCCTACGCCCGGAAGTGATCTCAGCAGTGTGGCGCTCCTGTTCCCGTCCTGCCCAGTTCGGTGCCTGGAATTACCCAACGGCGGCCGAGATGGCGGCCTGCCTAGCACACACACACACCGACGATGTAAAAATTTAAATATTTGTGGCGGCCTCGCCTCGCTCACCCGTTTTTTTGCAGGAGTTTGAAAGTCCTTAGATAGATACCGAAAAACTTGGTGGCAAGATAATTTATTGGGCGAGAAAAACGAGACGAAAATGGAATTGGTCGATCGATTTCAATTTTGCGAGTGTTCTATTTCACATTATAATAGCTCGTATGGACTAACTTAACGAAGGATGGTGAAGACCGGGCGAATTCGCGAGAGAACTTTATTATGCTCCCGCCTTCGCCCTAAACTAGCTTACACTAAACTAAACTACATTTTTCCATAAACAATTTATAAATATATAAACTCATCCAACATTATTATTATTTCCATTATTATTTGTGCGGAGCCGACAGGTTCCTCACAATATAAAAATAATCAAATATTCCGGTTATTCTGCTCAAAATATGCTGCAGTTTTGCGAGCTGAAATGACCCACAGAGTCAGAAATTGGCGAATATTATAATCAATAGGAGTAAGCAGTGTTTTAATTAGGATTTAGTATTTTAGTAAGCTATCCACGATTGTATAGATTTTTTGGAACTTTGAGTGCGGGCATACTAAGATCGCCACTTGAGTGCCGCTAAACTGTGATTTTTATTGTCTTTCAAAGGGAGTAGGAGGACATACTGGTGAGAATAAGCTAGTAAAATTCTGTGAGGCTAATTAAATAAGTTTCAGAATAAAATGCTTGCTACAGCCAACGGCCTGGAGCACTTTCAGAATTTTCCTTTTATATGACCTACGGATGTGGATTAGCCGTTTAAGACAACGCAATGTAGGTCGGAGTGTCGCCACTCCTCATAAGCGTCGGTTGTGCGAGAGGCGAGGTAAAGGAGTCGAGGCGTAGAGTTCCATAAGCGGGCATCGACCAGAACAGCTGCGATCGACAGGATGATCGGCACGAATGTTGTCTAATCTGTGGAAGACAGCACGCCGCTACGAGTTGCAGAGAATTTCTTGGTGCTTCGGCTCTGCTTAACATGCTTACGAAATGGATATACGACTATATCCTGCAATGAGCGTCAGATCAATGGGTGCCGTAGGTTGCACCTCCGTCTGCTACATGGCGCGAACAAGGAGCGGAGATGGCCGGCGCAGCGAGTTGGCTCCAGGTGCCACAACGAAGGGAACTAGCAGTCTGCAGTTTCCAGAAGCTGCCCGGACTGGCGCTCTTCGCTACGAGAGACTACGAGGTGAACCAGCTGTCGGCAGCCCCCAGAAACTGCCAGGGGAGAAGAGTTTCGCAGGCAGCGGAGGCGCCCGTGCAGAGAAGTTTAAGCTGCGTTGGGGGGGTCCGTCTTCTGTTCCGTATGTACGGAGCTAATCGAAAGTTGGATACATACGCGCTCTTGGATGAAGGATCCTTCGCCACAATGGTTGACGACGAGCTACGGAGAGATCTGAGAGTGAAAGGTGAGCGTCGACAGCTAAACATCAAAAGGTTTAGAGGTTGCGCCAGCAGAGAGCCCACCAAAGAGGTGAGTCTGGAGGTAAGTCGAGTTAGAAAGCCCACTTGGCACGCATTGAGAATCGTGTATGCTGTCTTGAGCTTAAGTCTGCCAATGCAGACATTAAGTCGACGAGATGTCTAGAGCGCGTCTGCCGAAGCAGCTCATCTGACTGGACCATGGACATTTGGGATTGCCACTTAGGACGAGACGGTTTGCCAGAGAGGGACCGTATGCGGCCGCAACTGAGCGTGGATAAGTTGTGTTGGGGCCAGTAAGTAGATAATCGACTACGCCATCGCCTAGGTCCTACCTACAAGGCGTGTCAATGGATGATACGACGCATCAGATGGTGGAGGACATCTTTGACATCGAGAACTTGGTGTGAAGCCCGCGTCGCAGGTCGCAGGCAGCGATGACGTGCAGGCACAAAAGATCCTCGAAGACACCACGGGGAGCCGCTATCAGACGGGATTACTCTGGAAAAACGACAACTTTGTGCTTCTAAGGAGCTGCGGGATAGCGTACAGACTGCTAGTCAAGTTGGCACTGAAATATTATCGGATCATCAAGGCTAACGCATCTAAAGGATACCCGAGGAAATTGCAACTGGACCGACCGGATATGGTATTTCATTTTAATTTTTTTATTTAATTTAAATTTTATTAAGTTCTTATATTAGCGCAACAAGTTTACACTTATAATTATAGCACTAGTCACATGAATTGAAAAACATATTTACTTACATAGACTTATAATTATTACTAAATATTAAGAAATTTTATTCTTTTTATTATTTTAAATAGTTCTTAATTTGAGATTTGAACTGAGTTGCGACCCTAATTGTCTTATATCTATGCGGTAGATTGTTCCACAGACGGATAGCGTTTATAAAAAATTGCCTATTCGAGCACAATGCAGTATATTTTGGGCATATAAAATTATTAGTTCTCGTTGAAGTGGCATTTACGAGTTTGTAAAACAAATAGTTTGGTTCATGAATACACAAAGTCAAGTTTAGGTCCAGTATTTTAAAAGTCAAGTGCGTAACACGGTCAAGACGACTTAAATTAAAAACATATCTAACAATAGAGTTTAAGGCTGCTACTAGCTTGAGCATATCCCACGACTCACAGTGTCCAAAAACTTCTATCCTGTAAAACATAGTCGGAATAAGAATGACCTTTGCTACCAAAAGTCTAATTTCAGTTGGAAGAAGTCTTTGAATATGAGAGCTGATGCAGCAACCCATATGTTCGCCCAGTAGCTTTGAAAATATGTTTGCTCCAACTAAGGGTATTACTGAAAGTAAAACCTAAATTAACTGCGTGCTCTTCAAATTGTATTGCTCTATTATTAGTAAATTATTAGTAAATTGGGTATATTACTTGTATCGACAGGTTTTTTGGCAATTACTATGCACTTTGACTTTGTCGGATTAATACTGAAGCCATTACTTTTTTCCCAATTATCATTCTATTACTAGCACTAACACAAACATTTTACTGTTTAATAGGACTACTAACATAAATTTGCACATCGTCTGCATACAAATGAACTTCACAATCAGACAAGAGACTAGGTAAATCATTTACATACATAGAGAACAACAGAGAGCCCAGGACTGATCCTTGGGGAACGCCACGCGTTAGCTCACCGTAGCTCGAAATTCGATCACCCGAAACGACTGCCTGAAGCCTATTACACAGATACGATTCAATAAACCTAGCGGAAGTACTTGAAAAGTTAAAAAGGGTTTTTAGTTTAGTACTGAGAATATGGTGGCTAACTCAGTCAAAAGCTTTACTATGGTCAAGAAGGGTCAAAAAAGACACACAATTATTGTCAAGTTGTTTACGGATGTCTTCCACGATGTTAGTAATTGCACTAACGCAACTTCTCTTTTTCGACTTTTGCTTCTGCGACAACAGCGAATTCCTTTAAAAAAACTTCTGAATTTGCAGCGACATTCAATTTTCAAGTACTTTAGCTAGGAAAGGTAGAATTGAAATAGGCCTGTATTCCTTATTAGGTTTCAACAAAGGGATTATTTTAGCATTTTTCCAAGCTGAAGGAAAAGTGGAGATGGTATTTGCTGAATTATAAATATATGTAATGAGAGAAAGTAATAATGGTAACATAATTTTAATAAATTTAGGGTTAACATTGTCAAGGCCTTCAGCATTTGACCTAATTTTAAGTATACATTTTAACACATCGCATTGATCGACACCCACGAAGTTAAAACTAGTATCACTGTATATTACATTATTCAGGTACTGATTAGATGTTGCATCAGGTACATCAAGCTGTGAGAACGATCGACACAGTTTTTCCACATCAACGTTGAGGTTTACTCTTGGCCTACTCTTCCCTATGCCTACGCTACCTAAATCCCTCCATGTTTGCTTTGACGTTGCATTGTTGTTAAATTTTGACTTCAAGTGCTCACACTTAGCCACTTTGATAATTTTTATAACAGGAGGTCTTGAAACCTTGTACTGCAAATAGAAGTAGTGAGTTTTGTATCGCTTCCACTTAAAATAGGTTACATCCCTCAGCTTAATATACTTTTTTATCTCACTGTTAAACCAAGAATTTTGTCCCGGTTTAATTACTATAGTCTTAATAGTTACGCATTTATTAAACATATACACCAAATTATTGTTTAGGACACTCAGTTGGGACTCAACACTACAACATTGATAAATCGGACGCCAATCACATGTATTATTCTCACTGAAGTTCTGTATAATTAATTTTTTGAAATCCCTAATGATTCTTCAGTATCGTCAATAAATATATTACAGATGAGAAATGTCTGGAAAATACTGGTACGGAGACCTGGTCGTATAGTAAAATCTTTCTAGAGTCATTAATGAAAAAAGGTCAAGTAGAGTATCACAATGGTTACTAAAATGCGTGGTCGTAGTTGTATTGACAGCGTACAGCCCCAAAGACTCAAAACAATCTAATAAGGTTTGTTCATTTAGTATATTGCTATTAAAGTCTCCTGCAATGATGATATCTCTATATGAAGAAGATAACTCACTAATAATCTCAATTAGGGGCTCAAAGTTTATATTTTGGTTCGGGCGATAAATGCAACCAATGAGCACTTTACAGCGTGAAAATTTATTTGAGACTTCCAAAAAGAGATATTCAATTAGGATACCTCTTCGCTAGTTACATTTAACACCACAATTTTTTTACTTTAACTTTTAACATATATAGCGACACCACCTGCATGACCAACACAATCAGAACGAAATAAAACATAATCCTCACAATTAATTAACAAATTAGACAAATCAGACGTAAACCAAGTTTCGGAAACACAGAAAACATCAACTCGTCGATCTTCTTGTATACGCTCTGAGCATTTATGTGAACTATTTTTAGGCCCACTTTTTGTTTACATAAAACTCGAATAACGCTTTCAGCTGTGGTAATTGCAACATTATCCGACATAGAAATAATAATGACATTTTAGCATGGCAAACTCAGAATTATAAGGTACAATAAAAAACAGAATATGTAAACATAACTTAAATAAACACTTAAGTAACTCTAAAAATTTTAAAATGTTAATTACAAAAATATAAATATATTTAGGAACGAAAGCTCTCCAAAGCAGCATTAGTAAGAGCGGGCGTAGAAGAGAGAGAGAGAGAGAGATCAGCATGACATTCACCGTCGTTATATATAGCTCCTCCATGTGTTCGATGCAATTTATGCTCTCACTCCCTTTGCATCGCACATGCACAAATCCACGACGGGTAAATACCGCAGTCAGGATTTTTCTCTTCTTTAGTCGCATCGACTCTTTAAAGATCAAATAGTGCTCTCTTTGCAGTTGCTCATTGATATAAATAGCTGCATCAGAGTCATAGCCTACATGTTCAGAGCGAAGTACGGCTACCTCCCGATCCAAGATGGAAACCAGCTCACCTGTCTGCTTAACCTCACCCGCAATCACATCAAGTCGCTCCGATAGGCTACTGAGAGCGCGTATTTCAGCTTCCTTTACCAAGCTAGCAATTTCGTCGGTCTGGTCCTGGAAACGCATCTTCATCAGGTCCAGCAGCAGTGGTGACGGAGCATCTAAAAGGCGCTCAGCAGCTCCAGTATCTTTACGAAGGCGTTTTCTGGATATTGTCGACATATTTAGTTTCAGTGTAACTTCTTTAGTGTATTGGAGTAGTTTCCTTATCAGTGTTAGTTTAAAGTGATGTGGGCAGTAAATCAACGAATAAGTTCGAAGCAAGTTTGAAGTTGGAGACTAGCGAACACACACAGGCACGGCGTTGTTTTGATTGCAAAAGTTAATTATGCCAATAAATCAAACAATTTTGATTTATATTTTAATTGCAAATCGGGTCTTGCTTTCGCAAAAGATTATGCTGCGATTAACGCTACAAGATTATTTATTCATACAGTAATTTACTGATACAAATAGAATAAATGCGGAGCAATGAAAAACACGTCCGTTTTGTTAGCTTATTTATATATATATGTATTGCCACATTTTGGAGTCAAAAACCCGAACAAGCCCGGTATGTCGCTACAGAGCAGAGAGTGAATCTATTAGTGAATCTACCAGAATGAAGGAGATACATGCGGAAGCTGGATTCGAGCTACGCCAGTTTTCATCCAGCTCCATCTAGATGGGAGCGTCGGCTGGCAGGTAGCGGCAGATGACTTCATGTTCAACTACTCCACCAGACAGCGTCCTACGAAAAAGATCTCCTACTGGAGCCTGGTGATGTCGACGTTCGACCCATTGAGATTTCGGTGTTGCCTGATGAGGAAATGCCCAGTGAGTTTGGTGAGGACCACAGCCTAGGTATTAAGGTTTTCGCGCTGGTGCCGCAAGCAGAGAAGCCAGCTCGGGCAAAACGGGCTCATTGCAGCAAAGGGGCGCGGACGGCGCGGAAAGCCGATTCGGCGGTATGCGAAAAGGACGTCGTCAGCTCGACCGACACACGAGGTTTGATACCATACGTGGATGAGCACGGAGTTCTACGAGCTTACGGCAGAATTGACGTCGCACTAGAATGCCGTTAAACTATGCTTTTCATTGTCGTTCAAAGAGAGTAGGAGGACACATTGCAGGTAGAATAAGTTAGTGAAATTGCGTGAGGCTAATTGAATAAGTTTCAGAATAAAAACCTTGCTACAGCCACGCCCATCAGTCCTTGACGTATTTCCCTCTCATATGACCTACAGAGTAGCCGGTTAAGGTTATCTAATGATAAGGCATCTCGGTATTTGTGGACTGATTCAACTGTAGTCCTGTCCTGGATAAATGCGTTTGCATCATCATACCACATGTTCGTGGCAAATCGGAACGCTAAAAACCAAGCTGTTTTTCCCCAATGGGCTCATGTATCCCCAGCAAAAAACCTAGTTGTAATGTCAAAAGGGATTGCCGCCAGCTAATTAGAATATCACAACCTCTGGCAATGTGGACCTTTGCTTCAACACGGACCCCGAGACAAGTGGTCAAAGGTACTGTTTATGAGGAGGCTTAGATGCCTGGTAGTGCATAAAAAATATGCCCTTTTGTTATCGTTACTAGCACTTGGTATAATGTGACCGGTGTGGGTTAATTTGAATGAATTTCTGAAGACACAAGTTTCTGTTTGAGTGAGATCTCATAATGACTTTATTAATGAAACTAAACAATATTTATAGCTACTCATTATATAATATAATAAAGTGCTTACATTAACAAAAATAGTGTTTACGAAATATTGCCGGTTACAGTATAATGTCGGCGACAAAACATGATGTATTTTGACGGCCGTGTAAAGTTTATTTTTACCCACCCATCGCAGAATGAGTTTTATGTAAGCCCACATATTTTCTTAATCAATCAGGATACGGAAATAATGTCGTAGATTCAATAGGCGAAGTTAACAAGAAAGGGAAAAGAGGAATACTCGCTGAAATATAGCTATGAGCTTTGACAAAATACTTTTGTCCACGATTGTATATACTTATACATAACCTACGGTTTTCTTCTTAGGAAACGATTCGGAATCTCCTGCAGCAACTACGCCTGAACCCAAATTAATTGCTGCATGGACCCTGAGCACCCCTCTGCCACCCGGGAAAAGATAGACCGTCAGACATGAGAATATTGTCTGCCAGGATCACGGAACTCGAGCACAAGAATTTAGAACTGCGAAACGTCAATGTCTGTTGTTCCATATATTTACATTTACACGGTGAGCTACAGTCAGGAAATGAGCTAATTATTCACACCCAACAACGAATATCATAACTTGATATAGTCGTGGCAAACTTTTTGGCGTGCTGGACTCACAATACGCCGACGACAAAGTCCAAATTCATAAAAGAGGTCAAATCCAACAAAATCCAAGCTTGGCTATCGCTGTTGGCAACTGGGATGTAGAGAATGCTAATTGAAATAGCTAGTGTGCTTACCGATATTCGCCATCTAGTCCCATTTTAGGAGCCCTAAAGCCACTAAGTGAGCAACTAGATCCAATTCGGCGTCATATCTCACCAAATCAACTACTTCCGGTATCATCAGATTATAAGAATATCCAAGTCTATAGAATCATACATGTCGAAGGCACAACAGTTAACGACCATCTTCAAAATATCATTACCGTTGGTGTCCACCACGGATCAAAATCTCCATTACGACATGGAAAGCAGGCAGCGGGTCTGTTAAAAGGTTGAAATCATAGTGGTCAATGCAGTGATCGAAGGACGAGTTTGAGCAATGTCCAGAGTTTTCAAACGAAGAGCACATATGGGAAGGGCTTATTATCACTTGCCATAGGCTGCATACGTTCATTTTGGCAACGTCAGAAAGATAAGCATAACAGGGACATCCGTGCCAGTTAAGGGAAAGATGTCTTACAACACCAGCTGGAGGAGAAATAAAGGAGACCAACTGGGAAAATCAGATCAGCACTCCGCAGCATCATAAAATGGTCCTGATTAGTCATTGCATGAGTTCTAGGACGAAAGCCGTGTAGGCTGCTGAACAACTAACACCGAAACCTACCCCACGAAGTTTTGCGTTCGAACTTAGCGGAACTCCGCCTACGACTGCAGCACCCACGACGAAAATGCACCCCCAGATGCAATCACCAGGTTGATGCAGTGGGCCGAGGAGACTAAAACGACGCTCATCCGCGGGTGCGACGCCAACGCCAGGCGTACACTGTGGGAAAGTAAGAAAACAAACGAGAGGGGTGAGTCTCTTTTCGACAGTATTATATGTCGTGACGGCACTATCTGTAATAGAGGGGATAGACCTGACGGCACATAAACGACGTCAGCCGAAGAATCACTAGATATCCTTCTGTATACTCACTTCCCAGGAAATCTAAGAATAGGCATTCCATCAGCCACAAGTCGAAGAGATACCCACAAGGGAAAGAATCCACTGGGCGATAGACTTATTTGACAAATACAAGAGTCAAGGTCCGGACGGAATTATACCAGCAATGCTGCAAACGATGAGGGAATACTTATGGAACTGGTTGCAAGCAATCTTCCAAGCATAATTAAAAATCGCGCACATAGAAGAAAGCTAGAGTAGTCTTCATACCTAAATGGGGTTATCTAGTGATAGTTCCAGATCGTCGACTCCAGCTTCCTCTATTGTCAATGAGACTGTGCCTTGCACCATGCAACCCAGGCGTACACGGAATACCTCTCTTTCTTCATTGAATGTGACAGAAAGCATACCAGATGGCAACATGGAGGCAGATAATGTGGCTGAAGACACAACTATGAAGGCTAAATGGCAAACTTTAAAGCCCAAACAAATTCCAATTAAAAGAAATCTCCCTTTTGACTCCCCGGAACTGGAAAGAGCGCCCAAAAAACTAAATCCTGCTGTAAATCTCTCGAACAGCAGTGACGCAGAGCTGAAAGAAAGTGAGGCTAGTCCTTTTATATTTCCGAAGAGAACTGCCAAGAAGTTTTGTGAGAAGCAAGAAATAAAAACGAATGCCGTTCCAAGCTCCTCAAATCGTTATTCTACATTGTCTGTTGAGAGCAGTAACGATCACACCAACGAAAATGTAGAGCCGAAGGCTGTACCGAAACCACCCCCCATTTTTATCCCGGGGGTAAGAACATAGCGGAAATGCTAAATGATGTACGTAAAATTGTGGAAGCTGATAGTTTTTCCTACAAGGCTATGGGTGGTGAAAACATCAGACTACTGCCGAAAGACAGCCTCATTTACAGGACAATGGTGGCACATTTGGACAACTGTAACGTGACATTTAGAACTTACCAATTGAAGGAGGAGAGAGCGTTCCGTGTGGTTGTTAAAGGGCTGCATTTTTCAACTTCCACAACTGAGATAGTTAAGGCCATTGAGAAGCTTGGTCACAAGGTGCGTGATGTCAAAAACGCCAAATCAAGGTCAAACAAGACACCGATGACCATGTTTTTTGTCAATATGGAGCCAGCTAATAACAATAAGGATGCTTTTAAAATCACCAGACTATGTCTCGCCGTAGTCACTGTGGAAGAGCCAAGAAAGTTTGACGATGTAGTGCAGTGCTTTCGCTGCCAAGCATTTGGCCATACAAAAAAATACTGCCGCATGCAGTTCACTTGCGTGAAGTGTGGTCAAGAGCACGACACTCTCTTATGTAGGAAGGCTAAGGAGGACCCGCCCATGTGTGGAAACTGCGGTGAAGAACACACTGCATCTTATCGAGGTTGTAAAGTTTACCTGGACGCCAAAAAACGCTTTGGAGCCAAACCTAAGACTGCGGCAGCGTCATCATACAGTCGTGATCCGCAGCCAAACCTCACTCCTAGTGCTGCAGCAAAGCAGAAATTCAGCTATGCTGACATTGCCAGGAGAGGAGACTCACAACCTTTTGGCAATATCATCAATCAGAGTCCCATCGAAGACGAATCAAACTTGGAGCAGAGGTTGATGCGGCGAATGGAAGCAATGATAAACACGCAGATAGTTGACGCAGTTTAAAAACATGATGATGGCCATGTTCTCAAGTCAACTAAACACTCATCAATGTCCATAAATACTCAAATAATAATTTGGAATGCGAACGGCTTGTCCAGAAGAAAGCCTGATGTAGAGCACTACATCAAAACAAACCAAGTTGATATAATGCTTGTGTCTGAGACTCATTTTAACACCAGAACTCACTTTTCCATCCCTGGCTATGACATCATAAATGCGAAGCACCCTGGCGACAGAATTCGCGGTGGAGCTTCAATTGTTATAAGGCGCGGTATACAATACAAGGAGCTTGAGCCCATTCAGCATGAATGGATACAGTGTGCGAAAAACCTTTTACTGAGTTCGTCAGTATCACTAACCATAGCCGCAGCGTATTTGCCCCCACGTTTCACAGTAGGCCAAGCAGACCTGGCCCAGGTACTGTCTAGCTTGGGACACAGATTTGTAATTGGCGGCGACTTCAATGCAAAACATACCTGGTGGGGGTCAAGAATCATCAACCCTAAAGGAAATATACTTCTCAGATGCATTTGGGATCTGGGTTGTAGCGTCCATACAGCTGAAGAACCCACCTTCTGGCCCACTGACCCAGCAAGAATCCTGGACCTTCTTGACTTTGCAGTTAGTAAAGGAATTGACCCAAGAAAAATATCTACAGTTCCCCGCTACGATCTTTGTTCGGATCATAGCATGGCCAAAATCCTATTCAATCCAGCTGCTGTAAAGCCTATAAGGCGCAATACAAATATCCGTACGTACAAAAGATGGCTGGAAGAACACGCTGACCCTCAGCCGGATATCCAAACTCCAGTGGAAATAGACAATGCGGTGGAGATGCTCGCCAGAGAACTACACATGGCTGCAAGTATCGCAACTCCGATGGTAGAAACTCATACAACAAATCATAGACCCCGCAGAGATAACTACCTCTGGTCGACAGAACTAGCGTCGATGGTAAGAGAAAGGAGAAGATTGAGAAGGGTTTGGCAGGTTAGCAGAAGTCGGAGTGACAAGATTGCCTTCAACAGGGCATGCAAGGACCTGAGCAGAATGCTATTTGACCTTGAAAGTAAATCTACGGAGGAGTACTTGGGAAACCTTGAGTCAGGCAGCGCTGAACATAATCTCTGGAACGCCACCAAATATCTCAAAAGGCCTGTAAAGAGGATAGTACCTGTCAAGGTGCTGGACTGTGGTGTCGGTATAATCAGGAAAAAGCCAATGCTTTCGCAAATCATCTGAGAGAAAGCTTCCAGCCCCTTGACCTGTGTGGCCCAGCAGACATGGTTGAGACGACGCAGTTCCTGGATATTGCGTGTCCCATGGACCTGCCCATACCTGAAATTGCTACAGACGAAATTGAAGAAGAAATCAATCATTTAAAGCCATCGAAATCTCCCGGTTACGACTATATAGTCTATATAGACGTCTATATAGACGCTGCAGCATTAAAGCACCTTCCATTGGCCATTTTCCATCTCAGTGGAAATGCGCAGAAGTAATACTTATCCCGAATCCAGGTAAACCTAAGGCTGAACTGGCGTCATATAGGCCAATTAGCCTCTTAACAATCCTCTCCAAAATTCTGGAGAAGTTATTTGCAAACAGATTAATGCTTTTTATTGATATATAATATATATCCCAGACCATCAGTTCGGCTTCAGACAGGGACATGGAGCCATTCAGCAATGTCACAGGGTAGTCAGCAAGATTATGGATGCCTTTGAAAACAAAAAGTTCTGTGTTGCAATGTTCCTGGACGTGAAGCAAGCCTTCGACAGGGTATGGCATAAAGGACTTCTCTACTAACTCAAACGAAGCCTGTCAACGCCATTTTATCTCTTCATCACGGCCTATTTGAAAAACAGACGATTCTACGTTAGATGTAACCACGCAGAATCTCCAATACACGAAATTCGTGCAGGAGTTCCTCAAGGTAGCGTTCTAGGCCCGATAACAGTATCGGTATCAGTATCACTCTATATACACTGCCGATATGCCGATGCCCTTAGGAACCCACACAACATGCATATATGCTGATGACACAGCATTCCTAATTTCAGCCAATACTCTTGCAATGGCTGTGCAAGGATTACAACAGACTCTAAACAACTTGCAGCTGTAGTTACAGAGGTGGAATATTGTAATAAATGCCAAAAAATCATCACATACCACGTTCAGTCTTAGACCAGGCATCTCTCCGTCAGTCTTCATCAATGGTGCAGTCTTCCCACAGAATTCAACTGCAAAGTACTTGGGCATGACACTTGATGCAAAGCTGACATGGAAAGATCATATCATGGAGAAGGTCAAGCTTATCCGGCATAAAAATAGGCAATTGTTCTGGCTACTAAAAAGAAGGAGCAAACTTTGCATCAACAACAAGCTCCTTATTTACAAGGCTATCATTACACCAGTTTGGACATACGGCATTGAGCTGTGGGGTGTAGCCTCATGCACAAATATAAAGAGATTGAAAAGAGCAGAAAATAAAATATTACGGCAAATCATTAATGCGCCGTACTACGTGCGCAACACAACCATAAAGCGTGATCTAAATTTGCCTTCAGTCATGGAGGAAATAGTGAAGTACAGCAAGAGGCATCTAGATAAAATACAAGACCACGAGAATCCACTAGCCACCAGTATTCTATTAACCAGCGACCACCGCAGACGACTCTATAGATGGCACCCACTGGACTTGCCGTTCAGAGTTCCCTAAATCCATAGTTTAACAATTCACTTCAAGATATACACTCCTCATCCAATCAAACATAACTTATAGTCAATGTAATCATAACATATATTTAAGTGCTCCCTGGGCAGATGTAAATAAGGTGTCTTTATTTACATCTGCCCAGGGAGCACTTAATTATATAAAACAAAAAAAAAATAAGAAGGGCTCTACACAGCGGTGGTGAGACTCATACTCACATACGGAGCACTAGTATGGTGGCAAGCACTAACTAGGGCGTACAACAGACAAAAACTCACCAGGATTCAGAGATCAGCATGCGCAGGTGCCACGGGAGCACTAAGACCATGCCCCGCGGCGGCGTTGAACGCAGTGTTAAACCTGATCCCAATAGAACACTTCATCAGGAATACAGCAGCCCAAAGCGCGGTCCGACTGAAGGCAAGCCATAGCTGGAAGAACAATCACACAAGGCACTGTACGATCTTGAATGAAATAGAACAACAGCAACTGACTACATGACAACCGAATTACGATTCGGCAACGCATATACAACCATATACCCCACAAGGGAAGAATGAAGGGAGTGTATCCGAACAAAACGAAGTATCCCTCTATACCGACGGCTCGAAAATGAGATGCGGTGTAGGGGCCGGAATCTTCGCCAACAGCTGGGAAGCAGAAGAGTCCTTCCACCTCCCAGCGTCAGCGACAGTGTTTCAGGCAGAGGTTATCACAATTCTGAAAACTGTCTAACTCTCAATAGACCGAGACCTCAAGAATACCAAAGTGAGGATATATTCAGACAGCCAAGAGGCCATCAAATCTCTCGCAACAGCAAATAGTATGGGTACCGGGAAACAACAATATTCCCGGAAATAAGAAAGCTGACGAGCTGGCCAGACAAGGGTCAGAGGTCAAGAATGGTCGAGAACGACTGAACACAGGAGATCAAAGCTATTCTGGCCATTCGACAGGAAAAGGACATCAAAATTGATCTCCAAAAGCAAAAAAGACATTAGAAGAATAACAGCAACTCTCACTGGGCATTGGCCCATCGGCACACATGCCTGTAAGGTGTGCCTACCCCACAACACATTCTGCAGAAGCTGCAAAGAACAAAACAAGACGGAGACACCGGAACACCTACTATGTCATTGCCCGGCATTCAACCAAATCAGAGCCCGCCACTTCGGAGCCCACCAGCTAGGGTCGCTGAGGGAGGTGGGACGGCAGTCAGTGACTGCCATCATAGCGTACCTGAACGACACGGGCTGGTACTGAGGCGGAGGCACCGACTACGACCATCGAGGGTGTAGATCAAAGCGGAGCTCAGCTCTAAGTGGATAGTGGGTAGCCTTGCCACTTATACCTATCTAGCGGAACTCCTGTTAAGTCCCGGCAACAGTTATAAATAATAATATTCCAGACACAACCAATATAATGTAATAACTCTTCAGTCGCAGCGATATGTATGATATGCATCAGACCAAGGCAAGATCAGCGGAGCCTCTGCTGATGTATATTCCTTGGAAAACTGAAGCATCAAGTCGACTCGTAGGTGGATATCAGATTGATAGACCTTCTCCTCGGAGAAGGTCCTCCGCGTGGTACCTCCTGGAAACGTACTACGGTTATGACGCGTGCCGCGCATAAATAAATTTGTAAATAAAAGAATATAGAAATTAAGTGAATTTGAATTGGAATTTGAATTAAATGCGCGCGCCCGCCAAAGAAGGGCCACACTGAAGTCCAGGGGCACACTGAAAGGAAAGGAAGAGGAAGAAGCCGATCGCGGCGGGCACACTGAAGCACGCCAGACCCTATATAATGCGGGCCGCTGGCCGTAGTGATTTCCACTTAGCAGCCGACAGCGATCGGGAGCAGTAAGCCTCTAGTAGCGCACTCCTAGTAGTCAGCAGCCAAAGTCACTTTTTGGGCGACCAAAACCTTAGGATTTGGGTTGCAATACATTGTCGAAAGACTTGCGAGTCGCGGCATCGAATTCGGCGCGCCCAATTCTCTCTCTCTCTCTGAAGACTTACGAGTCCGCCCGCCCTCTCTCTCTGAAGACCTACGAGTCCACCCGCCCTCTCTCTCTGAAGACTTACGAGTCCGCCCGCCCTCTCTCTCTGAAGACTTACGAGTCCGCCCGCTCTCTCTCTCTCTCTGAAGACTTATGAGTCCGCCCGCCCTCTCTCTTTGAAGACTTACGAGTCCGTCCGCCCTCTCTCTCTGAAGACTTACGAGTCCGCCCTCCCTCTCTCTCTCTCTCTGAAGACTTACGAGTCCGCCAACGCTCTCTCTCTCTGAAGACTTACGAGTCCGCCCGCCCTCTCTCTCTGAAGACGAGTTCGCCCGCCTGAAGACTTGCGAGTCCGCTCTCTCTCTCTCTCTCCAGCAAACCGAAAACTTTCGAGTCCACCGCGAATTCTCGCTGAAGACTTACGAGTCCGCCCGCTCTCTCTCTCCCGTAAACCGAAAATTTCCGAGTCCACCGCAAACTCTCTCCGTAGACTTACGAGTCCGCTATCTCTCTCCCTCCTGCAAAAGAAAACTTTCGAGTCCACCGCAACTCCTCTCTGAAGATTTTCGAATCCGCGCTCTCTCTCTCTCTCTGGGAAGACTTCCGAGTCCCATACCTGCTCTCTTCTCTTTTCTCCGCAGGCTCCCGGGTCCATCGCCCTCTGAACTGGCCGGCCCAGACCGCTGACGTACCCCGGCCCGAGCTGACCTGTCGGGCGCGTTCCGAAGCGCCGACGTACCCCGGCCCAAACTGACCTGTCGGGGCGTTCCGAAGCACAGACGACCAGTCAGCAGCGCACCCGAGATCCATCTATTCAACTCTGTACCACGAAGCCTTGAATAAACTACGAAACCTACTTAAGTTACCGAATTCTCCCCACTGTTCTTACTGGGAATCGGGGGAATCTCTTTTACAGGTACCACTCGGACTACTAGACGGACTCTGCCCGTCCCTGAGCTATCTGGGCAACTGGGCGGCAGACCGTCAACCGGTACGGGTAATGAGAGCGGCTAACTCCCCTAGTCCCCGCAAGGGATATCCCGAGGAGGCCCAGAGCTCGCATCTGGCTACCAAAGGGGCTAACTAGCCATGACAGGGTGCTGCAGACGTTACGAGCTCAGAACCCAGATGTCGATATGGAGGACTGGGCCGTACTCAAAGCTGAGAGGGAGATGAAAACAAGTCAGCCGTTCTTGTTTCTCATCAACCGCCGATGCCTGGAGCAACTCAGGAAGTCCGACCACAAAGTTCGGTACGGAATAAAGAAGGCCCAAATCAAGGTCTTCCTGGCCGAGCCGGTCGAAGCCCTCGAAGACGACGTCGATGACACCAACAGACTGATGGATAACCTAATCATCGACGACGTCACCCCAGACACAACGCCACAATAATGCCGAATGTCAACCAGATCAACCTGAAGCGGAGCTCTCATGCTTTAGCGAATCTGGCAGTTCTTCACCGCGAGAACGACATCGACATAGGCCTCATACAAGAGTCATGAACAAGAGACAGACAGATCTCTGGCGTGGCGATTAAGGGATATACAACTTTATACACGAACCCGACACGTCGGCCGAGGGCGGGCATAATAGTGATAAACAGCATTAACGCCAGCTTACATCCCACTCTTAGCAGCCCAGACTTAGCAGTGGCCAGATTTGAGACGGCGGATGGGACAGCGATATTGATAGCCTCCGGCTATATGGCCCACGACGAAAACGCTCCCCTAGATGCGGTCATAAGGTTGATCATTATGTTGATCAAAACGACGCTCGTCCTCATGTGTGACGCCAACGCTAGGCACACACTGTGCGGAAGTAAGGAAACAAACGAGAAGGGTGAGTCTCTTTTCGATAGTATTATATGTCGTGACGTCAATATATATAATAGAGGGGTATACCAACCTTTTTTTTAAGCACGGAAGAATTTCAAGGATGGGAAGAAGTGCTAGATATATGATAAGTCTCCAAATGGAGAATAGCAAATAGAAGGTTGGAAACTGGAGGGTCTCGACACAGCACTCTTTTTCAGACCACAGGTATGTATCCTTTGAAATCTCGATGCCAACGCGCGAGACGATACCGAAACGCAACCCTCGCAACCCATACTAGAACAAATTTGCTAAAATTGTACAGACAAAGACAAAAAACAGGAGGATCAAAGTCAGATCCAACCCGAAAAAAATCGACAAAGAAGTTGAGGACCTCACAAACATCCTCAACAACGCGTACAAGGAGTCATGTACAATTACATATTCAAAACAGTAACAGTACCCACAATGGTGGAAAAAAGAGCTAAGTGAGCTCAGACGTAAGGTCAGGGCGACCTTTAACAAGAGCTACGGAACCAAAGACTGGGGACCGTACAAGGAAATACATAGAGAGTGCAAAAAGGCGATATACGCAGCCAAGAAAGAATCTTGGAGCAACTACTGTGAATCTCTAGAAGGAATAAAAGATACACCTAGGCTGAGCAAAATACTAGGAAGAGGGCAAGCAAGCCCTTCACTTATAAACAGACCCGACGGGACAGGAACGACGTCAGCTGTAGAATCATTAGATATCCTATTGGACACTTACTTCCCTGTAAATCTAAGAATAAAACCCACAGCAACGGCAGGGCAGTCCAACAGCCACAAGTCGAAGAGATCGCCACTTGGGAAAGAATCCACTGGGCGATAGACTCATTTGACAAAAACAAGAGTCCAGGTCCGGACGGAACCAACAATGCTGCAAACGATAGGCTTTCTGATAGGGATCAATTAGTGGCTTTGGGTGACTTCAACATACCCGGAGCTCACTGGTCTTCTGATGGGGTGTCTAATGTTCTTCACACTGCGGCACAGCATGACCTCCTAAATGGCTTGCTTGATTTATCCTTATCGCAAGTTAACCATATTTTTAATTCTTTAAACCGCTTACTTGATCTATGCTTTGTCTCTGATCCTGTAGGTGTAAACCTAATTAGTGTTCCTCCATTGACGCAACCTGAAGATCCTTATCATCCAACTTTCGATGTGACTATCGACACCGGGACAGTCTTATCTACTACACCTGATAGCAGTTTGAACAGAGTCCGCTGTTTCCGAAAGGCTGACTATCAGAGGCTAAGCCCCTAAGCAGAATTTGATTGGTCTAATCTTTACATGAGCTCTGGCATGGCATCCGCCGTTGACATTTTTTACAATGCCATGAATTCATTCTTCTCTTTATGTGTTCCTAATTGCTACCCGTCGGTCTCTAATAAACCACTTTGGTTTACCAAGGAGCTGACGCGTCTAAAAAACGTAAAATCTAGGCTTTATAATAAATATAAACTCACTGGTTCAAAAACGGCTCTCTCATCTTATCTTAGTGCTCGATCTAACTTTACCGTGCTTAACGCTCAGTGTTACAAAAATTATTTGACTCGTTGTAAGGTCCAGTTCACGCAGGACCCTAAACAGTTTTATAACTTTGTTAACTCTAAACGTAAACCCACGTTATATCCTCCCTCGCTGTCTTTTAAGAATACTACAGTAAATTCTGATCAAGCAATTGCTAATCTCTTTGCTGAGTTTTTTAAAACTACATATTCGCCCTCAACATCTTCAGATCATACATTTTCTACAGCTATGCCCAGTTCGTCCCTAATCTTCAGTCCTATTTTAAACGAAAGCTCACTTATTCTTGATCTTCAACGTGTTAAGCCAGTTTATTCGCCAGGTCCCGATGGTATACCTGGCTCTGTGCTTAGGTATTGCTCCGAGGCGCTGTGTAACCCCCTTCTTAAATTGTTTACCTTGTCTTTAGAATCCTCAGAATTTCCCCTTATTTGGAGGGAATCATTTGTTATTCCTCTCCACAAAAAAGGTAGCAAATCGGATGCCAGTAACTATAGGGGTATCTCTAAGTTATCGGCTATCCCCAAACTTTTCGAGAATGTAATCACTCCTCACTTGCAACATCTATGCAGATCCGTCATTTCTCCATGCCAGCATGGTTTTTTGAGGCGAAGATCAACCACGACCAATCTTCTGGAACTTACCTCTTTCGTTATTAGGGGCTTCCAACAAAACTTTCAAACCGATGTTATTTACACGGACTTTAGTAAAGCTTTCGACTCGGTTAATCATTCTCTTCTGGTTAGGAAACTCGATTCAATGGGGTTTCCTTGTGATCTTCTTAAATGGATTTCGAGTTATCTAAGTGATAGGACCCAAAAGGTTCTGTTCAGAAACGTTCAATCCAATAGCCTTAGGGTCACATCTGGCGTCCAACAGGGTAGTCACCTTGGACCACTTCTGTTCACATTGTTTATCAATGATTGGCCGCAGGTTCTAACCAATTCCAGAGTACTTATGTACGCTGATGACGTTAAACTTTGCTTGCAGTATAGGGACATTTCTTGCCAATCTGACCTACAATCGGATCTTGATAACTTCCAAGCATGGTGTCATGCTAACGATTTACATCTCAACAGCTCAAAATGCAAACTGATGACATTTTCACGTGTTACTCCCCTGCTTGCAACCTATATGCTTAACGACTGCTCTTTGGAAAGAACTTCTATTGTTGATGATCTGGGTGTCCGCCTGGATCCTAAACTTTCGTTCTCTGAACATATTTCTCGTATGGTTAACAAAGCCAGAGGCATGCTGGGATTCATTAAAAGGTGGGCGAAGGAATTCGATTCTCCTTATGTAACGAAGACCCTCTTTACTTCGTTGGTTCGCCCTATATTGGAGTATGGTTCGTGCGTCTGGAGTCCTCAATTCGGGGTCCATAGTAGCCGCATTGAATCTGTCCAAAAGAACTTTTTGCTTTTTGCCCTTCGTGGCCTACCCTGGGATGCAAACCTTAGATTACCGTCTTACGCTAGTAGACTTCTCCTACTTAATCTACCTTCTTTAGCTAACCGTAGGACGATGCTTGGCGTCGTCTTTTTACATAAACTTATACACGGTGATGTGGAGAGCCCCTACCTTCTAGGCCAGCTCAATTTCCATGTTCCCCGTCTTTCTTCTAGAACTTTTATACCACTAGTAGTTAACCACTGTAGGCGTGAGTTTGAAGTACATGAGCCCTTTAGGGTTTTATGTACTGATTACAATCGTCTTTTTAGTAGCATTGAAGGCATTGAAAGCCTTCAAAAGCTAAAAACTGTATTGCTTGTAGTACCATCCCGTAGTGTATCCTAATTTTTCCTCGTTCTATTCTATTTTTTTACCTTCTCTCGCGTCTATCCAGTACGCGTTTCGTGCCGTACGTCACACGGCTGCGCCCCTCGGTCGGTTGGGCGGGAGGTGGGCGTGGGACCCCGCGCGAAAAAACAAAATACATATGAAACTGGTTGCAATCAATCTTCCAAGCATAATTAAAAATCGCGCACATAGAAGGAAGCTAGAGTAGTCTTCATACCTAAGCCAAGAAGAATAGGTCACATCCAAGCCAAGGAATACAGGCCGATTAGTCTGACCCCATTCCTCATTAAAACAATGGAACAGATACTCGATATTCACATAAGGAGCAGGGAGAGTCTTATCTTCACTGCTCTGGCTGATAAACATGGATAACATATTTATGGAACTTAAGCGTAGGAGTGAAAGTGGTAGCATACGCGGACGACGTAGTCCTCCTCACTACATTCCCGGACGTTATCAGCGAACTGATAACAAGAGCACTAACTAAACTGTACTCAATGGCAAAAGCCTGCGGACTAGGCATTAACCCGAGCAGAACTGAACTTACGTTCTTTACAAAAAGAACCAAGATCCCTAGTTTCACAAAACCACAGATAGATGGTATAGAACTAGAACTATCACAACAAGCTAAGTACTTGGGAGTGATACTGGAAACAAAATTATCATGGAAAAACAACTTTGGTGAACGAGTCAAGAAAGCGAGTATAGTATTCTACTCGTGCAAAAAGATGTTTGGAAAGAACTGGGGCATACTCCCCAAGATCATAATATGGCTCTACAGAGCGATGGTGAGACCCATACTCACATACGGAGCACTAGTATGGTGGCCAGCACTAACTAGGGCGTACAACAACAAAAACTCACCAGGATTCAGAGATCGGCATGCGCATATGCTGTTAAGTATTAACATTTTGAGTATGAAGCATCTTGATGTTCTGTTAATACATTCCCACTATTTTTTTTTAAATAACTAACTTTAAAAAAATGACTAAAAAATGACTAAAAAAATGACCACCTAAAGTGGTCAAAACCCCCATAGTGCCATCTGTCCACCTGGTTTCAAGTACTAGTTGCAACAATAATATTTTATACACTATCTGCCAGACATATACATAAGCCTTGTGATAAACAGATGGTCGCACAAGGGCTCTCAATTCAGATACCTTGGTACAATGTCGGAACATGTAATAAAAATAAAACTGCCATTAAATGATAGCTTCACACAAAGGTATTCAATATCCTAGCATTCTTCGAAAGTTAATAGTTCTGTCGTTAGAGTGGAGTTAATTGCTAAGACGACCCCACCCCCAAGTTTGACCTGCAAATCTAGCCGATATATCGCGAACGCAACTGGAAAAACTTCGGAGGAAAGAATCTCCGGCTTTAACCTGGTTTCTGTGAACACAATAACATGCGAGGCGAATTCAAGACTTATAATAATTGCGCCTGTCGCTGAAGCAGCCTAAAAGCATACAATATAATCCTTAATTAGCTATTTACATCTAAAGTTTTCGATTATTGACATAGCTGCATATAGCATATAGCATAGTTTTCGATTACTCACTCATAGCTGAATTTAGATATAGCTATAGTTTGTGGCTATCTGTACATAACTGCATATAGCTACAAACCGCTACTCGCTATCAAAATATGATATCTCAGGTCACAAAAAAACCGAAGTGAAGGAAAAAAAAAGCGCGACCAACCCTTTGTTCTTTCGCAAATATTCGCAACTTGACCGCAGCGACGAAGGGTCGTCATGAGAGCCTATAAGTGCAGATTTTTATTGGTGCCGATCATAGGTAAAAAGTGGCCGCGCCGACTCAGTTCCAGTGAGATTAATCGTGAAAAAAATATTTTTTATAGAATTGACACCAAATTGGGAATTATTAATTGCCCAAAACCGAAACCCAATGTTTACCATATTGGAACTTTTTGATTACCTATGCCGTCCCTAGTTGGATCGGGATTAACCTAAATTCGAAAAATTTTCGACGGTGACCCAAGCCCTTGGGAATCTCTTCGCCACCGCCTTTAAAGGGAATCTTCATCATCATCAGCAGCAGCAGCCGAGATGGTCTTTTTTTCTTATTTTTCTTTTTCTTGTTATTATCAGAAAACATTGAAATTCGTAAATTCGTAAATTCCTGCTCTGTGTGCGGTAACGCTCGTTGAGTAGAAGATTTTTGCAGAGTGGTCCCTAATTTACTAAAGGGCGTAGGGTACTCTTCTATCATTTTCTACCTTTATCTTAAAACAATACTAAAGGCCACTTTTTTAACGCGCTAGTCCCACGCACACCTCCCAACCAACCGGCCGAGGGGCGCAGCCGTGTAACGTACGGCACGAAACGCGTAATACATAGAAGCTAGAGAAGAAAAAATAGAATAGGACGAGGAAAAATTAGGAAGTACTACAAGCGATACAGTTTTTAGTTTTTAAAGGCTTTCAATGCCTTCAATACTACTAAAAAGACGATTGTAATCAGTACATAAAACCCAAAGGGTTCATGTACTCGAAGCTCACGCCTCAGTGCTTAACTACTAATGGAATAAAATATAATATAAAATATAAAATATTATAAATGAATGACGGGAAACATGAAAATTTAGCTGGCCTAGCAGGTAGGGGCTCTCCACATCACCGTGAATAGGTTTATGTAAAAAGACGACGCCAAGCATCGTCCTACGGTTATCTAAAGAAGCTAGATTAAGTAAAAAAAGTCTATTAGAGTTAGTCGGTAATTTAAAGTTAGCATCCCAGGGTAGGGCGAAGAGCAAAAAATTCTTTTGGCCAGATTCAATGCGGCTACTATGCACTCCGAATTGAGGAAGCTAGACACACGAACCATACTCCAATATAGAGCGAACTACCGATGTAAAGAGAGTCTTCGTTACATAAGGAGAATCGAATTCTTTCGACCACCTTTTACTGAATCCCAGCATGCCTCTGGCTTCGTTAACCATACAGGAGCTACGTTATGAAAACGATAGTTTATGATCCAGGCGAACACAGAGATCATTAACAATAGTAATTCTTTCCAAAGAGCAATCGTTAAGCATATAGGAGGCAAGCAGGGGTGTGACACGTGAAAATGTCATCAGTTTGCATTTAGAGTTGTTGAGATGTAAATCGTTAGCATGACACCATGCATGGAAG
This sequence comes from Drosophila birchii, assembly GCA_035046345.1. Taxonomy (NCBI): domain Eukaryota; kingdom Metazoa; phylum Arthropoda; class Insecta; order Diptera; family Drosophilidae; genus Drosophila; species Drosophila birchii. The sequence continues at coordinate 1,407,467 of JAWNOA010000141.1, read as the reverse complement.
ATTTCAAGATCCGATTGTATGTCTGATTGGCATAAACTGTCCCTATACTGCAAGCTAAGTTTAACGTCATCAGCTTACATGAGTACTTTGGATTTGGTTAGAGCCTGCGGCAAATCATTGATAAACAATGTGAAAAGCAGTGGTCCAAGGTGGCTACCCTGTGAGACGCCAGATGTGACCCTGAGGCTATTGGATAGAACTTTTCTGAACAGAACCTGTTGGGTCCTGTCGCTTAGATAACTCGAAATCCACGTAAGATGATCACTAGGAAACCCCGTTGAATCAAGTTTCCTAACCAGAAGAGAATGATTAACCGAGTCGAAAGCTTTACTAAAGTCCGTGTAAATAACATCGATTTGAAAATTTTGTTGGAAACCCCTAATAACGAAAAAGGTAAGTTCCAGAAGATTGGTCGTGGTTGATCTTCGCCTCAAAAAACCATGCTGACATGAAGAGATGACGGATCTGCATAGATGTTGCAAGTGAGGAGTGATTATATTCTCGAAAAGTTTGGGGTTTGCCGATAACTTAGAGATACCCCTATAGTTACTGGCATCCGATTTGCTACCTTTTTTTGTGGAGAGGAATAACAAATGATTCCCTCCAAATAAGGGAAAATTCTGAGGACTCTAAAGATAAGGTAAACCATTTAAAAAGGGGGTTACACAGCGCCTCGGAGCAATACCTAAGCACAGAGCCAGGTATACCATCGGGACCTGGCGAATAAACTGGCTTAACACGTTGAAGATCAAGAATAAGTGAGCTTTCGTTTAAAATAGGACTGAAGATAAAGGACGAACTGGGCATAGCTGGAGAAAATGTGTGATCTAAAGATGTTGAGGGCGAATATGTAGTTTTAAAAAACTCAGCAAAGAGGTTGGCTATTGCTTGATCAGAATTTACTGTAGTATTCTGAAATGATAGCGAGGAAGGGGAATAACGTGGGTTTACGTTTAGAGTTAACAAAGTTATAAAACTGTTTAGGGTCCTGCGTGAACTGGACGTTACAACGATTCAAATAATTTGTATAACACTGAGCGTTATATTTAGTTTATATTTATTATAAAGTCTAGATTTTACGTTTTTTAGACGCGTCAGCTCCTTGTTAAACCAAAGTGGTTTATTAGAGACCGACGGGTAGCTTATAGGAACACATAAAGAGAAAAATGAGTTCATGGCATTGTAAAAAATGTCAACGGCGGATGCCATGTCAGAGCTCGTGTAAAGATTAGACCAATCAAATTCTGCTATTAAAGTGTTTAGCCTCTTATAGTCAGCCTTTCGGAAACAGATGACTCTGTTTAAACTGTTATCAGGTGTAGTAGCTAAAACTGTCCCAGTGTCGATAGTCACATCGAAAGTTGGATGATAAGGTCCTTCAGGTTGCGTCATTGGAGGAACTCTAATTAGGTTTACGCCTGCAGGATCGGAGGCAAAGCATAGATCCAGTAAGCGGTTTAAAGAATTAAAGATATGGTTAACTTGAAATAAGGATAAATCAAGCAAGACATTTATGAGGTCATGCTGTGCCGCAGTGTGCAGAACGTTAGACACACCATCAGAAGGCCAGTGACCTCCAGGTATGTTGAAGTCACCCAAAGCCACTAATTGGTCCCTATCAGAAAGCCTATTGGAAACTGACTGAATTACCTAAAGGTGTTTCCAAAAAATTGGCTCTTCCTGTAAATGATATTTGTACGCAGATAAATTCGAAGCTCAAAAAGTCATTAGATACCACCCGTTCCGATATGAGGCAAAAGTCAACGGCAATTAAAACTCTGCCACCACGCTGGAGAAGACGGTCTAATCTATAAATTGTGTACTTACTTGGAAGAATTTCGGAGCAGAGGATCTCCGGCTTCAACCAGGTTTCAGTAAATACAATAACCTGGGATGCGAAAGAAAGGCTATCCGAATATAATCTAGAGAGCTTACTGCGTAAGCCCCAAGTATTCGTTTTTTGGGACAGAAGGTACTGCAGTGGACATTGAGGATTGTGACGGCTTGGGCAGTTGAACTCCCGCAGGCTGATTTCTCTTCTTTTGTGCCTCGTACTCCTTGACTACAATGTACTCGGGCCAGAAGTCATCCGAGCAAACAATGTCAAAGAATTGGGATGAGACATTTATCTTAAATGACGAAATGTCTCTGGAATACGAAAATTTGAATTTTTCCATCTTGATATTACCGGCTTGGGTTAAACCTTGTATATAGGCTAGAAAAACTTCCGATGCGAGATCAGGGGCAAGCCTCGAAACAAATATTGTTTTCGAAGGTGGGACTGCTGTGAGGGTCTTACGTAACGAATTGTTACCAACCAAGGCCGGTATTCCGGTCATTGTTAGACTCTGCATTTATGCAAATATATTTTACCTTATACTGTCTCTGCATACATTAATATTTTTGGCTCTAGTCTTACACTGTAAATATTTTCTCGTATATTATTATCTTTTTAGTACATGGTTATTTGTTAAAACTACACTAGTATATTATCATCTATATAAACCCACAGAACATTTTTGGAAATGAACATATAAAAAGTTTTTTGGATTTTGATTTGAAAAATAACTATATAAATATAATGTTTAAATCCAGACGTATCGAAATGCCGTGGCCAAATATAGGTTAATTTCTTAAGGGATTTCTGACTAGTTTCGGTTGATTCAGAGATCAAGGTAGGGTGGGCGTTTTTTGCAGCCATGCGAAAACCAGTAGGAAGGTTCTCCGTTGCCGAATACTTTTTGTTTCCTTCAAGCGCCGTTTCTTCATTTCGATTTTTTGTGTACGCGAATTTATTTTAAATAATTATTGCTAACGCAGGAAAGCATAGCTTAGCAGAACTTTATCTTACCCCCACAGCTGGAAATGCAAGCGCGCACTTTGCCTTAGTTAAACTACCATCACCTCTCTCGATCACAACGGCAACGTGATATTTTACAGACTATCAGAATACAATATAGGCAGCTTACAACGTAAGCTTCTAGCATTCTGATGGGAAATTGACAGAGAGGTTTTTTTTTGACAGAGTTAGAGGACGTGGAGGGCACAGTTGTCAGATCGGCCTTGGGAAGAGTTACTCCAACAGGCCGTTTCTTTTTCTTTTCTTATATTCTTTGACAACTACATACTCAGGCCAGAATTTGGGGGTGCATATCGTGTTGAAGAATTCATTTGAAACATTTATTAACAAAAAAAAATTAAATGTTCCTAGCTTACAAAAATTAAAATTTTTCCACCTTTAAATTTTAATTTAATTTTTCGGCTCTGACTTTGCCTCGTATAAAGGTAATAATATTTTTAGATGTTTGGCCAGGAGAGAGCCGCAAAACATATATCTGTTTCGTAGGTGGGATTGCAATGAGGACTTTTGGCAAGACCGACTGAATTCCTACCGTGCCATTATCGGTCGGTTATGCAACCATTATACACTGGGGGGATAAATTGACAGGGCTATAGGGGGTCAAAACCTGGGGAACGATCAGCCCCAAGGCACCTTCGGAAACCTAATCTTGTCTAACACTTGATCTCAGAAATCTGGGATTTAATTCTGAGGTCGAGAGGAAGGCTAATGTTGAGAGCCCGCCGCAGATTATAGGGATCCGTCAACATGCTGCACTCCAGTTGCGGTTTTTTGCGCCTAATGCTTGTATTAACAGGTAAGTAGAGCATTAACTTCCGACTCATTCCTACGCAAACGTTATTAAAGCCAGCATTTTAAAGAATTAATTCAGAGGAGAAATCATATCTACGAATCCTTTTTATACCTACAGCCGTACCAAAAGAATTTAAGCGCAATGACAATAAATAAGTCACAAGGTCAATGTCGTTTTTTTTGGATTGGACTTGAACGAGACATGTTTTCACAAGGACAGCTTTACGTGGCATGCTCTCGAGTTGGTAAACTATCCCAGTTAATTTGTGCTAGCGGAAAATGAGAAAAACGAAAAATATTATACTTTCTATAGCATTACAATAGAATAAGTATAAGTATAATCCAAAATATAATAATTCATTTAAATATTACTAGTGTTTCCTACATTGTGTTCTTTTTTTGAAAATTGCGAAGTGAAGCGTCGCAAGTTGTTTTTGACCCTTGAATCAACCGTAAGAGATGTTGTTTGGGACCCTTATGTAAATTACGAGAAAATTTGGGACCCTTAAGTAAACATTGAAAGATAACTGGAATCGGTAAACCGAACCGTGGGTGGCGAGACCTAAAGTCAAACGTCGCCCTAGAGAAAGACTATTAACTACAATATACAGAGCAAACCAGATCGAATTAACCTGTGCAACCAAATAAATCTTTGCGGCTAACTCCTCGATGTGAGATACCTCATTCGATCGCTAACGGAAGCCGTGCGCCTGCCCTTTATGGAGCCCTAACGAAGTTTGCCACATCCTATCAGTATGATTAACGCCTTTTTGGTCAAGTGTCTATCGATTTCATAAGGTCTTGCCTTTCCTTGAACTTTTCCATTCATTTCAGAATTTTAAAGAAATTTTGGAATGGGATTTCTATGCCTTTTATTTTATATGCCATTATTTTGTCTAACTTTTTCCTCAAAATAATTAAAAACTGATTAATTGGCTGATCAACATGTAAAAGCGCACAAATCTAGACATACATAAGATCGGCATTATTTAGTATAATTTCTTCAAAATATTTGAAAACATTGAAAATGAAAGAATAAATTTTGGTTGCATTTATGGTCAACGCTTAAACCCGGAAAAATCTTAGTTTGCACAACACAAGTTGCTATCACAGAATGAATATATGAATAAATGATTAATATATATAGAAATCAAGAACTCCATACATACTTATTATTATATGACACACAAATGCCCGAGATGGACTTTAACTGTGCAGAAAGATGCTCTCTCCGAGAAAAGAAAAATGCGATAGAAGACTTTTTTCTGATTGACACAATGTCATTATAGAAAACAAATTAAATCAATAATATGTATACTTTATATACAGCTTTCTCGCTTCAAAGTGAACGGTCGTGTTTTTTCTTGCGCTCTCGTTTTTGTAAAATTATTTACGTAAAAACCGCCGGGGTTTGTTTAAAACTTCTACTTTGTGTTCTATATACATAGCTCCTGTTCACTTCGAGTGTGCATGCAACTTTATTAACTTTATTAACTTATTTAATACCTTTATTTCACAACTTAAGTGTGCTGCCAGTGTTTGTTCTTCTTGTGTTTTTTTTTGCATTTTCTCTTTACACCTCTCTCGTTTAGCCGTTGTTGCTCTGTCGCGACAGCTAAACGTTTCTCTAAGCTCGCTTACTCTCACACTCCCCTGCTCTCTAGCGCTTCAACTCTCTCGGTGCAGCTGCACTTTTCTTTTCATATCTTTCGCCCCCTCATCTATTGCTTCAAGTTCAGTGGTAAGTCCAAAATAATGTCTTCCGATATCGTCTGCTTCTCCAAAACCTGCAAAAAGGCAGTTTCGTCAAGTGATCTTACCATCGGCTGCTGGCTGTGCGACAACATTTTGCATGCAAAGTGCATTGGGGTTAACGGCCGGACTGTTGATGATGTAAGAAAAAATATCGGCTTGCGCTACTGTTGCGACGCCTGTCGTGACGTTGAAAGGGAAATGATGTCTTTCATGCGGCAAACCAAGGGCAGTTTTAAGGAGTTGTTATCGAGTTTCAACAAAACTCATAACATCTTCTTAGCGCTTGATAAACAATTTAATAGCCTTACGCTATTAAATGAGTCTCCAAGGCGCAAAAAAACTGCAACTGGAGTGCAGCAGGGCGACGGATCCCTACAACCTGCGGCGGGCTCTCAACAGCAGCCGCCGTTGACACTGCCTACGACCTCAGAATCGAATCCCAGAATTCTGAGGTCAAGTGTTAGGAAAGAGGCGGTATCTGAAGGTGCAGTGGGACTAAACGTTCCACCGCCTATTTCAATTTCGTCTCCTACGGGAGCACAAATTTTGACCCCCCATAGTCCCGTAAATTTAAATTTATCCCCGCAGGAACCACCGGCCAATATGGGCACTTCAGGCACTCCGTCTGTCCCCCCTCAAGCCCTCATCGCTATCCCACCTACGAAACAGATATTTGGTTCGCGGCTCTCCCCTGGTCAAACATCTGAAGATGTAATTGCCTTTATACGAGGCAAAGTTAGAGCTGAAAATTTAAAATTAAAAGTGGAAAAATTTAAATTTTCTTACGCTAGGGATATTTCATCTTTCAAAATAAATGTCCCAAATGAATTCTTTGGCACGATATGATCAACCAAATTCTGGCCTGACTATGTTGTCGTCAAAGAAGCTAAGAAAAAGAAACGGCCTGTCGGGATAACTCTTCCTAAACCCGATCTGACCACTGTGCCCTCTACATCCTCTGCCTCTGTTTAAAAAATCTAAATACTTCTCTGTTAATCTCCTATCAGAATGCAAGAGGCTTGCGTAGTAAGCTGCCTAAGTTGTATTCTGATAGTTTTGCATTCTCATCCCATGTTATTGTGTTCACAGAAACCTGGTTAAAGCCGGAGATTCTTAGCTCCGAAGTTTTCCCAGCTGCGTTTACGATTTATCGGCTAGATCGGCCTGTCAGGCGCGGGGGTGGGGTCCTCATAGCGGTCAACTCCACTCTCACGTCAGAATTAGTAACTTTCGGGGAAAACAACGAAGTTGAATTCCTTTGTGTGAAGCTATCATTTCATGGTCGCTTTGTTTTTATTACATGTTCCTACATTTCTCCATTGTCGGAACTACCTATAACTACCTATATAACCACCTTTCCGCCATTCGGATGGTTTCCAATATGCTTTCTGATAGAGATCATTTAGTAGTCTTGGGTGATTTTAATATCCCTGGGGCTATTTGGTCCCTAAATAGCTCCTCTAACACACTTCAATCCTCAACACAACATGATTTTATTGCTGGCTTGTTCGACATTTCGCTGTCTCAAGTCAACCACGTACGAAATTCCTTAGAGCGCTTGCTTGATCTTTGTTTTGTCTCTGATCCGGCGAGTGTCAGTTTACTGAGGGTGGCGCCGCTGACGCAACCTGAAGATCCCTATCATCCTACTTTCGATGTGACACTCGACATTGGTGCTGATATACTGAAGAAATCTGATAGACCAGCCAAAAGAGTTTACTGCCTTCGCAAGTCTGATTTCGACCGGCTGAATAATCTTATCTCGGACTTTAACTGGTCTGATTTGTACAAATGCACTGACATGGCTGATGCCGAGGACATTTTTTACAATGCGATGAATTCATTCTTCTTGGAATGTGTTCCCTTATACTATCCCTCTATTTCAAATAAACCTCCTTGGTTTACTAAAGAATTGAGTCGCTTGAAAAATGTAAAGTCAAGGCGGTACACGAAATTTAAAAAAACCGGTTCTCGTTTTGACCTCTCTAACTATTTATCGGCTCGGTCAAACTTCACCGTACTGAACGCACAGTGTTATAAAAACTATTTGACTCGTTGCAGGGTCCAATTTTCTCAGGATCCTAAACAGTTTTATAATTTTGTTAATACTAAACGTAAGGCGGTAATCTTGTCTAACACTTGATCTCAGAAATCTGGGATTTAATTCTGAGTTCGAGAGGAAGGCTAATGTTGAGAGCCCGCCGCAGATTATTGGGATCCGTCAACATGCTGCACTCCAGTTGCGGTTTTTTGCGCCTAATGCTTGTATTAACAGGTAAGCAGAGCATTAACTTCCGACTCATTTCTACGCAAACGTTATTAAAGCCAGCATTTTAAAGAATTAATTCAGAGGAGAAATCAATTCTACGAATCCTTTTTATACCTACAGCCGTACCAAAAGAATTTAAGCGCAATGACAATAAATAAGTCACAAGGTCAATGTCGTTTTTTTTTGGATTGGACTTGAACGAGACATGTTTTCACAAGGACAGCTTTACGTGGCATGCTCTCGAGTTGTTAAACTATCCCAGTTAATTTGTGCTAGCGGAAAATGAGAAAAACGAAAAATATTATACTTTCTATAGCATTACAATAGAATAAGTATAAGTATAATCCAAAATATAATAATTCATTTAAATATTACTAGTGTTTCCTACATTGTGTTCCTTTTTTTGAAAATTGCGAAGTGAAGCGTCGCAAGTTGTTTTTGACCCTTGAATCAACCGTAAGAGATGTTGTTTGGGACCCTTATGTAAATTACGAGAAAATTTGGGACCCTTAAGTAAACTTTAAAAGATAATTGGAATCGGTAAACCGAACCGTGGGTGGCGAGACCTAAAGTCAAACGTCGCCCTAGAGAAAGACTATTAACTACAATATACAGAGCAAACCAGATCGAATTAACCTGTGCAACCAAATAAATCTTTGCGGCTAACTCCTCGATGTGAGATACCTCATTCGATCGCTAACGGAAGCCGTGCGCCTGCCCTTTATGGAGCCCTAACGAAGTTTGCCACATCCTATCAGTATGATTAACGCCTTTTTGGTCAAGTGTCTATCGATTTCATAAGGTCTTGCCTTTCCTTGAACTTTTCCATTCATTTCAGAATTTTAAAGAAATTTTGGAATGGGATTTCTATGCCTTTTATTTTATATGCCATTATTTTGTCTAACTTTTTCCTCAAAATAATTAAAAACTGATTAATTGGCTGATCAACATGTAAAAGCGCACAAATCTAGACATACATAAGATCGGCATTATTTAGTATAATTTCTTCAAAATATTTGAAAACATTGAAAATGAAAGAATAAATTTTGGTTGCATTTATGGTCAACGCTTAAACCCGGAAAAATCTTAGTTTGCACAACACAAGTTGCTATCACAGAATGAATATATGAATAAATGATTAATATATATAGAAATCAAGAACTCCATACATACTTATTATTATATGACACACAAATGCCCGAGATGGACTTTAACTGTGCAGAAAGATGCTCTCTCCGAGAAAAGAAAAATGCGATAGAAGACTTTTTTCTGATTGACACAATGTCATTATAGAAAACAAATTAAATCAATAATATGTATACTTTATATACAACTTTCTCGCTTCAAAGTGAACGGTCGTGTTTTTTCTTGCGCTCTCGTTTTTGTAAAATTATTTACGTAAAAACCGCCGGGGTTTGTTTAAAACTTCTACTTTGTGTTCTATTTACATAGCTCCTGTTCACTTCGAGTGTGCATGCAACTTTATTAACTTTATTAACTTATTTAATACCTTTATTTCACAACTTAAGTGTGCTGCCAGTGTTTGTTCTTCTTGTGTTTTTTTTTGCATTTTCTCTTTACACCTCTCTCGTTTAGCCGTTGTTGCTCTGTCGCGACAGCTAAACGTTTCTCTAAGCTCGCTTACTCTCACACTCCCCTGCTCTCTAGCGCTTCAACTCTCTCGGTGCAGCTGCACTTTTCTTTTCATATCTTTCGCCCCCTCATCTATTGCTTCAAGTACAGTGGTAAGTCCAAAATAATGTCTTCCGATATCGTCTGCTTCTCCAAAACCTGCAAAAAGGCAGTTTTGTCAAGTGATCTTACCATCGGCTGCTGGCTGTGCGACAACATTTTGCATGCAAAGTGCATTGGGGTTAACGGCCGGACTGTTGATGATGTAAGAAAAAATATCGGCTTGCGCTACTGTTGCGACGCCTGTCGTGACGTTGAAAGGGAAATGATGTCTTTCATGCGGCAAACCAAGGACAGTTTTAAGGAGTTGTTATCGAGTTTCAACAAAACTCATAACATCTTCTTAGCGCTTGATAAACAATTTAATAGCCTTACGCTATTAAATGAGTCTCCAAGGCGCAAAAAAACTGCAACTGGAGTGCAGCAGGGCGACGGATCCCTACAACCTGCGGCGGGCTCTCAACAGCAGCCGCCGTTGACACTGCCTACGACCTCAGAATCGAATCCCAGAATTCTGAGGTCAAGTGTTAGGAAAGAGGCGGTATCTGAAGGTGCAGTGGGACTAAACGTTCCACCGCCTATTTCAATTTCGTCTCCTACGGGAGCACAAATTTTGACCCCCCATAGTCCCGTAAATTTAAATTTATCCCCGCAGGAACCACCGGCCAATATGGGCACTTCAGGCACTCCGTCTGTCCCCCCTCAAGCCCTCATCGCTATCCCACCTACGAAACAGATATTTGGTTCGCGGCTCTCCCCTGGTCAAACATCTGAAGATGTAATTGCCTTTATACGAGGCAAAGTTAGAGCTGAAAATTTAAAATTAAAAGTGGAAAAATTTAAATTTTCTTACGCTAGGGATATTTCATCTTTCAAAATAAATGTCCCAAATGAATTCTTTGGCACGATATGATCAACCAAATTCTGGCCTGACTATGTTGTCGTCAAAGAAGCTAAGAAAAAGAAACGGCCTGTCGGGATAACTCTTCCTAAACCCGATCTGACCACTGTGCCCTCTACATCCTCTGCCTCTGTTTAAAAAATCTAAATACTTCTCTGTTAATCTCCTATCAGAATGCAAGAGGCTTGCGTAGTAAGCTGCCTAAGTTGTATTCTGATAGTTTTGCATTCTCATCCCATGTTATTGTGTTCACAGAAACCTGGTTAAAGCCGGAGATTCTTAGCTCCGAAGTTTTCCCAGCTGCGTTTACGATTTATCGGCTAGATCGGCCTGTCAGGCGCGGGGGTGGGGTCCTCATAGCGGTCAACTCCACTCTCACGTCAGAATTAGTAACTTTCGGGGAAAACAACGAAGTTGAATTCCTTTGTGTGAAGCTATCATTTCATGGTCGCTTTGTTTTTATTACATGTTCCTACATTTCTCCATTGTCGGAACTACCTATAACTACCTATATAACCACCTTTCCGCCATTCGGATGGTTTCCAATATGCTTTCTGATAGAGATCATTTAGTAGTCTTGGGTGATTTTAATATCCCTGGGGCTATTTGGTCCCTAAATAGCTCCTCTAACACACTTCAATCCTCAACACAACATGATTTTATTGCTGGCTTGTTCGACATTTCGCTGTCTCAAGTCAACCACGTACGAAATTCCTTAGAGCGCTTGCTTGATCTTTGTTTTGTCTCTGATCCGGCGAGTGTCAGTTTACTGAGGGTGGCGCCGCTGACGCAACCTGAAGATCCCTATCATCCTACTTTCGATGTGACACTCGACATTGGTGCTGATATACTGAAGAAATCTGATAGACCAGCCAAAAGAGTTTACTGCCTTCGCAAGTCTGATTTCGACCGGCTGAATAATCTTATCTCGGACTTTAACTGGTCTGATTTGTACAAATGCACTGACATGGCTGATGCCGAGGACATTTTTTACAATGCGATGAATTCATTCTTCTTGGAATGTGTTCCCTTATACTATCCCTCTATTTCAAATAAACCTCCTTGGTTTACTAAAGAATTGAGTCGCTTGAAAAATGTAAAGTCAAGGCGGTACACGAAATTTAAAAAAACCGGTTCTCGTTCTGACCTCTCTAACTATTTATCGGCTCGGTCAAACTTCACCGTACTGAACGCACAGTGTTATAAAAACTATTTGACTCGTTGCAGGGTCCAATTTTCTCAGGATCCTAAACAGTTTTATAATTTTGTTAATACTAAACGTAAGGCGGTAACACATCCTTCATCACTTTCTTTTGCAAACGCAACTGTGAAGGGCGATCAGGCAATTGCCGATCTTTTTACCCAATTTTTTCAAACAGCATACTCCACTTCTACTGACCTAAATCAGACGTATTCTTATAGCTTGCCTAGATCGAACTTAATTTTTAGTCCATGTTTAAACGAAAGCTCCCTCCTTTTAGATCTTCATCGTGTAAAGCCTGCTTATCTGCCAGGTCCCGACGGAATACCGGGCTGTGTGCTTAGGTATTGTGCCGATGCCCTGTGCTCGCCCCTTCTGAAATTGTTTACCTTATCCTCGCACTTTCCCCTTATTTGGAAGGAATTATTCATTATTCCTCTCCACAAAAAAGGTAACAAATCGGAGGCCAATAACTATAGAGGAATCTCTAAGCTTTCGGCCATCCCTAAACTTTTTGAGAACATTATTACTTCACATTTGCAGCACCTTTGTAGATCAGTAATTTCTCCATGTCAGCATGGATTTGTTAAGCGAAGATCAACAACCACAAATCTTCTGGAGCTCACTTCCTTCATTTTAAGGGGTTTGCAGAATAACCTTCAAACGTATCTTATTTATACTGACTTCAGTAAAACATTTGATTCCGTTAATCTAGTTATCTGACTGGCAGGACGCAAAAAGTCCCCTTTAAAAATAATTTATCTAATGTTCTCCAAGTCACCTCAGGTGTCCCGCAAGGGAGTCACCTGGGTCCTTTGTTGTTTACATTATTTATTAACGATCTGCCCGAAGTTTTGACAAATTCTAGAGTACTTATGTACGCTGATGATGTCAAGCTTTGCGTGTAATACAAGAACGTTGCTTACCAGTCTGATTTACAAACAGATCTTGATAGCTTCCAAGCCTGGTGCCGCATAAACCTACTAAACTTAAATGGCTCTAAATGTAAGCTAATGACATTCTCTCGTGTCGTTCCTAAGCTTGCAATTTACATGCTTAACTGCTGCTCTTTGGAAAGAATTAACTAAGTTGATGACTTGGGTGTCCGCCTGGATCCCAAACTTGACTTTATCGATCATATTTCGTGCATGGTGAATAAAGCCAGAGGTATGCTGGGATTTATTAAACGGTGGTCGAAAGAATTTGTTGACCCATATGTAACAAACTCTTTATATATTTCACTAGTTCGTCCTATCTTAGAATATGGATCTTGCGTTTGGAGCCATCAGTATGGGGTCCACAGTAAACGCATTGAATCGGTTCAAAAGAACTTTTTGCTTTTCGCTTTAGGCGGCTTAAACTGGGATGCTGAACAGAGATTACCCTCCTATTATAGTAGACTTCTCCTAATTAAGTTACCCTCCTTGGCTAATCGTAGAACTATGCTTGGTATTACCTTTATTTATAACCTAATTCACGGCGATGTGGAAAGTACTGACTTGTTAGGTCAGCTAAATTTCCATGTTCCCAGTAGAAATACTAGATCGTACATTCCCTTAGTTTTGCGCCATTATAGAACCTCCTATGAACTGCATGATCCCTTTAGAGTACTGTGTGCAAGTTAGAATGATTTGTATTCGGTGATCTCACATGTTGATAGTCTTCCTAAACTAAAAAGGCTGCTCGCCGGTAGTTTATTTCCTCGCATTCTTTTCTTTATTTTCCATCGCGTCTACTAATACCTAACCCTAACAGGCACGTGCCTGGTTTCATAAGGGCCACTTGAGTGTACTGACCGTAGTGCATCAACGTCCATACAGCTTTCATAAAACGAATGAAGGTATCAGCTATGTTACTGCACAGCTTTTAATAAATTTCCTATATTTAAACTTTATATATTTCATTAAACGATTGAAAGTATCAGTTAGGTTACTGCACAGCTATTGATAAATTACCTGTTCGTGTTCCTCGAATGCATTGCCGGTTTCCTCGTCTTTTGTGCAGGTTCCATACACATCCTTTTTTTCTCGCAATTTTCCTTTTTCTCCCTTATCAGATTCCGCGTCTGCTAGTACCCAAAGAGGGATTTCTGCAAAGCTTGTAACTGTGAATGCGACACAGGCAATAAAAATGAAAGTTATGATGGAGAAAACCGCCTTAACGTGTCCACCCAATCGCCGACCTATATTATTTAGGGTAAAATTACTTTGAACCAGTTAAATAAAATTTTTTTACCAATATCTGTTTCATCCCAGTTCAAGCCACCCATTGAATAGCCGAAAAATCCACCCAAGCCTGCCATAATGGTGAATGTGGATAAACCCTTCGCATGATCTTCTGGTAAACAAACGTCTAAGAGATAAGCTCTAGCAGGACTTTGACAAGCATCAGCGTCAAAATCAAGAAGAACAGTTCCCAGTACTGTAAAAAAGATACCCCAAGCGTGGGAAGACTTCGGTGGCGTATAGTTAGCGAAGTTGTTCAAATTATTTGAATTATCAAATTGACCTCGTGGAGTATCCTTACTTCCATCACCAAACCAATATCCCATACATTCTCCGTTGGGAACCAATATAAGCCCTTAAAAGAAAAAGAAAAAGCAGTATTGATTATAAATATTGAAGAAGGTGAATGCTTAAGAACCAAAAAATAAAAGCTTTTATATAACGTAGCCGGTTTTAAAGAGTATATGCAAAAAATGCAGGAATATGAAAAGTACTGTCTGATCAAATGTCTACAACAGGAGATAGAAGAAAGGGCGGCAGAAAAGGCACATGGCAAGTGGCGGCGAGCTTAAAGAAATCGAAGCAAATCACGGTCATCCGAAACCGAGCTACGAACCATTTAGTTGATGAGAATGTGTTTAGTCAAGCGAACTGAAGTAAACTGAGGACTGGCTGCAGCCGCCTCAGCTATTGACATCTTTGAGGGTAATTGGCTACAATCAATTTTATTTTTGTATGTTATTTTTGTTAAATATTTGTATATAATATGAGTTCTTTGCATACATTTTGGACGACGTGCGTCCGATGTCTTTAATGAAACGCATGTAAAATTGGAAATAAACATAAGAAACTTTAACCTAGCTTAGGAGAGCGGCTTGAAAGTCCGGAGGAAGAGGGAGAGAGTGAGAGCGTAGGGGACACTCGAGGCTGCAATCGGAATTATCGTCATCTTGAGGAAGCGTGGACAAATAAGCACTCTCTGTTAACCATAATCCCATCCTTTGGATATTGGATCAATCTAAACAATACTAAAGGATATAAAAACTCATGTTGAGTCTGCTTGGAAAAACGGAGTCATACTATAGGGGGTTGAATCGAATCAGTTGTTTCTAGAGCTCTGTGGTGCTCCGTTAGAAGAGAATCAAGCTGGGATGGATTGCTCCGATAATGAGAACGGAAGATTTGGAAGCTTCGTGGAACACAAACAAAGCAGGAGGCAATCCCAATTCTCAGTTAAAATTGCCTTCAGAGTTGACAAGGTGTCCTTCGCGCCCTCGAAACCAACTGAAATTAGCTAGAAAGAAGCTTTGTACTTATTCTCGACCTTATCCCATCAGCCTCAGACTTGGTCGATATGAATTTTGCACGAATAGTGAGAGGGAATGGCCGCTGCTGGATTGCAGAATTTTGATTCGAAGACAGTAAGCGGTCAACATAACCTTATTTAAAAGGAATGGAGTCATTTTGGATAAATTATCATAATTGTGGATTATATGTAAAAACAAATACGAAATATTTAAATTTAAATTTCGGAACTAATAGGAATTATAATATACTATGCAGAATTGTAATTGTCAATTTTATCGGTTATATGCGGAAGTGTTTAAAATAATTCAATAATTCAGCTCAGCGGAAAACTTAAACGGTCGCACAAACGCGGAAATGGAAGCTCATTTCAATTTACAACTGAATTAGTTAGGTGGAATTTGATAAAAACAAGAAAGGAAGCTAACTTCGGCTCACCGAAGTTTGTATACCCTTGCAGAAATTAAACAAATAATTAAATCGGAAATTCTAAATAATAATTAGTTGCCAAGTCTCAAATTTGATGAAAATGGTTTGAAAATCGGGTGTTTTTTTTATTTTCCTAATTGTTCCTATGGAAGCTATAGGATATAGTCAGACGATTTTCACGAAATTGAAACCGAAATTCAGGAATAATATAAAACGGCTAAATCTCAACTTTGATGAAAATATGTTGAAAACTGACAAAGTTATGGTTTTTTCTTTTGTTTTCTTGATTGTTCCTATGGAAGCTATAGAATATGGTAGGTAGGTAGGTTAAAGTGGTGAGGGGACCCTGGTAGCCTCCAATTAGAGCTGAGCTCCGTTTTGGTCCACACCCTCGACTGTCGTAGTCGGCGCCTTCACTTCAGTACCAGCCAGGTACGCTAGGATGGCATTCACTTATTGCCGCCCCATCTCCCTTAGCGACCCTAGCTGGTGGGCTCCGAAGTGTCGGGCTCTGAGATTGTTGAATGCCGGGCAGTAACACAACAGGTGCTCCGGTGTCTCCTTCTCGGTTTCTTCTTTGCAGCTTCTGCAATATGTGTTGTGGGGTAGGCCCATTTTACAGGCATGAGTGCCTATTGGCCAATGCCCCGTGAGAGTTGACGTTATTCTTCTAATGTCCTTTTTGCATTTGGAGATCAGGTCTGCTGTCTTTCTCCTATTGTATTCTGGCCAGCATAACCTAGATCTTCTGTTCTCAGTCATCGTTGACCATTCTTTGCTGGCTAATCGTCGAGTATTTCCCTCTGGACTGAGATCAGGGAGATTTGTATGTTTGAGGTATCTGAGCTCCCTTCTGACTCTTTCCTGGCCAGCTCGTCAGCTTTCTCGTTTCCTTGAATATCGTTGTGTCCCGGCACCCATACTATTTGTACCGTGGTATCTTCAGCGAGTCTATTTAGCGCCTCTTTACATTGGGCCACTAGAGTCGATGTTGTTCTTGCTGATGCGAGAGATTTGATAGCCGCTTGGCTATCCGAGTATATCCTAACTTTGGTATTCTTGAGGTCTCGGTTTTCGGAGAGTTCGACAGCTTTCAGAATTGCGAATACCTCTGCCTGGAATACTGTCGCTGACGCTGGGAGGTTGAAGGACTCTTCTTCTCCCCAGCTGTCGTCGAAGATTCCGGCCCCTACACCGCATCTTATTTTCGAGCCGTCGGTGTAGAGGGATACTTCGTCTTGTTCGGATACACTCCCTCGTCTCCATTCTTCCCTTGTGGGGTATCTAGTTGTATATGCGTTGCCAAATCGTAGTTCGGTTGTCATGTAGTCTGTTCCTGTTGTTCCCATATAGTCTATTTCATTCAGGATCGTACAGTGCCCAGCGTGATAGTTCTTTCAGCTTTGGCTTGCCTTCAGTCGTACCGCGTACTTTGGGTTGCTGCATTCCTGATGAAGTGTTCTATTGGGATCATGTTTAGCACTGCGTTCAGCGCCGCCGCGGGGCATGATCTTAGTGCTCCCGTGGCACCTGCGCATGCCGATCTTTGAATCCTTGTGAGTTTTTGTCTGTTATATGCCCTAGTTAGTGCCGGCCACCATACTAGTGCTCCGTATGTCAGTATGGGTCTTACCACCGCTGTGTAGAGCCATATTATGATCTTGGGGTGTATGCCCCAGCTCATTCCAAACATCTTTCTGCACGAGTAAAATGCTATACTCGCTTTCTTGACTCGTTCTTTGATGTTATTTTTCCATGATAATTTTGTGTCCAGTATCACCCCCAAGTACTTGGCTTGTTGTGATAGCTCTAGTTCTATTCCATCTATCTGTGGTTTTGTGAACCGGGGGATCTTTGTTCTTTTCGTAAAGAGCATAAGTTCCGTTTTGCTCGGGTTAATGCCTAGTCCACAGGCTTTAGCCCATGTGTTCAGTTTGGTGAGTGCCCTTGTCGTCAGTTCACTGATAACATCGGGGAGTGGTCCTGTGGTGAGTAGGACTACGTCGTCTGCGTAAGCTACCACCTTAATTCCTTCGCTATTGAGTTCTTTCAATATGTCGTCCATGTTGATCTGCCAGAGCAATGGAGATAGAACTCCCCCCTGAGGTGTGCCCCTCTTCACAAACCTGGTGTGATGAGTGCCACTCAGTTCAGCTGTTATCTTCCTGCTCGTTAGGATTTCGCCTATCCATGATCTGATGCCTCCTTCAACTCCTATTTTGTTGAGGGAGCTCAGGATGGAGTCCGCGGTTACGTTAAAGAGGTTAAAAGGTTGGCTTTCAGGTAATATTACACAAAAACTAGACAACCAATCGGACTGATTTTGGTTTTAAATTATAGATACATTCATAAACTGTAAATTAAAGCAAAAAAACTGGCAGTTTGGGTTTGGCTTGTACAGGTAAATCGTTACCTGGCAGGTGTCCATTTTTAACAACTTTTTCTGCCTAAAGTAGTCTAGAACTTTTTTGGCACCACAGAGCACTCAACTACACTATATAGGTCAGTTCCGTGTATCTTTCCTGAACCAGGATCCGTTTAGATAGTCTGCGTCTAGCTGCGACTCCGCCTTTGGCAGCGATTTTAGTGAAACAACTCAGGGTCAAAAAACAGGAAATATGGGTGAAAACGCTTCAGGGGTACCGACAGCGTGCAAGGGCATTTGCAGTGTTAAAATCGTGACTTTTTTGTTAATAATAATATTAAGACGCGAAGGGATGAGGAATCAAATGTTTATAGTCCAGAAATGCTTCAGCTATTAGAAATTCCCTCAATATAGTCAAAATGTTAGAAAAATGATCAAAAAATAAAAATAATCGAAATTTAAAAAAATTTTTGGTGTAAAATATTTTTTTACATTTTTTTAAATATTTTCATTTGAGCAAATCGATAAAAATAAAGCTTAAAAATTAAACAATTTTTTTTGTTTAAAAATCGTTTTCTATGAGAAAATTCAGATTTTTTCACTTTGACGCCCTATAAATGGGCGAATGGGTGGGCGTGGCACATTGCCCACTAGATATATACATTTTACATCAATTCACTGTTAAATGCCGTTTAAATTATTCGATTATCTTATTTGGTTCAAAAGTTATGATTTTTGCAACGCCAAATGCCAGTAGGGCGCCACTGTGCGCCGTTTCTGTGGATTTGCCTTTTCGGTAAGCGTGCTGGGCTTTCGAAAGGTTTTTCTCCGTTTTGCATCTGATGTAGATATCTAGTATCCTTTCCATTGTTTTCATAAGGAATGAGGTCAGGCTAATCGGCTTGTAATCCTTGGCTCGGATGTGCCCTCATCTTCCTGGTTTGGGTATAAAGACTACTCTTGCTTCCTTCCATGGAAGCGGTACGTGTACTGTGTGACGCCCAGGGGTGCCCTTCGTGGCCTACCCTGGGATGCAAACCTTAGATTACCGTCTTACGCTAGTAGACTTCTCCTACTTAATCTACCTTCTTTAGCTAACCGTAGGACGATGCTTGGCGTCGTCTTTTTACATAAATTTATTCACGGTGATGTGGAGAGCCCCTACCTTCCAGGCCAGCTCAATTTCCATGTTCCCCTTCTTTCTTCTAGAACTTTTATACCACTAGTAGTTAACCACTGTAGGCGTGAGTTTGAAGTACATGAGCCCTTTAGGGTTTTATGTACTGATTACAATCGTCTTTTTAGTAGCATTGAAGGCATTGAAAGCCTTCAAAAACTAAAAACTGTATTGCTTATAGTACTATCCCGTAGTGTATCCTAATTTTTCCTCGTTCTATTCTATTTTTTTCTTCTCTCGCGTCTATCCAGTACGCGTTTTGTGCCGTACGTCACCCGGCTGCGCCCCTCTGTCGTTTGGGCGGGAGCTGTTCTTATAGTAGTACACCTTCAGGGCCTCTAAAACCATCCTAATTGGCAGACCTCGAGGGTCTCTCGCTCTCTCTCTCTTTCCCCCTCTACTACGTAGCCGCCGACCATTGTCGGCTCATCACAACAGCCGAGACGAAGCCCGGACGACCTCAAACTCAGGAGCAGCAGGAGCCGATTCATTGAATTTCGTGAACACCAACTATTCTACCCTCTCCTCATTTATTGTTAACCCCTTTGAATTTGGCCCAGAGCCCAATAAACGAACAAATATAAGTGATTACTGTGTAATTCCTCACGCCTTCACCTCTGGGAACGGATCGGGATCTCTTCTAGCAACTCTACCCAATTCAAAAATATAAATTTCAGAGACGACCCTGGCCACCCGCGAGCCCCGGCGCACTGACCAACCGTCACAGTGGCGCCCGTTAACAGGTGTAAGAGTTGCAAAGAAGAACCGATTCCGAAGAGAGGAATGTCGAGGTGCGTATACCTAGCAACAAAAGAAGATGTGACGGAATACGCAGCCGAGTTCATGCTGGAACAGGAGGAACGAACGAGGAATTGAGGTGAATACTAGCAGCGTTTGTAAAGAGAACAGACCATAACGAAGAGAAATATGGAGCCAATAAACGTTTTGTTCCTGGACCGAATACGAAGTTGGAGAATACGGTACCATGGACCTTCAAACCCATTGGAGTTCATTCGGAAAATGGAGAATTGGGCGACGGAATACGGGATCCAGCATAACCAATTGGTGCGAACAATGCCATTCATTCTGGAGGACGCCGCGCTTGAGTGGTGGAATTGCACTCCAACCAAAATAGACAGCTGGGAGAAGCTAACTGGAGAACTTGTGGAGTATTTCTTACCGCTAGGGTATCGAAGACGGCTCAGGGAGCAGATCGCACATCGAAGGCAAGGAGAGGCAGAATCAACGAGAGCATTCGCAATGGCCCTGCGGCAGCTGATGAGGTTTACAGACCTGACGGAGGAGGAAAAATTAGACACAATCTACGCCAATTGCAGAAGCAGTATAAAACTGTTTGCACGAAGAACGGCACTTAAATCACTGCCCGAGTTCCTCGGATTGGCAGAAATAGTCGAGATCATCGAGTCGGAAGATCTCGCACAGCCACAGCACGAACTCAGCCCAGAGAGTGGCTGGGAAGTCGACGGTGCGGGGCAGAATACAATGGCCACCGTAAAAACCACCGAATGCTGTGAGACGGCGGAGAGCTCACCTGAGCAGACAGGCCAGGCGGTGCCGGACCGATGTACAAGGGAAGATGCAGAGACCGTGGTATACATAAGATCAGCGGTTGTGGAGGAAGGCACGGAAACAAAGATGCAGGAAAAGGACAAGGAGAAGGCTCACAGCAAGGAAGACGAGCAGATGACGAGAGGCATGGAGGAAGAAGATCGAAAAGAAGAAATCGAAATGGAAATGGAACCGACGAGACAGCAGAGGCAGCAAAGAAGGCAACAAGGGGAGGTAAGGAGCATAACGATGACGCGGCAACCCAGGGCAGAACGAACGACAGGGCAGCCGGCCATTACAGACAAGGATGTGACAGCGATTGAGGAGCCGGAGAGAGACAGGAGCAGATGGGAATGGAATATTCCACCGGTGACACGCAGGTCAGCCGGACACAAGGCAGTGTCATGGAGAAGCGTATTTGACCGAGGAAAAGACTTACGGTGTAATATCACACCGCCTCCGAAGCGAGGGGGGAGTGTGACGCCCAGGGGCACACAATAAGAATATATCAATAAATAATCATATGAATTGGAATATGGAATATAAGAATGTAAATCTATGAAGAAATGAATTCATTATTAACAAATATTAATATGAAAAGATGAATAAATATATGAATAATAATACAGCCCTTTTCGAATTCAAATCGAAAGCGCGCGAGTTATGTACAGATCTACTTCACTCCCAGTACATAATACCCAAATAATACCAATTAGCCAGACAGTTCAAGAGTTATTGGACTCTATAAATGTAAAATAAGCAATTTCGCGACACGAGTTAATAAACTCTTGTAAGCATCCGGTTTCGCAAACGATACCTAAATTCATTGCCCTACAGTAAACAATTTCGCGACACAATTAACAACCTCTTGTATGCATCCGGTTTGGCAACGAAACCAACTGCAGATAGAATAAGTCTAATCAGCATAAGTTTCGCAATAACTACATAAGCATATAGAATAAGCTAAATCAGAATTCAGAATTATTATACAAAGATTCAGTAAATTATTTTTTAAAGAGGAAGACATATTGACAAGTACGACAGAAATAGAGCATGAGATACGGACAACCACGGACGAACAGCTAAATTCAAAACTTTATAGGTATCCACCTCAACATGAAGAAGAGGTAAGGAGACAAATTAAAGAAATGACAGAACAGGGTATAATAAGAAAAAGTAATTCAAGATATTCAAGCCCCTTAATAGTGATACCGAAAAAAATTGACAATTCAGGTAAAAAGAAGCATCGAATAGTAATTGACTATAGAAAGCTAAACGAAATCACGATAGATGACAAGTTTCCAATACCAAATATCGAATCAATTTTGGACAAACTCGGAAGAGCTAAATATTTTACAACGTTAGATTTAGCCAAAGGCTACCATTAAATCTTAGTCAAAGAGGAAGAAAATAGACTTTGTAACGCCACACGGCTTATATGAGTTTATAAGAATGCCATTCGGGTTAAAAAGTGCCCCAGCCACATTCCAGAGACTTATGAACGAAATTTTGAGAGACCATATAAAAAAAAAATGTGTCGTTTATCTAGACGACATACTAATTTTCAGCACGTCACTGCAAGAACACATTCAGACAATTAAAAAAAATCTTCAAAATCTTGGAAGAGACAAATCTAAAGATCCAGATAGATAAATGCAATTTTATGAAAAGGGAAACAGAATTCCTTGGGCATATTTTGACAAAGGAAGGTATTAAACCTAATCCCAATAAAATAGCTATTATAAAAAAATTAGT
Organism: Drosophila birchii; assembly: GCA_035046345.1. Classification (NCBI taxonomy): domain Eukaryota; kingdom Metazoa; phylum Arthropoda; class Insecta; order Diptera; family Drosophilidae; genus Drosophila; species Drosophila birchii. The sequence continues at coordinate 1,385,172 of JAWNOA010000141.1, read as the reverse complement.
ACTACCTCGGACAGAAAAACAGATAAAAGGTTTCCAAGGTATAACTGGTTATTACAGAAAATTTATTAAGGATTATGCTAAAGTAGCGCAACCTATAACGAAATATTTAAAGAAAAATGTGAAAATAAACCCAAAAGATCCAACCTTTGTGGAAGCATTTGAAAAATTAAAACATATGATCAGTTTACACCCAATACTTAGATTTCCCAATTTTGAGAAAACATTTACACTTACTACGGACGCGTCGAATTATGCAATAGGTGCGGTATTATTACAAGAGGGCCACCCAATTTGTTTCGCGTCGAGAACACTTAATACGCATGAAAGAAATTATTCAGCCACCGACAAAGAATTTTTGGCAATCCTTTGGAGCGTGAATTATCTTAGACCATATTTGTATGGAAGAAAATTTAAGATACTGACAGATCATCAACCCATAAAATGTTTGCATTCGAAACATAAAGGAAAAGATATCTCGCCTAAACATCAAAGATGGTTATTAAAATTAGGAGAATATCAATTTGAGATTGACTATTTACAAGGAAAGGAAAATAAAGTAGCCGATTTTTTGAGCAGACTCGATGACAATGACTACGTCATTAAGAACTGGACGAAAAAAATGAAAACCTGTCAGAGATAAATATAATAGCAAACTTAGAAGACAAAGAAGATAATTCGTCAAATGCGACAGTACACTCAGCTGAAGAAAACCTTCACAATCATTTTTTCATAAAGGAGGAAATAGTTAATAAATACAGAACGCAAATAATAATTACAAATTGTAAAACAGAAGAATTTAAAACCATATATGCTAAAAGAATAATTTTTATAGCTAAACATGACTTTCCAACGATGGGAGAGATTTTTAAGAAATATATAGGCAAAGGAAAAATTTTTATCACATAAGAAAAAGTATGCATTCAGGCATTCAGGAAACGTACAACCAATTAAAAAATAAAATATACTATCCAAAACTACTAGAATTGGTACAAATAGTTATTAACCAATGTGTCTTGTGCAAAGAAATAAAATACGATAGAAACTCTATAAAGAACAAATTCAAAAAAACCGAAACCCCATCAGATAAGAATCAAGTTGTCCATAGACACATACGTAGTAAGGAATACACATTTTTTAACAATTATAGACAAATTTACCAAGTTTGCAGCAGCATATGCACTAAATGATTGAAATCATATGACCATAGTAGAACAACTAGAAGAGCATTTCACAAACCTAGGTAAACCAGATAAAATTATAGCTGACAACGAATTTAAATCGATCAGAATAAAAGAATTATTAATGCAAGAAGGAATAGAATTACACCTAACTAAACCAAATAGTCACTCGGGAAATTCGGACATAAAAAGGTTACACAATTCATTGGCAGAAAAACTCAGGGTAACGCTTAAACAGAAACATCAAACATTACAATGACAGATATCACTCTACTATCAAATGCACTCCTAACGAAGCTCAGAACAATAAGGTAGACTTGAAAAAAATTAAAGAAAATATAGAAAGTGCTAAGGAGAAAATGTTAGAAAAGAACAATGCCAACAGGGAAAACTACGAAGAAAAAAGAGAAGAGGGATTTATAAAAAATTACAAGGCAGTAAGACACAAAGAAGTGCCAAAATACAAAACAGCAAAACTTAAAGGCATTGATCTAAAGAATATTAAACGAGCTTACAAATTTACAGAAAACGCTGATGACAATATTAATGCTTTTAACAATAACGACAATATCAGGAACATTGACGACCCAACAGATTCTTGACCAAGACGGATACGCACTAATAGATATAAAAAACCAAGCTATAGTAACGGCAACAGACATAATAGTTCACATAATTAATTTAAAAGATATTGACGACACGTTAGGTGATCTAGAAATCAACATACAAATGTTAAACAATGACAACAAACATATATTAGAGACACAACTAACAGAGACAAAACATAAATTATACACATTATATGGAAATCATACACGTAGAAGAAGAGGACTAGTTAATGCAGTAGGCAGTGGAGCAAAATGGTTCTTTGGAACAATGGACGAAGACGACAGAAAAGTAATAGAAAATCACTTATCCAATTTCAAGGAAAACATGTAAGAAACCAATGAGTTAGTAAACAAACAAATTTATATTAATACGTATTTCAACGATACAATCAGTTACATAAGGCAATTAATCCAATCAGATAGAAGAGCTATAGAAAGTCAGCTAAATTCAATTAATAAATATGAAAATAAGAGAAATCAGGAGAACTTATATTACGACCAACAAATAAAAATTCAATTAATAAGAAATAAAATACAACATTTACAAGACAACGTTGTATCTGCTAGATACAATATCTTACACCCTAGCATATTGACGGATCATGAGATCACAAAATATAATATAAATTTCAACAAACTAAATAATATCAAGCTAGCTACAGCAGTATTTAAAAATAATCTATTAATATTTGCTATCGAAATTCCTACAAACTTTATTACAATAAAAATTCAACAAATAATTCCAGTACCTAATAATGAAAATTTTGAAATAGATCACAAGTCCGAAGTTATATTTAAATATAAAAACATTACATACACATACGAAATAAATAAAAAATTAAAAGAAATGAAAAACAGCAAGCATTGTATAATTAAAAATAATTGTAAACTAATAAAAAGAGAAGAGATGGAAATAATAGAACTAGACGAAGAAACCATAGTAATAAATAATGCAAATAACGAAACATTATATCAAAACTGTAACAACAAAACAATACAAATCTTAAATAACATATTAATACATTTTGTAAATTGTACAATAGGTATAGATAATAATTACTTTACCAACACAGTCGAAGAAGAAAATGAAAAAATATTATTCCAAAAAAAGGAACAAGTCCAAAATTTTACAAAACAAATTACTTTTGAAAGCATATTAGAAAACAACAAAATGAACTGGGTAAACATTAAACAATTAAAGACACACAAAGATATAATATACTCCTTTAATGCCGCTGTAATTGTATTAATAATCATATTAATAATCCTGATTGTATTAAAACACAAAAAAATTAAGATTCAACTGAACAGTAATAGAATTCAGGAGAATTCTTTTCTAAAGGGGGGAGAAGTTATGTACAGATCCACTTCACTCCCAGTACATAATACCCAAATAAAACCAATTAGCCAGACAGCTCAAGAGTTATTGGACTCTATAAATGTAAAATAAGCAATTTCGCGACACGAGTTAATAAACTCTTGTAAGCATCCGGTTTCGCAACCGAAACCTAAATTCATTGCCCTACAGTAAACAATTTCGCGACACAAGTTAACAACCTCTTGTATGCATCCGGTTTGGCAACGAAACCAACTGCAGATAGAATAAGTCTAATCAGCATAAGTTTCGCAATAACTACATAAGCATATAGAATAAGCTAAATCAGAATTCCATTCCGGGTAAGCGGAGAAAAGCCTAAGAAAGGCAAAGGTAACTTAGCTATTAAATCTGGGTCGGAGAACAGACTGATCAGGTCTAACTTTAATCGTACCTAGTAGACCTTAAAGGCCTCTCACACTTTTCTCATATATTGTAGACCTTAAAGGCCTTCTCTCATATATTGTAGACCTTAAAGGCCTCTCAAACTTTATCATATATTGTAGACCTTAAAGGCCTCTCACACTTTTCTCATATATTGTAGACCTTAAAGGCCTCTCAAACTCTCTCATATATTGTAGACCTTAAAGGCCTCTCACACTTTTCTCATATATTGTAGACCTTAAAGGCCTCTCAAACTTTCTCATATATTGTAGATCTTAAAGGCCTCTCAAACTCTTCTCGTATATTGTAGACCTTAAAGGCCTCTCAAACTTCTCTCATATATTGTAGAAATTAAAGGCCGCTCAACCTTTCCTCATATATTATAGACTTAAGCTGTTCTCATAATTGGGAGACCTTAAAGACCTCTACACTGTTCTCTTAATTAGTAGACCTTTAACGGCCTATCAAACTATTCTCACAGACTCTGACGGCCCCAAGACCCGTTCGTCTAACTTGTAGACCGCAAAGGCCTCGAAGCTGTCCACTCCAGCACCTTCTGTCCCAAAAAACTAACCTCTTCCCTACTACTTTCCTATCAGAATACTAGGGGCTTACGCAGTAAGCTCTCTAGATTATATTCAGATAGCCTTTCTTTCGCATCCCAGGTGATTGTATTTACAGAAACCTGGTTGAAGCCGGAGATCCTCTGCTCCGAAATTCTTCCATGTAAGTACACTATTTACAGATCAGACCGTCTTCTCCAGCGTGGTGGCGGAGTTTTAATTGCCGTTGACTCCAGCCTCATCTCGGAACGGGTGGTATCTAATGACTTTTTGGACATCGAATTTATCTGCGTTAAACTATCTTTTACAGGTAGTTGCATTTATGTAACCTGCTCTTACATCCCTCCATCTTCGGAAGAGCCAATTTATTGGAAACACCTTTCGACAATTCGGGCAGTTTCCAATAGGCTTTCTGATAGGGACCAATTAGTGGCTTTGGGTGACTTCAACCCGGAGCTCACTGGTCTTCTGATGGGGTGTCTAATGTTCTTCACACTGCGGCACAGCATGACCTCCTAAATGGCTTGCTTGATTTATCCTTATCTCAAGTTAACCATATTTTTAATTTTTTAAACCGCTTACTTGATCTATGCTTTGTCTCTTATCCTGCAGGTGTAAACCTAATTAGAGTTCCTCCAATGACGCAACCTGAAGATCCTTATCATCCTACTTTCGATATGACTATCGACACTGGGACAGTCTTAGCTACTACACCTGATAGCAGTTTAAACAGAGTTCGCTGTTTCCGAAAGGCTGACTATCAGAGGCTAAGCACTTTAATAGCAGAATTTGATTGGTCTAATCTTTACACGAGCTCTGACATGGCATCCGCCGTTGACATTTTTTACAATGTTTTTACATTTTTTTTTACATTTTACATTTACATTTTTTTTTACATTTTTTTTACATTTTTCTCTTTATGTGTTCCTATAAGCTACCCGCCGGTCTCTAATAAACCACTTTAACAAGGAGCTGACGCGTCTAAAAAACGTAAAATCTAGGCTTTATAATAAATATAAACTCACTGGCTCAAAAACGGCTTTCTCATCTTATCTTAGTGCTCGATCTAACTTTAACGTGCTTAAAGGGGCCCATCCACTGTAGAATATGTTGGCCGAGCCGCTCGTCGAACATAAATTTGTTTGTCCACCAACTAATGCCAACATGCTTGCAAACATTAGTTGACGGCAAATCTTTGAGCAGTCAACATGTCGACAGAAAACGATAGCGCCACTATAATTTCACTTTTGGCAATTAATGTTTGCTTGGAAAGAAGCACTTCCCACGCAGCGTTTCTTAAATTTTTATTCTTATATGAATCACTTTTTGCGTGCCACAAAGATGGCTCATTTTGCAAGCTATAAATAAAATGTTGCATCAATTCTTTTGACATTGTAAAGCTGCGCTACTACGTGTTGTCGCTACAAACGTTTTCCCAAATAATGTTCGTGTGAGCGCTGCCATCCATTATCGAGCATGTTGCTGCCAATACAAGCAAATAGAATTATTCAAATAGAATGATTTCTATTTTGTTCGAGCGGCTCGGCAAACACAAAATTTGTACGCGAGCACAACCACTAACGATGAAAATTTCGTCGAGCTCAACATGCTCGGCCAACATATTCTACAGTGGATGGGCACCTTAACGCTCAGTGTTATAAAAATTATTTGACTCGTTGTAAGGTCCAGTTCACGCAGGACCCTAAACAGTTTTATAACTTTGTTAACTCTAAACGTAAACCCACGTTATACCCTCCCTCGCTGTGATTTAAGAATACTACAGTAAATTCTGATCAAGCAATAGCCAACCTCTTTGCTGAGTTTTTTAAAACTACATATTCGCCCTCAACAGCTATGCCCAGTTCGTCCTTAATCTTCAGTCCTATTTTAAACGAAAGCTCACTTATTCTTGATCTTCAACGTGTTAAGCCAGTTTATTCGCCAGGTCGCGATGGTATACCGGGCTCTGTGCTTAGGTATTGCTCCGAGGCGCTGTGTAACCCCCTTCTTAAATTGTTTACCTTATCTTTAGAATCCTCAGAATTTCCCCTTATTTGGAGGGAATCATTTGTTATTCCTCTCCACAAAAAAGGTAGCAAATCGGATGCCAGTAACTATAGGGTTATCTCTAAGCTATCGGCTATCCCCAAACTTTTCGAGAATGTAATCACTCCTCACTTGCAACATCTATGCGTCTATCCGTCATTTCTCCATGCCAGCATGGTTTTATGAGGCGAAGATCAACCACGACCAATCTTCTGGAACTTACCTCTTTCGTTATTAGGGGCTTCCAACAAAACTTTCAAACCGATGTTATTTACACGGACTTTAGTAAAGCTTTCGACTCGGTTAATCATTCTCTTCTGGTTAGGAAACTCGATTCAATGGGGTTTCCTAGTGATCTTCTTAAATGGATTTCGAGTTATCTAAGTGATAGGACCCAAAAGGTTCTGTTCAGAATCCAATAGCCTCAGGGTCATATCTGGCGTCCCACAGGGTAGTTACCTTGGACCACTGCTATTCACATTGTTTATCAATGATTTGCCGCAGGTTCTAACCAATTCCAGAGTACTTATGTACGCTGATGACGTTAAACTTTGCTTGCAGTATACGGACAGTTAATGCCAATCAGACCTACAATCGGATCTTGATAACTTCCAAGCATGGTGTCATGCTAACGATTTACATCTCAACAGCTCTAAATGCAAACTGATGACATTTTCACGTGTTACTCCCCTGCTTGCAACCTATATGTTCAACGACTGCTCTTTGGAAAGAATTACAATTGTTGATGATCTGGGTGTCCGCCTGGATCCTAAACTTTCGTTCTCTGAACATATTTCTTGTATGGTTAACAAAGCCATAGGCATGCTGGGATTCATTAAAAGGTGGACGAAGGAATTCGATTCTCCTTATGTAACGAAGACTCTCTTTACTTCGTTGGTTCGCCCTATATTGGAGTATGAAGTATGGAGTCCTCAATTTGGGGTCCATAGTAGCCGCATTGAATCTGTCCAAAAGAATTTTTTGATTTTTGCCCTTTGTGGCCTACCCTGAGATGCAAACCTTAGATTACCGTCTTACGCTAGTAGACTTCTCCTACTTAATCTACCTTCTTTAGTTAACCGTAGGACGATGCTTGGCGTCGTCTTTTTACATAAACTTATTCACGGTGATGTGGAGAACCCCTACCTTCTAGGCCAGCTCAATTTCCATGTTCCCCGTCTTTCTTCTAGAACTTTTATACCACTAGTAGTTAACCACTGTAGGCGTGAGTTTGAAGTACATGAGCCCTTTAGGGTTTTTTGTACTGATTACAATCGTCTTTTTAGTAGCATTGAAGGCATTGAAAGCCTTCAAAAACTAAAAACTGTATTGCTTGTAGTACTATCCCGTAGTGTATCCTAATTTTTCCTCGTTCTATTCTATTTTTTCTTCTCTCGCGCCTATCCAGTACGCGTTTCGTGCCGTACGTCACCCGGCAGCGCCCCTCTGTTTGGGCGGGAGCTGTTCTTATAGTAGTACACCTTCAGGGCCTCTAAAACCATCCTAATTGGCAGACCTCGAGGGTCTCTCGCTCTCTCTCTCTTTCCCCCTTTACTACGTAGCCGCCGACCATTGTCGGCTCATCACAACAGCCGAGACGAAGCCCGGACGACCTCAAACTCAGGAGCAGCAGGAGCCGATTCATTAAATTTCGTGAACACCAACTATTCTACTCTCTCCTCATTTATTGTTAACCCCTTTGAATTTGGCCCAGAGCCCAATAAACGAACAAATATAAGTGATTACTGTGTAATTCCTCACGCCTTCACCTCTGGGAACGGATCGGGATCTCTTCTAGCAACTCTACCCAATTCAAAAATATAAATTTCAGAGACGACCCTGGCCACCCGCGAGCCCCGGCGCACTGACCAACCGTCACAGTGGCGCCCGTTAACAGGTGTAAGAGTTGCAAAGAAGAACCGATTCCGAAGAGAGGAATGTCGAGGTGCGTATACCTAGCAACAAAAGAAGATCTGACGGAATACGCAGCCGAGTTCATGCTGGAACAGGAGGAACGAACGAGGAATTGAGGTGGATACTAGCAGCGTTTGTAAAGAGAACAGACCATAACGAAGAGAAATATGGAGCCAATAAACGTTTTGTTCCTGGACCGAATACGAAGTTGGAGAATACGGTACCATGGACCATCAAACTCATTGGAGTTCATTCGGAAAATGGAGAAATGGGCGACGGGATACGGGATCCAGCATAACCAAATGGTGCGAACGATGCCATTCATTCTGGAGGACGCCGCGCTTGAGTGGTGGAATTGCACTCCAACCAAAATAGACAGCTGGGAGAAGCTAACTGGAGAACTGGTGGAGTATTTCTTACCGCTAGGGTATCGAAGACGGCTCAGGGAGCAGATCGCACATCGAAGGCAGGGAGAGGCAGAATCAACGAGAGCATTCGCAATGGCCCTGCGGCAGTTGATGAGGTTTACAGACCTGACGGAGGAGGAAAAATTAGACACAATCTACGCCAATAGCAGAAGCAGTATAAAACTGTTTGCACGAAGAACGGCACTTAAATCACTGCCCGAGTTCCTCGGATTGGCAGAAATAGTCGAGATCATCGAGTCGGAAGATCTCGCACAGCCACAGCACGAACTCAGCCCAGAGAGTGGCTGGGAAGTCGACGGTGCGGGGCAGAATACAATGGCCACCGTAAAAACCACCGAATGCTGTGAGACGGCGGAGAGCTCACCTGAGCAGACAGGCCAGGCGGTGCCGGACCGATGTACAAGGGAAGATGCAGAGACCGTGGTATACATAAGATCAGCGGTTGTGGAGGAAGGCACGGAAACAAAGATGCAGGAAAAGGACAAGGAGAAGGCTCACAGCAAGGAAGACGAGCAGATGACGACAGGCATGGAGGAAGAAGATCGAAAAGAAGAAATCGAAATGGAAATGGAACCGACGAGACAGCAGAGGCAGCAAAGAAGGCAACAAGGGGAGGTAAGGAGCATAACGATGACGCGGCAACCCAGGGCAGAACGAACGACAGGGCAGCCGGCCATTACAGACAAGGATGTGACAGCGATTGAGGAGCCGGAGAGAGACAGGAGCAGATGGGAATGGAATATTCCACCGGTGACACGCAGGTCAGCCGGACACAAGGCAGTGTCATGGAGAAGCGTATTTGACCGAGGAAAAGACTTACGGTGTAATATCACACCGCCTCCGAAGCGAGGGGGGAGTGTGACGCCCAGGGGCACACAATAAGAATATATCAATAAATAATCATATGAATTGGAATATGGAATATAAGAATGTAAATCTATGAAGAAATGAATTCATTCTTAATAAATATTAATATGAAAATATGAATAATAATACAGCCCTTTTCGAATTCAAATCGAAAGCGCGCGCGCGCATAAGAAGGGTCACACCGACCACCCGAGGCTGGCCACACTCAAAATGATCGATAAGTTCAAATGAGGAAGCCACACTAGACGGCCCAGGGCCGCTATATAAGGCGAGCCAGATCCCTTGAAAGGGCAATCAGTGCGAGCAGCCAAAGCGAGCAACACCTACCAGGACCAGGAGGATCACCGGGTAACGGAGAAAAGCCTAAGAAAGGCAAAGGTAACTTAGCTATTACATCTGGGTCCGAGAACCGACTGATCAGGTCTAACTTTAATCGTACCTAGTAGACCTTAAAGGCCTTTCACACTTTTCTCATATATTGTAGACCTTAAAGGCGTCTCAAACTTTTCTCATATATTGTAGACCTTAAAGGCCTCTTAAACTTCTCTCATATATTGTACACCTTAAAGGCCTCTCAAACTTTCTCATATATTGTAGACCTTAAAGGCCTCTCAAACTTGCTCATATATTGTAGACCTTAAAGGCCTCTCAAACTCTCTCATATATTGTAGACCTTAAAGGCCTCTCACACTTTTCTCATATATTGTAGATCTTAAAGGCCTCTCAAACTTTCTCATATATTGTAGACCATAAAGGCCTGTCACACTTTTCTCATATATTGTAGACCTTAAAGGCCTCTCAAACTTTTCTCATATATTGCAGACCTTAAGGTCTACAATATATGAGAAAAGTTTGAGAGGCCAACTTTTCTCATATATTGTAGACCTTAAAGGCCTCTCAAACTTTCTCATATATTGTAGACCTTAAGGGCCTCTCAAACTCTTCTCATATATTGTAGACCTTAAAGGCCTCTCAAACTTTTCTCATATATTGCAGACCTTAAAGGCCTCTCAAACTTTTCTCATATATTGTAGATCTTAAAGGCCTCTCAAACTTCTCTCATATATTGTAGACCTTAAAGGCCTCTCAACCTTTCCTCATATATTATAGACTTAAGCTGTTCTCATAATTGGGAGACCTTAAAGGCCTCTACACTGTTCTCTTAATTAGTAGACCTCAACGGCCTCTCAAACTATTCTCACAGACTCTGACGGTCCCAAGAACCGTTCGCCTAACTCGTAGACCGCAAAGGCCTCGAAGCTGTTCTTAGTAGTAGTAGTAGACCTTCAGGACCTCTAACACCTCAAGGGTCTCTCGCTCTCTCTCTCTTTCCCCCTTTACTACGTAGCCGCCGACCATTGTCGGCTCATCACAACAGCCGAGACGAAGCCCGGACGACCTCAAACTCAGGAGCAGCAGGAGTCGAATCATTGAATCTCGTGAACACCAACTATTCTACCCTCTCCTTATTTATTGTTAACCCCATTGAATTTGGCCAAGAGCCCAATAAACGAACAAATATAAGTAATTACTGTGTAATTCCTCACGCCTTCACCTCTGGGAACGGATCGGGATCTCTTCTAGCAACTCTACCCAACTCAAGAATATACATTTCTGAGACGACCCTGGCCAGCCGCGAGCCCCGGCGCACTGACCAACCGTCACAACTGCTTGTATACATGCTTGGAAGATTGCCTGCAGTCAGTTCCATATATATTCCTTCGTCGTTTGCAGCATTGCTGGTATGATTCCGTCTGGACCTGGACTCTTGTATTTGTCAAAAGAGTCTATCGCCCAATGGATTCTTTCCCATGTGGCGATCTCTTCGACTTGTGGCTGTTGGACTGCCCTTAGGGTATCCGTTGCTGTGGGATTTATACTTAGATTTCCTGGGAAGTGAGTGTCCAACAGGATATCTAATGATTCTTCAGCTGACGTCGATCCTGTGCCGTCAGATCTGTTTATAAGTGAGGGGCTTGCTTGCCCTATTGCTAGTATTTTGCTCAGCCTAGCCGTATCTTTTATTCCCTCTAGCGATTCGCAGTAGTTGCTCCTAAATTCTTTCTTGGCTACGTATACCGCTTTTGTGCTTTTTATGTATTTCCTTGTACGGTCCCCAGTCTTTGGTTCTGTTGTTGAAGGTCTTCCTGACCTTACGTCTGAGCTCGCTTAGCTCTTTGCTCCACCATATATGGGTATTGCTTCTTGGAGTATGTGATTCTGCATAACTCCTTGTACGCGTTGTTGAGGATATTTGTGAGCTCCTCAACTTCTTTGTCGATTTTTTCCGGGTCGGATCTGACTTTGATCCTCCTGTGTTTTGTCTTTGTCTGTAAAATTTCGGTGAATTTGTTCCAGTCTGTTTTACGAAGGTTGCGTTTCGGTGTCGTCTTGCGCATCGGCATCGAGATTTGAAAGAATATGTACCTGTGGTCTGAGAAAGAGTTCTGTGTCGAAACCCTCCAATTTCCTACCTTGTACCCATTGTTCTCCATTTGGAGAGTTATGTCCAGAACTTCTTCCCAACCTTGAAATTCTTCCGTGCTTGGAAAAATGAAGGTTATATATCCCCTCTATTACAGATAGTGACATCACGACATATAATACTATCGAAAAGAGACTCACCCCTTTCGTTTGTTTCTTTACTTCCCCACAGCGTGTGCCTGGCGTTGGCGTCACACCCGAGGATTAGCGTCGTCTTTGTCTCTTCAGCCCAGTTCATCAACCTGATGACCGCATCTGGGGGTGCGTTCTCGTCGTGGGCCATATAGCCGGAGGCTATTAGTATTGCTGTCCCATCCGCCGTCTTAAACCTGGCCACTGCTAGGTCTGGGTTGCTAAGGGTGGGATGTAGAAGGGCGTTAATGCTGTTTTTGACTATTATACCCGCCCTCGGCCTACCTGTCGAGTTCGTGTATAGAGTTGTATATCCTTTAGTCGCCACGCCAGAGATCTGTCCGTCTCTTGTCCATGGCTCTTGTAAGAGGCCGATGTCGATGTCCTTCTCGCGGAGAGAACTGGCAGATTTGCTGAAGCGTGAGAGCTCCGCTTCAGGTTGATCTGGACGACGTTCGGCATTACTGTGGCGTTGTGTCTGGGGTGACGTCGTCGATGATTAGGTCGTCCAACAGCCTGTTGGTATCATCGACGTCGTCCTCGAGGGCTTCGTCCGGCTCGGCTAGGAAGACCTTGATCTTGGCCTTCCTTATTCCGACCGCACTTTGTGGTCGGACTTCCTGAGTTGCTCCAGGCATCGGCGGTTGATGAGATACAAGAACGGCTGACTTGTTTTCATCTCCCTCTCAGCTTTGAGTACGGCCCAGTCCTCCATATCGACATCTGGGTTCTGAGCTCGTAACGTCTGCAGCACCCTGTCATGGCTAGTTAGCCCCTTTGGTAGCCAAATGCGAGCTCTGGGCCTCCTCGGAATATCCTTCGCGGGGACTAGCTTAATGCGTAGCCCTTTCCATGCGTTGTTATGCTGGCAACGCATGCCGCCAGGAAGTCCTTTGAAGACTCATCGTCGCACCTGATTACTCGGTGCACTCTAACCATGTCTGAGGAGTCAAAGGAGGGTGTCGGACCCGATGGCTCTGATAGTAACTTGTCTGTTACCATCTCCGCCAGTCGGGTCTCGACCTCCTCCCATTTCTCCACCAGCAAGCGCCCGTCGTCATTGAGCTCGTAAACCAGAGCCATGGCAAGGCTGTTTCTAGCCACCTCGCTGAAACTTTACGCCGGCCTTACAAATGGCGTCGCTCTTGGAGCCCCCTTGACATCCTTCGCTCTCTTCGGAGCGCTCTCGCTCACCTCTGGGGAGCGATTTCGCTTAGCCTGGGGAGGAAGGAATGCTTCCGGGTGCTCCTTTTCATACTTCTCAAAGTCCTCGATTACTGCCTGGAATCGGGCCTTGTCTTCTCTGTCGCGCTGGTCAGCTTTGCCCTCCTTTTCATTCTTGGCTATCTTAGCGAGAATGAAACGGGCCTTGTTGACCTGCGCTTTCCTTTGTTGGTGGGTTAGCGATTTTGGCTTATCGCTAGCCTCACTAACCTTGGCGTGGCTCGCCTTGGTTGTGGTGGGTGGTCGTGGCGTTTGGGGAGTGCTTGACTTAGCAATGCCCACCGAACTCGACGGAGTCAATGTCTCGTCATCCGAGCGCAGCAACTGGTCTTCGTCGATTTCGATTCGGGGTTTTACCTCCCCCACGAGGTCCGAAGCGGATTGTTGATTGCTTTCCATATTCATTATCGCCCGCGAGGCAAGCGCGGCGGGCCCGAGGGATTTGGGGCTTTGAAAGTGGTCGACCGTGGCTTCGCCCCTAAGCCACGGCAAGGCAGTTCCGACCCAGGGTTTCCCGGCCCTGGGAAGGCTCCGTTCAAACACAGCTGGATATGCCCCTCAGCTGCGAACCTTATAGTCAGGGGGCACGGGTCGCTTCACACTCCTGACTTGAGGAGAGGACGTTTCGAGACTTGCCCGGGTCTTGGAGTAGGATGGGAGTCATGGGATTTCACGGTAAGGCCCACACGGGAGTTTTCCGCTCGCATTAGCCGTACCATAGTACGTTTCTAGGAGGTACCACGCGGAGGACTTTCTCCGAGGAGAAGGTGGTGTCTATCAATCTGATATCCACCTACGAGTCGACTTGATGCTTCAGTTGTCCAAGGAATATACATCAGCAGAGGCTCCGCTGATCTTGCCTTGGTCTGATGCACCCTTACCACCCTATTGGATATAGTTGGCCGATTTTCATGAAATTAAAACCAAAATTCAGGAATAATACAAAACGACTAAATCTCAACTTTGATGAAAATATCTTAAAAACTGACAAAGTTAGAATTTTTTTCTAAAAATTTTCCGGTTGTTCCTATGGCAGCTATATGATATAGTCGTCCGATTCGGCTTGTTCCGACATATGTACGAGTGAGAGTATATAGAAGACTAACTAAAAAGTTTCATTCAGATAGCTTTAAAACTGAGGAACTAGTTTGCGTAGAAACGGACAGACGGACAGACGAAAATGGCTAGATCGACTCGGCTATTGATCCTGATCAAGAATATATATACTTTATAGGGTCGGAGATGTCTCCTTTACTGCGTTGCAAACTTCTGACTGAAATTATAATACCCTGCAAGGGTATAAAAATAATTCAACAATTATTTTATGTGTCTGGACTTATCTGGTTGACCGCTGCGGAAACCATCTAGAATAGCGAGGAGAACGAGGGGCGAAAAATTTCCCAATTGCGTCGACTTACCGACGATTATGCTCATAAATATGTATTGAAGATATTTTTATGCATATGAACGTTTATATGCGTATGCTGGGATACGCTCAGCTCAGAATAGAGCAACGGCAAGTCAATAAATATGCATGTGCAATTAAGACGGTGGTTTTGTGACGAATATGTGATAATTAGTCTGAGGTTTCGTATTTATGTGGATATGTATTTGTTTATATATGAGTTGTAATGATTAATAACTCGTAGTTTTTAAAATTAAATTTCATATTTTTTGGATGTATATTGCTTTTGCCAATTATTTATATTTGAATATATGTCGTAAGTATAGGGGTGTACATTTAGTAAGTTTTCAAAGCGCTTGTAGATCAGTGGAATGGACTGTAGTAGATACGTGTATATATACACAAATGAAATTGATATTTTATAAATAAGAATATATGAATAATAATATGTTATTTTTCCGGACTTAATAATGGATGTGTTTAAGATCGCTCGCACCAATAGAATGAAGAGTTGTTAAGAAATAGCATATTGCATGAAATGCATGTTATTCAAGTCAGATTGTAGAAGCGTGTGTGAATGAGAATACGTCAGTGGCAAACATAGTTTAACGTCATCATCATATGACAGTGTAGAACCACTTCGGGCAAGTCGTTAATAAAGATGCCGAGCAGAAGTGGTCCAAGGTTGCTCCTTTAAGGAATACCAGAAATTAAAAAAACCTGGTTTGAGAGAGAACGTTTAAGAGCAACATATTAACTACGGTTGGATAAATATGTACAATATGTTTCCATTAGAAGTAGATGGTTTACCGAGTCAAAAGCTTTGTGAGGATGACGTCAGTTTGGGAATTCCTTTTAAATTTCTAATGACAGCTCAAAATTCGAGGAGGTTTATAGACGTTGATTTATGTTTCATAGAGTCATGCTGCGAGGCGGACATTATTGATCGACATTGGTAGTGCAGATTTGCAGTAATAAAGTTCTAATAACTTAGGAATGACGCTGAGTTTTGCAATACCTCTAGTTTTTGATGTTGGATTTACTGTCCTTTTTCTGGAGAGTGTGACTCGCAGACGCTCACATAAAAATGATTATTAATATGGATATAAATGTAAATAAAGATGGAGATATAAAAAGCTGAGAGAATACAAAAATAAAGTTTGAATTGAATCAGGCTAGATTAAAAGGGCTGGCCGCAACAATTCGGGCGGATCCGAAAATCGCGGCGTGCACATTAAAATTCTGCTCCGGCTACCTCCTCACTTCATGTTCCCCCTTTCAGGGGTGCTTCCGCGGACATGGACACCAAAGACCGCCACAGGGCTCAATCTGTCGATTTGTAAAATTTCGACATTGAGCAATGGCAAAAAAAAAAAAACAATGTGTCGTTATATTTATTTATTTTATAACGTTAGCAGGCAGTTATTTTAATTGATTTTATGCGATCGCGAGACTCTGTCACTGAAAGATTATGGGAGCTCTTGTGAGTTTTTTTTTATTGCCCTACTTATACGTTATAACCTAAATTCTACAAATATGACTACATATTTTTGCATAGACGCGGCAAGGGCCGGCACTGTGCGGTACGGCCGCAAAGCATTGCTTCGCGTAGTGGATGGTCGCTTAGCCCGTCCTCTCCTCTCTGGCCCTCTCCTGGGATCTCAGCGCCTTCATCAGGAGCGTCGAGAACTGCCGCTGCATCCCAAATTTTCGGCTCTGCCAGCATCAGCTACACCAGCATATCCGGCCTGATGTCCGTCCCCACTACTGCTTCAATTAAGACGTGCTCTGCGTTTTCTATTACGCCGGATTCGTACTCCGGGCAGCCGTCCTCCTCTTCATGGCCAAACCTCTTGAGGTAGCTGCGGAAACAACCATGCCCGCTCAGCACCTGGGACAGATAGAAGTTTACCTGCCCATGCCTCCTATCTAACCAGGGCTCGATGTCGGGAATCAGCCGGTGGGTCCATCTTCCCATGGGTGAGCCATCCCATTTTACCTGCCAGCTTTCGTAGCTCCTCCTTCTGGCGGCCCTCTTTAGCTCGGCCTTGAGGGCACCATCGGGTTTTTGGTGACCGCGGAGCGCATTTCGCATTTTCACCGGCACCATGCCCGCCAGGACTAGCACGGCGTCGTCCGAGACCGTTCTGAATGCGATGGCCACTCGAATTGCGCACAGCCTGTACGTTGACTCGATCCCCCGCATTTAGGATGCCGTTTCGGTCGCCTCTGCCCACACCCGCACTGCGTACAGCAACTGGGAGGTTACCACGCTAGTCAGCAACTTACTAGTTGCTTGCTTGGGGCCTCTAGTGTTCGGCAGCATCCGAGATAGCGCTCCTATGGTCCCGCTGGCATTCTTTCTGGCGTATTCCAAATGCTCCTTGAAAGAGAGCCGAGTGTCGAGGAAGACGCCGAGGTATTTTATGCACCTCTGCAACTTTATCACCACTCCACCGACTCTGACCTCCGCCGTCTCCACCAGTTTTCGGCTTGAGATTAGAACCCCCACTGTTTTGTGCGCTGCTAGTTCCAGGCCGGCGCGCGAGAGCCACGTTTTGATCTCCATGATGGCTGCGTTGGCCTTCTCCTCGGCGAGCCAGGTGCTACCAGGTGAGTACCTGTGACTTCAGTAGGCTCACACCGCACTTATATGCCTTTATATGGCCAGGTTTTCCCTTATACTGGCACTATCGGAAAAAAACTTGCGAAGCGCGGGAAAATACAGCTTCACTCAAAGGAGAACTTTCACTTCTGTGTGTGTGTGGGTTTTTTGTTTGTTTTTTTCTTTTTTCTTTAAATTAATTTATTATCCTAAGATATAGTTTTTCATCCTACCGCTGTACATTGAGATAGCAGTGGAAGGTCGCTTAGCCCGTCCTCTCCAGGGATCTCAGCGCCTTCATCACCTCGCCGAGAACTCCGCAGCGGGGTCCCAGATAATTGGATCTGCCAGCATCAACGACACCAGCGTCTCCGGCCTTATTGTTGTCCCTGCTATTGCCTCCAGCTCGTCCCGCTTTTCGTCGAACCGGCGACCCTCGAAGAAGACGTGCTCAGCGTCTTTAGTTATCCCGGATCCGAACTCCAGGCAGCCGTCCTCATCATCGTTGCCAAACCTATTGAGGTAAGCGCGGGGTCTCTTGGGTCAGGTAGTAATTCACCTACCCGTGTTTCCTCTCCATCCAGGACTCGATGTCGGGGATCAACCTGTGGGTCAATCGTCCTTTTTCTGAGACATCCCACTTGGCCTGCCATCTTTTTTAGCTCCTCCTTCTGACGGCGCTCTTCAGCTCGGCTTATAGAGCCGTTTCCACCAGTTTCCGGCTTGAGATAAGAACCGCATCCGTCTAGTGCGCCGCTAATTCCAGGATGGCACGCGAGAGCCACGTTTCGATCTCCATGTTGGCTGCGTTGGCCTTCTCCTCGGTTTCCTTGCGCTCTTTCGCAACAGCGACCATGGCTATATTGTCGGCAAAACCCACGACGGTGGTATCCCCGGGCATATGTAGCCGCAAGACACCATCGAACATGGTGTTCCAGAGCAGGGGTCCCAGTTTGGAGCCCTACGGGACGCCTATACGAGACTACGTATACTCTGGAACCCATGTCCGTGTCAACGGTGAGCACCCTCTCTCTGAAATAGCTCCTCACTATCTTCAGCAGGTACCCAGGTATACTCCGAGCAGCCAGAGACTCCAGCGTGCGGTTCCAGCTTGCGGTGTTGAAGGCTTTCTTTATGTCTAGTGTGACCACTAAACAGTAGCTCTTGGAACCGCCTTTCCACCTCGATCCCTCAATTGTCTTCCCAGCTATCTCCTTCACTGTCTGCACTGCATCCAGCGTGGACCTTTCCTTTCTGACTTGGCGAGCAGCGGCAGCTTCTGTCTCTTCCATCTTTTGGGAAAGATCTGCTAGCCACTTGGAGTAGAGCGATGCGTACTCCTTCGGGTGGAGTGCAACAGCTAGCTTCAGGGCTCTGTTGGGCACGGCGTCGGGGCCTGGCGCCTTCTTGGGGTGGACTGTCCTTCCCGTCCTGGTCACCTCCTCCTCCGAGATCACGCAGGCTTCGTTGGCTTCGTCACCGGCTCTCCTCTCGGAAACAGCGCTTGCACAATGCCGTCTAGGGCTGCCGAGTCCGAAGAAGTGAACTGCCCGCTCTCAGCCCCTTGACCACCATCCCGTAGGCACCTCCCCAGGGATCAGTTTCTGCCTCATCGCAGAGCCGCATATAGCATTCCCGCTTTGCCTCCCTTATGGCCGCTTTGAGGGCTTTCCTCGCTGCTTTGTATGCCGCGCTGCGCCGCGCGCTCGGTTGGGCTTTCGCCGGGCCTGCAGGCACGCAGACCGGAGGTCGGCTATCGCGTCGCTCCACCAGACCACTGGCCTCTGGTTCATCCTGCGCGTCCCCCTCAGCCGCACACTCTGATCGCATGCGTGCTCCAAGAGTGCTGCCATTCGGTCGGACGTTACGCTGGCTCCACTGGCCGCTTCGGCTGTCATGCCCTCCAGCGCGCTGGCAAAAGCATGCGTGCACAGTGTGTCCGGTCGGTACGCCTTGTTCGGAAGCTGCCCCCCGCGTGCGTCTCCCGCCGACTCGCCTACAGAACAGAGGATAGCCTCGTGGTCGCTCCCTGTGTAGGCGTCGCTAATTCCCCATCTGGCAGATTGGGAAATCGCGGTGCTCACCAGAGTCAGGTCGATAAACGAGGCTGCTAATGCTCTGAGGAAGGTGTGCCGCAGCTAACAACAAAAAATTTCTAATTGGAAAGACAAGCTTTCCAGATCTCCCCTGGCTTAGCTATGAGCTAGTTGTCATAATTGAAAAAAAAATGTTTTGGCAAAATGCAACTCTGCAAACTGCAGCTCTGCATCGTGACGCTTCATTGGTAGCACACATCCAGTAGACAGCAGCGAACTTACTTTTTAGACCGACCGGATCACTCGATCTGCTCCGCTATGTATATTGTAGTTAGTAGTGTTTATTTCTACCCCTTACGGGTCACGGTAGACGGTTCGGGTCACTGAGTTAATGCTCTCTCTGAAGACTTACAGGTCCAACAACAGCTTCTCTTTGCAGACTTACGATTCGATTCTCTCTCTGGAAAGACTTTCGAGTCACACGCTGACACCGCTTTTGGGGACTTTCGTGTCCCACATCTCGCATGTGCCTCTTGTTCTGCCTCCATCGACTAATAGGTAAAGCTACTTTTTTGAGTAAAAGGCTATAAGAATAAGCTTACCGTGTATATATATTATATAGTGACATAATGATCTTACTGTAATAAGTGGGGGGTATGTGTGGGTATACTCCCTAAACGTTAGTTCGACAATGTTGTTGAAATTATTATTATTATTTGGTAAAGGTACAGAAAGGAGGTAAAGAAAAATTCCTAATTTTAAATTCATTCACCTCCCTTAGTGACCCTAGCTGGTGAGCACCGAAGTGTCGGGCTCTGAGTTGTTTGAATGCCGGGCAGTGATATAGCAAGTGCTCCGATGTCTCCTTCTCGGTTTCTTCTTTGCAGCTTTTATAATGTGTGTTGTGGGGTAGGCCCATCTTACAGGCATGGATGCCTATTGGCCAATGTTATTCTTCTAATGTCCTTTTTGCTTTTGGAGATCAGGTCCGCTGTCCTTCTCCTATTGTATTCTGGCCAGCAGAGCCTAGATCTTCTGTTCTCAGTCATCATTTATCATTCTTTGCTGGCTAGTGTTTTGAAATGGTCGAGGATTTCCGTCTGAACTGAGTTCACGGAGATTTGGATATCTGATGTATTTGAGCTTTCCTCTAACCCCAGCCTGCCAGCTCGTCCGCTTTCTCGTTTCCTGGAATATCGTTGTTTCCCGATACCCATACTATTTGTACCGTGTTGGCTTCAGCGGGTCTATTTAGCGGCCCTTTGCATTTGGCTTCTAAAATCGATGTTGTCTTTGCTGATGCGAGAGATTTGATGGCCGCTTGGCTCTCCGAGTATATCCTCACAATGGTATTCTTGAGGTCTCGGTCTTCTGAGAGTTCGACAGCTTTCAGAATTGCGCATCCCATCTTATTTTCGAGCCGTCGGTGTAGAGGGATACTTCGTCTTGTTCGGATATACTCCCTCCTCTCCAGTCTTCCTTTGTGGGGTATATGGTTATTTATGCGTTGCCGAATCGTAATTCGGTTGTCATGTAGTCAGTTGCTGTTGTTCTATTTCATTCAAGATCGTACAGTGTTTTATTGGGATAGGGTTTAATAATGCATTCAGCGCAGCCGCGGGCATGATCCCGTGGCACCTGCGCATGCCGATCTCTGAATCTTGGTAAGTTTTAGTCTGTTGTACGCCCTAGTTAGTGCTAGCAACCATACTAGTGCTCCATATGTGAGTATGGGTATCACCAACGCTGTGTAGAGCAATATTATGATCTAGGGGTGTAAGCCCCAGTTCTTTCCAAACATCTTACTGCATGAGTAGAATGCTATACTCGCTTTCTTAACGCGTTTGCTGATGTTGGTTTTCCATAATAATTTTGTATTCAGTATCACTTCCAAGAACTTAGCTTGTCGTGATAGTTCTAGCTCTATACCATTTAACTGTGGTTTTGTGAACCTGGTTTTTTTTGTAAAGAGCATAAGTTCGGTTTTGCTCGGGTTAATGCCTAGTCCGCTGGCTTTAGCCCATGAGTTCAGTTTAGTAAGTGCCCTCGTCATCAGTTTACTGATGACGTCGGGGAATGGCCCTGTGGTGAGTAGGACTACGTCGTCCGCATATGCTACCACCTTTACTACTTCGGTATTGAGTTCTTTCAA
This sequence comes from Drosophila birchii, assembly GCA_035046345.1. Lineage (NCBI taxonomy): Eukaryota > Metazoa > Arthropoda > Insecta > Diptera > Drosophilidae > Drosophila > Drosophila birchii. Next base: position 1,363,771 of record JAWNOA010000141.1, on the reverse strand, counting down.
TATGTCGTACAATATGTCCTGAGGTGTGCCTCACAAACCTGGTGTGATGAGTGCCACTCAGTTCGGCTGTTATCTTCCTGCTCGTTTGCATTTCGGCTATCCATACTCTGATGCCTCCTTCAACTCCTATTTTGTTGAGAGAGCTCAGGACGGAGTCCGCGTTTACGTTGTTAAAGGCGCCTTCTATGTCTAAGAAGGTAGCCAGAGTTTTGTTTTTGAATAGCAGAGCTTTCTGGTTAAGGTTAGTTATTAGATGTAAATATTAGGTCAATATGTAAATATTAGTTAGGGATTAGGGACGTAGGCGTTAGGGTCATAGGGCCAGGCACACACACCGGCCACACCAAGGCTGACGTCACCTGCAACATCGCCGGCAACATCGTCGGGAAACACCGGCCAGGGAGCGGTATGGAACGGCGGTACCGCATCCCAAGGACCGGAACGCGAGATCCTCCAATCAGAGAGCGGTAGAGAGCACGATCGGGGGCAGAGGCCTACGACGCAGGCGCCGGCAGCGCACAGGAATGCGAAATGGAATTCGCATCGGCCACCTGCACGCTCAGGAGGGAGCGAGAGGAAAGAGCCGGAATGTAGAGAATGCATGGAATACGGAACGGCGCGAGCCATGGATCGTGGCAGCGCCGCCACAAAAGGGCCGGCAGAATCGGGCAAGGCGAAGGTGACAATTGGAATTGAGATGACTCGCGATTTGACCAAGAAAACGACCGGTAGTGAAGTAGAAAAACAACAGTGACAATTGGCAACGACCCAGGCAAAAACTATTCTAAGATGACCATGACGACCCCAGAGCAAGGATACCTAGGACCCTATCAACAAGTACAGGATAGAGAAGCCGAGGAACATTGATTTATTTTCTTGAAGCTATATCCGCCACAGTTATTACCATTTCTATTGCATCGTTTGTGTGTGTGTGCTAGGCATGGAAAGGGGAAACAAAAAATATAATTAAGCAGTTAAGAATTAGGAGACCAATGTGAAATGAAATAAAACCACAATGAATACATCCACTCTCGGCCACATCTTTTCCCTATTCCTAGCGAATCACATCACCCACTGCTCCCCTCCTCCCCATCTCGGCCGCCGTTGGGTAATTCTAGGCGCCGAACTGGGCAGGACGGGAACAGGAGCGCCACGCTGCTTAGATTAATTCCGGGCGTTGGTGCGGGCGGCGGCTGTTCGGTCATTCCAAGCCGCCTGTCCAATCTTAGAGTGCACCGTAGGGATTAGCCCAGGCGCCCTCACTGGCGATCGAGAGTCACGGGGATATTTTGTGAAGGGGCGACGGCCCGCCGTTGGGACATCCCAGGCGGAGCCGCCGAGCCGCGGCCGTTGGGTTTGGGTTGCGGGCGCGGGAGAAGGCTGCTAGGTAAATCCCGAGCCCGTCTCCAGTCTTTAGTGGAGGGTTCGGCCGCTGGGAAATTCCCGGGCCGGTAGTATTTTTTTTTCGCCCAGCGTGCGCATCCCAGTGCATCCTTACAGTTTGGCGCCCGACAACAGGGACCATCAGGACATGGGGAGATGTAGGAATTCTTACTAAGGTGGATTAAAGTCCCGCCAGCCGAATCAGAGATTTTTATCGGTGATCACATATGTATGCATATGCAAAGACTAGAAACTGCCAGAAACTTCCAAATTAGCGACGCACATGCAGCCGCCACAACGGCAACTTGTTTTTTCAGCTAACGAAAGAAAAGGGGAAGAGGAGACGACAATATAAAATTCCATTCACGACAAGAAAAATACAGTCTCGCCAAAAACAGGCCGCGAGATTTACATCGTAGTCAATAAGAAAAATCCACGTCGCTGCCAGCGCCGACGTCGGCATACCGTCTCAGCACGTGCAGATCGCGAATTATTATACATACATACATATACATACGCATATTCTAATTCTCTTCGCTCTTGGTTGCGCCGCCATCAGGGCGGGGACCAACATATATACTGGCCCTGATACTTAGATTATGACACTCAGAAAATACCCTTCATCGCAAGAAAAATTAAAAAAAATCCAAGATTAAATCATCGTCGTGAACTCATCGAATCCTTAAAATTAAAAAAAAACATCGAGATCCTGCTACAAAAAAAAATCCTTCGGCCCCGAGGATACTCAGATCCTGCGCACCAGTGAATAAAACAAATATAATAAAATTCAATAAAGTCAAAGGATACACCGGGAAAATTAAATAAAATAAATAAATTAAATAAAATAAATAAATATAACATAGATAAAATAAAATAAATTCAGAGATATATAAAATAAATCAAATAAAATAAAACAAAATCAGGATACACTGAAAATAAAATAAAATTAAAATAAAACCAAATGTAATCAATTTAAATAAAATAAATTAAATAAAATAGATTAAACAGAATTAGACACACTGAAAGAAATTAAAACAAATAAAGCCTGGAAATACCGTAAAATTAAATAAAATAATAAAATAAACGGAATAAATAAGATAATCGAGGAAAATCAAAGGCTACACTGAACGAAAAATAATAATAAACAATAAGCTAAATCGAATAAGATAAAGAAAAGAAATAAAATAAAATAAACGAGGAACCACGAGGGAAAAAAGAAGAAAAAAATCAGCGAGGCTCGAAGAAGAATAATACACGAGGAAAAATAACAATAAATAAAAATTATAATAAATAAATAAAAAAAAATATAGAGATTATAAATTACAAAATTATAAGAATTATAAAATTATTAATAAATCATTAGAAAAATAAAACGGGTAGAACTCAACGGAAATTTAACTAGGATACACAAAGAGAAAAAATAAATATATATAATAAATAATAAGGCAAATAAAGTAATAAAATAAGACAAGCGAGGAAAAGGAAAAGAATGAACAAAATCAAATAAAATAGAATAAATAAGATAAGCTGAAAGAAAAACAAGTAAGAAAGCTACAGTCGAGTGAGCTCGACTGTGAGATACCCGCTACCCATAATAAATAGTTAATACATTTTTGAACGGCTAATTATTATTACCATATATTAAAATTGCTTCTCGAATTCTTATAAGATTCTTTTCCGATTCCAATCAAGAACTGGTAAGAATATTTAGTTGGTCTAGTTGGTCAACCAAATGAAGCATGCTGCAGCGGCCGTTTGTGGCCATACAAAATTATTTCTTTAATAACTTTTTTATCTGATCGCAACCAAATTTTCAGGAATCACACAGACTATAGTTCTTAATGTACATTCCAAAATTCGTGACTCTAGCTTTAAAATTATGAATATACGCTTTTTGATGATTTGCGGGGCGGAAGTGGGCGTGGTAAAAATTTGAAACAAACTTGATCTGCGTGCAAGCATAACAAATACTGTCGAAAAAAATTAGAGCTCTATCTCTTATAGTCTCTGAGATCCAGTGTTTCATACGGACAGACGGACAGACAGACAGACAGACAGACAGACATATAGACAGACAGACGGACAGACGGACATAGCTAGATCGTCTCGGCTGTTGACGCTGATCAAGAATATATATACTTTATAGGGTCGGAAATGCCTCCTTCTACCTGTTACATACATTTCCTGCCGGCACAAAGTTATAATACCCTTCTACCCTATGGGTAGCGGGTATAAAAATCAAATGAAAGGGAATAAATTCACTACGGGACCACCGACGAAGCCAGAGTAAAAAAAAAAACAAATAAGACAAGCGAGGAAAATCAAGGAAAAAACAATGAATTTAACAAAAGAAAAAAATACAGCGGAAAGCGAGGAAAACCAAGGACACTGAGGAAAATAAAAAGAAGAAAAGCTAAGGAAATTGTATAAAACTACAAATTAAATTTAATAATTAAATAATAAAACCTATAATAGTAAATTAAAAAGATTAAACAAACAATATAAATAAATAAACGATTAAATAAAATTTGACAGGCGTCGGGAAAATAAGCGCACCTGGAAAATATATAATAAAATCAAGAAGTAGGATATAATAGAAATAAAAGCAAGGAAACCCATAAACGGAGCAATAGAAATAAATCTTTAAATCAAATCACGAGGAGTAATTCAATAAAATTAAAACCGAGGACCTTAGACAAACCTAACCATGGGCGTCACCTGGATTAGCTGCAGGAAGAAGTTGGAACTGGAGACCATACTCCTCGAATTCGGTCTGGAACGCGGAGGCACTATAGAGGAGCAGCGATCGCGGCTGATTGCCTTTGCGCGCCAACACGATCATTCTGAGGCTGTGCAATCCCGCCTCGAGGAATTGGAAAGGAATTTCGGAAACGCTCCCACCGGAGACGCGAAGGTACTTTCACCCATGTATTTGGACCCGGAACTCACCAGAAGCTGCGGTGCCGCCGGCACCACTGACGCTTTTGCTGCCACGGAGCACTTCTTCTGCCGCGGGAAGACGCTTGCCAGCAAAGACCGAGGATCCGCCACGTACAACAAACCACTATGCACAGTGGTCGGGCTTGTATGGAGACGCGGCCAAAAATACTTCTAGTGGCCATACCGTTATGAAATTTACACCAAAAATCTAAAAAAATATTCTAAGTATACTGTAAAAAAATTGGTTTCATAGCTCGTCTATATCGTATAGCTGCCATGGGAACGATCGGTTTAAAAACGACATCTAGTATAAAAAACTTTTTTGTTTTTCAAGATATCATAACCAATATAACAGATTAGGTGTTTTGTGTAGGTTTATATATCCCTACTAATTTTGAATAATATCGGATATCTATATCCTATAGCTCCCATACAAAGGATTGTCAAATTTTGAATAAAATTATTTTTTTCCAATACCTATATTAAATATTTGTCCCCTTAATGAGAAAGTTGGTGGAATCTTAGTCCCCAAAAATAAAAACAATAAGAAAATAATTATATTATGAATTTTATTCGTCTAACAACAAATGAACAGCGCTTGATCGTGCAAACACACACTTATAAGACGAACCTATTTAAATTTAATGCAATGAAATAAAAAATAATAGAAGCTATTAATAAATAAACATATGGCTTTGAACAATTGAACAAAAGCATGACACAAGAAGACAGAGCAAAAACATAACTAATAAATAACAGCAAAACGAACCTAAATATATGTTAACAGGGTAATACATTTTTTTTCGTTTTTTTTTTTTTTTTGTTTGGTCGTCCAATGTGAAATATGTTAAAAATATTGTGTAAAAGTTTAACATCGAGCATATCAAAGTTAACGAAGATATAGTTAGTTAAGCGGAGGTCGTTTTCTGTCAAACACTTGAGCATCAGTAACTTTAAAGCGCTCTCCCGATTACTCAAAATCTACAGCACCGATCGTTTTGAAATTTATATGATAACTTCTGTAACTGATTCTTTAAGTACTTACGTAGTGCATTTTTTTTTAAATAATTTTATTATATTTTAAAATTAACAACGTAAATTACGTTTGTTAGTCAAAAAGAGGGTTCAACTTCCAATTTTAATAAAAATTTAAAAAAAAATTAAAAAAAAAAAATTAGTTTGTAAGTATCTAGGGACACTTATTCTTTAACGAATGCATTATATTTTTTTTAAATCGGATGATTTTGTGGACAGTTAGGATTAACACTGCGAACCATCTTTTTTTGGGGGGACTCGGGAGATTCTCAATAGCTCCTAAACCTCTATATGTGTTTTAACAGATTCATTTTTTAAAAACTCTCGAAGTTTTATACTATTATATGTTATTTATTTAAATCAGCTAACTTTAGCCGTTTCGCCACAACAATTTTTTAAAAAGTGGCTCGTTTTTTACCAAATTAACCTTACCCCAACCCCTCCCCCGCTCTTAAGGTGTTGTTGGTGTTTTTATCATGTAAGGCAAATGGGAAAATTTCGGCAAAATTTTTTTTCATACTTCTTACCTTTAAAGCCCGACAAACACATTGGTATACAAACGAAGTGTGGATTTTTGTGGGGTCACAACTATAACCTTAGCTAAACACATGAAAGACGTTCAAAATATAGTAAAAAAACATGTATTTTTCAAATGAATATAATAAAAACAATAAATGTTATTAATATATCAATCAATATCTCATTTTATAGAAAATACCTTCAACTACAAAATCCATAACAAACAATTTTATAACAATAATTGATCACACTACTTTGAAGTTCGGTTTTGTTGTGACAAATTCGCGATCGGCGCGGCTGCGCACTGAAAGTGAACATTTGTTTACATCTTCAATTCTATTTTTTGAAAGTACCGTTAGGTTAATCCAAAAATCTGGTATGCCACAAAGAAGCCTACACATTTTAGAAGTAATCTGTTTACTTTTCGTACATTTATTTTGAAATTGTTTTTTTTTTATTTTTGGCCTATGGGCCCGACCACTATGCTATGGTGACCTGGGAGCCACCCTACTGGACCGGATGACCAAATGGGGACTCTCATTCGACGCGACGACGGATCCGCTTTGCTTCATAGAGCGGAAGTATCTAGCTCCGTCTTTGGTAGTATTACTGACTGGCCGCGCCGAGAGCTGGTACAGGACCAGTGGTCTACGGGACGCCACTTGGACGGCTGGAGGACGAGATCAGGACACATTTCCAGAGACCCAACGAACCTTTCAAGGAATATCTGATGGACCTGCGCCTACAGATGCGCCGGGCAGGATTCACAGCGGAACGTGAGCTGGAACGAGTTTACGACAACATGTTGCCGGAGTACCAGTTATTTACGAGGAGACTGGATTTTCGCACCCAGACGGAACTGACTAACTTGGTGGTCAACCACGAGGAGACTCGCCGCCGGAGCGGACAGGCTCAGAGTCATCGTGACCCAAACCCACGGGCACCACCTACTTCTCACGCCACCACGGATGCGGACCGCATGGCCCGCAGGCTGACGACGAACCCCTTGCAGGGAGATTTTAGCAGGAATGCGAACACAGGCCGAGCCACGACATCGCCACTGGAGCAGGCACCAGTAAACGTACGGGAGGCGTGCCGGAATTGCGCCCAACCCGGACATTTCTCGACGGAATGTCGGAACCAGAGGATGATCTTCTGCTGGGACTGCGGACGACGAGGATTACGGACATTTGAATGCTGCTGACACCAGGTTTCGGGAAATGGCAACGGGCCTCGCGTGACCGGGAATCACCCGAGGAACCCAGCCAACCCGAACAATTAATAGGAGGAACCCTCCACCAACACCAGGGTCGCATCCGAGCCGGCATCACTATGGAAGGACGAAGATTCGTGGCCACCCTGGATACAAGAGCTATACATAGCTTCATTAGCGAAGATCTGGCCAAGGAACTAGACAACCAACATAATACGAGGGACATACGAACGCAGGTCAAGCTCGCCGACGGGACATGCCGGGAGTTGACGAGGGCGCTAGCGGCAATCATCCACTGCGGGAATCGTAGTACGCCGACCATCCTGCTGGTGATGATGGACGTTTTGGACGATGTGCTGCTGGGAATGGTTTTTTTGTGCGCAATCGGAGCCACCATCCAGTGTGGGGGACAGGCCCTCAACTTGATGCCGGACGAGCACACCAAGCCGCCGTGGGCACGGACACGGAGGAAAAGGGAAACAGCAGAGCCACGCTCGGAACAACGAGAAATATCAACGAAAATACAACGAGGAATATCAACGGGAAATCAACGAGGAATGTCAACGGTAAATCAACGAGGAATACAAGTAGAAGCACAACGAGGAATGTCAACGGGAAAACATCGAGGAATACAAGGAGAAATACAACGAGAAATATCGCAGGAAACACAACGTGGAATATCACAGGAAGCACAGCGAGGAATATCAGCAGATCCATGCTCTGAACAGCGAGGAATTCCAGAGGAAACACATCGAGAATCACCTGGCACGGTTACACAGGAAGGGCCGACTGCCACGCAAGGACCAGTACCCAAGCCACTAAGACAACCGCCGATCCCTGCCCCTCGGGCATTTATTCGGAATTTACGCATGGAAACAGCCCCGGATACGGAGGTACCCACGACTAGCCGAGCAACCAGCAGGAGCCATGTTCTGCCTGTGGCCAACGCCACCGCCGCGCAGCGGAACCCATTTCCACTTCCAGGACCACGCCGAGGAAACGCCGGAGCAGAACGCGCCCCTTTGCGTAAACCATGCACCCGAGGAACCGGACCCGCCGGAATCGGGACGAGGATACCCAGAGCCCTGGGTGGAGGAATTCCTGGAACAGGAATTGGGAAAATTTGAGACTCTGTCCGGAGTATCCCACATCGCGGAGCACCGGATCATCATGCGCAACGACCGCCCGATAAAACAAATATATATTTTCCACGGAATCCGGCCATGAGAGCCGTCATCAATAGGCAAAAAGACGAGCTTCTTAGGGATGGCCGTATCGAGCCGTCTAAGAGCCCGCACAGTGCTCCCATTGTGATCGCGGCCAAGAAGAACGGTGACGCACGGATGTGTATAGACTACAGACAGCTGAACGAAAACTCTGTACCGGATGCATACCCGCTGCCAAGGATCCACCAATCTTGGAGCGACTACGGAACGCTAAGTTCATTTCAATATTAGACTTAAAGAATGGTTACTGGCAAATTCCTGTAGGCATATCGCCTACTTCGGGCATGTGATCACCGAGGAAGGGATCCACACGGACCCGGACAAGGTGGCCACCATTCGGGAGTTGCAACCGCCAACTTGCCTAAAGGAACTTCGGAGATGCCAGGGCATTGCATCCTGGTATCGTCGATTTGTTCCCAACTTCGCCGACATTGTGGAACCGATGATATCGCTGCTGAAGAAGGGCAAGAAATGGGATTGGACACCGCGGCAGGATCAGACATTTCAGTAGCTGAAGACGCGACTGACGGAAGCACCTGTCTTAGTCTGCCCGGACTTTGGGCAGAAATTCGTGCTACAGACGGACGCCAGCGAATACGGCATCGGAGCCGTACTGACGCAGACCATTGAGGGGCAAGAACGAGTGGTAGCCTATCCCAGCCGCCGCTTAAACAGCGCAGAAAGGTATTACTCAGTAACCGAGAAGGAGTGCCTCGCCATCGTATGGGCGGTGAGGAAAATGCGGTGTTACATCGAGGGATATCGATTCGAGGTCATAACGGATCATCAGGCCTTGAAGTGGTTGAACTCCATTGACAACCCAACCGGGAGAATCGTTCGCTGGGCACTCGAGCTGCAGCAGTATCAATATGATGTCCACTACCGGAGGGGAGCCCAAAATCTAGTGGCCGACGCCCTCTGACGCCAACCGCTGCCAGTGGCACTGCAAGCACAGGTACAAGGAACAAACTGCAAGTGGCTCACAAGGATGTTGAAAAGGGTTCGGACCGAACCAGCCAAGTTCACGGATTACAGAGAAGAAAGCGGACAGCTTTATCGCCGCATTGGGCTACGGCCACAGAAGGAGGAAGCTGTGTGTAGGAGCGGATTATCGCTATCGTGTTTTACAGGAGAACCACGATATTCCCGCTGCCGGACATTTGGGAGTCCGGAAGACGAGCAACCGCGTGGCCCAGCGATATTATTGGCCAGGACTTTTCCGCGACGTCGCCCGCTACGAGAAACCGGCGGGACAAATGTTTACACGCCAGGTGGAGGAGCCGTTCCACGTTCTATGCGCGGATTTCGTTGGTCAGCTACCGCGCTCAAAACAAGGGAATACGATGCTCTTGGTCTTTCTCGATTCTTTCAGCAAATGGGTGGAATTAATTGCATTACGAAAGCCACGGGAACTCATCTGGAACGCGCATTTCGGGAACGGATCCTGATCCGTTTAGGAGTGCCACGAACGTTTGTCTGAGACAACGGCACGCAATGTACGGGTCGATCGTTCCGAAACTTCTGCAAATCCCTGGGAATGGAGCTGCAACACACGGCCCCATACACGCCGAGGCAGAATCCAACGGAGAGGGCAAACCAGACGATTAAAACAATGATCGCCCAGTACCTGTATAGGAACACGCAAAACGAGTGGGATAAACTGCTCCCGGAGATATCGCTGGCGATCAACAGAAGTATCTCCGACACAACGGGATTCAGCCCAGCATTCCTGGTACAAGGAAGAGAACCTCGGCTGCCCCACGCCCTCTACGATGAAGTTACACCGGGACGTGGAATCCCCGAGGTAACCTCAACGGAACGCAGTAGACAGTTGCGCAACATTTTCGAGGTCGCGAGGAACAACGCCGACCGAGCATCGGCCGATCAGCGACGTCATTACAATCTCCGCCGACGGGAATGGAAGCCGCCGGTGGGATCACTAGTGCTGATGCGACGCCACGCCTTGTCGAATGCCACCGAAGGATTTTCAGCAAAGCTGGCGGCGAAAAATGAGGGGCCGTTTAGAGTCGCCAAATTTCCTTCACCAAACATTGTGCAGCTGCACATACCGGGCAGTCGCCGACAGCGGACAGCCAGCCTGAACCAGCTGAAACCTTATCACGGCGAGGAATCAGACACAGAGGAAGACGAGAACGAGGAGGCCACTCCGACCAGTGAAAACAGCTCCAGGCTCGGAGGGCGAGTCTAGACGGTATCACCGTCTGATACTCTGATGCAATGATCGGAGTTCACGGAGTCACTTGATGACTGGCGCGCCCGTCCAACACGAAACAGACTAGGCAGCTCAGTAGGTTCCTTTCCCATCGCTGGGAAAACAGGTCATATATAGGGACAAAATTAAACACACCGCTAGGTAGGGCATCAGGGTTGAAAAAAAATACTAATCACATTTTCTCCCCACAGTAAACCAACACCATGACGGAGGAACAGGGTATGAGCAGCGGACTGCCTGCATATCTGTGGCCGGCAGGGCGCCCGCTCACACGAGGGGCGGTGGCAGTCCAACTCTTGGGGCCACCCTCACTGATGGCGGCCATCCACGCCCGCAGGGCAGGGGATCCCCCCATACGCCGGGGATTACTCATGGCTGACAGCCGCCGTGGAGAAATGCTTGGTCAGCCTACATCTGGACGATCGGAGGCGTCCAGTGCCAGGGGACGACCCACTAGAGATGGCCGCACCCGCCGGACCGTTGCGGCCGTTAATAGTGGACGTGGGCCAGTCCTGCCCCGAGGATCCACGCAGGCGCACTGGACCGCCGCTATTGATGACGGTGCCACAGACGGGGGCACCCCGTCCAAACACATGCTCGATGCTCGTCGTGGAAGTGAGCAGCGACGACGACGAGGACGTAAGAGCCCACTATCCTCTCTGCCAAGGTCGGACTCGCCCAGGTACCAGGTGCAGTACCGCTCGCCACGGTCACCAGAGGAGGACGACGTGCCCCGCCGGCGGGACACATAAAGCCCCATGGGCGAAGATTATGTTCCCCGGACGCCAGGATCTAGCGCCGAGACATACGCGGGAATATTCGGGCCGGGACCATTTAGGGCCAGCTCCGCAGAGATCCGCTGTGCGGCTAGCCGGCCGCAGGATTCCCCGCCCGGCACCCACTATGCGAGAGCCGGACAGGACGCTAAGGAGGAACCGCGCAGGCACGGACGAAGGCGGAGCGTCCCCTGGGAGGACTCGCTAAGCGACTCCTCCGACGAGGAAGAGTCGGGATCACCGCATCTACGGGACTCGCTGCTCCCAAGCGAGCCGTGGGCCACCGCGCCCTATGGGTGGTCAACCCCAGGGGGCCGACTCCCAGCGCGGCTCATTTCAAGGATTGAGGCGCGGCTCGGCACCCGCGGACGGCGCACTCGGCGCTACTTGGACGAGGAGCAAGGCCAGCGATTCCGGGTGCAGATCAGCACGCACGGGAAGGTCTTCCTTCGACCCTGCCGGAAGTAAGGAGGGGGTGTGACATCGTGGGCGCTGCCACCTTATATATAAATATGTATATATTTTGTAAATAGATGTAAATATTAGGTTAAGGGTAGTTATTAGATGTAAATAATAGGTCAAGATGTAAATATTAGTTAGGGATTAGGGACGTAGGCGTTAGGGTCATAGGGCCAGGCACACACACCGGCCACACCAAGGCTGACGTCACCTGCAACATCGCCGGCAACATCGCCAGCAACATCGCCCGCAACATCGTCGGGAAACACCGGCCAGGGAGCGGTATGGAACGGCGGTACCGCATCCCAAGGACCGGAACGCGAGATCCGCCAATCAGAGAGCGTTAGAGAGCACGATCGGGGGCAGAGGCCTACGACGCAGGCGCCGGCAGCGCACAGGAATGCGAAATGGAATTCGCATCGGCCATCATCAGGTCAAGGCGAAGGTGACAATTGGAATTGAGATTTGACAAAGAAAACGACCGGTAGTGAAGTGGAAAAACAACAGTGACAATTGGTAACGACCCAGGCAAGGACTATTCTAAGACGACAAGGACGGTTCCAGAGCAAGAATAACGAGGACCCCATCAACGAGTACAGGATAGAGAAGCCGAGGAACATTGATTTATTTTCGTGAAGCGATATACGGGTGAGCGAGGCGAGGCCGCCACAATTATTTTAATTTCTATTGCATCGTTTGTGTATGTGCTAGGCAGGGAAAGGGGAAACAAAAAATATAATTAAGCAGTTAAGAATTAGGAGACCAATGATATGAAATAAAATCCACTCTCGGCCACATCTTTTCCCTATTCCTAGCGAATCACATCACCCACTGCTCCCCTCCTCCCCATCTTGGCCGCCGTTGGGTAATTCCAGGCGCCGAACTGGGCAGGACGGGAACAGGAGCGCCACGCTGCTGAGATTAATTCAGGGAGTATGCGCGGGCGGCGGCTGTTGGGTCATTCCAAGCCGCCTGTCCAATCTCAGAGTGCGCGTAGGGATTAGCCCAGGCGCCCTCACTGGTGATCGCGAGTCACGGGGATATTTTGGGAGGGCGACGGCCCGCCGTTGGGACACCCCAGGCGGAGCCGCCGAGCCGCGGCCGTTGGGTACGGACCAGGTTGCGGTTTTAGGTTTGGGTTGCAGGCGCGGGAGCAGGCTGCTAGGTAAATCCCGAGCCCGTCTCCAGTCGTTAGTGGAGGGTTCGTCCGCTGGGAAATTCCGGGGCCGGTAGTATTTTTCCCGCCCAGCGTGGGCAATTGGAATCTGAAATTTTCTACGTCAAAACCCACCCCTAAAAATCACTCCAACCTCGTCCCCTCCATGTTCTGGAGTTTCTAAAAAACAAATTATTTCTGGAAGGGGACTCTGGTCCGCTGAGGTTATATCTCGGCCACAGTGCATTCTTACAGTTTGGCGCACTACAACAGGGACCGTCAGAACATGGGGACATGTAGGAATTCTTACTAAGGTGGATTAAAGCCCAGCCATCCGAATCAGAGATTTATATCGGTGAATACATATACATACATACACATATGTATGCATATGCAAAGACTAGAAACTGCCAGAAACTTCCAAATTAGCGACGCACATGCAGCCGCCACAACGGCAACTTGTTTTTTCGGGCAGCTAACGAAAGAAAAGGGGAAGAGGAGACGACAAGAAAAATACAGTCTCGCCAAAAACAGGCCGCGAGATTTACATCGTAGTCAATAAGCAAAATCCACGTCGCTGCCAGCGCCGACGTCGGCAGAGCAGAGCATACCGTCGCTGCACGTGCAGATCGCGAATTATTATACATACATACATATACATACGCATATTTTAATTCTCTTCGCTCTTGGTTGCGCCGCCATCAGGGCGGGGACCAACATATATACTGGCCCTGATACTTAGATTATGACACTCAGAAAATACCCTTCATCGCAAGAAAAATTTAAAAAAATCCAAGATTAAATCATCGTCGTGAACTCATCGAATCCTTAAAATTAAAAAAAAACATCGAGATCCTGCTACAAAAAAAAATCCTTCGGCCCCGAGGATACTCAGATCCTGCGCACCAGTGAATAAAACAAATATAATAAAATTCAATAAAGTCAAAGGATACACCGGGAAAATTAAATAAAATAAATAAATTAAATAAAATAAATAAATTAAATAAAATAAATAAATTAAATAAAATAAATAAATACAACATAGATAAAATAAAATAAATTCAGAGATATATAAAATAAATCAAATAAAATAAAACAAAATCAGGATACACTGAAAATAAAATAAAATTAAAATAAAACCAAATGTAATCAATTTAAATAAAATAAATTAAATAAAATAAATTAAACAGAATTAGACACACTGAAAGAAATTAAAACAAATAAAGCCTGGAAATACCGTAAAATTAAATAAAATAATAAAATAAACGGAATAAATAAGATAATCGAGGAAAATCAAAGGCTACACTGAACGAAAAATAATAATAAACAATAAGCTAAATCGAATAAGATAAAGAAAAGAAATAAAATAAAATAAACGAGGAACCACGAGGGAAAAAAGGGGGAAAAAATAAGCGAGGCTTGAAGAAGAATAATACACGAAGAAAAATAACAATAAATAAAAATTATAATAAATAAATAAAAAAAATATAGAGATTATAAATTACAAAATTATAAGAATTATATTAATATTAAATCATTAGAAAAATAAAACGGGTAAAACTCAACTCAACAAATGAAAGCGAGGAAAATCAAAGAAAACAAGAAAGGAAGCTAACTTTGGCTCACCGAAGTTTATATACCCTTGCAGAACTTTAACAAAAAATTAAAACCGAAAATCTGAAATAATTATTAGTTGCCAAACCTCAAGATTGATGAAAATGGTTTGAAAATCGGCTAAGTTATGAGTTTTTTTTATTTGCCTGATTGTTCTTATGGAAGCTATAGGATATAGTTGACCGATTCTCACGAAATTAAAACCAAAATTTTGAAATAATATAAGATGGCTAAATATCAAGTTTGGTGAAAATATCTTGAAAACTGACAAAGTTATGGTTTTTTCTTTTATTTTCCTGATTGTTCCTATGGAAGCTATAAGATATAGTTGGCCGATTTTCATGAAATTAAAACCGAAATTTAGAAATAGTTAAAAACGGCTAAATACCACCTTTTATGAAAATATGTTGAAAACTGACAAAGTTAAATTTTTTGTACTAAAAATTTTTCGATTGTTCCTATAGCAGCTATATGATATAGTCGTCCGATCCGGCTCGTTCCGACATATATACGAGTGAGAGTATATAGAAGACTAACTACAAAGTTTCATTTAGATAGCTTTAAAACTGAGGGACTAGTTTGCGTAGAAAGGGGCAGACGGACAGACGGACTTGGCTAGATCGACTCGGCTGTTGATCCTGATCAAGAATATATATACTTTATAGGGTCGAAAAGGTCTCCTCCACTGCGTTGCAAACTTCTGACTGAAGTTATAATGCCCCTGGGTTATTGTCAGCTATATGTGATCTGAGACTTATTGCCCTATTTCACTTTCCTCACGTCCGCAAGCTATGCATATTCGCTTGACCTGGTAACTAATACTTTATTTACGACAAATGCATGTTGCTGCGACTGAAGAATTATTATGTATTATTCTAAATATTATTGCTTATGAATAAACCCTGCCGTGACTGAACATTTTCTCGGCCCTTGAACAATTGTTCAACTTTCAGTAAGGTCGAACGAAAAATTCCGTGGTGTCCATTTGCTCACCGTCCGGCCAAGAGCCCATACAATGCCTAATAGGATTGACATCGCTAGTGCCACATAGGCAGCTACTTGATGATGTTGAGGAGCGACAAGTTGATTCTTCCAGGCAGTGCCCAGTTCCTCCAAGCTGACTTCCTTGGCTGCCGTTCCTTGGAGTGGCTCAGGTGGGTTCTTATAGTCACCCTTTGTGATATTGCCAAAACTAACATATGTAGCCTTCGTTTCGCTGACCACAGTGCTGAATGTGGTCACGCTAATTTTTGAAATGCGTGCAGTGCAACCTGGGGCCAATGACAATAAGCCCGTTCCGTTAAGTTGCACTATAGAAGCTATTCCTTTGCACACCGCTTGAAGTTCTATGAGACTGCGTGTGGCAAACACCCATCTGTTTCGCTGATGCCCTTCCAACCACAACAGCTCGGATCTTGATTAAAAGACCTCACATATAGTCTCAGTTTTGTTATTAAATAACTGAAAATCACACCGATTTTCCACGCTAAATGTGGCTTGGTGGTTGAAACATATGTGCTCGTCATTTGGTAGCTCTATTCATTGGTTGAACTCGTCTTTAGTCAAACCCATGAACTGGTCTCTATGGGCATTGACGGCTATGATTTCGGTTCTTAGCCGAAATCGCTGCCAGCTTCCGGCCTTCCATGTTGGGATAGGCATGATGCTGAACACTTCCTATTGTGTTACAGACACCAGCGGTAGCGATATCTTGAAGATGACGCGGTTGCTCGTTGTGGTGCCTTTGGCATGAATCATTTTGTAGAGTTGGATATCATTATCAGACGTTACTGGAAGCCGTTGATCCAGCATCTGATCTAGTTGCTCCCTTAGTTGCTTGGGGGACTAATCGTTCGATGGCGAACGTCAGTTAGTACGTTAGCTATTTCACTCTGCATCCGCTGCATTTCCGTTGCCACCAAAGTTAGCTGAGCTGTTAGAACCATAAACGCTTGCTGCACGTGGTCGCCTTGGTACTTGCCTCTTTCTTGATTGATTGCACCTATCTGGTACTCTAGCGTTTTGATCCGGTCGTTGGTGGCTGAGCTGCTCTTTCTGACTATGTTTATCGTAGAGTCCAGAATTGATGTTTGATTTTTCAAGAGCATCATCAATACGTCTTCGTTAGACTTGACGTTGTTTATCATGTCGTCGGCGTACTTTGAGTCCAGAACGCCAAAGAATGAATTTGCTACATTTCCGACTATATCAAGTGGTGCTCTTCGTTGTCGGGAATGATTAATCAACTCATTTCCTGTTTGTAGCTCGTCATATGCATGTTGAAAATGTTCATATACTGACTTACCGGCATTGACGATTCGCAGCTCTAAACATTTGTGTTTAATTCCGCTATCCCAGCAGCCAATACTCCCATGTCGCTCCAGTATGGCTTCAAGTCATAATACGCATTATGTTCCATTCCGAAATTGCCATTCTGGACGTGCCGAGCCGTTCCTAGAATATTCCCGGCTGACTTGCAAACGAAGTTACGTTTACTGATTGTCCCATTGCTAACAGTAGTATGAGTAGCATTGCCGCGCTGCATCCTCACCAGAGCTGTGTGGTCGTTTTGTGGCTAATTCTTCCTTTAACAAAGGTGCCAAACGAGTAACTGGTCGTTTGAATGTGCCTGATGCCGTCTTGACATCTACTACGCGAACCTGATTTTCTTTGCCCGGATACGTCTTTACTATCCGCCCCATAGGCCAGCTCATTACCGGCACGTTGTCTTCTTTTACTAGGACTAATAGTCCTTCTATGACATTCTGGGCCATGGTCTTCCATTTAGTACGCATTTGTAGTTCTAGTAGATATTCCATGGACCATCGATTCCAGAACGACTGTTTGAGCCTGGATACTAACTCCCATCTTTTTACCAGAGTTTTTCGGGTAGGGCAAGATTCACATCAGGAGGCGCTACTAGAGGTTCACCAATTAAAAAATGACCTTGTCGTTTTACAGGATGCATCAAAAACTACCCACAGTTTTGTGGGTTTCAATACTCAGTGATACGGAATGAAGTAGTGATCTGAGGGTACGTGTGTGGGTTGTACCAGTTTCATGTGTCCAAGACGTTCATATTCTTCCATGAAGTCTACATATCCTTTCCAGACTTCTGGTGGCGTTCGTCGCTCTAATGCCAAAAATCTGTTGGTTGCTGTTTTTTGCGATGCCCCCAGGGCTGAAGTTCCTTCAGAAAATGAAAGTTTCACAATGAATTTTCCATCTATTGCAACCTGTAGATTCACTACGAAATGAGATTCGCAATGAGGTTCTATTGGAGATCGAGCCTTTTCTTTGGTGTCTAGGTTTTCTAGTGTCCAAAATCGCTCTAGTAGCGTATCCACCACCTCTTCTGTGGTTGCCGCTGCACAAAATGCCGCTGAGTCGTGCTCAGCAAAATTTTCCCGGCCACAATCCATCCAAGCTTTGTATTTTGAAGAATTGGGCCTTCTGGCTTCATCAGCATCTGATTTGGTAGAAGCAAAGAATAATAATGCAATGCGCCAAAAAGAATGTCAATTTTTCCTGGTTTGTCAAAGTTTGGATCAGCCAGAGTGACGTTGTTTGGGACTCGTAGTTGTAAGGCAATTAATTCATGAGCTGGTTGTTCATCTATGATATGCGCCAGCATATTGTTGAGCAAAATCATTATGCATCGACTTCATGAGAACATTTGCTCTAGCTCGACTGGTTTTTGGGTTGCCTCCAATGCCCTCGATGCGCTATGATGCACCGTGGAGCTTTAATGACCTCTTGGAGGCCATTCCCTCAGAGATCAGATTAATTTGTGATCCTGAGTCTAGCAAGGTTTGAAATGTGGCCATCTGACCATAGCTTGCTTTGACCAATACCTTGACTGTGGCCAGCAAATTGTAACTTCTGTTACTTGCTGCACCAACAGATGGTGATTGTTGCTCTGTTGCCGCACCTGATGTGGCCTCCAGGTGCAGCAATGTTTGGTGTTTTTTATCACATTTAAAACACGTACGGCCTCGGCAATCTTTCGCCTTGTGGTCACTGCTGAAACAGTTAACACACAATTTTTGTTTTTGAACGCAATTGACTCGTTCGGGTATGGTTTTGCTGCGGAAATTATCGCATTTGTATAGCCAATAAGTCTGTTTGCAGAAAGGACAATTTGGTTGCCTTCCAGCGCTGGCACAAGTGCATGATGGGCTCTTCTGTTCCTTTCTCTGTTGTTGACTGCGTTTTCCTGTTCCCAGCACTCGGCTTCGCTGGTCCAGGAAGCTTAGCATTGTATCAAGACCTTGGAGTTCTCTTGATTCGTCTAACGATTGTTCGTAGAGGGCTCTATTTGAAAAATCCAGTTTTTGCTTGATGATGGCAATTATGATTGTATCCCAGCTGTATATATTAATGATGCTAGAGACTCAATTGTTGTGATATACAACTCTTTTAATGACTTTGGATCGTCACTGTTTGTATGATGTTGCAGGAGACGATTGACCCAATATTTCCCATGCGCTCATGTAATTTTCCTTTTTAAGATCAATATGCCTTATTGATCTCTCTGCTTCTCCAGTTACGGTGGTTTTGAGGTACAACATCTTCCTGACTGTGGCCATGTTGGTATCATGAACCATGCATTTGAATAAGTCGAAGAACTTAGTCCATTTGAGTAGATCCCCATCGAACTTTGCGATGCTGACTCTGGGCAAATGCACATCTTCATTGTTTGATGCATTTGTTTGCGCCCCCAAGACTCTTTGAACATCTCCTTCTAGTCTGAGGAACAACTGCATGTCGCATCCTTCTTTGACAGGGTCTTGTATTCTTCGTGAACAGCGAAGTGGACACTCTGATATTGGGACCATAATGAGTTTATCGAATCTCTTGTTATGGCCCTTCCGGTTTCGGGAAATTCATTCAGGGCCCGTTTGATTGATTCAGCAATCGCCCTTTGTCGCCGACATGCTAATATCATGACTGCTTGATCCTCCTTATTATATTGAAAATTGTTTTTTAGTTCCTGACCGTTGGGAGTGTTTTATTTGCTTTGACAGCTGGATACGATCCTATTCGCAACCGTGATGTGGTCGAAGAAATCAACAAATAGTCAATAGACTTGAATTTAGAATTTAGAGTTCTAAAAAAGTTCCTGACCGTTGGGAGTGTTTTATTTGCTTTGACAGCTGTATACGCTCCTATTCGCAACCGTGATGTGGTCGAAGGAATCAACAAATAGTCAATAGACTTGAATTTAGAATTTAGAGTTCTAAAAAGGTCAATGTGTAGTTGCGCCGATAGGTTCACAAGAGTTACGGAACTTTATCTGTTGATCTCACCAAGATAAGGAAAATTCCCAAGAGTTACGGAATCTTTCCTGTGCTTTTGGTGTCTTCAGGACAATTTCCTGTGAGTCAAGTCTTCACCAAAACTGTTTATTTGGTGGGTGAGAACAATTAGGAAAATACCCAAGAGTTACGGATTTTTCCTTTTGTTGAAATGATTATGAGGAAACTAGGAAGATCCCAAGAGTTACGGATTTTCCTATTTTTGACTTACGTCGGTTGACAAAGACCAAAACCAGCAAACCGTATAATACAAATAGGTTTGCTGCCCTTGATATGGATGTTCTGCCGCAAAATATGGATGTTGTGGAAGATGTTGACGTGGAAAATGCTTTTCTGGATGTTGGGGAGAGGGTTGCTATCTCCCAGCTGGCAGTTAGCCCTGCTCCTATCGCCCTGGCCAATTCAATGCCGATCACAGTGCCAAATGTTAACAACGTGGAGGCGATGGAGAATGAGCTCCTGCAGGTGGCCGAAGATGATGGTTTCGAGCTTCGCATTGCTTGTTCAGGTGACCTGCGTATTTATGCTAAGGATTCCTCTACTCACCGTATCATAATGAGGTTTTTGACAGAAAAGAATGTTATTTATACTCATTTCTGTCTTAAGGAGGACAGGCCGTTCAGGATGGTTATCAAGAATTTGTCCAGCACCACGCCGAGGAACTTTATTATGGATGAGTTCTCTAAGCTGGGGCATACGATAGTTAATTTGTATAACTCCTCGAACCGTGCCCGGCGCCAAGGAAGTCAGGACGTAGTCATTGAGCAGGCCAGACAAAATGTCGGGTTCGTTGATCTCAAGCATGCTGTAAACAACCGGCAGGCTCTGTTGATATCTAAGTTGGGTAGGCACCGAGTAACGGTGGAGCCCAAAAAGGACTCAAATAGAACTATTGTTTCAAGCCGCCTTTTTGCGGTAGATGTGCGGAGGATGTAGCAGGTGCAGGATGTAGAGGTGATGTAGCAGCCTTATAATTCTACAAGGTCTGCCTATAATGGGCAGTCTACGGTGCCCTCTTCTTTCTTCTTTCCCTAAAGAACTCTGTGGAACAGTGGCCGCCTCCTTAACCACGATCTCGCTTTGTGGTGCGAGATTTACAAGCTGGAATGAATATCGCTTATGGGAATCATTAAGGTGATCATATGGAATGCCAGAAGTCTCCTTGCCAATCGGGAGGATCTGCTGGTGTACCTCTCTGGGCACAGCATTGATATAATGCTGGTGTCTGAGACCCATCTAGACACGGAGAGTACATAAGCTTTCCAGGATATAGTTTACACAGGGCGGACTTCCCGGGTGCGATTTCTAGGGGCGGAGCAGCTATTCAAGTTAAGCACGGCCTGACTTGTTACCAGCAAAGCCTGATACGATTGGGACTGCTACAGATGGCGAGGTGGGCCACAGGAAGACCCACCTGTTCCCCCTGTAATGGCGGAACTCCCTCTGCTTTTGATTTCGCACTCTTGAAAGGTCTTCAAGTTCGTAGGCTGACTATTGAAGACTCCTTTGAGCTCAGCTCGGATCACATACCGCTTATTGTCAGTCTCCACCTCTCAGGAAGCTTCACTGTGCCTAGGAAGCTCCTCCTGCATACTGGATCCGACATCAATATGGAGATATGCACGGCGGAGGATCGGGATGATGCTGCACTTCTGTTGGAGGCTAATATCTGAGAAGAATCAGAGCAAGCGGCACCTCCCTCAGGTATTCACCCCAGGAGAACCTGCTCTCCACTACCACCGGAAGTTAGTGCTCTTCTGGCGATGAAACACCGACTTAGGAGGGAGTATGGCAGAACCCATGACCCAAGGACTTTGCGTGTCTTCCGCAGGCTGGGAAATCGAGTCCGGAAGTTGCTCAACCAACTGAGGGAGGGGTTGTTGGACAAGGAGCTGGAGGAGGCTACTCCAGATAAGGATTCCGACTTCGCGCTGTGGAGAATCGCGGGCAGAAGTAAGAGGCAGGCCACCTCCAAATACTCGGTGAAGAAAGCGGATGGGACTTGGGCCAGGTCTCCGAGCAACTTCACCGTGTAGTGGACTTCGTCGTGGATGGATTTCAAAGAAGGCAATATACGGTGGCTGCCTTCCTGGACATCAAGCAGGCCTTTGATAGGGTCTGGCACCAAGGGCTCCTATCAAAGGTCAAGGAACTTCTGCCTCCTCAACTGTTTTGAGAACTGGGATGTAGATGGAATGTGGCCATCAACACAGACAAGTGTGCGGTGCTCACATTCGCCTTGAGGAGAGACATGTCCAGGGTCTTTCTTCATGGTCAGCTGTTGCCGCAACGCGAGGAGCACACATACCTGGGACTGGTCCTGGACAAGAGGCTGACGTTCGCGTCGCACATCAAAAAGACAAGGGCCAAGTTGGAAAACACTGTCAGGCGTCTAAACTGGCTAACTTGCCCGAAGTCGAAGCTGAGTATTAGGTGCAAGACTCGCCTCTACCAGTCCCTGCTAACCCCGATTTGGTACTATGGAGTGGCAATCTATGGCACTGCGGCCAGGACGCACTTAAAAAAGATCCAAGTCTACCAGGCTAAATTCCTAAGGCGAATCACTGGAGTGCAGTGGTATCTAAGGAATGCTGTCATACGAAGGAAATTAAAAGTCCCTGCAATAGGAGATTATATAAACACCCTAGCTGCCAGACACAGAACCAGACTCTGGAGTCACCCAATGCCGCTGGCCAGGACTGGGTAGGACTAGGACCAGGAGACGCCTGAAGAGGGTCATAATCCGGGAACTGCCAACCCGGCGTATAAACTAATTTTTAATTAATATTTTTATATATTCGCTAGAGAAAACTGTTAAATAATAATAGATATGTAGTCAAATAAGTTTAGCAGCAAACTTGCATACAACCAAATTTTTTAATTTAAAATAAAAATCGTTTTTACATTTTAGTTGATATTAACATGGCAATGGTTTAACAAACTCCGGCTCAACTTGAATGTATAAGTTCAAAAATACAATTTCATTAATTTAAAGAAATTTAAGTGTTTCTTTTTAGATAAAGCATTCGGAAATTTATCTGTAACATTATTCGATGTAATAACATAGTCAATCGTGATCTCCTTATTTTGGACTTGTTTTCGGACGTAGTGGAATCTGATGTCGATGTGTTTACTTCGCTTAGGACCATTGGATTGCTGGCAATGGCAATTGCAACTTGGTTGTCGGACCTCAAAGTAGTTGCTTCTTTGACAAGATCGAGAAAGCCTTGTGAGGCTTGTGAAGACTTCGCTGGAAGGCAATCTCCTTAGACCCCTGACACATAGCAATATACTCAGCCTCCATTCAGCTGAGGGCCACGACGATCTGTTTTTTACATTCCAAAGCCACTGGTGCATCTGCTACCATGAGTACATAGCCGCTGTATGGCTTACGATCGGATGATTCTGCTCCCCAGTCCGCATCTGTTTAACAAACAAGATTGTTAAAGTTATTTCAATATTTAGTGATACCTTTAGAACCGCCTTTTAAGTATCTTTGTACTCGTTTTGCATTTATAACTTGTTCCTTATGCGGGTGGTTATTATACTGCGACAATTTCGATACAGTGTGAGTTATGTCTGGGCTCGATGCCATAGACAAATAGTTTAGAGCTCCAATTAACGACTGATATTCGGTAATATGTTGTTTCTGGCTGCAATTCTCGTCCGTGCATTTTCCAAATGTAGTTCCCGTCGCAAACGGTGTGGGTGCCGCCTTACACTGTGCCATCTGTATTGCTCAATTTCCAATCCCAAGTAATAGCTTACGGGTCCTCGGTTAAAAGCTTCAATATGCTCGTTCAATCGCTTAATGATCGCCGCCATTCTGCTGCGGTTTGAACGTGTCACTAACATATCGTCAACATATAGGGCAATTATATTGATATCGCCATCTGTTTTCCGATTTATGTATACGCAGCTATCTGTCGAGCACTGTTGAAATCCAATATCGGTCAAAATATTAAATAGATATTTTTAGATTCCACTCGTATGTCCATTTTCAGTTTAATTTATAATTTATGAATGTATTTATAACTTAAGCTCGAAAGCAAATGAAAGTAGACAAAAATTCCGCACGGAAAATAAAGAAATAGAATTGCCTAGGCAAACTATTGAAAAAGCTTCTAAGCCCAACGTATATGAAGTCATAAACAATGATGAAGTACGTAAAGTAGTGACCTTGCAGATTAAAAACATGCTATGTTTCTTTAAACATGGCAAGAAAATAATCGCAAGGTATAATGTTAGCGATTTATATACCAATGGGAATATTGACTTAGGTCAGTTCTATCAAAGGCTTGAAATGCAAGCCGGTATAAATAAAATCAGCCAACTGAAACTGGCACCGTGGGAAAATATCTTTGAAAATGTTTCAAAAGATAATTTTAAATGGGCAATAAAATATTGAATACGTTAAGAGTAGCGCTACTCAATCCGGTGACCCAAATAAAAAATTTAAAAGAAAAAGAAGCTATATTGTCTACATTCCATGACGATCCCATACAAGGCGGTCATACTGGCATATCAAAAACTTTGGCCAAAGTAAAAAGACACTATTACTGGAAAAATATGTCTAAAGATATAATGAGTACGTAAGAAAATGTCAAAAATATCAGAAAGCAAAAATAGTATCACATACAAAGACGCCAACAATAACAGATACACCAACAAATGTCTTCGATAGAGTAATAGTGGACACAATTGGTCCATTACCAAAATCTGAGAATGGCAATGAATATGTAGTCACGTTAATATGTGATTTAACAAAATATCTCGTTGGTATACCAATTCCAAATAAGAACGCAAATACTGTCGCTAAAGCTATTTTTGAATCATTCATTCTGAAGTACGGTCCAATGAAGACGTTAATTACGGACATGGGAACAGAATACAATAATTCAATTATAAGTGACTTGTGCAAATACTTGAAAATTAAAAACATAACTTCTACGGCACACCACCATCAGACAGTTGGAACAATTGAAAGAAGTCATAGAACATTTAATGAATACATAAGATCTTACATATCGGTTGATAAAACTGATTGGGATGTATGGCTTCAATATTTCACATTTTGTTTCAACACGACCCCCTCAATGGCACATAATTATTGTCCATATAAGTTAGTATTTGGTAAAACAAGCAATTTACCAAAAGAATTTAATAGTATAGATAACATAGAAGCTATATATAATATAGATGACTATGCTAAAGAGATCAAATATAGACTCGAAGTAGCATATAAAAGAGCTAGAGTAATGTTAGAAGAAAATAAGTATAGAAATAAAAAACTTTATGATAATAAAATAAAAAATATAGATATATCAGTAGGAGATAAAGTCTTGCTAAGAAATGAAACAGGCCACAAGTTGGATTATAAATACACTGGTCCCTATAAAGTAATTAAAATAGAAGATAAAGATAACATTATAATATCAAACGATAAAAATAAAAAACAGACAGTTCATAAGGATAGATTAAAAATGTTTATTTCATAATTGTATTTAGCATGGCCATGCATAGAAATAAATAGACAAGCATAAGTAATAAATGCATAAGTAAGAAACGCATAATAATAAGCATAAATGCATAAAACTGCATAAATTCAGATAATTCATTTCATAATTTCATTTTTTTTTTTTTTTTTTTTTTTTTTTTAATTTTAATTTAATTCATTTTCTTAATTAAATTAAAATTAAAAAAAAATTTTTTTTTTTAAATAAATAAATTTAATAAATCTCAAAATAACTCCATGTTATTACGTTATTTTTCAAAAGGAGGGAGATGTAGTATGCTCACATTGAATACCCTCTGTAAAATAAATACTTAAAGAATGCATACTATAACTAATTGTTGCAATGTAAACAATCCTCTAATTTCCCGGTCATAAAACTGAAGCCGGCATATGAAAGAGCTAACGCATGCACTTCTGTAACATGAGCTGACCTCATGAACATATACCCTCGCGCGACCGTCTAGGAACGCATAGCCTATATACATAAGCATATACATAAGCCGTCGCTCTGCCGCCGTCTGCGGGCAGCGCAGCGATGGAACCTAGCCTTAATTTAAATTAAAAGAATATTGTAAAGAAAATCACGACGAACTGGTCGAAGCGGCACCTTCGCTTCTACCAAGAATTATTAAAGAATAAAGAATAAATTTATAACTTCAAATATCTACTCTCGTTACTCGGATGGTTCATAATTCTACACTTGGGCCACCCTGTCAAATGAGCTTGCCTATTAAAAGTATTCAGTTTACCGAAGTCGTTACAGAAATTAAATACTTAAACAACAAATCGCCAGGCCCGGGCAAGATAGGAGGCATCACTCTTAAAACTCTTCCACCAAAATGTATACGGTTTCTCACACTAGTATTTAACGCTATTCTCAGGCTAGACCACTTCCCAAGTCAATGGAAATGTGCAGATATAATTATGATCCTCAACCCAAACAAGACAGAAACTGAACTATCATCTTACCGTCCCATTAGTCTGTTGACAATATTCTCGAAAGTATTTGAAAAAATACTACTGAAGCGGATGTTGCCAATTCTGGACGAACTTTCCATCATTCCTGAATATCAATTCGGATTCAGAGAGGCCACGGGACTACTGAGCAATGTCATAGGATTATTCATGAAATTGTAAGAGCATTTGAGACCAAAAAACACTGTACTGCCACATTCTTGATGTTCAACAAGCGTTTGATCGCGTTTGGCACAATGGCTTACTCTATAAGATAAAGAAATGGTTACCTGCCCCATACTATTTATTACTGAGATCCTACTTGTCTAAAAGATGCTTCTACGTTCAGCAGAGAAATGATGCGTCCTCACTTCTTCTTATAAACGTAGGCGTTCCTCAAGGGACCTCATTGGGACCAGTTCTTTACACTTTATATACGGCAGATATGCCAGTAACCAACCACTGCACCGTTGCTACATACGCTGACGATACAGCCATTTTAGCAACAAGCTCATCTAGAGATGAAGCATCTCATCTCTTGCAAAGTGAGCTCAATCTGATCGAAGCATGGTTTCTTCGCTGGAAAATTAAAATCAACTCCCTGAAATCTGTCCAAATAACTTTTGCATTAAGACCAGGAAACTGCCCAAATGTCACTTTGAACGGCTCAGCAATTCCACAAGATACCTGTGTGAAGTATCTTGGCATGTACCTCGACCGCAGATTAACATGGAAACCCCACATAAAAGCAAAAAGTCAGCAGCTCAGACTAAAAACACTGAAAATGTCTTGGTTGCTTAGTCGGAATTCAGCAGTCACTTTGGAAAACAAAGTTCTCCTCTACAAAGCCATCTTGAAGCCTGTCTGGACATACGGTATACAGCTCTGGGGAACAGCTAGCAATTCTAACATCGAAATTCTCCAGCGATACCAATCAAAAACGTTGCTACAAATTTTAAACGCCCCATTTTATGTATCCAATGCAAATATCCACAAGGGTCTAAATATTCCAACAATAAAAGAAGAAATTAAAGAATATAGTAAGAAATATACAGACAGACTTCACAATCATGAAAATAATTTAGCCCTAGGTCTAGTAGACAATAGCCTAAAAGTAAGAAGACTGAAAAGATTGCACATTCTTGATCTCCCTGATAGGTAAATATATGTATATAACAAATTAGATTTAGTAGTAGGTTTCACTAGAAATATGCTACTCCTGCTCTGTAAACATACGTTATAAAATTTACCTATTGTCACAAGACAGATTTTAAATAAAATATAAATTAAAAAAAAAAAATTTTTAGCTTTATTTTTATTGATTTGCTTTAAAAAAAAAATTTTTGAAAAATTTTAAAAAATATTTTAAAATATTTTCTTTTTAACTTCGATTTTTTTATGTTTTGATCATTTTTCTAACTTTTTGACTAACAATAAACCTATATTGAGGGAATTTCTAATAGCTGAAGCATTTCTGGACAATAAACATTTGATTCCCCTTTTTTCGCATCTTAAAATCATTCAAAACAAAAAATTCACGATTTTAACGGTGCAAATGCCTTTGCGCGCAAAAGTACCCCTGAAGTGTTTTCCCCCATATTTCGTGTTTTTTGACCCTGAGTTGTTCACTATATTTTCTCCCAAAGGTGGAGTCGCAGCTAGACGCAGACTTTCTAAGCCGATTCCGGAAAAAAAGAAAAGAAAAGATATACGGAACTGACCTATACAGTGTAGTTGAGTGCTCTGTGGTGCTTCAAAAGTTATAGACTACTTTAGGCAGAAAACGGTATTAAAAATGGACACCTGGCAGGTAACGATTTACCTGTACAAGCCAAACCCAAACTGCAATTTGTTTGGTTTAGTTCACAGTTTATGAATGTACCTATAATTTAAAACCAAAATCAGTCCGATTGGATGACTAGTTTTTGTGTAATATTACCTGAAAGTCAACCAATTGCTCTTTTTGTATTGTGTTTTGCAAAAACGGAAATATTTTTTAATTTTAAATGCTCATAACTTCTACAAAAGTGGTACGAAAATCAACGGATTCGGAATCGCTGTATAATTGCAGTTGTTATTTAAATCGTTTTTGTGATTTTCGCAACGCTAAATGTTCGAAAGGCGCCACTGTGCGACGTTGCCTTGGCCCCCTCGTGAACTTGTTATGATACTCACAGCGAATTTTCGTCCCGATATACGCCAATGTCGAAGTTTCAACTGTTCTAGACTTGAGGGAGGTTTGTCGTAGACGCGAAGCCTTTCTGGAGGATGTGAAACAATCACATGGTAATGCGAAAGGATCTCAAAGTTTCGGAGTTATTCAAAGAGGTCAGCTCTCAAAACGTTTTAGGGATGGAAGTCGAATTAGATATCGATGCACTCTTCTTGGTCTGTTGGAATTACCGAGAGGAGGGTCACCGAGTATTCTGTTATGGTTGTGGAGCATCGAATTGTAAACTGTAAAGACTATCAAGAAAAAAACGAAATTTGGCATTCAGAAGTCGCCATACAAAAAAGAAGGCTCAGAATGCTACTCGTCACCAGTCTACAATGACCGACTAAGAGGACAAAGGACAAAGAAAAAGAAAAAGAAAAAGCTATTGGCCAGGTTCATTCCAGAAACTGAAACTTGATTCGAGCCAGTATTAGAAAGGAGAAAGCCTCGCAATTCCTAAAGACTTAAAGCGTTGTGGCAGAAGGTCAACTACTTTAGGCTTGGGTTACAATATACATATTAGTTCCATTTCTGTTCTTGATAAGGATCCTCGTCCAATCTTTGTAGTTAGGTCTTGAAAGCGGATAAGACCTATAAAATGATGAACGTTAGGGTTACAAAAGCCGTTGGAAGGCCTTAACATTTGTTAAGCAGGAAAAAAAAGGTGCGATAGAATTCTACATTGTGCCGTCTTTAAAACAGGATCTGTACTTAGGTATTGATTTTTGGAAGTTATTCGGTATACTGCCAAGTAGATTGCAAGTAGTGGAGTTGGAGCTCCAAGGAATGAGTCAAGACAGCACCTCTGAAGCCGTAGCCTTGACATGACTTGTCTGCGGAAGAAAAAGCTAGGTTGACCAAGGTAGTTAGTTGCTTCCCATCGTTTAAGGAAGAAGGCCTGGGAAAACCAACCTTATATCGCATTCAATCGATGTGGGAATGGTTAAACTAATTAATTGTCGTAAAGTAAATAACCATACCGAAAAGGACGCTTACACTCCTTCTCAAATCAGTGGAATATTAATTCGTTTGCCGAGAGCGGATTACATAACCAGCATCGATTTAAAAGATGCGTACTGGCAGGTGCCGTTAGACGTTCAGTCTCGCGCCAAAACTGCGTTTACGGTGCCGCGGAGGCCGCTTTACCAATTTTATGTTATGTCTTTTGGGCTGTGGTCCCTGCTTACCTTAGGAATGAAGTGTTCATTTATCTAGACGATCTTTTAGTAGTTTCCTCAGGAACTTCCAAATCATCGGTTATGGGGAAATTTTTGTACCAAATTTTGCAGCTAGCAGCTAGCAGCTCCGCTGACGAACTTGATGACTACAAAACGAAAGTTCTTTTTAACTTCTGAGGCATTGAAGGCATTCAAGTCGCTGCGAATCTCCCGTCTTGTGCAGCCCTTTAAAAAGCAGTTTGCTATCCTATGCGTCTTAAGCAAGACAGGAGCTAGAGCTGTCCTAGTGCAGGTTTCAGAGGAAGGGGACGAACGACCAATAGCGTTAATTTCAAGAAAACCGAATCGATCCCAAAGAAATTACACTGTAACCGAACAAGAGTGTCTAGTAGCTGTAAGTGCGGCTAAAAGTTTTAGAGCCTATATGGACGGTCACGCGTTTATCATTGTAACAGATCACGCCTCTTTACATTGGCTCATGTCACATCAAGACCTAAATTATCGGTTCGCGAGATGGTCGATAGCATTAGGGAAGTTCAAGTTTGAAATCAAACATCGGCAAGGTCGCCTTAACGTTGTTCGTGATACGTTATCTCGAGTAAATGAGGGCAAAGTGGCTGCCGTGCACTTGTCCGAAGGATTGCTACTAAATTTGAGTTCAAAGCATTTTAAATCTGACTCCTCTAGTGGGGGAGATTACTGCGAATGCGAAAAGTTTACCGGATTTTAAAGTCGAAAACGGATACGTATATCGAAAAGCTGAACACTTAGCAGGAGAATTAGTACATGGGGAGTATGCTTGGAAGTTATGGTTACCGTCTGAGATGATTCCTGAAGCTCTTTTCCAGGCTCAAAACGCCCCTTTATCGTGTCATGGAGGAATCCACAAAACCGTGGAACTGCTAAGAAGGTACTAATTTTGGGCTCGGTTGGTGTCCGAAGCTCATGTCAATGCATGTGAGACCTGCAAAACGACGAAGCCACCGAGACACACTTTACGGCCGGCCTAAGGAAAGGCGCCGGTTACGGTTCTTCCAACGCATTGTGACGCGTGCCGCGCACAAAATAATTTGAATTCGATTTAAATGCGCGCGCGCGCCGATACTAGCGGCTACGGGCACACCAGAGAAGAAGAGGAAGCAACCGATCGCGGCGGGCACACTGGAAGCCGCGGCCCGCTATATAAGGAGCGCGGCTAGCCTAAGGAAATCACTTAGCGGCCGACAGCGATCGGGAGCGGTAACACTCCTTGTAGTCAGCAGCGAAGTCACTTTTGGTAGGCGACCAGAATCCGAGGATTCTGGTTGCCCATACATTGTCGAAAGACTTGAGAGTCGCGACAACGAATTCGGCCCGCCGGATTCTTTTCCCCCTGAAGACTTACGAGTCCGCCCGCCCGCTCTCTTTGAAGACTTACGAGTCCGCACGCCCTCTCTCTTTGAAGATTTACGAGTCCGTCTCTCTCCCTCTCTCTCTGAAGACTTACGAGTCCTCCCACTCTCACCCGCAAACCGAAGACTTTCGAGTCCACCGCGAATTCTCTTTGAAGACTTACGAGTCCACCCCCTCTCTCGCAAACCGAAGACTTACGAGTCCGCCGCGCATTCTCTCGTTGAAGACTTACGAGTCCGCCCGCTTCTCTCTCTGAAGACTTCCGAGTCCAGGGCGAGCCGAGATCACCGGGACGAAGACGACCCTGACGCGAGAAGCCCAGACGACCGAGACCAGGCTGCAGCGCACCCGAGATCCCGATAATAAACTCTGTACTTGAAGCATTGAATAAACAGAAATCTACTTAAGTCACCGAATTCTCTTCACCTGTTCTTACTGGGACTCGGGGGAATATCTCTTACAGCTACCACTTGGACTACTAGGCGGACTCTGGCCGTCCTTGAGCTATCTGGCAAATTGGGCGGCAGACCGTCACAGCATTTATATTGACTTTTTGGGGCCTTATCCCCGTTCCCGGAGTGGAAGCGTTGGAATTTTCGTTGCTCTTGATCATTTCTTAAAATTTGTATATTTAAGACCTGACAAGACAATAAATGCTAGCGTTGTCAGATATTTAGACGAAACTGTCGTATCTGACAATGGATCCCAGTTCCGGTCGGAGACTTTCCGTATGTTGATAGAGAGGTACAGAATTTCACACACGTTGACTTGCCCATATTACATAATCTTTGGTCAACACATGGTATCGTCTGGGTCCACATATGCGCTATAAAGAATGTTGAACTTACTAGACGATCGATCCTTACTGTATGACAGGCAGGATTCTTTTGACACAGTTCGAGAAAAGGCTACCTGGGAGATGCAAAAGGTTTACGACGTCAACGTGAAGCGAAACAACCTCCTGAAATCGCGTTTGCGGAAGGGCAAGAAGTGTTTCGCCGTAGTTTGAAGCAGAGTTGCTTAAATTTGGACCAACGTTTGTGAAAGCTGGAGTAAGGAAGAAGGTCGGTAGTTCATACTACGAATTGGAAGATCTCCAATGTCGTCTCTTAGGCAACGTCCATGCCAAGGACATTCGCCAGTAATAAGCTTAATATTAAACTGTTCGCAGGTCACTAAGGGATTGATTTCGGCCACCGCCATCACCTTTGCGCCGCTAACATTGTGAATGCGGCTTTATTATTTCTGAAAATTTCTCCTCGAGAAGCCTTGTAGACCTATCGAGGCAAACGAGTGGATTCAGAGATGCAACCCCTTGTAAGGAAGCCTCCGTGGTCTTGGCCAGAAACAGAACGGGGCCGACAGGTGCTAGGTCCGGTCGAGTGGACGAAAAGGTCCCCGATATCGGGGGCCCACATCCTGGCCTCTTCCGATGCTAGCTCGAAGAGGTCTTGTGGGAATTCTCCGAAGCACTCAACCAGGGTTGTGGCCCGAAACGACCATCCAGTGGGACGTCGTCCTCCGACTGATCTTCGTCGTCGTGGCGTCTTCCGCCACTTCCATTGGAATCTGCCTAGCGTCGAGGTCCAGGAGTGGGAGTGGAGTGGAATGGGCGTCCTCTGCCCAGGCTGAGGCCCCAAAGCAGCTCGCCAATGGATCTGCGGCGGCGTGGATCGGTGGCAAGGTGGCGGCGTGAGGTTTGGGAGAGGCCGCAATAGATTCCGGCATCAGTGGCTAGTTTTCCGGCTCCTGTTTGTGCTGGGGCGGATGGTCTCGGCGTTGGTGGTCAGTCATCGAGGTGATGCTCCTCCTGTGTGTAGTGCTGCCTTGAACTGCTGCTGCGTATGCATATGACGTTGTCGATAGCTTCTGTGGGGAGAAGAAAAAAGATGGTTGGGTTAGGGGTGCTCTTAGTAGGGCCCTACCGAACCGAGTGTGGCCCAATTTCCTTTTGATTTAAATATTTTAGGACTTGGTGTGGAAGAAACGACCATGATCACCTCCCCGGGGGGATCGAGGCGTTGAATAGGTCTGTCCGCAAGTGGCCCTAGCGAAACATGGGTCCCTTCATAATCGGCTCGGGCTTCTGGTCTAGCGTTGGCGGCGTGGGGTGGTGATGATTCGCCTGGGCCTCATGTTCCTGGCCTGCGGTTGTGTTTCGCAATATATAAGGCACTAACTCCACCCA
The DNA here is from genome assembly GCA_035046345.1 of Drosophila birchii. Lineage (NCBI taxonomy): Eukaryota > Metazoa > Arthropoda > Insecta > Diptera > Drosophilidae > Drosophila > Drosophila birchii. The sequence continues at coordinate 1,330,457 of JAWNOA010000141.1, read as the reverse complement.
TTTGCTAAAGGCATCCATGAAGATCAAGAGCATGTGTTTGTTTTGAGCGTGGGAACGGGCCGACGAAGTCGGCGCAGAGGAGGCGAAACGGCTCCTCGTCCTGTCATGTAAACATCTTCCCGGCGGGTTTTTCCTGGCCTATTTTGTACCGCTGACAGCTATTGCAGTGGGCGATATAACGGGCAATGTCCAGCCAGTAATATGTCTATGCCACATGATTATTGGTCTTCCGGATTCCTAAGTGCCCAGCGATGGAATGGTCATGGCACTCTCCTAGGACTCGCTGGCGGTATACCGTTCCTACACAAAGTTTCCACGGTGTGTACTTCTCTTCCTCTGGCCGTAGCCCGATACGACGATATAGCTGACCATTTCCCTCTCTATAGTCGGGAAATTCGGCGGGCTTCGTCCGAATCCTGTGTAGCATCCTCGCGACCCACTTAAAGTTGCTCCCTTGCACCTGTGTTATTGTGCCAGCGGCAGCGGTTGGCGAGAAAGGGCGTACGCCACTAAATTTTGGCCGGCCTCTTTCCGGTAATGGACGTCAAACACGCTCAGCATGCGATCCGGCCCGTCGAAATATCGATTGAGTTTATCCATTTCAGTGAATGATGGTCCGTGACCACGTCAAAACGGTATCCCTCGATGTCACACCACATCTTCCTAATTGTCCAGACAATAGTGAGGCGTTCCTTTTCCGTCACCGAGTAGTTCCTCTCGGCTGGATTGAGCTGGTGGCTAGCGTAGGCTATTACTCTTTCTTGTTTTCGATGTTCTGCGTCACTACCACCGCTATGCCGTACTCTCTGGCATCTGTCTGCAGGTGGAACTTCTCGCCGAAATCCGGGCACGCCAGGATTGGCGCCTCCGTTAGCTTCCGGAAGGCGTGATCGCGCCTTTGCGCCCACTCCCATTGGTGGACTTTCTTCAGCAGCGCCGTCGTGGGTTCCACAACGTCGGCGAAGTTGAGTTGAAGGTAACCAACACACATGCGGACGTCGCCATTCTCGTTGATTTGTTTGTCGAGTATCGCCCACATGGCTGAATTCCTCGGAAAATATTGCTACTTGGCCTCTCAAGTCGTTTCGATTTATTATCCGGTACTCCGCGATATGAGACACCCCAAAGAGGGTATCAAACATGGCTAGTTCTCTATCTAGAAATTCCTTTACCCAGGGCTCGGTATAGCTAGCGGTCTCGGACTCCTCCGACTTGGATGCCTCGTGACTCCAGCTTGTCGACTGCCTGTCGGCTCGCGGCTCCAAGACTGGGCTCGAGGCACAGGCCTGGGCTAGTCTCGGGATGCACGGCGTGCCAGCGGAACGGGCGTGGCTCTGTCGATTTCCTCTGTGAAAAGTGACTCCGGCTTGGATTCTCGGGGGGCAGAGGTGGTTCTGGCTGCTGGCCTTTTGACTGTAAGCGTGGCTCTCTTGCCTGGGGCTGATGGTCGAGGCGCTGGCTGGCCACGGCTGAGTTTTCCCTCCTGAGACCAGAGTGGCTTGGTGTGATCCTCTGGTACCAGACCGAGGGTCTGCCCTTCGCATTGTATCATGACTCCGCTTCTGCAGAGGAAGTTCATACCGAGGAGCACTTCGTCCAAGGCGTCTGACATTACCATCATAATGGTGGACATCCACTTGGTTCCCAGGTATATGTTGGCTGCTAGGGCTCGAGGTAGTTCTCGGCATGTCCTGTCGGCCAGTTTAACTTGCGTCCTGCTATCGCGCATATTTCTCTTGCTGTCTAGCTCCTGGGTTAGATGGTTACTGTTGAAGCTGTGAGTAGCTTCGGTTTCCAGGGTAGCCAAGAATCCTCGCCCTTCCATGGTGATGGCGGCGCGGATACGTCTTGGTACTGGTGGAGGACACCTCCTACTAGCGGCGCGAGTTGGACCGGTCCCGCCGGTGATTCCCGTTCACCTGAGGTCCGATTCCGTTTCCCGACATCTGGCGTCGACAGCAGTCGATGGTTCGGTGCCCTCGCCGTCCGCAATTCCAGCAGAAGATAACTCGAGGGTTCTGGCACTCCGCCGAGAAATGTTCCGTCTGGCCGCAGTTCCGGCAGGCGGCTCGAACGTCGATTGGCTCCGTCGGGTTGAGAGAGGCTGCACTCTGACTCTTACTCGCGTTCCGGCTTATGGGCTCGCTAGGTAGATTTTCCGGCGGGGGAGTTGAAGGATTTCGGCGTGTGACCATCCTGTCCATATCCGCGGAATAGCAGAATCCCGGTGCCAGTCGCGGGCTCGGGGTGTGGTAAACCTGGGCTGGTCCGCCCCGACCACGAGTCACCTTGTAGTCGACCACCAAAAGAGTCAGCTCCGCTACTGTGCGGAAGTTCTGCCTCCGGGTGAATAATTCGTACTCTGGGAGCATGTCGTCGTAAATCCTCTCTAGCTCTCAGACCGGCGAGAATCCGTCTAGACGCATAAGTAGGCGCAGCTCGTCCTGGTATTTATTGAATGGTTCGTTGGGCTTTTGGGAGTTGGTACGGATTTCATACTCCAATCGTTGATAATAACGCGACGGCAGGAAAAAATCTTAAAATTCGTGGCGAACGTCGGCCCAGTTGGCGTCCTGAAGGCCTTTTGGCTCTCTCCGCGCAAGCAAAGCACTGAAAGGTGGCGATACCGAGTGGTGCACAGCCTTAGTCCTCTTACCGTATCCGTATATAAATTGTCATAGCGTTAGGTTATGTTTTTTGTCACTAGTGCAAGGTTCTTGTTAGAAATAGTAATAAATATTGAAAAAAAAGGCCAGGGGCTCGGCTGGTATCTACACCCGGGGGGCAGGCCGATCCTGGTCAACCCAGCGTCGTGACAGGATCTTTACCGGATCACCGGATTCGATCTTAATTTCATTTGCTACTGGAAACCATTTTTACAAAAATTCTTACACCCAACATAACCTTAAAAGTTCAAAGAAACCAAATTTTTTGTGTACATAACCTCAAATATCTCAAAATCCTGCCGTGATAGTTATGTTTTTCATGTTCATGGTGAACAGGGAAAGCCAAGCCTTAAGCTAAACGTACTGGGAGCGGAGCGGCATTGAAATTTATTCACTCGGATCTGAGTGAAAACTAAGAGCAACAGGTAGGGATGAAGCAGAATTTGAGTTTATGCATTTATAACGAAAATGAAAAATATTCGCCAAAAAAACTTCAAAACAAAATAATTAAAAATATAAATTTAAGGTTTTTACGTATTACATATTTTATTTTATATATTTTAATTTACAACATATGCTTAACTTATTCTAATATTTATACAACGAATTTAGTTTCACAACTTATTTTTATAATAATAAATAAATAATTTTTTCTAAATTTTAAACCACTCACTATACAGTCGATGGGGTGGTAAGGGTGCATCAGTCCAAGGCAAGATCAGCGGAGCCTCTGCTGATGTATATTCCTTGGAAAACTGAAGCATCAAGTCGACTCGTAGGTGGATGTCAGATTGATAGACACCACCTTCTCGAAACGGCCTCCCCTCAAGTCAGGGGTGGAAGCGACCCGTGCCCCCTGACTATAAGGTTCGCAGCTGAGGGGCATATCCAGCTGTGTTTGAACGGAGCCTTCCCAGGGCCGGGCATGGCTGACCAGCGCGACAAAGAAGACAAGTCCCGATTCCAGGCAGTGATCGAAAACTTTGATAGATATGAAGAGGAGCACCCAGAAGCATTCCCTTCTCCCCAAGCGAAGCGAAATCGCTCCCAAGAGGTGAGCGAGAGCGCTCCCAAGAGAGCAAAGAATGCCAAGGGGCTCCAAGAGCGACATCATTTGTCAGGCCGGCGAAGAGCTTTAGCGATGTGGCTAGAAACAGCCTTGCCATGGCACTGGTGGACGAGCTCAACGACGACGGGCGCCTGCTGGCGGAGAAATGGGAGGAGGTCGAGACCAGACTGGCGGAGATGGTAACAGACAAGTTACTATCAGAGCCATCGGGTCCGACACCCTCCTTTGACTCCTCAGACATGGTTAGAGGGCACCGAGTAATCAGGTGCGACGATGAGTCTTCAAAAGACTAGCATTAAGTTAGTCCACGCGAAGGACATCCCGAGGAGGCCCAGAGCTCGCATCTGGTTGCCAAAGGGGCTGAATAGCCATGAAAGGGTGCTGCAGACTTTGCGAGCTCAGAACCCAGGTGTCGATATGGAGATGAAAGACAAGTCAGTCTTTCTTGTTCCTCATCAACCGCCGATGCCTAGAGGAACTCCAGAAGTCCGACCACAAAGTGCGGTACGGAATAAGGAAGGCCAAACTCAAGGTTTACCTGGCCGAGCCGGACGAAGCCCTCGAAGACGACGTCGATGATACCAACAGGCTGTTGGATGGCCTTATCATCGACGACGCCAACCCAGACACAACGCCACAGTAATGCCGAACGAAGGACATCGGCATCGGCCTCTTACAAGAGCCATGGGCAGGAGACAGAAAGATCTCTGGCGTGGCGATTAAGAGATATACAACTTTATACACGAACTCGACAGGTAGGCCGAGGGCGGGTATAATAGTCAAAAACTGCATTAACGCCCTTTTACATCCCACTCTTAGCAACCCCGACCTAGCAGTGGCCAGGTTTGAGACGGCAGATGGGACAGCTATATTGATAGCCTCCGGCTATATGGCCCACAACGAAAACGCACCTCCAGATGCGGTCATCAGGTTGATGCAGTGGGCTGAAGAGACCAAGACGACGCTAATCCTCGAGTGTGACGCCAACGCTGGGCACACGCTGTGGGGAAGAAAGAAAACAAATGAAAGGGATGAGTCTCTTTTCGATAGTATTATATGTCGTGACGTCACTATCTGTAATAGAGGGGATATACCAACTTTCATTTTTCCAAGCACGGAAGAATTTCAAGGTTCGGAAGAAGTTCTTGACATAACTCTCCAAATGGAGAACAGCGGGTACAAGGTAGGAAATTGGAGGGTTTCGACACAGAACTCTTTTTCAGACCACAGGTACATATTCTTTGAAATCTCGATGCCGATGCGCGAGACGACACCGAAACGCAACCTTCGTAAAACAGACTGGAACAAATTCGCCAAAATTGTACAGACAGAGACAATACACAGGAGGATCAAAGTCAAATCCGACCAGGAAAAGATCAACAAAGAAGTTGAGGACCTCACAAACATCCCCAACAACGCGTACAAGGAGTCATGTAGAATTACATACTCCAAGAAGCAGTACATACAGTGGTGGAGCAAAGAGCTAAGCGAGCTTAGACGTAAGGTCAGGATGACCTTTAACAACAGTTACGAAACCAACGACTGGGAACCGTACAAGGAAATGCGTAAAGAGTACAAAACGTACGATATACGCAGCCAAGAAAGAATCTTGGAGCAACTACTGCAAATCGCTAGAAGGAATAAAGGATACGGCTAGGTTGAGCAAAATACTAGCAAGAGGGCAAGCAAGCCCTTCACTTATAAACAGACCTGATGGCACAGGAACGACGTCAGTTGAAGAATCACTAGATATCCTGCTGGACACTTACTTCCCAGGAAATCTATGAATGAAACCCACAGCAACGGAAACCCTAAGGGCAGTCCAACAGCCACAAGTTGAAGAGATCGCCACTAGGGAAAGAATCCACTGGGCGATAGACTCATTTAACAAATACAAGAGTCCAGGTCCGGACGAAATCATACCAGCAATGCTGCAAACGACGAAGGAATGCATATGGAACTGGTTGCAAGCAATCTTTCAAGCATGTATACAAGCAGTACACGTACCGCTTCCATGGAAGGAAGCAAGAGTAGTCTTCATACCCAAACCAGAAAGAAGAGGACACATCCTAGCCAAGGACTACAGGCCGATTAGCCTGACTTCATTTCTCATAAAAACAATGGAAAGGATACTAGATATCCACATCAGAAGCAAAACGGAGAAAAACCTATCGGAAGCACAGCACGCTTACAGAAAAGGCAAATTTACAGTAACGGCGCTACACGAAGTAGTACAGTACATAGAGAAAGCCCTGCTCTTCAAAAGAAGGAGCTTTCAACAACATAAACCCGGACTCCATCCTGAACTCCCTGAACAAAATAGGAGTTGAAGGAGGCATAAGAGCATGGATAGGCGAAATGCTAACGAGCAGGATGCCGAACTGAGTGGCATTAACCCGAGAAAAACGGAACCTACGCTCTTTACGAAAAGAACAAAGATCCCCATGTATATAGAATATAGAACTAGAGCTATTACAACAAGCTAAGTACTTGGGGGTGATACTGGACACAAAATTATCATGGAAAAGCAACATCAGTGAACGAGTCAAGAAAGCGAGTATAGCATTCTACTCGTGCAGAAAGATGTTTGGAAAGAACTGGGGCATACACCCCAAGATCATAATATGACTCTACACAGCGGTGGGGAGACCCATACTTACATACGGAGCAATAGTATGGTGGCCAGCACTGATTAGGGCGTATAACAGGCAAAAACTTACAAGGATTCAGAGATCGGCATGCGCAGGTGCCACGGGAGCACTAAGATCATGCCCCGCGGCGGCGTGGAACGCAGTGTTAAACCTGATCCCAATAGAACACTTCATCAGGAATACAGCAGCCCAAAGCGCGGTACGACTGAAGGCAAGCCATAGTTGGAAGAACTATCACACTGGCACTGTACGATCTTGAATGAAATAGACTATATGACAACCGAACTGCGATTCGGCAATGTATATACACCCATATACCCCACAAGGGAAGAAGGGAGACGAGGGAGGGTATCCGAACAAGACGAAGTATCCCTCTACACCGACGGCTCGAAAATGAGATGCGGTGTAGGGGCCGGAATCTTTGCCGACAGTTGGGGAGCGGAAGAGTCCTTCAACCTCTCATAGTCAGCGACAGTGTTCCAGGCAGAGGTATTCTGAAAGCTGTGGAACTCTCAGAAAACCGAGACCTCAAGAATACCAAAGTGAGGATATACTCGGAAAGCCAAGCGGCTATTAAATCTCTCGCATCAGTAAGAAAAACATCGACTCTAGTGGCCCAATGCAAGGAGGCGCTAAATATGCTCGCTGAAGACAACACGGTACAAATAGTATGGGTGCCGGGACACAACGATATTCCAGGAAACGAGAAAGCTAACGAGCTGCCCAGGCAAGGGTCAGAAGGAAACTCAGATACCTCTAATATCCAAATCTCCCTGAACTCAGTCGAGATGGAAATCCTCGACCATTTCAAACGACTAGCCAGCAAAGAATGGTCAACAATGACCAAGAACAGAAGATCTAGGCTATGCTGCCCAGAATATAATAGGAGAAGGAATAACGTCAACCCTCACGTGGCATTGGCCAATAGGCACCCATGCCCGTAAAATGAGCCTACCCCACAACACATATTGCAGAAGCTGCAAAGAAGAAACCGAGAAGGAGACACCGGAGCACCTATTGTGTCACTGCCCGGCATTCAACTATCTCAGAGTCCAACACTTTGGAGCTCACCAGCTAGGGTCGCTAAGGGAGGTGGGGCGGCAATCAGTGAATGCCATCCTAGCGTACCTGAACGACACTGGCTGGTACTGAAGTGTACGACAGTCGAGGGTGTGGACCAAAATGGAGCTCAGCTCTAATTGGAGGCTACCAGGGTAGCCTCACCACTTTTACCTACTGACCTACATTTGAAACCTTACTTATTTCGTCAAATGTAACGAAATTATGGACTTTGTCGAAAATTGCTCGGATCATTGTAGCGATACAACCAACAACTCCTTTAAGAAACAATAAACTGACGCTTAACGAAATGCGCGAATCGGCTTAGAAATAAATACGTATTTCCGGAAAGCAACCGAATTCGCAAAAGAGACCGAGCCCGGTTTTTCGGGATCAAAAGAGAAAAAATAATTAAAGCTTAATTTGAGACATCTCTCTACAATAGTAAGTGGTTGAGCAGTTAGGTAACTGTTTAAGTTCGATTTTTTTGTAAAATTGGAAACGACCCTGCGAGCTCTAGTTTTTCTGCTGGTGCAGACAAAACATTTGCCAAACTGAAAAGACAATTCTTCATTGAAATCAAGTGATTTAAGTGGTCCGGAAGCTTTAAGATTTGTTGTTCAATTTTGTATTAAAAAAAACATATTTATCTTCATTGGTTTTTTTTTAATTTTCTGATGTTATTGATCCCATTTGGGATCTTAAGCGATTGGAGTATCTTTTTTATTATTTGAAGAGTTTAAGTGCCAAATGATTGGTTAAGTACAATTTAAATTTCAGGGTTTGAAAATGCCCCCTTTTAGAAAAGTGCTTTAGAGATTTTATGGGCATCATCAACCATTACAATGGCGTATGCCCTCCCTTCTAAACTCCATAACTTGGTAGAGGTTGCTCATAATGATGTTTTTAATAAAAAAAATGCAAGTTTGCTGCTAAACTTATTTGGCTACATATCTATTATTATTTAACAATTTTATGTATCGAATATGTATCAATGTTAATTAAAAATTAGTTTAAACGCCGGGTTGGCAGCTCCCGGATTATGACCCTCTTCAGGCGTCTCCTGGTCCTAGTCCAGCTCATCCTCCTGGCCAGCGGGTTTGGGTGACTCCAAAGTCTGGTTCTGTGTCTGGCAGCTAAGGTGTTCACGGCGTATCCGATTGCAGGGACTTGCAATTCCCTGCGTATGTCGGCATTTCTTATGTACCACTCCGCTCCAGTGATACGTCTGAGAAATTTCGCCTGAAACGCTTGAATTCGATTCAAATGCGTCCTGGCCGCACTGCCGTATATTGCCATTCCATATTGCCAAATCGGTGCTAGCAGGGACTGGTAAAGGCGAGTCTTGCACCTAATACTCAGCTTCGACTTCGGGCAAGTTAGCCAGCTTAGACGCCTGGCAGTGTTTTCCAACTTGGCCCTTGTCTTTTTGATGTGCGACGCGAACGTCAGCCTCTTGTCCAGGACCAGTCCCAGGTATGTGTGCTCCTCGCGTTGCGGCAACAGCTGACCATGAAGAAAGACCCCTGGACATGTGTCTCTTCTCAAGGCGAATGTGACCACCGCACACTTGTCTGTGTTGATGGCCACATTCCATCTACAGGCCCAGTTTTCAAACCTCTTCAGGAGTATCTGAAGTTTGTCCGTGGCACTGTAGACGCAGCTGGACCTTGCAAGGATTGCAGTGTCATCTGCATATGTCGCTACACACACGCTTCTTGAGCTCAGATGAAGTGGGGCATCGTGCGCAAACAAGTTATATAGTGTAGGGCCCAGTACACTACCTTGTGGAACTCCGGCAGCTATCCTCCTGGTAGTTGAGGCTACTCCATCCTGCACCACTTGGAAGGTTCGATCGCTGAGGTAGCTTCTGACTAACTCGAACAGTTGAGGACGCAGCAGTTCCTTGACCTTTGATAGGAGCCCTTGGTGCCAGACCCTATCAAAGGCCTGCTGGATGTCCAGGAAGGCAGCCACCGTATATTGCCTTCTTTGAAATCCATCCACGACGAAGTCCACTACACGGTGAAGTTGCTCGGGGGTGCCATGTCCTTTGAGAAAGCCGAATTGGTGCCTGGGGATCGCTTGTGTGACTTCTGGTATCCTTTGTAATCTTTCCAGAATGCACCGTTCAAAGACCTTAGCAAAGGTCGGCAGGAGGCTAATAGGCCTATAATTGCCCACATCCTTCGAGTCCTTGCCCTTTTTGTGTATCATTACAACATTTGCATGCTTCCAGCTTTTCGGGAAATGTCCCAGCCTGAGTGCAGCGTTGAACATCAAGACCAAGAAAAGGAGAGCCTTCTCCGGAAGGAGTTTTGCTACTCGGCTGGAAATGACATCCGCTCCTGGCGACTTCCGGTGCTTCAGCTTCCTTATCTTGGCCTGGACTTCAGGCAGCCGGATTGGGGGAATAGGAGGCGTCATCTGGTGAGGTTCCTCTAGTGCTGCATGAACCTTTTCGACTCTCTCCCTCGACGCAGTTTCGAATGGAGTGAACCGCTCCTCCAAACTCTCGGCAAACGCCTCGGCACGTTCAAGCGGAGACTTGGCCCAAGTCCCATCCGCTTTCTTCACCGGGTATTTGGGGGAGGCTTGCCTCTTACTTCTGCCCGCGATTCTCCACAGCGCGAAGTCGGAATCCTTATCTGGAGTAGCCTCCTCCAGCTCCTTGCCCAACAACTCCTCCCTCAGTTGGTTGAGCAACTTCCGAACTCGATTTCCCAGCCTGCGGAAGATACGCAAAGTCCTTGGGTCATGGGTTCTGCCATACTCCCTCCTAAGTCGGTGTTTCATCGCCAGAAGAGCACTAACTTCCGGTGGTAGTGGAGAGCAGGCTCTCCTGGGGTGAATACCCGAGGGAGGCGCCGCTTGCTCTGATGCTTCCCAGATTTTAGCCTCCAGCAGAAGTGCAGCATCATCCAGATCCTCCGCAGTGCATATCTCCATATTGAGGTGAATGGAGTCATCCAGCGTCCTCTGGAAAGACCTGATGTCGGATCCAGTGGGCAGGAGCAGCTTCCTAGGCACAGTGAAGCTTCCTGGGAGGTGGAGACTAACAATAAGCGGTATGTGATCCGAGCTGAGCTCAAAGGAGTCTTCAATAGTCAACCTACGACCTTGAAGACCTTTCAAGAGTGCGAAATCCAAAGCAGAGGGAGTTCCGCCATTACAGGGGAAACAGGTGGGTCTTCCTGTGGCCAACACATCCGCTCCCAAGTTGTCCAGAGCTTCCACAATTGCAGCTCCTCTCCTATCCGCTCTGACACTACCCCATCTGCGATGCTTAGCATTAAAATCACCTCCGATAATGGCTTTGTCTCCACAAATGTTAAGCATGGCCTCAAAGCCATCACATGTCCAGGCAGGACGAGGCGGCAAGTAAACCGCAGATACATCCAGTTCACCCATGTCAGTGCTGAGCACAATCCTCGCCATCTGTAGGAGTCCCAATCGTATCGGGCTTTGCTGGTAACAAGTCAGGCCGTGCTTAACTAGAATAGCTGCTCCGCCCCTAGAAATCGCACTCGGGAAGTCCGCCCTGTGTAAACTGTATCCTGGAAAGCTTATGTACTCTCCGTGCTTAAGGTGGGTCTCAGACACCAGCATTTTATCAATGCTGTGCCCAGAGAGGTACACCAGAAGCTCCTCCCGATTGGCAAGGAGACTTCTGGCATTCCATATGCCCACCTTAATGATTCCCATGAGCGATATTCCTTCCAGCTTGTAAATCTCGCACCACCAGCGAGATCGTGGTTAAGGAGGCGGCCAGTTGTTCCACGGAGTTCTTTAGGGAAAAAAGCATAGTCACTACCCTTGTCATATCCCAATCAGGGACAGCGTTGGGAGGCTGCTGGTCATTGCTAGCCCTACCACGGCTTCCTAGCAACGGGAAATCATCATGCAAGTCATAGGCTGCCTGCTTAAATCCAGGAGGATTGTTTCTTACTCCCAGATTTGAAGTAGGCTGGAACTGCTGCGCTCTTGTCCTACTGGCATAAGAAACCCCAGACTGCAGCATAGCCGAGGGCACCGTAGACTGCCTATTATAGGCAGACCGTGTAGAATTATGAGGCTGCTGCTTCACCTTAGGGAGAACACCCTTAAGCTTTAGTGCATAAATGCGGCATTTTTTATCATATGCAGCATGATTGTCACCACAATTGGCACAGCAGAGGTCAGCTGCAACTAAAGCCCTGCAGTTCTCCGATCCCGTCCAATGATCCTTCGCACATCTACCGCAAACAGGCGGCTTGAAACAATAATTCTTTGTGTGATGGAAGCCAAAGCACCTAAAACATTGCTTCAGTCTATTTGAGTCCTTTTTGGGCTCCACCGTTACTCGGTGCCTACCCAACTTTGATATCAACAGAGCCTCCCTGTTGTTTACAGCATGTTTGAGATCAACGAACCAGACATTTTGTCTGGCCTGCTCAGTGACTACATCCTGACTCCCTTGGCGCCGGGCACGGTTTGGGGGGTTATACAGATTAACTATCGTATGCCCCAACTTAGAGAACTCATCCATAATAAAGTTCCTCGGCGTGGTGCTGGAAAAATTCTTGATAACCATCCTGAACGGCCTGTCGTCCTTAAGACAGAGATACCCCTATAGTTACTGGCATCCGATTTGCTACCTTTTTTGTGGAGAGGAATAACAAATGATTCCCTCAAAATAAGGGGAAATTCTGAGGATTCTAAAGATAAGGTAAACAATTTAAGAAGGCGGTTACACAGCGCCTCGGAGCAATACCTAAGCACAGAGCCCGGTATTCCATCGGGACCTGGCGAATAAACTGGCTTAACACGTTGAAGATCAAGAATAAGTGAGCTTTCGTTCAAAATAGGACTGAAGACTAGAGACGAACTGGGCATAGCTTTAGAAAATGTATGATCTGAAGATGTTGAGGGCGAATATGTCGTCTTAAAAAACTCAGCAAATTGCTTGATCAGAATTTACTGTAGTATTCTTAAATGACAGCGAGGAGGGTATAACGTGGGTTTACGTTTAGAGTTAACAAAGTTATAAAACTGTTTAAGGTCCTGCATGAACTGGACCTTACAACGAGTCAAATAATTTTTATAACACTGAGCGTTAAGAACGCAATCTTAGATCGAGCACTTAGATAAGATGAGAAAGCCGTTTTTGAACCAGTGAGTTTATATTTATTATAAAGCCTAGATTTTACGTTTTATAAGCGGGTCAGCTCCTTGTTAAACCAAAGTGGTTTTTTAGATACCGACCGGGTAGGTTTTAGGAACACATAAGGAGAAAAATGAGTTCATGGCATTGTAAAAAATATCAACGGCGGATGCCATGTCGGAGCTCGTGTAAAGATTAGACCAATCAAATTCTGCTATTAAAGTGTTTAGCCTCTGATAGTCAGCCTTTCGGAAACAGCGGACTCTGTTTAAACTGCTATCAGGTGTAGTAGCTAAAACTGTCCCAGTGTCGATAGTCACATCGAAAGTTGGATGATAAGGATCTTCAGGTCGGGTCATTGGAGGAACTCTAATTAGGTTTACACCTGCAGGATCAGAGACAAAGCATAGATCAAGTAAGCGGTTTAAAGAATTAAAAATATGGTTAACTTGCGATAAGGATAAATCAAGCAAGCCATTAAGGAGGTCATGCTGTGCCGCAGTGTGAAGAACATTAGACACACCATCAGAAGACCAGTGAGCTCCGGGTATGTTGAAGTCACTCAAAGCAACTAATTGGTCCCTATCAGAAAACCTATTGGAAACTGCCCGAATTCCCGAAAGGTGTTTCCAATAAATTGGCTCTTCCGAAGATGGAGGGATGTAAGAGCAGGTTACATAAATGCAACTACCTGTGAATGATAGTTTAACATAGATAAATTCGATGTCCAAAAAGTCAATAGATACCACCCGTTCCGAGATGAGGCAGGAGTCAACGGCAATTAAAACTCCGCCACCACGCTGGAGAAGACGGTCTAATCTGTTAATAGTGTACTTACATGGAGGAATTTCGGAGCAGAGGATCTCCGGCTTCAACCAGGTTTCTGTAAATACAATCACCTGGGATGGGAAAGAAAGGATATCTGAATATAATCTAGAGAGCTTACTACGTAAGCCCCTGGTATTCTGATAGGAAAGTAGTAGGGAAGAGGTTAGTTTTTTGGGACAGAAGGTGCTGCAGTGGACACTGAGGGTTGTGACGGCTTGGCAGTTGAACTCCCGCAGGCCGATTTCTCTTCTTCCGTGCCTCGTACTCCTTGACTACAACGTACTCGGGCCAGAAGTCACCCGAGCAAATAGTGTCAAAGAGCTGGAATGAGACATTTATCTTAAATAACGAAATGTCTCTGGCATACGAATATTTGAATTTTTCCACCTTGATATTGCCAGCTTGGGTTTTGCCTTGAATATAGGCTAGAACATCTTCCGATGCGAGATCAGGGGCAAGCCTCGAAACAAATATAGTTTTCGAAGGTGGGACTGCTGTTAGGTTCTTATGTAACGAATTGTTACCAACAACGGCCGGTATTCCGGACAATGTTGGACCCTGGGTAGAATTTTTTTCGGTGATTTGCGGAGCTAAAGAATTGGGCTGCGCATCAGACACCACGGACGACGCGGAGATTGCTGGCTGTGCGGCTTCCGACACCTCAACGACCGATTCGGTTACCGAATCTTTGATCGTTCCTGATCTCAGAAGCATTGGAACGGGGACCAGGAGCTGTGGCGACGGAGAGTGGCAGGAAATCGGTTGCTGTGTCTCACACAGTTGCAGCCGACTAGCAGCGGATTTTTTGCGTTTCGGCGACTCATTTAATAGCTTCATACTATTAAATTGAGCGTCCAGCGCGGAGAACAGGTCATTCGCCTTACGATAAGTGGCCATGATCTCAGAAAATCCACTCCTGGTCTGACGCATGAAGGATGATATTTCCTGCTCAACCGGTCGACAGGCCTCACAGCAATAACGCAGGCATTTTTGCTGGACACTGAGTCAGCCATTCGACCCGTCATCTTAATGCACTTAGCGTGCACAAGTGCCTCTCAAAGCCAGCACTGGAAACTGGGCTGGTCTGCCAAAACATCTTTTTGCAAATTCTTAATAACACAGACAATATTCTGGGACATGTTCACTAACCCTAGGACCACTGTGCACACTATCAATACCAAAAAAGTAAAGAGAGAGAGACAAAAGAGCGCAAGAGTTTAGAGCAGCAGAAAATCACAAGAGCGGGGAGAGCTATGAACAGCTTGGATGCAGCTAATAGCAAACGGCACTCGAGCGGGGGAGAGAAAAATAAAAACAGTAAAAGAGCAAAGAGGAAAAATAAGATAAGATAACCGTCTTAGCACAAAACTAAAAAGTGATTATTAATGCAAATTAACTACACAGAAAAGTGCATGCACGCGCGGTAGCAAAACGGTATATCGTTATAAATATTAGGTGTTAAATTAAAGGAAATTCCTGTGGTTGAGATTCAAAATAAACACAGAAGTCGGAGCGCAAAACAAAAACACGACCGTCCGCTACGAAGAGAAAGATCGAATTATTTCGAGTCTTTCCAAAAATTTAAGTTATTCTTTATTCACGTTATTCTTTGTTTTATATTTTTTTCTTCTTAGTTCATTCTTTCGAACCATTTAAATTTTTCCATAAACTCACTTAGCTTATCCATCGGTGAAAGATCGATCTCCCCCGACGTTTTGCTGAAAGGGTAAGGATTTTGGCAAGCCACAGGGTTTAATTGAGAATTGTATACCCTGCCTTTGATTATTAATGTTTTACCTTTACCAGTCCCTTGTTGGCCTGAACGAGCTGAAATTGCCGTTCCCTTGCTTGTCGGGAGGTTGAAGGTTGCTCCGAATCAATTTGAACCGTCGACGCCCATTGGGGAAGTGCCTCAGATTTGGAGTGTCCATGTTTTGTACCGCGCTTGGTTTGATTACCTCCTTGCTGCGGAGCGAGTAACTATTGCTCAGAATAGACTTACTCTTAACTTTATCACCAGCATTTAGTAGTATATCAATGTGCTCTCTCAACTGCCTGGGAGATGATGGTCGTTCACTGCCGCTCAGAGCTGGAGCCGGAGTTGACGATCTGGAACTATCACTAGATAACCCCATTTCATGAATTTCCTTAATTTTTTGATCGTGAAAGGAGCGACGAGACCTCGGTCCTTTTGTCCCCTTGTGAATAGAGGAGCCACCTGTGGGTGGCTCCTGCATAGCAGAAAGCCAAGCCACTGAGACTTAAGGAATGCAGCTTCACGAAACAAATTATTATTATTATTTATTTTTCCTGTTTAAAAAATTTTCAGGAGAAATTTTGTGTTTTTAGAATTTTTCTTCGAAAAAAAAAAAAAAAATTCGGAATCGAATTTTTTTTTTTTTTTTAGAGCTGAATGAATCGAGACGACCGAACTGGTTGACGTACAAATCAAAAACTCTCATAATGATGTAAGATATTCTATACACTATATTTTTAATAAAGTTAATAAAGGTTAAGAGTTAAAAAAAACCTAAATCACTCGGAGATGGCAGTAAATTCGTCACAGAATTAAAGGTATTTCGCGACCGACTAGATTATTTACTATTAATTACAAGGACCTGGGTACGTCTTTAAAGTGCCTCCTCTGACTTCCAGGTTCGCAGCTGAGGGGTTAATCCATCTGTGTTTATACGGAGCCTTCCTAGAACCGGTCAACCCTAGGTCGTAAGACGCCTTGTTGCTGCTTAGGGGCGAAGCTGCGGTCGACCCTTCTGTATGTCCCAACCACCCTCTGGCCCGCTGCGCTTGCCTGGTCGAGCAAATCGGGCGCTTATGAATGAAAAATTAACAACAAAAACCGAGCTTCGGAACTCTTGGGAGAGGATAAACCCCAAAAAACGTCAACGATGGACGAGAAGAAGACGATGAGGCCGAGTCTGGTCGCAAAGTCTCACCAAAATTCGGAGACCGACGAGGAAGGACCGTCGATGCCAAGTCAAGGCACCGCGGCCCAGTCGGGACCCAATGGGAGAGTAAGCAGCACTCCCCAATCAGACCACAAAAGTGGGCCTCAGTCAAGCCCTACCAAAGATATAAAAAAGATGACACACCATCAGAGACGGGCGAAGGTCAACAGAGCCCGTTTCATTCTCGGCATGATTGCCAAGAACGAGGCAGAGCGCAAGACCGACCCCAGAGATGCAGAAGATTAGGTCAAATTCCTAGCGGAGATTGCGGAATACGAAGCCTATAAAGCTGAGAACCGCGAGGCGTTCCAGCCCGCCCAGACGAAGCGCAATCGATCACAGGAGGTGAGCGAGAGCGCACCTAAGCGGGCGAAGGACCCACAGGGGTAACCCAGAGCTACCAGCTTCGTCAGTAAGCCGAAGAAGTTCAGCAAGGTGGCCAGAGACAGTCTGGCTATGGCTCTGGTGGACGAGAACCACGACGACGGTCGCCTACTGTCGGAGAAGTGGGAGGAGGTTGAAGCCAAGTTGGCTGACATGGTAACCGACAGAGTGGTTAACATGCCGGCAGGCCCTATCCCCTCCTTCGACTCCTCGGACGTGGTAAGCATGCACCGAGTGATCAGGTGCGACAATGAACTTCCTGGCTGAATGCGTGGCTAAGATTAGCGACGCTTGGGCTGGCCTTAAGATTAGGCTAGTCCACGCCAGGGAGATCCCCAGGAGACCCAGAGCTCGCATCTGGTTACCCAAGGGGCAAACTGATCACGCAGGGGTGAACGCAGGTCTGAGGGCTCAGAACCCGGACGTCCATACAGCGGACTGGGCCATCCTCAAGGCGGAGAAGGAGATGAAAACGAGCCAGCCTTTCCTTCTTCTCATAAACCAACGCTGCCTGCCGCAGCTAGAAGCCAACGACTACAAGGTTCGGTACGGCATTAGGAAGGCCAAGATCAAAGCCTTCCTAGCCGAGCCAGACGAGCTGCTACAGGAGGTCGATGACACCAACAGATTGTTGGATGACATGGTCATTGATGACAAGGCTCCTGCTACGACCCCTACAACGATCGATGTCGAGCGGATAAAATTCAGCGAAATTGTCTAATCAAAAATACGAAGAGGAGGATCAAGGTACAATCCTCCCCTAAGGCCCTTTACAAAGAGGTGGATGACCTCACTAATGTACTAAACAACGCATTCCAAGAGACATGTAAGCTTTCATTCTCAAAGGGGCAAGACCCACCAAAAGAATTTCGCGATCTCAGGAAGAGAGAGCTATGGAACCATGGAATGTGCACCATACAAAGAGGCGCAGAGAGCTTACAAAAAAGCAATCTACGAAGCTAAAAAGCGTACTGCGCGTCACTGGAAATCGTAAAAGACACTGCGAGGCTAAGTAAGATTCTCGCAAAGGGGCACTCAAGTCCTACCCTCATTAACAGGGTGGACAGCACTGCCACAACGACGATAGAGGAGTCACTGGAGCTACTAGTGGACACCCACTTTCCGGGGAACACGCATGAGAGCTCTGAACCCGAAAGCGGACGGAACTCCCAAGCAGACACATCGACGAAAGAGATCATTACCATAGAAAAAATCCAATGGGCAATGGACTCTTTTGACAAATACAAAAGCCCGGGCCCGGACGGCATAATACCGGCAATGCTACAAACAGCCAAGGATATCATCTGCAGATGGCTGAAAGCCATATACAAGGATTGCATAAGACTGACGTATATTCCACTCGAGTGGAGGGAAGCGAAAGTCGTATTCAAACCAAAGCCAGGCAGGAGGGGACACATCCTAGCAAAGGATTATAGGCCGATAAGCCTCACCTCCTTCGTTCTTAAAACATTAGAAAGACTCTTGGATGTTCACATTCGGGAGAAACTAGAGAAACATGGTTTTTCTGATGCGCAGCATGCATACCGAACGAAGTCAACGGAGACAGCACTACATATAGTCGTGGACTTTGTCGAGAAGGCACTGCACTACAAACAATACACGATGGCCGCCTTCCTGGACATCGAAGGCGCGTTCAACAACATGAACACCGATTCTATACTGAGCTCCCTCCACTTGCTAGGCGTTGAGGAAGCAAGAGAGTAGATCGGGGTTATGCTAACGAGCAGTGAAGAGAGGCACACCTCAGGGAGGGGTACTGTCACCCTTACTCTGGCTGATAAACATGAACAGCATATTAAAAGAACTTAATATGGGAGGAATAAAAGGAGTAGCCTACGCAGACGACGCGGTACTGCTAGTATCAGGACCCTTTCCTGACGTTATAAGTGGTATAATGACAGGCGCGCTGGTGTAGGTAAATGAATGTGCAAAAACCTGTGGACTAGGTATAAACCCAACAAAAACAGAACTTATGCTCTTCACCAGAAGAACTAAGGTTCCAGCTTTCAACATGCCCAGCATAAGTGGCATAAAGCTAGCACTATCTGAGCAAGCAAGGTATCTAGGAGTGATACTGGACTCCAAGCTCACATGGAAGAATAACGTTGCAGAAAGAGTCAGGAAAGCTAGCATTGGCTTCTACTTCTGCAGGAAAATGTTCGGGAAGAACTGGGGCTTACAACCAAGAATCATTATATGGCTTTATACAGCGGTCGTACGTACAATATAGCGAAATTCACAAGGATACAAAGAGCAGCATGCGCAGAAGCCACAGGAGCGATACGCTCTTGTCCCGCGGCTGCCCCGAATGTTATCCTCAACATAAAGCCGATAGAACTGTTCGTGAATGACATTGCCGCGCAGAGTGCAGCAAGACTGAAAGCAAGCAATTGCAGGAAGGAAAACGGCAAAGGCACGGCAAAATACTAGAAAGCATCAAGTTGGAAAGAAACGTGATAACAGACTACATGACCACGGAGATGCACTTCGGAGATGTATTCACAACATCATACCCTACAAGGAAAGACTGGATAAGAGGGAGAGTAACTGTAGAGGATGAGGTATCCCTCTATACCGACGGCTTAAAGATGAGCTGTGGCGTAGAGGTTGGGATTTATGCTGGACACTGGGGGATTGAGGAGACCTTCAGTCTCTCAGACTCGGCGACGGTCTTCCAGGCTGAGTTGCTCGCCATAAGGGAAGCTGCCAGACTTTTAATACGACGAGGACTCAGCGATACCAACATACAAATCTACTCGGACAGCCAAGCGGCTATCAAATCCCTAGCTGCCGTGAAAACAACTTCACGGCTAGTTGCAGAATGTAAGGCTCTTAATAGGCTTGCGGAAACAAATAAGGTACAAGGAACCTGGGTACCGGGTCATAACGACATCCCAGGAAACAAAAAAGAAGATGAACTGGCAAGAACAGGCTCAGCGGGGCCTAGCACGGACTCGATCCAAGTAAGGATCCACGACCAATTTAAACAAACAGCCAACAATGAATGGTCGAAGAAAATTGAGTGCAGAAGATCAAAGAAATCTTGGCCGAACTTTGATAAAAACCGGACAAAGGAACTGTTATCCAACAGCAAAAAGGATATCAGCAGACTCACGGCAGTCGCCACGATGCAATGCAATCTGCAGAAGCTGCAAGCAAGCTACGGAGCAGAAGACTCCGGAACATCTGCTCTGCCTCCGCCCGGCGCTAAACCAAATAAGATCACGCCACTTTGGTGCCCGACACTTGGAGTTACTGGACAGCGTAGGAGAGCTGAAGTTGTCCGCAATCCTAGGCTTCCTCACTGATTCGGGATGGTACTCAAGCCACCACAGAAACGAATAGAGAACAGATGGAGTGTTGCAAAAAGGAGCCCAGCTCTAATTGGGGGCCCCAGGTTGGGCCTCAGGACTTATACCTACCTACCTAATTACAATGTTTAAAGCACAAACGGAAAAATCTTTTTCAGTGTGCACTCTCTATTAGATATTATATATGGGCAAACCCCAGGAATAGTCTACTTCGGCCAAATGTGAAAAACTTCTCTAAAATGATTTTTATCAACATAGTTACATTAAAAGATGGTCCAATTGATCAAATTTGATAGCCTTTATCATCTCCTAAAGCAAGTTTTAAAATATTCGAAAGCATATCTCGCAATCGCAATTTTTCATTATTTTGATGAAAAACGGCAAAAAAAGGGCCTGTTTTGTTATGCTTGTTTCTTCTAAACAGAGGACTTATGCTTTGACTTTTATTTTCTAACATCTCTAGAAGAATGCAAATATTCAAAATAAAATGCATATATGATCTTCTTATATATTTAAATAATAAAAAACAGCGTCCACGTAGCGTGCGACACAATGGGTTTACGGCTTTGCTAATAATCCGTAAACATTATTAAGACCAAACGATCTGTTTTTGTGTTCTAATATTATTAACTTTCTTTAGGATAACTTCCATAGGGTTTCTTTTGCATAATTCGCTTAAAATTGCGTTTGAAATGAAAATTTTAAAACTAACTTCCACTTCGTGTAGCGTGCGACACGTCACAATTTTATTAATTATTTTCAAAACAGTGACTCTAGGGAAATGGAATCTTATACCCTCCGAAAGTACTCTCAATTCACATAACACATAACAAAAGTTTACGTAAATCTTAAAAAAAAAACTCCCGAAAAAATGGATTTTCATTATAATAATTTCTTTGTTCTTGCATTTTATATCAATTCTGTCCACCCGCGGCCGCCATATATTTCTAATACAGTTTATTAGATGGAAAAAACGGAAAACGGTGGCGCCTTAGCCTATTTAAGTTTGGCGGAGACACGTTGAATTCGTAAAAAGCGAGAAAGAGCGCCCGTCCGCGCCCTAAACTGTGTAACAGTAGATTTAAATCATAAAAATATTAAATCTCCACTCCATATGTATGTATTGAGGAACGACTATATTCAAAGATTAATTGAGATTGCTCAAAAATTGACAGACTCGTTTACTTAGACGGACAGACAGACAGAGCCTCGGAAAGACATAGAATCAGATAGACGGACAGTCAAAAAAACTGCTCTAAATCATCAGGAATCTATATACTTTAAAGGGTCGGAAGTGTCTTATAAAATAAATCTTTGGTCAAAACTATATGAAATACGTTACAATACTCTGCGAGTATTGCGAGTATTTTATTGCCTGGCAGCTCTTAAATTGAAAATCAAGGGAATAAATAAGATCCCAATAGCTGTAATAAAAAGGTAGTCATTAAACAAATTAGTTTTTTACCGATAATTACTCCCATAGAAAGTAAAAGTATAAATGGTCGTCGGCGTCCGATATTTAACTTGCAGCGATCGGATAATGATCCCAAGACGGGGCAGAGAAAAAATCCAACTAATGGAGATAGAGCCCAGATCAATGTCATATTTTGATGTTCTATTCCAATTTTTAGTAGTGTTGGGGACACAAATGCTGTTTCCGCTGCGTATGAAAACTCAATTCCCATAACAGCCGCAGAAATTCGAATCAATTCCATTCTAGACTTCGATCTGTAATAATTAAAAAATTGATAGAGTATCTTATTTTTATCTGTAGTTTAGTTTCAATAGTGAACATTGATTTTAAAGGTAATAAACGGTTCATTTCGTGGAATTTTAATTTTGTTCATGGACTTTTTTATTAACATTTAAAGACAATAATGGAGTCTTTTTAAATAGTATAATGTGTAATTACTTTTGGTAAACATTAACTACCAAAAGGTTAGTAACCAAATTTATAATCAAATGCAGATATGTAACATTTTAAATCAGTATTAATATAAGGTGGTTACAAAAAAATGTTTCTACAAATAATAACTATTCCGATTATTCTTAAGAAAAATGTAATCCCTTCTAATGTATGAGTAACCTGTTATTCTGTCTTCGACTATCTCTCATCGCGAGCGGACGTCTCTTATCTCCTATCAGCGGTTCCTAATCAGTCTTTGCTTACTGGACCCACGTGGTCCAAATTTTTCAAACTTTTCCAACTCTCGTTTTTCAACAATTTTCGTACCTCCAATTACATAATATACTTAACCGAATAACAATACAGAAGCCCCAACATGGCCCCAGGGCCCCCTAACCTGGGCAACAATCGGTTTGCGCCGCTCGCCACCAGCCCCCCCTCAAAAAAAAGAAGACAACCCCAAAAACTGGATATTGCTTTTCCTGACCTGCCACCAACCTCAGTCGACAACCCGAAGTATATTATAGTTGCCTCTACTAACGCTGAAAAGACAATCTCCCAATTTTCTTGCTTTGCCGTTCACCGTGCCTTTAAAATTATATCAAAAAACATTGTGTCTATTTCGACCCTCAGAGACGGGAATTTACTAATGTTAGTAAAATCTCAAGCCGATGCCCAAAAGTTTATAAACACTACCCAACTTACCGGAATATGCAACATTAAGTGTAAGCTCCATGAGGCCCTCAACTTTGTTAAAGGAACTGTCTATGCCCCGTATCTCTGTGACATTCCCGAAAAAGAAATCGTCGAAGAACTGAAGTCTCAAAAAGTAACGAACGTATACAAATTTACGAAATTACACGATGGTGTGTCCAAACCTAGTGGAGTCATCCTACTAACGTTCGAACTCTACAATCTCCCAACTAAAATCGAAATTTCTTGGCACTTGGTTAAAGTCCGGGAATACACCCCAAACCCCACGAGATGCAAGTCTTGCCAATTGCTTGGACACACAGCCAAGCACTGCAAAAACTCTCCCCTCTGCTCTGAATGGGCCCTTCCCCCCCATAGCCCAACGAAATGTACCAAAACTACCTCCGCCAATTGCTCTGGGGAGCACTCGGCCGCCTCCCGACAATGCGTGAGGCCAAAACATTTTTCAAAACAACTTTTCATAATCCGGTAAACAACGCTTCCTATTCTTCAATAGCGAAAAAATCAGTAACACATCATCGCAGCGAAAACGCAAAACCACAACAAAAATAAAAAAAAAAAAAATTTAAATATCTTCCACTGACGAAGCCCCCAAAAACTCCCTTCTTCTTCCCCTTCCCCTTCCCCTTCCCCTTCCCCTTCCCCTTCCCCTCCCCTTCCCCTTCCCCTTCCCCTTCCCCTTCCCCTTCCCCTTCCCCTTCCCCTTCCCCTTCCCCTTCCCCTTCCCCTTCCCCTTCCCCTTCCCCTTCCCCTTCCCCTTCCCCTTCTCCTTTCCTATCCCTTTCCCCTCCCCTTCCCTATCCCGTTCCCCTTCTCCACACTGCTCTACCTCTTCTAAACAAATATAATCTATCCCCTGCATCATTAGCACATTTACAAAAAATTCATGCTGAGCATAAAGAGAACAACCCGACAACATCCCATATTCAAAATAAATCAAATAATACATAAATCACAATCATTAAAAAAAAAAAAATAATACAACTACAGCTCTTAATTAACGACACCAACCCTGATATTATTTGCCTTTAGGAAACTCATTCAAAACCTAGCCTAACGAATATAGCTTTTCCCAAGCAATTTAATGGGTACTTCTATAATCTTATCACTAATACCTATGCCAAGCAAGGTGTTTGCATACTTGTTCGCAAAAATATTCCACACAAGCACATACCAATAAATGGCAGTACATGCTCTTTAGGTATTGAACTGGCACACCCCAATGTCTGTATTTTTAATACATATATACCTCCTTGCCAATCATTAGTTGCAAACGAAATCCTCAAAATTGTTGACCTTACTAACTAACCAATTCTATACGTTGGAGATTTTAACGCATGGAGTCCAATGTGAGGGTCTTCCTCGCATAACTCTAGAGGGCACCGAATAGAAGACGTTATAAACAAATCAAGCCTAACTATCCTTAACGATGGCTCTACTACCCATCATTCCACCCACAACTCCTTCACGGCCATTGATCTTACATTAGCCTCCGCATCCATATTCCCTTTCTGCAAGTGGTCTGTAAATGACTCCCTTTAT
Source organism: Drosophila birchii (assembly GCA_035046345.1). Classification (NCBI taxonomy): domain Eukaryota; kingdom Metazoa; phylum Arthropoda; class Insecta; order Diptera; family Drosophilidae; genus Drosophila; species Drosophila birchii. The sequence continues at coordinate 1,306,197 of JAWNOA010000141.1, read as the reverse complement.
GGAAGTGATCACTATCACATATATGATATGATCACATATCTACTGACTTTCTTTTTCGTTTATCTCCCGGAATCATTCCCCCTCCTCCTAAATTTAAAGTAGATAAAGCCAATTGGGAACTGTACAGCGACAAATGCAAAGTTAGCTTTGATTTTCCGGCTACCAATGATTTAAATCTGTTTGCAGCCAAAATAATAAAAGGAATTAAAGCGGCTGCTAATGTAGCCATCCCGCAAACCAAACCTTCCCAACATCTGCGTAATGTTTCTTGGTAGAATCCAACGCTCCACGATCTGAGGCAGCAAAAGCAGTCCCTTTGGCATGCCTACAAACAAACACGGAGCACTGCCGCTCTGATCTCCTAGATACCAATCTAAAATAGCAAAACGAGAATCGTTTGAAAGATTCACTTTAAATATTTCTCCTCAATCTTCTACTAAGAAGACTTTGTCGGATTTAAATCGCCTAATTGGGAACTCATCCAACACCATCAGGACAGTAGTGTATAAAAATGAAGAGTTACATAACCCTGCAGACATGGGCAACGCTTTTGAGAATTTAAAAAAGAAATCCTGTCTCAGGAATATGATATAACTAGTCTATCCACTGCCTCTACAGATCTCGACTCTAACTTTACCCGTAGTGAACTCGAATATGCCCTTCAGTACGCAAAAGGAAAAAGACCCGGTATAGACCGAATCTCATACCCAATGCTTAAACAACTCCCTCCCGCAGCCAAGGACCGCCTACTAGAATTATAAACCCGAATGCTCGCAAAAGAGGCCTATCCCCTATGTGTGGAAATCCGCTATCATAATCCCAATTTTAAAACGACCCACGAAATAACTTCATTTAGACCTATTTCTCTACTACCCTGTCTAAGTAAGACCCTAGAAAAAATGTTAGCTAAGAGACTTATATGGTTCATCACTAAACATAAACATATCAGCCCCCACCAAACAGCTTTTAAGCAGCAACACAGCACTATGGATTCCTTCTGCAGCTCCACCATTATGCATCTGATGCCCTTTCTACCAAAAATCATGTTACCATACTGGCAACTGATTTTGAAAGGGCATTTGATCGCATAGGGGTACATACAGTATTGAATCAACTTTCCCGGTGGGGGGTAGGTCAAAAGACCTTCAACTTAGCGAAGGCTTTCATGATCAACCGCTCAATCCGAGTTAGAGTTAACAACACTCTATCTAAATTCTACACGCTCCACAATGGCATCCCTCAAGGATCGCCCCTCTCGGTGGTATTGTTCATGATAGCCTTCCAGTCCTTAAATAACATTATTCTAAGATATAAACAAATTAAATTTGCAATTTATGCAGATGATGCCATAATCTATAGCAAATGTAAAAACACTACTACACTAAACAATCAGTTCAAAGAAATCCTTAAGAAAATTCAAATTTGGGGCAACACTTCCGGTGCGACCCTCGCTGTAGATAAACAAAGAAAAACAAAGATGCACATACCCAACACTATCTTACAATAACATACTTATAGAAAACGTTCCTTATATTAAAATTCTTGGCCTGACAATTGATAAACGACTTACATTTAAACTACACTGTAACGAACTTAGGATTAATCTTAACAATAGACTTAACATTATTAAATTCCTAGCATCTAAGAGGTCTTTAATCCACCGCACTACGCTTATACAAGCAACAAGAGCTTTAAACCTGATTAAAAACTTTGATTTTATTTGATTGCTTAATTAGATTTAACATTTTGACTAACAATAAACCTATATTGAGGGAATTTCTAATAGCTGAAGCATTTCTGGACTATAAACATTTGATTATTCATCCTTTCGCGTCTTAAAATCATTCAAAACAAAAAAATCACGATTCTAACACTGCAAATGCCCTTGCGCGCTACGGGTACCCCTGAAGCGTTTTCACCCATATTTCCTGTTTTTTGACCCTGAGTTGTTTCACTGCCAAAGGTGGAGTCGCAGCTAGACGCAGACTATCTAAACGGATCCTGGTTCAGGAAAGATACACGGAACTGACCTATATAGTGTAGTTGAGTGCTCCGTAGTGCCAAAAAAGTTCTTGACTACTTTAGGCAGAAAAAGTTGTTAAAAATGGACACCTGGCGGGTAACGATTTACCTGTACAAGCCAAACCCAAACTGCCGTATTTTTTGCTTTAATTTACAGTTTATGAATGTATCTATAATTTAAAACCAAAATCAGTCCGATTGGTTATCTAGTTTTTGTGTAATATTACCTGAAAGTCAACCAAATTCTCTTTTTTTTTTGTGTCGCAAAAACGGAAATATTTTTCAACTTTGAATGCTCGTAACTTCTACAAAAATTCCGATTTTTGTTCTCTCAACGGATTTGGAATTGTCGTGAAATTCTCTGTCGATTTCTTATAGTTTAAATCGTTTTTGCGATTATGAATTTTTGATTTATGCAACGCCAAATGCGCCAATAACGCCACTGTGCGACGGCTCAAAATCCGACGCCACAACCTTCTTCGCAGTTGTTAACGATCACGGATTAATTGTTTCGGGGGGCCAGCTACCCCACCACTTAAATCTGCCCTCGAACATGAGGGGAAATATATCATCTGCAGTGATAGTCTGTCCACCCTGCAAGGTGTCCAAAACCTCTACAACAACAACAACTTTCTATGCGAAATTCGTCACCTCTGCATCAAAAATCGTTTCAAAATTAAGCTATTATGGGTCCCGGCTCATATAGAAATAACTGGAAACGAAGCAGCCGACAAAGCAGCAAAGCTAGCCAGAAGAGCTCCGTGCCTTACAACCATACCTGGAGTACAACAGGACATCTGGAATAAAATCAAAAATTACTAGACACTGATTTGGAAGATTGGTCGTCTTTTAACCACTGGTATAAAAAGTCTAACCACGACAAAAAAGTCGTAATATTTCCAGTGTCCTGCAATAGAAGGGAATGCTCCATTCTTATTCGATTAAAAACGGGACACACAAACCTCACACATAAGCACATCCTTAACGGGGAAAGGCAGCGCAACTGCCCTAACTGTAGGAACGAACTAACAGTGCAACAAATCCTTGATGAATGCGGACACTATCATAACATCAGAACAAAACTCTTTGGTAATACACCGCCCTCTAATCTGTTAGCTAACCTAAAAACCATTAATTCTAACTTACTATTATCTATTTTAAGCAAATGTAAAATTACCCACCAAATTTGAACAACCCTATTTAATTAAAAAATATTAATATCAATTGTCGAGTCGACGGCCATAGTAACTAGTTACTCCCTATCTCTAAATTAATTATTATATTATAGATGCGTTTATGTATAATAGTTAATAATAATAAATAAATTAAAAAAAATAACCTGTTTTTGTTGACTCAACCTGAGGATCGTAAACGCTTAAATTATATTCGACTGCGTGAAGAAGACGCCACAAAAACTATTTTTTGAACAATAAAGGTATGCGGAAACCAAAAAAGAAACGGAGTGGCCGGAAGGTAAAGCTCCTAGAAAAGCGAAGACGGCTTAAAGTCCTACTAAAAACGGCAACGACGAAGGAACTAAAATTTAACAGCAACTGGCATTTGGCACCAATATAAATTAATAAATGATTGCAATTCATGCTTAAATTACTTTTAAAATTAAACTTCTACCTTAAATTAAAATATAAATAACCCTTACCACTGAACATTGGCCGAATTGCCTTTTTCTTGCTAAAATTATCCTACAGTGTTTTAACTTGTTTTTTTTTTCAATGTTGTAGCCCTTGAACTTGGAACAAAATGTGTGTGAGTTACATCTGGGTCACCACATGTTGCTCTAAGTTGTTGCCCTGGGCTACAACATAACAAAAAAAGTGTTAAAAGGCAGTTCGGAAAAAGCGATATAGTAATTTTTCTTGTTGACCTGTGTTATTTACCTAAATAAATATTAATACAAATCTGGAATTAATTCCCCGTTGTCCATTGACTTGCCAGCGGTCGAGGTTTTATGTGCATCCATATATACACACACATGCAAGCATCCGCAGTATAAGTGACACCGTGAGAAATAGTGTATTGAGAAAATGGAAGTTTTTAATAGCAAATAACTACTATATAAAGCCAATACCCTTACCTCTGACCACAGATGGGAATGTTTTTTAAGGATGTGCTCCGACTCATATCAGGTGGGCAGAGGTAAGGATAGATTGCGTAGAACAGAGTTTGTATTAAAATCTAAGGACATCTCAACATGTAAGGAATAATAATATTCATTGTACAAATAACATAAAACACGAAAAGATCCATACATCTTGAACTTAGACCTACAAATATCCAGGGCAATGGGACGAAAATGATGGGAAGGCCTAGTAGGGACCGAGAGCCTTACAAGGTTTAGAAGATAACTAGAAGAAATATGCCCGTGTTTAAGTTTATGCATGAACATTACACCATGGCAGGTCCAACGGTCCTTGAGCGAAGGCAGGCCTAAAAGCCGTAGTCTATCCAAGTAAGCCGGTAGACGACGGTGTGGACTCCAGTTTAAGCCGCAAAGAGCGAACAAAAGGAACTGTTTCTGTACTGATTTAATAAATTCCTGATGCTGGTGAGACCATACGCACGAGCAGTATTCGAGAATAGGCCGAACAAGAGAGATGAATAGGAGTTTTGTGGTATAGGGATCGTCGTACTTCTAGACCAGCGATTAACAAAGGCAAAGCCGCACTTAGCTTTGCCAACAATTACACTGATATGATCATTGAAGCTTAAGTTGTGGGTAAACAAATCTCCAACGTCTGTAACTGAATGGATGCGTTCAAGACCACCTGTCCCTAGAGAATAATTGGCATGGAAGCAGTTTTCCGATAAAAAGACATGGATTTGAATTTTGAGATGTTGAGAACCAACAGATTGTTGGTGCACCAAGATTGCATGTTGTTCAGATCAGTTTGTAAAAGCGTATGTGATGCAGAGTTTGTTAGAGGCAATCCTAATTTTACATCATCGGCGTACATCATCGAATGGGAATGAACAACAACATCAGGCAAGTCATTAATAACAAGATGGACATACAGTCGGGTGTCCCGACAGTAGAATACCCTGTACCATTAAAACGCGTGTGCCAAAATTATATAAAAGAAGGAGAAAAAGAATGCAAATGTCTTCAATTTTGGAAGAAAAGTCGATAGCTCAGTGGGTAAACCTGCACGTATTTTGCGTGTAAGCAAATGACCTGGGTTCGGATCATGCCGCATAAGAAATTAAAAAAAAAAATTTTTTTTCAAAATTAAAAAAAAATGTAGATAGTCGTTTGCTTAATTTTTTTATTTCTTATTATTAAATACTGTAATTATTTTGATTTACAGGGAAAAATAAAAAAAAAAATTCTAAAAGTATAAAAAAAAATTTTCATTTGTCGCAGCCGGTATTCGAACTCGTGGCAACAAATCTTTGTTCAGAAAAAGCCTTTCGGGTAGACTGCAGCATAGACAGCTGCACCACTAACCAATTTGAAATTCATATTCTTAATTTGAACATAACTAAAATGTATAATAAACGTTTTGATTTATTTGGAGCCCTCTGCCTGGGCTGCCCCTTGTACACATAATGTGTATAAAGTAAAAAGCCTATATCTCCGCTATTTATGACACGATCGCAATGAAATTTGGGCAATCTGTGTATTTTAAAAGAATACATTAAGCTTTCGAATATGGTTTACATAACTGTATAAATTTGGGATATATATGGTTTTTTTTTAAATAGCTCCACCAAAAAGGGGAGCAGCAAAAATTAAAAACAAACTTAATGTGCGTGCAGATATAAGAAGTCTAAATCCCAAGTTTCGTGTCTCTAGCTCTTGTAGTCTCTGAGATCTAGGCGTTCATACAGACGGACAGATAGACAGACAGACAGACAGACGGACGGACGGACGGACAGACGGACATGGCTATCTCGACTCCTTTAGTGGTCCTGATCAATATTTAGTTAATTTTTTTGGGTCTGCCACGCCTCCTTCTGCCTGTTACAGAAAATTGCACTCGCACAAAACTATAATACCTTTGTACCTTTGGTACAGGGATTAAAAATTACAAAAAGAAGAGGTCCGAGATGGCTCCCTTGCGGAACACCTGAAGAAACGTGAACAATGTCGGAAAACGCACCCTTAAAAGCAAATCTCTGTGAGTACGGTTAGATAGATATGTTGCAATCCAGCAGGTCAGCAAAGGATGGAAGCTCACTAATGAACGTTTTTTCAGTATTAACTGGTGATTTACTGAGTCAAACGCTTTGCTAAAATCAGTGAAGATAACGTCTGTCTGGGTATTGTCTCTAAAAGAATTTCTAATAACAGCACAGAACTCCAAAAGGTTTGTTGCGGTAGATCTCTGTTTCACAAAACCATGCTGCGAGGACTACATAAGTGAGCTGAATTGGTGTTGTAGTTGAGCAGTAATTAAAAGTTCGATAAGCTTGGAAATCGCACTAAGTTTAGCAATGCCTCTATAATTCTCCATATATGACTTCTTCCCTTTTTTATGAAAGGGAATTATATAAGATTTTTCTCAATTGTCAGGAAAGAACGATAACTTTAGAGACAATTGAAAAAGCTTTGACAAAGGGCAACATAACGCATTGGCACAGTCTCAATACACAACTAGGGACAAAACCGGAAGAAAAGGATGGCTTCAGGGATTTCAGGTTCCGAAAAACATCGTCCTCTCTGATTGTGGGCATAAAAATGCAGTTGGAATTGAATATTTATACAAGGATGTAGAATCGAAACTAGTAAAAGTAGTAAGTAGAGTAGAGTAAGTAGAGAAAGTTCAGAGGAAGCAGACTCAGATTTAAGATGAAGACGGGAAGGGAATAGCTGTCATTTAGTAATTGGATGCAAGTGATTCTTGTAGCATTCGGAGTTAGCAGTCAAGAAGTCAGAGCGAGCTTCCAAATACCTAGCATGGTTATCTTGTAGTCCAGGAGACGGAAATGTTGGGACAAACAAATCAGAACAAGAATATAAAATGTCATAGAAGCGCTCAATCAAGTTAGACGGATCTTCGGTATTGTTCGGTATTGTCCTGTCGATTAAAAATAGGTGTGCGTTCATATCAGTTGTATCAAAAGTTACTGAGTGTGCAGCAGCACAAGGCAATAAAGGAGCCAAGGCTTCAAGTATTATCTCTATGGTAGGGTGGTAAACATCTTCGGGACAAGAGAGAGGATGAATTCGTGAGACAGAGGCATTGGCAAAGTCAGAAACAAAAATGAGGTCTAAGATTTTGTTACAACTGTTCTCAGCGAAGCGAAGATGTATCACGTCTCTAATTAAAATTGAACTTTAAGACGGTTAATTCGGTACAAAAAACATTCAACTTGCTACTCAAATTGGACTTGACATCATAATTTTAGAAGTACTAGGGATAAGGCGGGAAACAAAGACAAACTTCCTAGCAGCGACGCCGGCGAATAACTTCGGTTTTTGCTGAGCAACTCCAGAGATTGTAGAACGTTGTAGTCCGGGCGAAGTGATAGGAGACGACGAAATTGAGACCGCCGGTATTACAAGATGTGTCTGTGTTGTGATCCACCGCCAAGACATAAACGGCAGCAGAACACGACGTGAAAGCCAGGTCAGCATTGACAGGCTGTCGTGTTGAGGATGCAGCGACGTCAGTGGGTAGAGAGCCCAGAGCCGCAGTTTGAGTTGGCTCAGATGAGGCAGCATCGCAGGAGACATCAGTCACAGCCGAGGTAATATTACTGGATATGGTTTGAGGGCTGAACTGCATAAAGGGGGGTCGCAGGGTTTGGAACTTGCAAAGAATCATTAGGCAGAGTACACGAGTTGTTATTAGGCGAAGATCTTAGAAAATCAGACTTTTGCAGTAGAACTCCGCCGTATGGGAACGACTGGAGAGTTCCTTGAATCCGGCCGCAAAAGACTGTACAAAAGACTGCCACGAAATTATATTACGGCCGTTTGGTCATTCAGTTGCACAACAAGAAGACATGATATTGTTGAGTAAATTCGGACAAATTTGTAAAAAGCACACGTATTTTCAGAAAAACAAAAGGAAAGACATTTAATTCTCGCGACGAAGGAAACGATCAAAACAGAGATCGTGCGGGAATAAATAAAAGCTTTTTTTCAAAGCGCCACAAAAACAATAGGTTGTGTGAACGTTTGCGGGATGCAGAACGTTTGCACCAGACACAATGCTAAACAAAATGCAGCAGTTAGTACCCAAGAGAAAGTCAAGGCGGATGAAAAGATAATTTAAGCGAATTTATAAAATATACTTAGTATACTTAAAATGATCCAGATGTTAAGGGTAAATAGAGAGCACCAAAACATTGATCAATGGCGAAAAAATTTGACTTTGTGGATTGGAATTTCACAGTGAAAACTTCGAATGAAGGTAGAACGATGGGGAACACGTCCGATTTAAAGCCATCATATTAACGATTTATCCAAAAAGAGGGAAAATATTTTGTAGAGTCAATGCTTATTATACACTGCCAAAAAAAATCTGAGAAAAATAGCAATATTAGAAATTTTCAAGTACATTTTCATAGCTAAATTGTAAAGAGAAAATTAACTATAAATTATTTTTTAAATTATTTTATTGTGTGACGCGTGCCGCGCACAAAAGAAAAAGAATTTGAATTTGAATCAAATGCGCGCGCGCACCGAGAAAGGGCCATACTAACGGCCACGGTCACACGGGAAAAGATGAAGAAGCAGCCTGTGAAGAGGGGCGCTTGTGCCGCAAAAAGATGTCCAGAAAGCATTCTGCGGGGGCCCTTGCCGAGAGGCGGAAGCTTGCCTAGGCGCAGCTGGCGCGGGCGGACGAACAGTGGACGGCGCCCGATGAGTGGCGGACGACGGCCGTGGAGCGTCTGAAGACTGCCGGCCAGCGGCGAAAGAATGCCGAGAAGCTGCCGATGAGCGCCGGGATGCCGCCTGCCGTGGAGCGGTTCTTGAGAGCCGGAAAGTGGTGGCCGAAGGCCGCGACCGGTGCTCCTCCTGACGCGGCTGGCGCCGAGCCCGCGACTCCCCCACGATGTGCAGCAGTGAGTGGTGATCCTGAACACACGTCTTACAGCAGTCCCCTCGCCGACACGCTCCGTCGGAGTGCTCGTGGGCCAAGCAACTGGAGCAATACCGGTTAACGAGGACCGCCCGGAGCAGCTTCTCGGCCGCTTCTAACCGCAGAAAGCGACGGCACTTCTTCAGTGGGTGGATCCCATTGCAGACTCGGCATCGGTAGGACTGCGTACCTCGAGTACATCTGCTCTCCAGGGATTGGGCGTTGCGTGAACGTGGCGTCATCGTGGTGAATGCGACTGGCGGAAATATGACGGAGAAACAAAACAACGTTATTAATAATGGTGTGAAGTACAACTAGGAACTACGGTCAGAGGTACGATACGGCACAGTGGACAGGAACATCGGAGCGGAAGAACGCATTGTTATTGTGGTCGGGTGGACTCTTCCATAGGAAGCAGCACGACCTTAGCTACGGGCCTCTTGATGAGGCCTCGCGCGGTGCGGATGTCGACCACGCGGACATGGCCATCGGATCCCGGAAACACCGCGTCGCCACTCATTGGACGGAAGGTTGTCCTCCTTGATGACCACCATATTCCCAACGCGGAGATCTCTTGTAGGGGCTCGCCACTTATTCCGCTTATGGAGCTCCTTAAGGTACTCTATCTTCCAGCGCAGTCGAAACTGCTGCTGAAGAGCCTTTAGGTGTTGCCAGCGGTTAATCATGGACGCGCTATTCCCCTTCATCTCGGGTTCCACCGTGACAAGAAGTGGGCCTCCCAGAAGAAAGTGCCCGGGTGTAAGCGCCAACAGATCAGCGGGGTCTTCGGACATTGGAGCGAGCGGCCGCGAATTTAGGCACGCCTCTATCTTTGCCAGAAGAGTAGAGAGCTCCTCAAAAGTGTATTTCCGCGTGGCTGTGGACTTGTAAAACAAGGTCTTGAAGCTCTTGACGCCTGCCTCCCACAGACCCCCCATGTGGGAGGCTCCCGGAGGAATGAAATGCCAGAGCAGCTGCTGGTGGTTATAGGCACCCGTCACCGCCCCTTTAGGCTTTGAAAAAATCGTGGGATAGCAGGGCCGCTGCCCCCACAAAGGTCTTCCCGTTCAGAGGCCGTAACCCGGCCGCAGGCTCTCATAAGGCCTTGCGAATCAATGAATGGGTTCAGATTTTGAATCGGACTGGATGCCGGAACTGGCCGCTTTTGGCTTAAGCAGCCCATCTCAGAGACGAAGTGTCTGCGCTGAGTGACGGAAATTAAGATGCGTTCGGCCGCCGTAATCTCATTTGCTGTCAGGTGCTCTTCGAACGGAGATAAACATAAGCAAGGACTCGCAACGCCTTGTCAAGTGTGGAGAAACGCTCAAGAATATCTTCGGCCTTTGCAACATAAACCTTGACTACTCGCTTCTCGACTTCAGTCACGAGGGCGTCATTGCCCTGAGTGGGCCAATCGCCGCGAGGCCTTTGCAACCAAGCAGGACCGTGCCACCACAGCTGGCTATCTGCCAGGTCTTGAAGAGCCACCCCCCGGCTAGCGAGATCCGCAGGGTTCTGCTCGGAGCGGACATGTGCCCACTTCTGCACGTCGGTGAACTGGAGGATCTTGGTCACCCGGTTGGCCACGAAGGTTGTCCACTGACACGCTGGCTTCTGCAGCCAAGCGAGGACAATAGTCGAGTCCGTCCAACAGTACTGGGCGGCTGCGGCCCCTGGCAGCTTTGGAAGAACGGCGGTGGCCATCTCCGACAACAACAAGGCCCCGCACAACTCTAGCCGCGGAAGCGACACCGTTTTAACCGGGGCCACTCGCGTCTTTGCGGTTAGCAGGTTCACTATTACCATCGACCCAACCTCGACACGGACGTAAATGGCGGCTCCGTACGCCTTCTGTGAAGCGTCGCAAAACCCATGGTGCTCTACCTTCAGGTGCGGACGGAACGCGACCCAACGAGGAATACGGATCTGATCGAGCACGGAATAGTTCTTCAGAAAGTCAACCCATTGCTGACAGAAATCTTGAGGGAGGGCGTCGTCCCACCCTAGATCCAAGAGCCAGATGTCCTGCATGAACATCTTCGCACGGACGATGAAAGGAGCGAGCCAGCCGGCCGGATCGAACAATTTGGCAATTTGGGACAGGACTTGGCGCTTCGTGAAAGACGAGCCAGAACCCAATTCTGGCGGAATAAAAAAGAACTCGTCAGTCGTCGCCTTCCACCGCACGCCGAGTGTCTTGGCCGTGCTCTCTGCGTCGATTTCGAGAAAGTCAGCACGAAGGAGGTGGTCGCTCGGAATGTCGGCTAGAATCGCCTTACTATTAGACGTCCACTTCCTAAGTGGGAACCCTGCTGACTCTAGAGCCCCCTTCAACTCCCGAATCGCAACTTGGGCATCGGCTTTGGAGTCGGCCCCGGCGAGAACGTCATCCACGTACATAAAATGACGGATAATTCGGCTTGCTTGCGGATACCTCGATTCTTCGTCGTCAGCAAGCTGTTGCAGGACGCTGATCGCTAAGAACGGAGCACAATTGACTCCGAAGTTGACCGTTTTTAATTCGTAGTCGCGGATATCCCCATCAGGATTGCGAAACAGAATACGTTGGAACGAAGTATGCTTAGGGTCGATCCAAATTTGCCGATACATCTTCTCGATGTCGGCGTTGAAAACGAACCTAAAGTATCGCCACTTTAGGATCTGAATCGTTAGGTCGCATTGCAAGACCGGCCCCGCGAAAAGAATGTCGTTTAGACTGATCCCGTTCGCGGACGGGCTAGAAGCGTTGAAGACTACCCGCACCTTGGTAGTCGTGCTTTCTGGCTTGACAACGGCATGATGTGGAAGGTAGTAGGTAGCGGAACTGCTTGCGGGAGAGACCTCGGCCATGTGGCCTAAGTCGATGTACTCCTGAATTACCGGGTCATAGCGAGCCTTAAGGGGCGGAACCCTTCTGCTCGGGGTCGCGTAAGGGAAGCGTCACAACGTATTTGCCACACTCGTCTCTTCTTGTCGTCTGGACAAAATTGTGCTCGCAGACTGAATCCGATTCCGAGCTGACCTGTGCGGGCAAATCTTCCACCTCCCAGAATTTGGTGAGGAGCTGATGCAATGAGTCATCGAGGCTGCGGGCAATTCGTGTGGAAAAAACGGACACGCTGCGGGGGCTGGCCGGAGATAATGGCCTTGTCAGCACCCATCCAAAAATGGTCTCCTGACCGAGAAGCGACCCGCAAATGTTAGCCTTGGAATTACCGAGGAGAATAGACGGAAGAATGTCAGCTCCTATTAACACATCGACTTGGGAGCTCTCAAAGAACTTGGAGTCCGCCAGTGGAATGTCGGGCAACCCCTTAAGAAGATTCCGCGGAATCGGATATGAGGGCAGATTACTTGCCAACTGCGGAAGAACGTAAGCCGCAGTCTCTAATTGTAACCCGGGTCTAGACGGCGATCGGATGGAGAAATGGCACAATTTAGTAGACTGTGCGGAAATGGTCTGATTAAGACCGGAACCGACCGACCATGGCGGAACTTGCCCGGAGCCATTAGCCTTGACGTCGTCGATGGCCTCCAGAGTGCGATGCCGCTCCGTCAGGAAGTTATCCAACTCCTTCCATGTTGGAATTTCGGACTTATTGTGCACGGATTGCTCCCACATGGAAAGTGTGAGTTTGGGGAGCTTTGACGAAATCATAAACACCAGGAGACAGTCCCAAGCCTCAACATTGATAGAGGACAGCTCCAGAGCTGTCAGACAACGCTCCTTCAGCGCGACTCCGGACTCTTGAGGAACAGCCTGGATGTTGAAAAGGATCTTCAACTGGCTGTTGACCAAGAGCCGCCGGTTCTCAAAGCGGTCCGTGAGGCTTTGCCACGCCTCATCGGTAAGCGAAGCCTTGGAAACAATGGCGTGTGCGTCACCACTTGTTTTGGATAGCAAGTGGAACAACTTTTCTACCGGGGTGAGCCGCGAGTTCTGGATGTAAATGGCAGTGAACAAGTCTCTGAAGGTGGGCCACCGAAGATAATCACCCGCAAAGACTTCGGTATCCACTGGCGGTAACCGGCAGCCTGTCGACAAGGGCGTGAGAACGTTGGCGGAAGCCTGAGTGGACTTAGAGGCAATTTTTTCGCCGAAGCTGAGCAGTACACCTCGAATAGACGGAGTAACAGTAGCTGTACTTTGATTCCAGCACTGTCGAGGTGGCCGTATTATCGTCGGATACGGCTAGCAAGTCGGAGCAGCTCTCGTACGTCTTTTCTACCTTCTCCCACAGGGCCCGAATTTGGTCCCGATGGACTTCCAACATGTACTGCGCGCATTCCGTTTCTGGGGCGTCCGGAGTATTTATGTTGGCCTCGAATTGACTGATCCGATCGGTTGTGGCGATGAACTTTTTCAGTGCCACTTCGACCGCACTTTGAGCCATTCTTGCCACGGAGCGGGTCTGCCTTTGTGGGGGGGGGGGACAGGGGGTTTTATTGACGGATTCGTCGCTCTTTGCCCTTGAAATGGCACTGGTAGCCCTAGGCTTTAGAAAAGGCGCCCGCGGAGATGCGGATTTAGATCTGTCCAGACGAATGGATGGGATAGGACGCGGGCTCTGGTCTTCTCCCTTTGGCATTCTCAGAATAGAGCTCGCTGGTCAGCGCTTGTCGACTGACTTGCGCAATTAGTGCCTCGTACGAAGCGGTGGCAGGTCACACAAATGTGCTGAGAATGGCGAGATCGCGGATGCAATGCTCGGCGGAGACATCGAAAGGACAGTCGTGTTCGGCACGAACCGTATGTGGAGGACAAAGAAACAGTAGGAACCCAAAACCCAAAAGGCAAAGCGGTTTGGTGTGATTGCAGGCGGATGGTGCCTGATGCGGAGTAGAAACAGTGTTGGAGACACGGAAAATGAAAAAGTATCGGAAAGTCCGTGCTCGTTCAGAACCAAGTGGATGATAATCAATGTGTGTAAAATTATGTATGTAGAAATATATGACACGTACGTATATAGTGTATCCTTAACTGACTCGGATTTAGAGGGGCCTTCGAATAGCTGAAATTTTGTTTTTCGCAATAATATTAATTGCTTAGGTGTTTATAGGTATAATTAAAGCCTCAGTTATTTTCGAAATTAAATGTTGCGGAGCCGGAAAGTTGGAATTGACCTTGGCTTGAATTTGACACAAAAAAATAAATAAATAAATACCTAATAATAATTAACGTTCTTTTCTGACTAATTGTTGTCGGATTTAATTATTCTGGTGCCGGAAGGGTGGAATTGAAACCTTGGCCTCTTGTTCGGATGAAGAACTAATAAGTAAATAATTAATAATTTTCTAATTTAAATATTATGTGGCCGGAAAAGTGGAATAAAAGCTTTGGCTGCTTCCCGATCGACAATTTAATAATTAAATGCTTTGTGGTATTTGCTCCACTAAATTATTTTAAGTTTACTTAGCCGGACGGATGGAATTAAAAAATTAATAATTTTCGAATTTAATTATGATGTGGCCGAAAACGTGGAATAAAACTTCGGCTTCTTCCCGATCGCAAAAATTAATAATTAAATGCGTTGTGGTTGTAGCGGGAAAAAAGTTCACTGGGTTACGCCGACGGCAGCGCAGTGCGTAAGTCACCAAAGGCAAAAAATAATAAAACAGCAACCCCACAAAAAAACTCACGGCGCACAGTGGCGCCATTGGCGCATTTGGCGCAAAAACGATTTAATTTATAAGAAATCGACAGAGAATTTCACCACGATTCCAAATCCGTTGCCAAAACAAAAATCTGACCATTTTTGTAGAAGTTATGAGCATTCAAAGTCGAAAAATATTTCCGTTTTTGCGACACAAAAAAAAAAGAGAATTGGGTCGACTTTCAGGTAATATTACACAAAAACTAGACAACCAATCGGAATGATTTTGGTTTTAAATTATAGATACATTCATAAACTGTAAAATAAAGCAAAAAAACCGGCAGTTTGGGTTTGGCTTCTACAGGTAAATCGTTACCTGCCAGGTGTCCATTTTTAACAACTTTTTTTACCTAAAGTAGTCTAGAACTTTTTTGGCACTACAGAGCACTCAACTACACTATATAGGTCTGTTCCGTGTATCTTTCCTGAACCAGGATCCGTTTAGGTAGTCTGCGTCTAGCTGCGACTCCACCTTTGGCAGCGATTTTAGTGAAACAACTCAGGGTCAAAAAACACGAAATATGGGTGAAAACGCTTCAGGGGTACCGGCAGCGCGCAAGGGCATTTGCATTGTTAAAATCGTGATTTTTTGTTTTAAATAATATTAAGACGTGAAAGGATGAGGAATCAAATGTTTATAGTCCAGAAATGCTTCAGCTATTAGATTTTCCCTCAATATAGGTTTATTGTTAATCAAAATGTTAGAAAAATGATCAACAAATAAAAAAAAATCGAAATTTAAAAAATTTTTTGTGTAAAATATTTTTTTAAATTTTTTAAAATATTTTTATTTGAGCAAATCGATAAAAATAAAGCTAAAAAATTAAACAAATTTTTTTATTTAAAAATCGTTTTCTATGAGAAAATTCGATCTTTTCACTTTGACGCCCTATAAATGGGCGAATGGGTGGGCGTGGCACATTGTCCACTAGATATATAAATTTTACATCAATTCACTGTCAAATGCCGTTTAAATTATTCGATTATCTTATTTGGTTCAAAAGTTATGATTTTTGCAAGGTCAAATGCCAGAAAAGCGCCACTGTGCGGCGCTGCGGCGGCTGAGTTAAATTTTTTTTGGAACACGGATTTTAAGTGAATATAATTCGTAGGTTTAATATTAGCTTTATTTATTTCTGAAATCGGAGGCAGAAAATATATGGGAATATATATGAGAATTTATTTTATATGGAGATATGTATATGCATATGTGTTAATTTCTGAAATCGGAGGCAGAAAATATATTGGAATATATGTATGTATGTATGTATGTATGGGCATGCATTCACAGCGGAGCGGTCATAAGTGGACTGTATATATGTATGTATGTAACTGGGGGAACGGAGTGTTATGCGGTGAAAAAATGACACTGATTGGAACAAAAAAAAATATTGCGACAGCGGCGGACTGTTCGGCGAATTTGGAAAATTGCGGAACTAATGCACACCGGCTGGCCAATATTAATTATGCCTTTTTTATTCACCGCACAATTTCACTGTTCACTGTTTGCGAATCTTTCGCGGATGTATGTATGGATGCACATATGCCTCGACCGCCGGCAAGCGAATGGATAACGGGGAGACCGAAAACGGTGAGGAATATGGCGCACACAAAACGGAGACGGATGGAAAATTTTTCCGAGATTGAAGGCGAAGTGGAATAGAAAAAATTAGTAATAGAAATTACTGCCGTTGTGTCGAAAAAACTCGGACTTGGAGCTGACACGGAAGGAAAAACAAATCTTACAGCAGTGTGAACGAAATTTAATGTTCGGACCACTGCTGAAGACCGGCAGCGAGACGAAGACGGAGAAATGTCGTACTTATCTTTTTGGCGGACCAATGCCGGGAACTGCTGGTAGAGAATCCACAAAAAAAATCCGGCTCTGATGGACCAAAATGTGAAGGGGGGCGCTTGTGCCGCAAAAAGATGTCCAGAAAGCGAAGGAAGGCCCAGAGGAAAAATCCCACGTCGCGAACGAAAGTAAATCGGAGGCTCGAAATGATGAGTTGGGGGCGTCGTGGGTAAATTCAATGGGCTGGTCGTGCCAGCTTTATTTGGCTTCATGCATAAGACTAAACTAAATTAACATAAGGGCCGCGCTCCCGACCGATAAGCACAGCTTAACAGCACGGGAGCGGGCCCGAGTGGCGGACAGCAACGCACGAGAGCGGGAGCAGCGACGGCCGACCCGAGGGCCTGAGCACAAAAGGGGCGATCGCGGGTGCGCTCTTAAGTTTCGGTTAGCCAAGGCGGCACAGCGGCGGCCCATCACCTAAACACAGCCGATCGCGGCGGGCACACTAAAATTCGCTGCACGCTATATACGGCGAGCCGCTGGCCGGAGGAAATCACTTAGCGGCCGACAGCGATCGGGAGCGGTAAGCCTCTTGCAGCACACTCCTAGTAGTCAGCAGCCAAAGTCACTTTTTGGGCGACCAGAATCTTAGGATTTGGGTTGCAAAATACATTGTCGAAGGACTTGAGAGTCGCGACATAGAATTCGGCCCGCCGAATTCTCTCTCTCGGTGAAGACTTACGAGTCCGCCCGCCCTCTCTCTTTGAAGACTTACGAGTCCGCCCGCTCTCTCTCTCTCTCTGAAGACTTACGAGTCCGCCCTCTCTCTCTCTCGCTCTCTTTACGAGTCCGCAAACTGAAGACTTACGAGTCCGTCTCTCTCTCTTTGAAGACTTACGAGTCCGCCCACTCTCTCCCGCAAACCGAAGACTTTCGAGTCCACCGCGAATTCTCTCTGAAGACTTACGAGTCCACCCGCTCTCTCTCTCTCTCTCTCTCTCTGAAGACTTACGAGTCCGCCCGCCCTCTCTCTCCCCCGGAAGCCGAAGACTTACGAGTCCGCCCGCGAATTCTCTCTGAAGACTTACGAGTCCGCTATCTCTCTCCTGCGACTGAAGACTTCCGAGTCCGCCGCACTTACTCTCTGAAGATTTCCGAATCCGCCCTCTGGGAAGACTTCCGAGTCCCCACCGCCTCTCTGCTCTTTTTCTCCACAGGCTCCCGGGCCCATCCCCATCCGAGCTGACCTGTCGGACGTCCCGAAACGCCGACGTATTCCGGGCCGAACTGACCGGCGGGCGCGTTCCGAAGCATAGAAGACCAGGCTGCAGCGGAACCAAGATCCAGATCGACAACTCTGTACCACGAGCATTGTATAAACCGAGAAACCTACTTAAGTAACCAAATTCTCTCCACTGTTCTTACTGGGAATCGGGGGAAAGATCTCTTACAGCTACCACTCGGACTACTAGGCGGACCCTGGCCGTCCCTGAGCTATCTGGGAAACTGGGCGGCAGACCGTCACAATTGTTTAAAATAAACACTACATATATTTAACTTTACGAAAATTTGTCGCTCTGTGTAGCGAAAACTAGGAAAGATAAGAGAGGCGGAATGCACCCGCTGAAAAAGCTCGTAATCTAAATACGGCGGAAAGGAATTTACGTTATAAATTAGGCATCAATACATTGAATTTAAAGATACTAAAATGCCTACGAATGTCGCGATCAAAACAAGAATGGTGATAATTAGCATGCATGAGTGTTCACTTACATTTTGGCTGCAGCTCCAAGATCGTTGGACGGCTAAACTAAATTATGATTGGGGCTAGGTTTAGGCATGTAACATTAATTGTTTTGTATTATTTTTGTTTTTCGCTGATCTTCATTGCATTTAATTTGAATTCATTTATGCACTGAAGATTGCGGAGCGTAGATTCCATTTATTAATGTTTGGGTTTCACTTTAGTTTATCGTCACCCGGATATTCTCGGTATTTCACTATCGGAAAAATAAAATGCATTTAATAATTAAAAAAAACATATATATAAGAATACATTTTTTACTCGGCTCTACATCGGTTTTCTTGATAAGCAAATTTAGGCAACTGCAGATAACCGATAGCGGATAATATTGCTTTTTATGGATGAATGGGCGTAACTATGCACGACGAGGTGTCAGAAACGACTAGTTGGCCTCCGGAAAAAAAAATCCAAAAAACTCCGGTGGTCAAATAGAAAAGAGTGGACCTAGCTCCAGGCTGATAGAGCTTACTTCATGGCGGAAACCTGAAATTCGTGTCTTTTTCTGCATTTGCCCTTTACATTATCGATATCTGCCGATCATCTCTTCTGGAAGCATTATACCAAGGGAATGTATGCTACATGCAAATCGCTTATGCGTCTCACCCAAGCGCCATTACAACTCTCCCCCACTAAACTCACACTTGGGGTGACTTGAAACCCCAAGAGTGAGCACGCTTGGGAGAGCTTATTGTTTTCTATTTTTCCCATGATACGTTCTTATATAACGACCTTGCAGATCCTCAATCTCATAATAACAGTTCCCTTTTCTTCGGCGGATTCTGCCTTTAATTAAAGTCGGTGCCAATACCAAGTCGGAACAATACTGCTACGAAGATTGTAAACCTTCTCTTTACGTTGTTGCTGTCGATGCATGCTCTGAATCATCCCTATTAAAACTAAGTGTCCTATCATCAAGTATGTTGAGACTTCTCAAAACTGATATGTTTCTCAATTGCTTCTCATGCTTTGGCCGAATATCACCTGATAGGGGCTGTGGTTAATAGCTGAGTTTGTACTACCTCGTAGTGCACGGGTAATTGTAACTAACTTTTCATCCAATATGGACTGATCAGTTTCAGTTTCAGCAAGGACCGATCTATTAACTCTTTCTGTCGCATTAACTTAGGGTGAGCACACAGCCGTGAACCTGTGCTTAATGTGATACTTCTGGAGCAATGAATTAAACAAATGCGATTTAAATTGCACTCCATTGTCTGATTCAATTTCCTCGGGAACCCCGAAAACAATGAAAAATGTCCTCCTCGAGATGGTGTACTATGGTGCTGTGAATTTCTTAACAGTCTTTAAAAAAGGGAATTTTGAACAATGGACAAGAATGACGAAAATACCAATGTTGCCTGTCCTGCAATTAAAACTCCGCCACCACGCTGTAGAAGACGGTATAATCTATAAATAGTGTACTTACATGGAAGAATTTCGGAGCAGAGGATCTCCGGCTTCAACCAGGTTTCAGTAAATACTATCACCTGGGATGCGAAAGAAAGGCTATCCGAATATAATCTAATATAATCTAATCCGAATATAAGCCCCTAGTATTCTGATAGGTTAGTTTTTTGGGATAGAAGGTTCAGCTGTGGACACTGAGGATTGTGACGGCTTGGGCAGTTGAACTCCCGTTGGCCGATTTTTCTTTTTTCGTGCCTCGTACTCCTTGACTACAGCGTACTCGGGCCAGAAGTCACCCGAGCAAATAGTGTCAAACAGTTGGGATGAGACATTTATTTGAAATGATAAAATCATTGGCATACGAAAATTTGAATTTTTCCACCTTGATATTGCTAACTTGGGTTTTGCCTTGTATATAGGCTAGGACATCTTCCGATGCGAGATCAGGGGCAAGCCTCGAAACAAATATAGTTTTCGAAGGTGGGACTGCTGTTAGGGTCGTAACAAATTGTTACCAAGCACGGCCGGTACTCCGGGCAATTTTGGACCCTGGGTAGATTTTTCTACGGGGATTTGCGGAGCCAAAGAATTGGGCTGAGCGGCTTCCGACACCTCAACGACCGATTCGGTTACCGAATCTTTGATCGTTCCTGATCTCAGAACCATTGGAACGGGGACCAGGAGCTGTGGCGACGGAGAGTGGCAGGAAATCGGTTGCCGTGTCTCACACAGTTGCAGCTGACTAGCAGCGGATTTTTTGCGTTTCGGCGACTCATTTAATAGCTTCATACTATTAAATTGAGCGTCCAGCGCGGAGAACAGGTCATTCGCGTTGCGAAAAGTGGCCATGATCTCAGAAAATCCACTCCTGGTCTGACGCATGAAGGATGATATTTCCTGCTCAACCGGTCGACAGGCCTCACAGCAATAATGTAGGCCCTTTTTGCTGGACACTGCGTCAGCCATTCGACCTGTCATCTCGATGGACTTAGCGTGCACAACTGCCTCGCAAAGCCAGCAATGGAAACTGGGCTGGTCTGCCAAAACATTTTTTTGGCAATTCTTTATAACACAGACAATATTCTGGGACATGTTCACTAACCCTAGAACCACTGTGCATACTATCAATACAAAAAAGGACAGAGAGGAAGAGAGAGAACAAAAGAGCGCAAGAGTTAGAATTTGAACAGCAGAAAATCACAAGAGCGGTGAGAGCTATGAACAGCTTAGATGCGGCTTATAGCAAACGACACTCGAGCGGGGGAGAGAAAAATAAAAACGTTAAAAGAGCAAAGAAGAAAAATAAGATAAGATAACCGTCTAAGCACAAAACTTAAAAGTGATTATTAATGCAAATTAACTACACAGAAAAGTGTATGCACGCGCGGTAGCAAAACCGTATATAGTTATAAATGTTTGGTGAATTAGAGGAAACCCCGGTGGCTTAAATGCAAAATAAACAAAAAAGTCGAAGCGCAAAACAAAAATACGACCGTCCGCTACGAAGAGAAAGATCGATAATGATCACGTCTCTATTTAAAATTGAACAGTGTGAGGAAAAATTCGGTACTTCGGATATTGTAGAACGATGTAGTCCGGGCGTAGTTATAGAAGACGATGAAATTGAGACCACCGGTATTACAAGATGAGCGTCTCTGTTGTTGTCCGCCGCCAAGACATTACAAGACATTACATTACATTACATTAGACGACAGTGGGTTGAGAGCCCAGAGCTGCAGTTTGAGTTGGCTCAGATGAGGCAGCATCACAGGAGACATCAGTCACAGCCGAGGTGAAATCACTGGATATGGTTCGAGGGCAGAACTCCATAAGGGGGGGTCGCAGAGTCTAGAACTTGCAAAGAATCATTAGGCGACGTAACCAAGTTGTTATTAGGCGAAAAACTTAGCAATTTCAGATTTTTGAAGTGGGACTCCGCCATATGGAAACAACTGGAGAGTTCGCTGAATCCGACTGCAAGGGACCGAAACTCAAGATGAGTTTGCCGCATAAAAGTCCTCATGTCGGATTTGATACGTAGGCAGCTCGGGCACGTCTAATCAATCCGGCGTGATCTGGTAAGAGGTCCACAATACGCGGTCCAATATGTTCAAGATCATCGCAGCCAGGGTGGGCGATATTGTCGCCGAGCAAACAAAAGACAGTGGCCTGCCGCGAAGTTATTTTGCGGCCATTTGGGTATTTAGTTACACAAGCAATGGTATTGTTGAGTGGAATTGTAGGATTTCGTAAAAAGCAAGCGTATTTTAGAAAAAACACACCAGGGGATTTATTATACTCGCGCACAAAGGAAACGATGGAAACAAAGATCGAGCAAGAATAATTAAAAGCTTTTATCTAAGCGCCACAAACACGGTAGGTTGTGTGATTGTGTGCGGTATGCAGAACGCTTGCACCAACAACAATGTTAAGAAAAAGGCGAGGCGGATGGGAAGATAATTAAAACCAAATTAATTATCAGAGATTAAAATCATTGTCTTCATTTGAAATGATTCAGATGTTGGTAAATAACGAGCACCAAAATACTGATCAATTACCAAAAATTGGATTTTGTGGATTAAAATTTCACAGTGAAAACTTTGAGTGAAGATGGTGCGATAGGAAATACGTCCGATTCAAAGCTTTGCAAAAAAACATTTAATATTTGGCAACAACAGCCACCTGCAACACTATCGAAACGCTCTGGCGGCGGTCACCTGCAAGCTCACGATCGCACAGGAGAGAGAGCGAGAGGCAAGATCGGCACCGGCAGCAGAATTGTGCCAAATGAATGCTAACAAAAAACTGAACGAGGATAGCCCTTGAATCGCGTTAGCGCTGCAGGCCGGCCGCCCAGCAGAACTGGGAAAAAGATAAGACGCCTTCTGAAGCAACTAAACCACGAGTGGAGAGTAAAGAAAACCACAGGCAAACGACTAATTCAAGTCAACTCAAATTAACTGAAGCACTTTGAGAAAAACAAACCCCGCGCAGGAACCACGAGGAGAGCAGGTGAGCACGGCCAGGCCGCTATAAGTAATGGGTGTGTGGAGGGAATAGCATAGGAAACGGGAAAATGTTAACTATTATGAAATAAACACGCAAATCATAAACTCGTTAACTCCCCGTCGATTTATTTCGTCATAGTTCTGCAACCCCGCTGCTCCCTTCCTGCACAGGTCACCGCCATTGGGTGCAATTGCAGGCGCGGATCTGGGCAAGAAGCCAACAGGGACGTCTCACCGTTGGAATAATTCCTGGTGCCGGCGTGGGCTGTGGCAGTTGGAGTTATTCCAGCCCTCCAGCCCAGTCTCAGGGCTCCCATTGGAGCCATTCCAGGCGTTGTCCGGGTGGTGCCAGCTGGAGTTATTCTGGGCCGCTGTCTGACTCCAAAGGGGCTCTCCGCTTTGCTCCATTTGCGGGGGCGCAGAGTGGTGGTCGTATGAAATATTTCAAGCCTCCTGCTCTCCTCCTGTCTCCGATGCACCTCGCCGTTGGAGTAATTCTAGGCGTGGGCGTAAGCGGCCGCTGGAGCACTTTTAAACTGCGAACACTTATATTAATAAAAAATAATAAAATATAATATAATAATAAAAATAATATCCAGCAAGGATACATTTATTATTGAGTCCTTGACCACCAAGGATATACACCGAATAATTCCCGCGATAGTTACCTCGCACCAAATTAAAACCTGCAAAGCCCTCTGACCAATTAGTTTAAATTAAAATTAAATAAATCTGAATTTTAAATAAATTAATAATTGGAATTAATACGCGATTTCCACCAGATAAATAAACACGGAAATATTGGGGTGAATAATATCGAAAATGTTTGACGTTTGCGATCTACTGTCAGGAATTTTTTTCTCTCGCATCTAACCAAGCCTAGTTCAACTTCGTTTGCCGCGTAAGCAATGGGCGTCACATGGATTAACTACCGCAAGAAGCTTGATCCGGAATTCATCTTCAATGAGTTTGTTCCCGAGGGAAGAGGCATCGTTGAGGATGTTATCCTCGTTATTTATTTTCAAATTTAACATACAATTTTTTATTGCGGAATACAATCATCCATTTGAGGGTCTCTCCTTTTTCGAGTCAACTAAAAACACAAACAAACGTCACGTCCGCCATACATATATATATGTATATATCGATATTTACAAATCATATTTTTCCTTTCCCAGTCGGCCACCACTTCGCATCACGCCCAATTCGTCAGCGATAACAGCTGGCTTGTTCTTTTTGAGTGTTTTTCGGCAGTTTTTTTTTTTTTTAGTAAACGGCGGCGCCTGGCAATTCGTCCATTTGCTATAGCCGTCCCGAACCACAACACGTAAATATTTTTTAATCGCTGCCTTGCTCGCCACTGCGGGTAACGTTGCCACCTCGCCGGTGTGGGATTTTCTTTTATACTCGCATTTTATCCGCGACATCGTGGTTATTGGCCGATTACGAATTAGTGTGACCGTGTTCCCGCAACATACAAGACGCCCATTTCACAGGTACAGGTACGGGCGCCTCAGAAAATAACTCAGATCTGAAAGTGTTTTTCGACTCCAGCTTAGGAGCCGTCATACATAGCATTTCCCTCATCTGAATTACAGCTTTCAAGCGCGAGACCTAAAAGACTTGGCGTCCGAGGCATCCCAACATTCCCTTGGTGGACTCCAGGTTCTTTGAGACCTTCCAACTTGATGTTTTAATAGAAGCCGAAATTTTCTCATCCATCTGCCTGAGACCTCGGATACTCGCTAGATCAGCTCCTCCCCAAATTCTGGAAGATGAAGCAGGTGCTCAAGCAGATTGCCTCGGAGTCCGATTCAGTCTGCGAACACAATTTTGTCTAGACTACAAGAAGGGAAAATTGTGGCAAATACATTCTGACGCTCCCCTTGCGCGACCCCGAGCATAGTGGTTTCGAGCTAGACTCATTTTCAGTTCTTGCGAAATGTGCAGCTCCTGAAAAGGGATCACCCCTTATGGCCCGGTATTACGCCGTGATCGAGGAATACACCGACGTGGGTCACATGACCAAGGTTTCTCCGACGAACAGTTCCGCCACCTACCACCTTCCACATCTTGCAGTCCTTAAGCCTGAAAAAACGACCACCAAGGTGCTTGTGATCTTCTATGCGTCCAGCCCTTCTGCAAACGGGACCGGTCTACAATCCGTTCTGACAATTTAAATCCTAAAATGGCGATAATTTAGGTTTGTGTTCAACGCCTACATCGAAACGATGTTTTGGCAAATTTTGGTACACCCCAAGCACACTTCTTTCCAATTTATTCTGTTTCGCAATTCCGAGGAAGAAACCCTGTGAGCTGAAAACTTTCACCTTCGGTGTCAATAGTGCCCCATTTTTAGCGATCCGTTACCTGCAACAGATCGGCAACGACTAAGAGTCAAGGTAGAATCAAGGTATCAAGCCTGAAGATATACTTGAGCGTTTCTCCACACTCGAAAAGGCGTTTCAAGTCTTTATGTTTATCGCTTCATCCATCTGTTTGAGGATCACGTAACAGCCGCGGAAATTACATCGGCCGAACTTCTCCTAATTTCCGTCTCGCAACCCAGACATTTCGGCTGTCCGATTGGCTACTTTGGTTGAAAGCGGCCAATGCCGGCATCCAGTCCTATTCAAAATCTGAACCTATTCATAGATTCGCAATGGTTAAGGACTTCTGCGGGACAAAAGTTTTTTTATTTTTTATTCGATAAAAAAACATTTGTAGAGCATCGTGTCAAGTAGTTCCGAGCACATCTGACATCAAGACCTTCAAAACCCTGCTTTACAAGTTCACAGCCACGCAGAAATAGACCTTTGAGGAGCTATCCACTCGCTGAATTCGTTTGCGCCAATGTCCGAATACCCAACTGACCTGTTGGCACTTCCCGGCCACGTCCCGGCGCTCGTCCGCCACGCATCGGTCTTCGCCCGCAACTTTCCGGTGTTCGTCAGCGGCTAGTCTCGAGGCCCCGCGGACCTCGGCTACAGCTCAATCAATGTCGTCGCTGCTACAGCGGCATTGCATAAAAATCCTGCCGCCAACACCGGGAGCCGGATCGTCATCGCTCATTGACCAGTGTACTCCTACCAGCTGCATCGACGTGGCGCTGGCGGCGCCTTTCAGCCTGTCCATCACCTGCCGTGAGCTCGAAGGTTGTAAGGATATCTCTGGCCGGGACGAACCTCAGCGGCCCAGAGTCCCCTTCAAGAAACTATGTATATTTTTGGAAAACGCCACAACACGAAGGTGCCATTGTTAGCGAGATTTTTTTTATTTAATTTTTTATGCAAAATTTAATTGCCCACTTGAAGCGTGTAACCTTAATTGAGTCTCGAGGATGTGAGCTGCTGGGGCACTCTTTAGTTTCCCGCTCTAGCTAGTCAGCTTTGCATGTGGAGGTCTTGTTCACCCAGATCTCAAACATACACTACACATGATTACTAATAAGTCGAGAATTAAGTGTGCTGCGACAAAAATTTTAAGCAAAGCAAAACTTATATCCTGAAAGAAAGTAAAGAGAAAAGCGGAAGTGTAGAAGACAGTCGGAAGAACTGAGAGAAAATTAAATCTTGCGGAGACTCAGAAATTGATGTGCTCGCACAATGCCTTACCTAAGACCACCTGCCGCTAGAGCATGGCTCTGGTGATCCCTTCATGATCCTTACGACCGTGGAGTCATCCTTAGAGGCGGTAAAAATAGGAGTGTTAAAAATTCATGCTTTCTTTAAATACTTTAATTTAATTCAAATATAGGCACAATTACAAGCTAATGATAACTATAAAAAATGTGCATATTTTTGTATGTTTAAAAATTCAAAAAAAATAAGCAAGTGTAAACCTTTCTTCTAAATAGTTATTTATTAGACTTAAATTTTTTTTAAATATCCCCATATTCAAATTTAAATATAGAAATTCTTCAACTTTAAATATTACTATTTCAATTTTTTTTTTTTTTTCGCGCGGGGTCCCACAAAAACCGACCGAGGGGCGCAGCCGTGTGACGTACGGCACGAAACGCGTGCTAGATTGACGCGAGAGAAGAAGAAAATTTGAACGAGGAAAAATTAGGATACACTACGGGATAGTACTACAGCAATACAGTTTCTAGTTTTTGAAGGCTTTCAATGCCTTCAATACTACTAAAAAGACGATTGATATCAGTACAAAAAACCCTAAAGGGCTCATGTACTTCAAACTCACGCCTACAGTGGTTAACTACTAATGGTATAAAAGTTCTAGATGACAGACGGGGAACATGGAAATTGAGCTGGCCTAGAAGGTAGCGGCTCTCCTCATCACCGTGAATAAGTTTATGTAAAAAGACGACGCCAAGCATCGTCCTACGGTTAGCTAAAGAAGGTAGATTAAGTAGGAGAAGTCTACTAGAGTAAGACGGTAATCTAAGGTTGGCATCCTAGGGTAGGCCACGAAGGGCAAAAAGCGAAAAGTTCTTTTGGACAGATTCAATGCGGCTACGTGGACTCCAAATTGAGGACTCCAGACGCACGAACCATACTCCAATATAGGGCGATCTAACGCAGTAAAGAGATTTCGTTACATAGGGATAATCCCAGCATGCCTCTGGCTTTGTTAACCATACAATAAATATGTTCAGAGAACGAAAGTTTAGGATCCAGGCGGACACCCAGATCATCAACAATAGTAATTCTTTCCAAAGAGCAATCGTTAAGCATATAGGTGGCAAGCGGGAGAGTGACACGTGAAAATGTCATCAGTTTGCATTTTGAGCTGTTGAGATGTAAATCGTTAGCATGACACCATGCTTGGAAGTTATCAAGATCCGATTGTAGGTCTGATTGGCAAGAACTGTCCCTATATTGTAAGCAAAGTTTAACGTCATCAGCGTACATGAGTACTCTGCATTTGGTTAGAGCCTGCGGCAAATCATTGATAAACAATGTGAATAGCAGTGGTCCAAGGTGGCTACCCTGTGGGACGCCAGATGTGACCCTGAGGCTATTGAACGTTTCTGAACAGAACCGTTTGGGTCCTGTCACTTAGATAACTCGAAATCCACGTAAGAAGATCACTAGAAAACCCCATTGAGTCAAGTTTCCTAACCAGAAGAGGATAATTAACCGAGGCGAAAGCTTTACTAAAGTCCGTGTAAATAACATCGGTTTGAAAGTTTTGTTGGAAGCCCCTAATAACGAAAGAGGTAAGTTTCAGAAGATTGGTCGTGGTTGATCTTCGCCTCATAAAATCATGCTGGCATGGAGAAATGACGGATCTGCATAGATGTTGCAAGTGAGGAGTGATTACATTATCGAAAAGTTTGGGGATAGCCGATAACTTAGAGATACCCGTATAGTTACTGGCATCCGATTTGCTACCTTTTTTGTGGAGAGGAATAACAAATGATTCCCTCCAAATAAGGGGAAATTCTGAGGATTCTAAAGATAAGGTAAACCATTTAAGAAGGGGTTACACAGCGCCTCAAAGCAATACCTAAGCACAGAGCCAGGTATACCATCGGGACCTGGCGAATAAACTGGCTTAACACGTTGAAGATCAAGAATAAGTGAGCTTTCGTTTAAAATAGGACTGAAGATTACGGACGAACTGGGCATAGCTTTAGGAAATGTATGATCTGAATATGTTGAGGACGAATATGTCGTTTTAAAAAACTCAGCAAAGAGATTAGCAATTGCTTGATCAGAATTTACTGGAGTATTCTTAAAAGACAGCGAGTTAGGGTATAACGTGGGTTTACGTTTAGAGTTAACAAAGTTATAAAACTGTTTAAGGTCCTGCATGAACTGGACCTTACAACGAGTCAAATAATTTTTATAACACTGAGCGTTAAGAACGCAATCTTAGATCGAGCACTTAGATAAGATGAGAAAGCCGTTTTTGAACCAGTGAGTTTATATTTATTATAAAGCCTAGATTTTACGTTTTATAAGCGGGTCAGCTCCTTGTTAAACCAAAGTGGTTTTTTAGATACCGACCGGGTAGGTTTTAGGAACACATAAGGAGAAAAATGAATTCATGGCATTGTAAAAAATATCAACGGCGGATGCCATGTCAGAGCTCGTGTAAAGATTAGACCAATCAAATTCTGCTATTAAAGTGTTTAGCCTCTGATAGTCAGCCTTTCGGAAACAGCGGACTCTGTTTAAACTGCTATCAGGTGTAGTAGCTAAAACTGTCCCAGTGTCGATAGTCACATCGAAAGTTGGATGATAAGGATCTTCAGGTCGGGTCATTGGAGGAACTCTAATTAGGTTTACACCTGCAGGATCAGAGACAAAGCATAGATCAAGTAAGCGGTTTAAAGAATTAAAAATATGGTTAACTTGCGATAAGGATAAATCAAGCAAGCCATTAAGGAGGTCATGCTGTGCCGCAGTGTGAAGAACATTAGACACACCATCAGAAGACCAGTGAGCTCCGGGTATGTTGAAGTCACTCAAAGCAACTAATTGGTCCCTATCAGAAAACCTATTGGAAACTGCCCGAATTCCCGAAAGGTGTTTCCAATAAATTGGCTCTTCCGAAGATGGAGGGATGTAAGAGCAGGTTACATAAATGCAACTACCTGTGAATGATAGTTTAACACAGATAAATTCGATGTCCAAAAAGTCAATAGATACCACCCGTTCCGAGATGAGGCAGGAGTCAACGGCAATTAAAACTCCGCCACCACGCTGGAGAAGACGGTCTAATCTGTTAATAGTGTACTTACATGGAGGAATTTCGGAGCAGAGGATCTCCGGCTTCAACCAGGTTTCTGTAAATACAATCACCTGGGATGGGAAAGAAAGGATATCTGAATATAATCTAGAGAGCTTACTACGTAAGCCCCTGGTATTCTGATAGGAAAGTAGTAGGCAAGAGGTTAGTTTTTTGGGACAGAAGGTGCTGCAGTGGACACTGAGGGTTGTGACGGCTTGGCAGTTGAACTCCCGCAGGCCGATTTCTCTTCTTCCGTGCCTCGTACTCCTTGACTACAACGTACTCGGGCCAGAAGTCACCCGAGCAAATAGTGTCAAAGAGCTGGAATGAGACATTTATCTTAAATAACGAAATGTCTCTGGCATACGAATATTTGAATTTTTCCACCTTGATATTGCCAGCTTGGGTTTTGCCTTGAATATAGGCTAGAACATCTTCCGATGCGAGATCAGGGGCAAGCCTCGAAACAAATATAGTTTTCGAAGGTGGGACTGCTGTTAGGTTCTTATGTAACGAATTGTTACCAACAACGGCCGGTATTCCGGACAATGTTGGACCCTGGGTAGAATTTTTTTCGGTGATTTGCGGAGCTAAAGAATTGGGCTGCGCATCAGACACCACGGACGACGCGGAGATTGCTGGCTGTGCGGCTTCCGACACCTCAACGACCGATTCGGTTACCGAATCTTTGATCGTTCCTGATCTCAGAAGCATTGGAACGGGGACCAGGAGCTGTGGCGACGGAGAGTGGCAGGAAATCGGTTGCTGTGTCTCACACAGTTGCAGCCGACTAGCAGCGGATTTTTTGCGTTTCGGCGACTCATTTAATAGCTTCATACTATTAAATTGAGCGTCCAGCGCGGAGAACAGGTCATTCGCCTTACGATAAGTGGCCATGATCTCAGAAAATCCACTCCTGGTCTGACGCATGAAGGATGATATTTCCTGCTCAACCGGTCGACAGGCCTCACAGCAATAATGCAGGCATTTTTGCTGGACACTGAGTCAGCCATTCGACCCGTCATCTTAATGCACTTAGCGTGCACAACTGCCTCTCAAAGCCAGCACTGGAAACTGGGCTGGTCTGCCAAAACATCTTTTTGCAAATTCTTAATAACACAGACAATATTCTGGGACATGTTCACTAACCCTAGGACCACTGTGCACACTATCAATACCAAAAAAGTAAAGAGAGAGAGACAAAAGAGCGCAAGAGTTTAGAGCAGCAGAAAATCACAAGAGCGGGGAGAGCTATGAACAGCTTGGATGCAGCTAATAGCAAACGGCACTCGAGCGGGGGAGAGAAAAATAAAAACAGTAAAAGAGCAAAGAGGAAAAATAAGATAAGATAACCGTCTTAGCACAAAACTAAAAAGTGATTATTAATGCAAATTAACTACACAGAAAAGTGCATGCACGCGCGGTAGCAAAACGGTATATCGTTATAAATATTAGGTGTTAAATTAAAGGAAATTCCTGTGGTTGAGATTCAAAATAAACACAGAAGTCGGAGCGCAAAACAAAAACACGACCGTCCGCTACGAAGAGAAAGATCGAATTATTTCGAGTCTTTCCAAAAATTTAAGTTATTCTTTATTCACGTTATTCTTTGTTTTATATTTTTTTCTTCTTAGTTCATTCTTTCGAACCATTTAAATTTTTCCATAAACTCACTTAGCTTATCCATCGGTGAAAGATCGATCTCCCCCGACGTTTTGCTGAAAGGGTAAGGATTTTGGCAAGCCACAGGGTTTAATTGAGAATTGTATACCCTGCCTTTGATTATTAATGTTTTACCTTATCATCATTCGCACTGCGCAACAAAGGAACTAATATTAACTATAGTTATGGAGTTATTTAAAATTTAGAACCTTATTGTAACAGAAGAAATTCTTAAAAATAGCAAGAAAAAAAATTTTATTATGAAAATGGTTTATAAAAATAATATGTGAGGGAAATACGTAGAACTCGAAACTTGGGCTACCTAGCTATGAGACGGGGCATAGCCAGCTACGAGCAA
Source organism: Drosophila birchii (assembly GCA_035046345.1). Taxonomy (NCBI): domain Eukaryota; kingdom Metazoa; phylum Arthropoda; class Insecta; order Diptera; family Drosophilidae; genus Drosophila; species Drosophila birchii. The sequence goes on along the minus strand of JAWNOA010000141.1, from coordinate 1,274,733 downwards.
ATAAAATAACCCCAACGAGCCCGAGCCGCAAGATATCTACGTGGGTTCCTTACGCCCTTGTTTATGAAAATTATATAAATTGTACCGCCTAAAGTTATTATCGAATAAAGTTATTATTCACAAAAAATGCTATGGTCTTCAAGGGATGAAACCCATTCAGTGTTTTAGTTAAAAATGAAACTGTCGATTTGCATTGACCAAGTTATGGTTGAACAGCGTGGTCCCTACAGGTCACTCAGGGCCAATCCGCTGCCTGAGCTGGTACCAATCAATGACTTTTCCTCCAGGGGAAAGTCTTCACGACCTTTAGCCTTCACTTTCTACCCCTTCTTGACCTGCAAGCTTAAGCTCCAGCTTCCTACACTACTCACTTGCTGCGGAACGTTAGCTAGCCGTAATTAGGGGAGCTATAGTGAGCTGTCTCCCAGGGTGCGTCTGTTCTTTCCTGCCTCTCGATCCAAAAGATTTAATGCGGAAACGGAAAAAGGGCTCTAGCCCTGCACAGCAAACCAAAAAAAAAATTCCTAATTGTAAAACAAACTGGCCAAATCTCCCCTGGCGCAAGCAAAAAGGTTAGTTTTTCGGCCAAGTGCAGTTCTGCATTTAACGTGTGACGCGTGCCGCGCACATAATAGAATTATTTGAACCTACACTACTCACTTGCTGCGGAACGTTAGCTAGCCGTAATTAGGGGAGCTATAGTGAGCTGTCTCCCAGGGTGCGTCTGTTCTTTCCTGCCTCTCGATCCAAAAGATTTAATGCGGAAACGGAAAAGGGCTCTAGCCCTGCACAGCAAACCAAAAAAAAATTCCTAATTGGAAAACAAACTAGCCAAATCTCCCCTGGCGCAAGCAAAAAGGTTAGTTTTTCGGACAAGTGCAGTTCTGCATTTAACGTGTGACGCGTGCCGCGCACATAATAGAATTCTTTGAACCGAATGCGCGCGCACGCCAAGAAAGGGGCCCACTAACGGCCAGGGGCACACTGTGCGGAGAAAAAGAGGAAAATACCGATCGCGGCGGCACACACTAGGCCACGCCAGGCAATACATAGTGGTCTTTCGAGTGCGCCCGACGACTTTCGAGTCCGCCAGTAGACTTCCGAGACCGCCCGACGACTTTTAAGTCCGCCATTAGACTTCCGAGTCCGCCCAACGACTTTTGAGTCCGCCAGTAGACTTTCAAGTCCGCTAGTAGACTTCTGAGTCCGCCCGACGACTTTAGAGTCCGCCCGGCGACTTTCGAGACCGCCAGTAGACTTCCGAGTCCGCCCGGCGACTTTCGAGTCTGCCAGTAGACTTTCGAGTCCGCCCGACGATTTTCGAGTCCGCCAGTAGACTTTTGAGTCCGTCAGTAGACTTCCGAGTCCGCCCGACGACTTTCGAGTCCGGCCGACGACTTACGAGTCCGCCTCTCTCTGAAGACTTCCGAGTCCGCCTCTCTCTAAAGACTTTCGAGTCCGCCAAACCGAAGACTTCCGAGTCCGCCTCTCTCTGAAGACTTCCGAGTCCGCCGAACCGAAGACTTACGAGTCCACCTCTCTCTGTAGACTTCCGAGTCCGCAAAACTGAAGACTTGCGAGTCCGCCTCTCTCTGAAGGAGTCCAGAAGCCTAGACGCGAGAAGCCCAGACGACCAAGGCCTCCTGGTTCCAGACGCAGACGCAAACTTCTCTTACCGCTACCACTCGGACTAAAATATACTGAGCGGACTCTGGCCGTCCCTGATACATGCCCCGGTAAATCTTCCTTGTAAATCTTCTAACTAGTGGTAGGAGCTTCCTAACCTTCTACGAACCCTGGCTTTCACAAAAGAAGAAATTAGCATTATATCCGGTCTGGAAAAAATGTTGTTTAAAATTCCTCCTGAACACTTTTTGTCCCACGGTATAAGACACCTGTCGCGATCGATGATTTTACTTTTTTCGTTTTCGAAGTGTTTCTCCAGCATCCGCTTGCATGCTTTCTCCCGCACTATCTCAAACGAGCCCTGGCGATCGAACTTCAAGGATCGGTCATCCAACAACATGGAGCTTCCTTAACAAAGCGTAAGTGGAACCGGAGTTAACCATGTGTTGACCGAAATCCATATAGTAGGGAGAAGTACCCAGGCTTTAATGTACGGATGATCTCAATGCACAACTAATCCTATTTAGATATTCGTCCCAGTCCTTTAGATCACGTCGCAAATACGATCTAATTGCAGCGATAACAGATATGTTAACGCGCTCGGAGGCGTTAGCCTGAGGCGAATGCACAGCAGTGATCCTATGAGTTATGATGTACTGCTGCATAACGTACGAACGGAATTGAGATCCATTATCTGAAACTATCGTTTCGGGAGTGCCAAAGGACATAAACAATTTCCCTTCCAAATATTTTATAACAACCGCTGAATATAACTTCTTAACTGGTTTTTAAAATACGTATTTGGAAAAATGGCCGAGAACAATAAAAATACCGACGTTTCCACATCTAGATCTGGGATAAAGTCAATGGAAATCTATAAACAAACGTTGGAAAAACTTTTGGCTTTCTGGTGCTTTTCCCAGAGAAGGTCGCAAAACATGATTTGGTGCTTTAGTCGTTTTACTTACTGTTGAGGAATAAATAGATAATCGATCCTAATTTATTGAACATGAGTGTCTTGTTTACAACATAAAGCTTTAAGCACACACGCATGTCCGAAATTCAACATATAAGCCTAGGTATTGGAACATCACGCGATCGATGCTGTTTTTCTATTTGCATGTTAAAAATTTCTGCCGCATTGATAGAAGAACTTTGACCGCAACCGCTCGCTTAGTCTCACCCGCCACTTATTAACCTAATTATTATAAACTATATTATAAACTATAAAGAAAAGAATAAACTCAAAACACTTATAAACAACATTAGTACAGTCCACTTCATTCATAAACATAACAAAATTTGGTCCGTTCGAGTAGCCGGATAATCGCGATTGTTTGTCTTTATTTTCGAGGAAAATAAAAGCCTCTTTTTGTCATGAACCCAATAATACATCGGACGATTCAACAACGTGGTGCCTGCAAGGGGCAAATAACTCGCACCCTTAACAACGCTGCAGAGTTTTCGCAGAGATGTGAAAATGTGGAAACATTGCAAATGAAGCTGAATCGTTTAGTAGCCAGTTTCGACCACTTTATGGAACTCTAAGAGGACTTAGTAGCATTCAACATGGAGGAGGGATATAAAGACCCTAGCTTGGATATACCCGAGTACGAAGACAAGTTCTACAGCGCGCACGCTATCTTTAGTAAATCTATCTATATTTCTCTTCGTAGCGGACGGTCGTGTTTTTGTTTTGCGCTCCGACTTTCGTGTTTATTTTAAATCTAAACCATCGGGGCTTCATCTAAACTTATCACCTAATATTTATAACGATATACCGTTTTGCTACCGCGCGTGCATGCACTTTTCTGTGTAGTTAATTTGCATTAATAATCACTTTTTAGTTTTGTGCTAAGACGGTTATCTTATCTTATTTTTCCTCTTTGCTCTTTTACTGTTTTTATTTTTCTCTCCCCCGCTCGAGTGCCGTTTGCTATTAGCTGCATCCAAGCTGTTCATAGCTCTCCCCGCTCTTGTGATTTTCTGCTGCTCTAAACTCTTGCGCTCTTTTGTCTCTCTCTCTTTACTTTTTTGGTATTGATAGTGTGCACAGTGGTCCTAGGGTTAGTGAACATGTCCCAGAATATTGTCTGTGTTATTAAGAATTTGCAAAAAGATGTTTTGGCAGACCAGCCCAGTTTCCAGTGCTGGCTTTGAGAGGCAGTTGTGCACGCTAAGTGCATTAAGATGACGGGTCGAATGGCTGACTCAGTGTCCAGCAAAAATGCCTGCGTTATTGCTGTGAGGCCTGTCGACCGGTTGAGCAGGAAATATCATCCTTCATGCGTCAGACCAGGAGTGGATTTTCTGAGATCATGGCCACTTATCGCAAGGCGAATGACCTGTTCTCCGCGCTGGACGCTCAATTTAATAGTATGAAGCTATTAAATGAGTCGCCGAAACGCAAAAAATCCGCTGCTAGTCGGCTGCAACTGTGTGAGACACAGCAACCGATTTCCTGCCACTCTCCGTCGCCACAGCTCCTGGTCCCCGTTCCAATGCTTCTGAGATCAGGAACGATCAAAGATTCGGTAACCGAATCGGTCGTTGAGGTGTCGGAAGCCGCACAGCCAGCAATCTCCGCGTCGTCCGTGGTGTCTGATGCGCAGCCCAATTCTTTAGCTCCGCAAATCACCGAAAAAAATTCTACCCAGGGTCCAACATTGTCCGGAATACCGGCCGTTGTTGGTAACAATTCGTTACATAAGAACCTAACAGCAGTCCCACCTTCGAAAACTATATTTGTTTCGAGGCTTGCCCCTGATCTCGCATCGGAAGATGTTCTAGCCTATATTCAAGGCAAAACCCAAGCTGGCAATATCAAGGTGGAAAAATTCAAATATTCGTATGCCAGAGACATTTCGTTATTTAAGATAAATGTCTCATTCCAGCTCTTTGACACTATTTGCTCGGGTGACTTCTGGCCCGAGTACGTTGTAGTCAAGGAGTACGAGGCACGGAAGAAGAGAAATCGGCCTGCGGGAGTTCAACTGCCAAGCCGTCACAACCCTCAGTGCCCACTGCAGCACCTTCTGTCCCAAAAAACTAACCTCTTCCCTACTACTTTCCTATCAGAATACCAGGGGCTTACGTAGTAAGCTCTCTAGATTATATTCAGATATCCTTTCTTTCGCATCCCAGGTGATTGTATTTACAGAAACCTGGTTGAAGCCGGAGATCCTCTGCTCCGAAATTCCTCCATGTAAGTACACTATTAACAGATTAGACCGTCTTCTCCAGCGTGGTGGCGGAGTTTTAATTGCCGTTGACTCCTGCCTCATCTCGGAACGGGTGGTATCTATTGACTTTTTGGACATCGAATTTATCTATGTTAAACTATCATTCACAGGTAGTTGCATTTATGTAACCTGCTCTTACATCCCTCCATCTTCGGAAGAGCCAATTTATTGGAAACACCTTTCGGGAATTCGGGCAGTTTCCAATAGGTTTTCTGATAGGGACCAATTAGTTGCTTTGAGTGACTTCAACATACCCGGAGCTCACTGGTCTTCTGATGGTGTGTCTAATGTTCTTCACACTGCGGCACAGCATGACCTCCTTAATGGCTTGCTTGATTTATCCTTATCGCAAGTTAACCATATTTTTAATTCTTTAAACCGCTTACTTGATCTATGCTTTGTCTCTGATCCTGCAGGTGTAAACCTAATTAGAGTTCCTCCAATGACCCGACCTGAAGATCCTTATCATCCAACTTTCGATGTGACTATCGACACTGGGACAGTTTTAGCTACTACACCTGATAGCAGTTTAAACAGAGTCCGCTGTTTCCGAAAGGCTGACTATCAGAGGCTAAACACTTTAATAGCAGAATTTGATTGGTCTAATCTTTACACGAGCTCCGACATGGCATCCGCCGTTGATATTTTTTACAATGCCATGAACTCATTTTTCTCCTTATGTGTTCCTAAAACCTACCCGGTCGGTATCTAAAAAACCACTTTGGTTTAACAAGGAGCTGACCCGCTTATAAAACGTAAAATCTAGGCTTTATAATAAATATAAACTCACTGGTTCAAAAACGGCTTTCTCATCTTATCTAAGTGCTCGATCTAAGATTGCGTTCTTAACGCTCAGTGTTATAAAAATTATTTGACTCGTTGTAAGGTCCAGTTCATGCAGGACCTTAAACAGTTTTATAACTTTGTTAACTCTAAACGTAAACCCACGTTATACCCTCCTCGCTGTCATTTAAGAATACTACAGTAAATTCTGATCAAGCAATTTGCTGAGTTTTTTAAGACGACATATTCGCCCTCAACATCTTCAGATCATACATTTTCTAAAGCTTTGCCCAGTTCGTCTCTAGTCTTCAGTCCTATTTTGAACGAAAGCTCACTTATTCTTGATCTTCAACGTGTTAAGCCAGTTTATTCGCCAGGTCCCGATGGAATACCGGGCTCTGTGCTTAGGTATTGCTCCGAGGCGCTGTGTAACCGCCTTCTTAAATTGTTTACCTTATCTTTAGAATCCTCAGAATTTACCCTTATTTTGAGGGAATCATTTGTTATTCCTCTCCACAAAAAAGGTAGCAAATCGGATGCCAGTAACTATAGGGGTATCTCTGTCTTAAGGACGACAGGCCGTTCAGGATGGTTATCAAGAATTTTTCCAGCACCACGCCGAGGAACTTTATTATGGATGAGTTCTCTAAGTTGGGGCATACGATAGTTAATCTGTATAACCCCCCGAACCGTGCCCGGCGCCAAGGGAGTCAGGATGTAGTCACTGAGCAGGCCAGACAAAATGTCGGGATCGTTGATCTCAAACATGCTGTAAACAACAGGGAGGCTCTGTTGATATCTAAGTTGGGTAGGCACCGAGTAACGGTGGAGCCCAAAAAGGACTCAAATAGACTTAAGCAATGTTTTAGGTGTTTTGGCTTCCATCACACAAAGAACTATCAAGCCGCCTGTTTGCGGTAGATGTGCGGAGGATCATTGGACGGGATCGGAGAACTGCAGGGCTTTAGTTGCAGCTGACCTCTGCTGTGCCAATTGTGGTGACAATCATGCTGCAAATGATAAAAAATGCCGGATTTATGCACTAAAGCTTAAGGGTGTTCTCCCTTAGGTGATGCAGCAGCCTTATAATTCTACAAGGTCTGCCTATAATGGGCAGTCTACGGTGCCCTCGGCTATGCTGCAGTCTGGGGTTTCTTATGCCAGTAGGACAAGAGCGCAGCAGTTCCAGCCTACTTCAAATTTGGGAGTAAGAAACAATCCTCCTGGATTTAAGCAGGCAGCCTATGACTTGCACGATGATTTCCCGTTGCTAGGAAGCCGTGGTAGGGCTAGCAATGCCCAGCAGCCTCCCAACGCTGTCCCTGATTGGGATAAGACAAGGGTAGTGACTATGCTTCTTTTTCTAAAGAACTCTGTGGAACAGTGGTTAAGGAGGCAACCACGATCTCGCTGGTGGTGCGAGATTTACAAGCTGGAATGAATATCGCTCATGGGAATCATTAAGGTGGGTATATGGAATGCCAGAAGTCTCCTTGCCAATCGGGAGGAGCTTCTGGTGTACCTCTCTGGGCACAGCATTGATATAATGCTGCAATTGTGGAAGCTCTGGACAACTTGGGAGCGGATGTGTTGGCCACAGGAAGACCCACCTGTTTCCCCTGTAATGGCGGAACTCCCTCTGCTTTGAATTTCGCACTCTTGAAAGGTCTTCAAGGTCGTAGGTTGACTATTGAAGACTCCTTTGAGCTCAGCTCGGATCACATACCGCTTATTGTCAGTCTCCACCTCCCAGGAAGCTTCACTGTGCCTAGGAAGCTGCTCCTGCCCACTGGATCCGACATCAGGTCTTTTCAGAGGACGCTGGATGTCTCCATTCACCTCAATATGGAGATATGCAATGCGGAGGATCTGGATGATGCTGCACTTCTGCTGGAGGCTAAAATCTGGGAAGCATCAGAGCAAACGGCGCCTCCCTCAGGTATTCACCCCAGGAGAGCCTGCTCTCCACTACCACCGGAAGTTAGTGCTCTTCTGGTGATGAAACACCGACTTAGGAGGGAGTATGGCAGAACCCATGACCCAAGGACTTTGCGTATCTTCCGCAGGCTGGGAAATCGAGTCCGGAAGTTGCTCAACCAACTGAGGGTGGAGTTGTTGGACAAGGAGCTGGAGGAGGCTACTCCAGATAAGGATTCCGACTTCGCGCTGTGGAGAATTGCGGGCAGAAGTAAGAGGCAAGCCACCCCCAAATACCCGGTGAAGAAAGCGGATGGGACTTGGGCCAGCGGATGGCATTTCCAGCCGAGTAGCAAAACTCCTTCCGGAGAAGGCTCTCCTTTTCTTGGTCCTGCTGTTCAACGCTGCACTCAGGCTGGGACATTTCCCGAAAAAGCTGGAAGCATGCAAATGTTGTAATGATACACAAAAAGGGCAATGACTCGAAGGATGTGGGCAATTATAGGCCGATTAGCTTCCTGCCGACCTTTGCTAAGGTTTATGAACGGTGCATTCTGGAAAGGTTGCAAAGGATACCAGAAGTCACACAAGCGATCCCCAGGCACCAATTCGGCTTTCTCAAAGGACATGGCACCCCCAAGCAACTTCACCGTGTAGTGGACTTCGTCGTGGATGGATTTCAAAGAAGGCAATATACGGTGGCTGCCTTCCTGGACATCCAGCAGGCCTTTGATAGGGTCTGGCACCAAGGGCTCCTATCAAAGGTCAAGGAGCTTCTGCCTTCTCAACTGTTCGAGTTAGTCAGGAGCTACCTCAGCGATCAAACCTTCCAAGTGGTGCAGGATGGAGTAGCCTCAACTACCAGGAGGATAGCTGCCGGAGTTTCACAAGGTAGTGTACTGGGCCCTACACTATATAACTTGTTTGCGCACGATGCCCCACTTCATCTGAGCTCAAGAAACGTGTGTGTAGCGACATATGCAGACGACACTGCAATCCTCGCAAGGTCCAGCTGCGTCTACAGTGCCACGGACAAACTTCAGATACTTCTGAAGAGGTTTGAGAACTGGGCCTGTAGATGGAATGTGGCCATCAACACAGACAAGTGTGCGGTGGTCTTTCTTCATGGTCAGCTGTTGCCGCAACGCGAGGAGCACACATACCTGGGACTGGTCCTGGAAAAGAGGCTGACGTTGGCGTCGCACATCAAAAAGACAAGGGCCAAGTTGGAAAACACTGCCAGGCGTCTAAACTGGCTAACTTGCCCGAAGTCGAAGCTGAGTCTTAGGTGCAAGACACGCCTCTACCAGTCCCTGCTAGCACCGATTTGGCAATATGGAGTGGCAATATACGGCAGTGCGGCCAGGACGCATTTGAATAGAATTCAAGCGTTTCAGGCGAAATTTCTTAGACGTATCACTGAAGCGGAGTGGTACATAAGAAATGCCGACATACGCAGGGAATTGCAAGTCCCTCCAAGCGGAGACGCCGTGAACACCTTAGCTGCCAGACACAGAACCAGACTCTGGAGTCACCCAAACTCGCTGGCCAGGAGGATGGGCTGGACTAGGACCAGGAACCGCCTGAAGAGGGTCATAATCCGGGAGCTGCCAACCCGGCGTATAAACTAATTTTTAATTAACATTGTTACATATTCGCTACATAAAATTGTTAAATAATAATATATATGTCGCCAAATAAGTTTAGCAGCAAACTTGCACACAACCAAATAAAAAAAAAAACAAAAAAAAAAAAAAAGTAGACAATAACGACAAGCTTTCTAAGCGCCAAATATTTCATTAACTGAAATCTTATTTGGATGGTGAAGCCCTTTCCCTAATTTAACATATTGCCGTTTGTAATGATAATTACCAAGACGCTTGGGAGAAATTGGCAAATCGTTATAACAAGAAAACGCTCATCGCTCGTTCTTTTATTCAGAATTTTCTGTCGTTGCCTACCGCTAACAATTCAAATATCGCTGAATTACGTAAGGTAATTGATTCCGCCGACGAATGTATACGTGGTGTACAAGCGCTGAACTGTGATAACCGCGATGTGTGGCTAATTCATATTTTACTTTCAAAGTTAGGCTCTGAAATCAACCAAGCTTGGGCCAATTGTAATCTGTCGGACAAGGAAGGTGTCACCATAAATGATTTATTCACTTTTCTTTTTGTTCATTGCGATACTTTGGAGTCTTGTCAGGACTTACACGTAATACAACTGTCAAGATCAGCCCCTAGTAAACGCCGCCAAGTTGCCTATCATTACGTATTGTCAAGGACAGCACAATATATATGCATTTGCTGAGTTCAAAGTCCTGGATGTACTAGAGCGCCGCACCTTCGCCAGAGATACTAAGCTATGTTTCAATTGCCTCAGTCGATCGCATCAAGTCAGGGATTGTAACTCTTCGAACACTTGTCGCCATTGCAACGTTAAGTACCACACGTTAGTCAACCCGGTTGAGTCAAGATCGATTCCTTTGGCTCCTGCTCATCTGTCTGCTGCTGAAGTAAGTACGGACGATCAATTGGCTGATACTGCCGCTGTTAGTCATCACACTCTGGAGAGGGCTAACAATCAAGCCTTACTGCCAACTATTCTTCCCAATATAATGGATATATGGGGCAACAGGACCACATGTCGGTTATTGCTCGATGCTGGATCGACAATAACTATGGTAGCCGAGTCTTTCAACCAAAGGTGGTTCGTTTAGGTGCTAACCCAGCAGGTGTTAGCCGAGGGCGCGCCAGCTTTACCCTGCTCTCAAGAACCACTAATGCAACGCTGGAAGTCTCTGGTCTAATTATAAGTTCTCTGACTTCTTTGATTCCAGCTCAACAGGTCAAGTCCAGCTCTCTTATCGGGAACAAGATTCGCAGCCTTTCATTGGCTAATATAACGTTTGGAGCTCCGGGAAAAATCGACGTTAGGCTGGGCGCTGATCAACTGTGGAATATATATACTGGGAATCGCCGAGAGTTTGATATTGAATACCCTATCGCATTGCATACTAATTTCGGTTATGTTATAACATGCAGTTTCAATGATTGTAACGAAGCAGGGATGTACGCACAAGCCCACCACGCATACGAAGATTTGTTCGGATTGTTTGGTAACATCATTCATGAATATGAATATGAATTACTCATCCGAGTAAAGCAACGATTGACTCTAGTGATCCTGCAGAACAACACTTTCTTGCAACGCATGCTCGCAGAGAAAATGGTGTATACATTGTTCAGTACCCATTTAAGGAGCCGATTACGCAAATTAGCTCGGAATTAGAACGGAACTTTCGGAAATTCCCTACAGTCAAACAACAATATGTAGATTTTATGGATGATTACTTGAAAAGAGGACACATGGAATTGATGCCTGCAGCTGCAGAGGCTGAAGATCAGGCGCACTTCATTTATTTGGCCCACCACGCGGCGTTTAAACCGGATAGTACTACCACACGCTGCCAAGTGGTATTTGACGGCTCAGGGAAGGATTCCAAGGGTCATTCGCTCAATTCGCGGCTGCACATAGGCCCACCTATTCAAAGGAATTTAATAGGAGTATGTCTTCGCTTCAGGCAGGATCTTATGTATTTTGCGCTGATATCGAAAAGATGTTCAGAGGAATATTGGTCTCAGACGAGCACACACAATACCAACGTATAGTCTGGAGAAAGGAGGAGAACGCTACAATGGCTCACTATCGATTGCTGACGGTCACATACGGATTAGCTTCATCGCCGTTTTTAGCCGTTCGAGTTCTTAAACAGCTTGCGATCGACTATGCCGATTTGTATCCGAACGCTGCTGTTATTCTAAACAGAGACGCGTACGTTGATAAAATTCCTACTGGATGCGATAACCTTGAGGATCTCATTGCACATAAAGTTGAATTAATTCTACTCCTAAGCGAAGCTCAATTCAAACTTCGAAAATGGAGCTCAAACTGTTGTGCCCTTTTAAAGTCCTTGCCACAGGAGATTTGTGAGTATCCTCCTGACGCTCTTGAATAGGACAGTTCTGATCGAGTTGTTAAAGTTCTGGGACAAGCAATCATCAACTATTCCTATTTCCAGAATTAATTGTTGAAATAGTATTGCATTGGCTATCAGCACCTCCACGGACTTGGAATACATATGTGTGCAATCGCCCTGCTGAGATTTTAGAGGCATGTCCACGAAGCTGCTGGCAACTTATTAGAAGTGCCGATAATCCTGCTGACTGCGCATCGCGAGGAATACTTCCAAAAGATCTCGTTGAGCATCAAATCTGGTGGAATGGACCAGCTTGGCTATCCCAGTCACGTTCAACTTGGCCACCCGTTAAGGCTAAGTTTGTTTTGTCGACCAAAGAACAAGCATGCTTAAAGGTAAAGACCGAACCAAAAGTTAATCTACACGTTTCTGAGGACGGAAATGCGCTAACCTTTATGATTAACAAAACCTCTTCATGGTCTCGTTTATTGAGGATGCTCAGCTACTGCCTTCGTTTCGTTCACCGCCTCCGTAGAAGGAATCAACGTTCGGTGTTCCTCTCGGCGTGGGAACTACAATATGCACGATCTAGGATATTCACCCACGTTCAGAAGGAGTTTTTTAAATTGGAATATAAGCAATTAAGCACCGACCAGCCATTGTCAAAGAAGTCAAAGTTGATCCGATACAACCCTTTTTTCGACGAGCAGAACGTAATGCGTGTTGGTGGTCGCATAGATAATTCTATAGCTAATTATGATGCTAAGCATCCCATAATCCTGCCTAAGGAATCTCCCATTGCTGCGTTACTAGTTAGATATCAACATGCTGCATCGAATACACGTTTCATAGTCTACGACAACGATATTAGATTATCGGAGCCCGAAACCTCGTCCGCAAAACTGTATTTAATTTCAGGACTTGCTTTTTGCAGAGAAGACTTACGAGTTCTCAACTTATGGCTGATTTGCCCAACTTTCAAGTTCAACCCGCCCGCTGTTTTCTTCACACTGGCCTGGATTATGCTAGACCTGTAACGATCAAAGCATCTACAGATCGGACACCAAAATTCGGAAAGGCTTGGTTCGCCAATTCATTTGTCTATGTACCAACGCGATACATATTGAATTGGTCAGTGATTTGACAGCATCAGCCTTTATAGCCGCTTTTAAACGATTATGGGCCCGACGTTTACACTCTGACAATGGTACTACCTTTCATGGAGCTAAAAGAGAGTTAAACGAAATGCAATGGATAGCAATTGCCCAAAGTCAAAATGAAGACAATTCAAACTTCTTGTCGACTCATGAGATTAATTGGCATTTCATCCCGCCCTCTGCACCCCATTTCGGTGGGATTTGGGAAACGGGTGTGCGATCTATTAAGCTGCACCTAAAACGAGTTATTGGCAGCAGTGCACTAACATTCGAAGAATATTCGACCCTGTTAATTCAAAAAGAAGGGCTTCTGAATTCTCGTCCTTTGTGCGCACCCAGCGATCACAGCCTTAATCCGCTAACCCCTTCTCATTTTCTAACAAGTCAGCCTCTTACTTCGGTACCGGAGCCATCTTTCCTGAATGTAAACAGACTGCAGCACTGGAGACAATTGCAGGCCAAGGTTCAAGGGTACTGGAATCGCTGGAATTTAGAGTACCTCAGTACACTTCAAGCTCGCAGGAAATGGCAACAAGATGCTCCAAATATTGCATTAAATACCCTTGTAGTTTTGAAGGAGCCAAATCAGCCGCCAAGCAAGTGGCTGTTGGGACGAGTGGAAGAGGTTCATCCTGGCCACGATCAGAGGGTTCGTGTAGCCACCGTTAAAACCGTCAGAGGAATCTACAAGCGGCCCATTACGAAAATGGCTGTGCTTCCTTTGAACTGAACCATCGTTCAGGGGGCGGGTATGTTGAGGAATAAATAGATAATCGATTCTAGTTTATTGAACATAAGTGTCTTGTTTACAACATAAAGCTTTAAGTACACATACATGTCCGAAATTCAGCATATATGCCTAGGTATTGGAACATCACGCGATCGATGCTGTTTTTCTATTTGCATGTTAAAAATTTCTGCCGCATTGATAGAAGAACTTTGACCGCAACCGCTCGCTTAGTTGCAACAGCCAATTATTAAATACACATACATGTCCGAAATTCAGCATATATGCCTAGGTATTGGAACATCACGCGATCGATGCTGTTTTTCTATTTGCATGTTAAAAATTTCTGCCGCATTGATAGAAGAACTTTGACCGCAACCGCTCGCTTAGTCGCAACCGCCAATTATTAACCTAAAATTATTCTAAACTATTAAGAAAATAATAAACGCAAAACAACTATAAACAACATTAATACAGTTCACTTCATTCATAAACACTTACTTTAGCATTTATATAGGCTTTAACATCCGCTACTAGTCCTGGACAAAATAGTACCGCCTAACTCTTTCCAGGGTCTTGTGTATCCCGCCATGGGCAGACAAGGAGCTATCGTAAGCTCGAGAGAGTACCTCCGGCACCAATTCCTTGGGTACCCAGAGCTTCCACGCATATTCATCGTGCACTTGCTCTCCTGTTAAATGCTCTGCCTTTCGATATGAGATCAGGAAAATTTCTCTGATTCCCTTTTTTTTCCACCATTGCCATCTATTGCCACGTCTTCGTTTACCCGAGACAAGGAATCGGGCATAACAACCCTTGCGTTGTTAGACATCAACCATTTTAATAAAGCGTGATCGGTTATAATTTCAGACCTATGTCCTTCCATATACGCCCTAGGCATTCTTGCTCTGTGACTGTGTAATTGCGTTGAGCCTTGTTTAATATCTTCGAAATAAAAGCAATAGGACGCTCCTCTCCTTCTGGGGAAACCTGCGCTAATACAGCTCCTACTCCGGTTTTGCTCGCATCGCTATGTAGTGCAAATGGCTTGGCAAAGTCTGGGCTTTATAACACTGGAGCCTCGCAAAGACGTTTCAGCTCTTCAAAAGATTTAATTGCTGAATCTCCTTTGTGGTCATCAGATTCGACAATGGCGCAGCAAGAAACGCAAAATTGGGGACAAACTTCCGATACCATCCACACACATACGCATAAAACTTTGCAAACTGCGCAAAGTTGTAGGCAACGGAAAATTTCTAATTGCGGCAACCTTATCTGGGTTGGTTCGGATTCCACCATCCCCAATGATATGGCCTGAATACCTCAGCATGCAGAAGTGACTTTTGCCAATGTTGATCGTCAAACCTGCACGCCTGAGCTGCAACCTCTCTTAGAACTTCTACGTGCCTCTTAAAACTTGGTGAGACCACCAGTCCAAACAAATTCTAACCTTTCCAGGTTTCCTAACCATGACATTGGAGATGACCATGAGCTATCAGACTCTTCTATTACCCCAAGTTGCAACATCCTGTCAATTTCGGCATACATTGACTTTTCTACCTCTGGCGTTGTTTCACCAGTTTAGCCGTGCCCATATCAATGAAGTGCGATATTGGTTCTGCCTAGACCTTCTTGGCTAAACGAAGGAAAACAATTCACAAGCTTCTATCCCCAGATATAAATCTTGCTTTAGGGAAGCCACAATGTAAATTTTTAACAGCTTCCTTATGTCGGCGTACTCCACATCTGTTTTGAAATACCCTTGTACCTGCTGTGATCGGCCATCAGCCGTAGTAGCATTGCTTTTAAAAACCTTGTACTCCCCTCTGGTCATCACCTCACGAGCTAAGTTACCCCCCAAACAACTTATCGATGCGCCGGAGTCTAAATGGCCGTAAGCTACTCGAATTAGCATGCAAATTGGCAAAAAGGGTCGAGGATCTTTTGGTCCTGTCGGTAGAGAGTTTAAGTACTCGATTCCAATTCTACATTGCTTACCATGCCAGAAAGATTGCATATGAGCAGAATTAAGAGTCTTGTGTTGTTGTTAATCATGTAAATTATAGTTGTATATAGTTATAGTTGTACAGGAAGTATAATTGTTTCATGTAACTTTGCGATTTCACTTTGTAACAAAGGACTAGCAGGTATTTCTTGTTCGTCAGGGAAAGGAAGTTGAGCAACATTAGCTGCCTCTTCTATTCTAAGGTCATCGTGCCATTCCGCGGGTCCGCTTCCAGGATCACGCCTAGGAAATGCCGGAGCAGAACGCCCCTCTATGCAGCACCGACGGTGAGCCACTCCCCAGAAGAGCTGGACCCACCAGAGCCAGAACCTGAAGTCCCTGAATACCCAGAACCCTGGGTATGGACGTTGATGTACTACGGTCAGTACACTCAGGTGGCCCTTATGAGACCAGGCACGTGCCTGTTAGGGTAAGGTATTAGTAGACGCGATGGAAAATATAGAAAAGAATACGAGGAAATAAACTACCGGCGAGTTGCCTGAGTGTGCATGCGATCTAAATGGGTAAGAATTAAAGTTTTTAGTTTAGGAAGACTATCAACATGTTAGATTACCATATACAAACCATTATAACTTGCACACACTACTCTAAAGGGTTCATGCAGTTCATAGGAGGTTCTACAATGTCGCAAAACTATGGGAATATACGATCTAGTATTTCTACTCGGAACGTGGAAATTAAGCTGACCTAATAAGTCAGTACTTTCCACATCGCCGTGAATAAGGTTCTAAATAAAGGTAATGCCTAGATTAGTTCTACGATTAGCCAAGGAGGGTTAGTTAATCAGGAGAAATCTACTATAATGGGAGGGTAATCTCTAGTCAGCATCCCAGTTGAAGCCGCGTAGAGCGAAAAGCAAAAAGTTCTTTTGAACCGATTCAATGCGTTTACTGTGGACCCCATACTGGGGGCTCCAAACGCAAGATCCATATTCTAAGGTAGGACGAACTAATAGGAAATATATAAAGTTTTAGTTACATAGGGGTCATCGAATTCATTTGACCACCGTTTAATAAATTAATTTAATTTATTATTTAATTTATTCACTATGCACGAAATGATCGATAAAGTCAAGTTTGGGATCCAGGCGGACACGCAAGTCATCAACTGAGTTAATTCTTTCCAAAGAGCAGCAGTTAAGCGTGTAAGTTTCAAGCTTGGGAACGACACGAGAGAATGTCATAAGCTTTCATTTAGAGCCATTTAAGTTAAGTAGGTTTATGCGGCACCAGTTTTTAAAGCTATCAAGATCTTTTTGTAAATCAGACTGGTAAGCGACATCCTTATATTGCACACAAAGCTTGACATCATCAGCGTACATGACTACTCTAGAATTTGTCAAAACTTCGGGTAGATCATTAATAAATAATGTAAACAACAAGGGACCCAGATGGGTCAAATAACAAGAGGTCGACCTACAAAGATCAATTGGAAAACCCATTAAGTCGAGTTTCCTGAAGAGAGGGGAATGATTAACGGAATCAAATGCTTTACTGAAGTCAGTATAAATTACATCCGTTTGAAAGTTATTCTGGAAACCCCTTATAATGAAGGAAGTGAGCTCCAGAAGGTTTGTAGTTGTGGACCTTCGCTTAATAAATCCATGCTGACATGAAGAAATTACTGATCTACAAAGGTGCTGCAAATGTGGAGTAATAATGTTCTCAAAAAGTTTAGGGATGGCCTAAAGCTTAGAGATTCCTCTATAGTTATTGGCCTCCGAATTGTTACCTATTTTGTGGAGAGGAATAATGAATGATTCCTTCCAAATAGGAGGAAAGTGCGAGGTTTCTAAGGATAAGGTAAACAATTTCAGAAGGGTCGAACACAGGGCATCGGCACAATACCTAAGCACGCAGCCCGGTATTCTGTCGGAACCTGGAAGATAAATTGGCTTAACACGATAAAGATCTAAAAGGAGGGAGCTTTCGTTTAAACATGGACTGAAAATTAAGTTCGATCTGGGCAACCTATAAGAATACGTCTGATTTAGGTCAGTGGAAGTGGAGTATGTTGTTTGAAAAAATTTGGCAAAAAGATAAGCAATTGCCTGATCGCCCTTCACAGTTGCGTTTGTAAAAGAAAGTGATGAAGGACGATTTACCGCCTTACGTTTAGTATTAAGAATATTATAAAACTGTTTAGGATCCTGAGAAAATTGGACCCTGCAACGAGTCAAATAGTTTTTGTAACACTGTGCGTTCAGAACGGTGAAGTTTGACCAAGCCGATATATAGTTAGAGAGGTCAGAACGAGAACCGGTTTTTTTAAACTTCGTGTACAGCCTTGACTTTACATTTTTCAAGCGACCGAATTCTTCAGTAAACCAAGGTGGTTTATTTGAAACAGAGGGATAGTATAATGGAACACATTCAGAGAATTATGAATTCATCGCATTGTAAAAGATGTCCACGGCATCAGCCATGTCAGTTCGCATGTATTGAAGTGTGTTAGAGGAGCTATTTTGGGACCAATGAACCGCAGGGATATTAAAATCACCAAAGACTACTAAATGATCTCTTTCAGAAAGCAAATTGGAAACCATCCGAATGACAGAAAGGTGGTTCCAAAGTTACTAATTCGGACGTGAGAGTGGAGTTGGGGGGACCCCACCCCCGCACCTGACAGGCCGATCTAGCCGATAAATCGTGAACGCAGCTGGAAAAACTTCGGAGCTAAGAATCTCCGGTTTTAACCAGGTTTGTGTGAACACAATAACGTGGGAGGCGAATGCAAGACTATCAGTATACAAATTATGCAGCTTGCTACGAAAGCCCCTTACATTCTGGTAGGAGATTAGGTAGGGATTTATTTAGTTTTCTTGGGCAGAGTTGGGGGATGAAGGGGTCACAGTGGTCAGATCGGGTTTAGGAAGAGTAATACCCACAGGCCGGGTCTTTTTCTTAGCTTCATATTCTTTAACAACAACATACTCAGGCCAGAATTTGCTTGAGCATATCGTGCCAAAGAAGTCATTTTGGACATTTATTTTGAAAGGTGAAATATCCCTAGCGTAAGAAAATTTGAATTTTTCACCTTTAACTTTAAATTTTCAGCTCTGACTTTGCCTCGTATAAAGGCAATGACATCCTCAGATGTTTGAGCAGGGGAAAGCCGCGAAACAAATATCTGTTTCGTAGGTGGGATCGCAATGACGGCTTGTGGTGAGATAGACTGAGTGCCTGGAGTGCCCATATTTGTCGGTATTTCCTGGGGGGATAAATTTACGGGGCTTAGGGGATCAAAATTTGTGCTCCCATAGGAGACGAAAATGAAATTAGCGGAACGTTTAGTCCCACAGCACCTTCAGATACCACCTCTTTCCTAACACTTGACCTCAGAATTCTGGGATTTGATTCTGAGGTCGAGGGCTGTGTCAAAGGCGGCTGCTGTTGAGAGCCCGCCGCGGGTTGTTGGGATCCGTCACAATGCTTCACACCAGTTTCAGTTTTTTTGCGCCTTGGGGACTCGTTTAATAGCGTAAGGCTATTAAATTGTTTATCAGGCGCTAAGATGTTATGAGTTTTGTTGAAACTCAATAACAACTCCTTAAAACCGCCCTTGGTTTGCCGCATGAAAGACATAATTTCCCTTTCAACGTCACGACAGGCATCGCAACAGTAGCGCAAACCGATGTTTTTTCTCACATCATCAACAGTCCGGCCGGCAACACCAATGCACTTTGCATGCAAAATGTTGTCACACAGCCAGCAGCCTATGGTAAGATCGGTAGACAAAACAGCCTATTTGCATGTTTTGAACGAGCAAACAATATCAGAAGGCATTATTTTAGACTTACCACTGTACATGTAGCAATAGACGAGGGGGTGAAAGAGATGAGAAGAAAAGTGCAGCTGCACTGAGAGAGTTTTAGTGATAGAGAGGAGGGGAGCGTGAGAGTGAGCGAGCTTAGGAAACGTTTAGCTGTCGCGACAGAGCAACAGCGGCTAAACGGGAGAGGTGCAAAGAGGAAATGCAAAAAGACAAAAAAAGTAAATACTGGTAGCACAATTAAATATTGAAAATAAAGGGATTAAAATAGATTCGCATGCACACGCGAAGTGAACAAGAACTATAAAGAACACAAGGTTTTAGGTAAACCCCGGTGCTTTTAACGTGAAAAACGAGAGCGGAAGAAAAAAGCACGACCGTTCACTTGGAAGAGAGAAAGATTATGATTATCGGTGGCCTTTCTTGCGGCAATTCCAACATATTAAGGAAAACGCTTCGACATCCACATCCATTTCAGGTTCTGATTCCATCTGAGTCTCATATTCCATGCACTATCAAAACGTTCGTAGTTTGCTGGGGAAATTTAGTAAATTACACGTTAATAGTGTTTCTTTTGATGCTGACGTAATTGTTTTTACGGAAACGTGGCTTAACTTCTCTGTCTGTGATTCTGAACTCTTTGCTGGCAACTACGTTGTCTACAGGCACGACCGTCCATCGCGCATCGGCGGCGGTGTTCTTATCGCCGTCAAATCCTGCCTTGCCTCAAATTTGGCCCCGATAATTAATCTTGACTGCACTTTGGAGTTTGTTGCTGTTCGCATTCAAGTCTTTGACTATGTTGCCTATGTTTCATGCTCGTACATTCCTCCTAGGTCTGACTTTGACATCTACAATCAGCACCTATCCTTAATTCAAAACATCCACTCGACTTTGAATGCTAATTACCACCTTATCGCTTTGGGGAACTTTAATCTCCCTCTCATATCCTGGATACCCTCACCTGACTCTAATGTTCTCATTCCCTCTGTCCCTCATGACATCATTCACGGACTTATTGACCTTTCTTTAGGTCAATTAAACTATGTCAAGAACAATTGTGACAAAATCTTGTTTTTTTTTCTGACTTCGCCAATGCTTCTGTCTCTCGAATCGATCCTCTCTCTTGTCCCAAAGATGTTTACCACCGTACCATTGAGCTAATACTTGAAGCCTCGGCTCCTTTGTAGCCTTGTGCTGCTACAGAGGCAGCTACGTTTCGCTGCTTCCGCAAAGCCAACTTCATTGACATGAATGCACATTTATCTTTAATTGACTGGACCTTTTTGGATAATACTGACGATCCCCTTGACTTGATTGAACGCTTCTATGAAAATGTATATTCTTGTTTTGATTTGTTTGTCGCATCACTTCCCTCTCCTGTTAATTCACACAAGCCTCCCTGGTTTACACATTGTCTTTCGTATTTAAAAAATGTTAAATCCAGACTTTTTAAAAAATTCCGTCGAACTGGACTACAAGCCGACCATGCCAGGTATTTGGTAGCTCGCTCTGACTTCTTGACTCATAACACCAAATGCTATAAGGACCACTTGAATCGATGTAAAAGTGAATTTCAGACTAATCCGAAGCAATTTTATGCTTTCGTTAATTCAAAGCGCAAATCGCAGCTTTTCCGCTCCCGTCTTTATTTTAAATCCGAGTCTGCTTCCTCTGATCTTAATATTGCTAACCTATTCGCAAAATTTTTCCAGACTACGTACTCTTCTACCTGTTTCGATTCTACATCCTTGTACAAATACTCTCTTCCGCATTCCAACTGCATTTTCATGCCCACAATCAGAGAGGACGATGTTCTTCGGAACCTGAGATCCCTCAAGCCATCCTTTTCTTCTGGTCCCAATTTTGTGCCTAGTTGTGTTTTGAGAAACTGTGCCAATGCGTTATGTAGTCCTTTGTCAAAGCTTTTTAAATGTCTCTAAATTTTTCGTTCTCTCCTGTCAATTGGAAAGAATCATTTATAATTCCCCTTCATAAAAAAGGAAATAAGTCTTATATTGAGAATTATAGAGGCATTGATAAACTTAGTGCGATTCACAAACTTTTCGAACTCGTAATTACTGGTCAACTACAACACCAATGCAGTTCACTTATGTCCTCCTCGCAGCATGGTTTTATGAAACAGAGATCTACCACAACCAGCCTTCTGGAGTTCTGTGCTGTTATCAGAAATTCTTTTAAAGATTTTAGCAAAGCGTTCGATTCAGTAAATCACCAGTTATTACTGCAAAAACTCTATTTATTAGGTTTCCCCCCTTTGTTGTCCGGCTGGATTGCAACATATCTTTCTAACCGCACTCAGAGAGTTGCTTTTAAGGGTGCGTTTTCCGATACTGTGCACGTTACTTCTGGCGTTCCGCAAGGGAGCCATCTCGGACCTCTTCTCTTTGTACTTCTTATCAACGACTTGCCTGATGTTGTTGCTCATTCCCAGGTGATGATGTACGCCGATGATGTAAAATTATGCTTGCCTCTAACAAACTCATCGTCAAATATGCTTCTACAAACAGATCTGAACAACATGGAATCTTGGTGCTCCAACAATTTGTTGGTTCTCAACAACTCAAAATGCAAATTCATGTCTTTTTATCGGAAAAACTGCTTTCTCGCCAATTACTCTCTAGGGACGGGAGGTCTTGAACGCATCCATTTAGTTACAGACCTTGAAGTTTTGTTTACCCACAATTTAAACTTCAATAATCAAATCAGCGTAATTGTTGGCAAGGCTAAGGGCGTCTTTGCCTTTGTTAAGCGCTGGTCTAAAGAATTTGACGATCCCTATACCACTAAACTCCTATTCATCTCCCTTGTTCGGCCCATTCTTGAATACTGCTCGTATGTATGGTCTCCGCAGTACGCGAAGTATCAGGACCTTATTGAATCGGTTCAGAAACAATTCCTTTTGCTTGCTCTTCGCGGCTTAAATTGGGATCAACACCGTCGTCTACCGGCTTACATGGATAGACTGCGGCTCGTTGAAGGACCGTCGGACCTGCCAATGATTGATGTTTATGCATAAACTTATTCATGGTCATATCACTTCCATCTATCTTCTCAACCTCGTTAGGCTCTCGGTCCCTTGTAGGCCTTCCCGTCATTTTCGTCCCATTGCCCTTGATATTTGTAAGTCTAACTTCGAGATGCACGGGTCTTTTCGTGTTTTATGTTCAATGTACAATGAATTTTATCACTTGTTAAATGTTGAGATGTCCTTAGATTTTAATGCAAACGCTGTATTACAATACCTATCCTTACCTCGGCCCACCTGATGTGAGTCGGAGCACATCTTTAAAAAATAGGTAAGGGTAGGGTCTTTATATAGCAGTTATTTGCTATTTTCTTAATAAATAAATAAAATAAATAAATTCCTGACGAAACTCTGACACCTCCCGTCTAAACGGAGTGTTCTGCGCGTAGCCACTACATCGTTTAACGTCGGAGAAAAAGGCTTCGCGCCGGCGACAAATCTCTCTTAACTCCGAAACCGCATTAATTTTAATATTTAAGATTTCATGCCTAATCTCAGGCCGCAAATTGTTCCTAAGAACACGAATTAACTTGCTTGATGTCCAAGGATGTTCTAGTTGATCGACTAACCCAGAGATCGTATCGAGAAAACAATCTAACGATTCATTTGGCTTTTGTTTAGTGTTCCTTATCAATTCTTCGATATAGCCATCGTCTCTGCTCTGCCGAAACAGTTGTCGCAAAGCTGAACAGAAGCTGTCCCAATGAATCTCTCCGTGCGCTTTATGATATCGCCATTAAAATTCATTCGCCTTGCCTTCAAAGAGGACACTAGCGTACTTACGAAGCAGATTTAAATTAATGCCTAACGTCTCACGAGTCAAAGTATCTACTCTATAAATAAAATTATTCACAGATACTCCAATGCCGACAAATTTTATCTTCCATCCGTTGAGGAAATGCACGAATTTATCTGGTCGGTTTTCTAAATCGGAAGTATTGCTCTTTTGAGAGGCGCGAGAACCTGGAGCCAATGAGTTTTGCCTTGAATGGTTTCCGGATTCTCTTATAGTTCCAATCCTATCCTCTTCGCTTTCCAGCAACTTGAGCTTGCTAACGCCCTGGTAATGCTATCTGTAACGGAATTTTGAATTAAATCGGTCATCTTCTCCGAAAGTATCTTCGCTCCATAGCTAGCAACGTTATAGTGTTAGCTGACAAAACGCCTGCATTGTTAACCCCTGTTGCATTGGTTTGAGGACTTTGTCCTGAAGTTGAAGCTATATTATCTAATGCTTGTTGAGCAACTGTATCTACGGGCTGTCGTTTTTTCGAACTTCGGGTTTGTCTCTCAATACTCTAAAGGCTTAGCGATTGCTGGCCGACAAGATACTTTGCACACCGGACATTGTGCGCTACCCTTCCAATGAGCTTCTATGCAATATCGTATGGAACTCGTGTTGGCATGAATTTATAAGCCCCTCAGCAGCATTTATGTCTGCTTTGCATATCGGACAACCATTGTTTGGGCTTGATTCAGCTCCTCTTTCCGGAGAGCGGTCTAACCCCATCTTTACCAACCAAAAAGTCAACATTCCTGAAATTGGCAGAAGAAGTGGAGAAAATCGAAGCGACGGAGGGCGCAATACGACCAATGCAGCAACAGATAAAACAAGAGATGTGGTTCAGATGCGGTGGCTCAGGGCATGCAGCACGCAATTGTGGCAACCCACCAAAGCTGTTCTGTTCGGTATGCGGGATGAACGGGATAAGAACTACAACATGTTGCAGGGCGCCGACGGGAAACGCATTAGGCCTGAGCAACTAAAACTGGCAGCTCAGGCCACGCATCAAAAGCCAGACCCAAGGGACGACTTGACATGCGACGGATTCCAAATCGTGGCAAGGATCGGATTCGGGGAAAGAACAGTAAAGGGAGTCAAAGATACGGGAGCATCACAGAGCGCGATCAGCAGGAACTCGTACCAGGATCTCCTAGAACACGGGAGTTGGAGCGGAGTGATCATGATCATGACGTTCATGATCATGACAGAGGTGGCAGGGGGCATTTTGTTGGGGATGGATTTCCTGGCAAAGGCACGGGGAACTCTACGTTGCGGGAATCTGGGGTGTGACGCGTGCCGCGCACAAATGAAATTTGTAAATAAAAAGAAGATAGAAATGAAGCGAATTTGAATTTGAGTTAAAAGCGCGCGTGCCGAGAAAGGGCCACACTAACGGCCAGGGTCGCACTGGAAAAGAAGAGGAAGCAGCTGATTGCGGCGGGCACACTAAAACTCGCTGCACCCTATATAAGGCGAGCCGCTGGCCGTAGGAAATCACTTAGCAGCCGACAGCGATCGGGAGCGGTAAGCCTCTAGTAGCACACTCCTAGTAGTCAGCAGCCAAAGTCACTTTTTGGGTGACCAAAATCTTTGGATTTGGGTTGCAAAATAAATTGTTGAAGGACTTGCGAGTCGCGACATAGAATTCGGCCCGCCGAATTCTCTCTCTCTGAAGACTTATGAGTCCGCCCGCCCTCTCTCTCTGAAGACTTCCGAGTCCGCCCGCTCTCTCCCGCCAACCGAAGACTTTCGAGTCCACCGCGAATTCTCTCTGAAGATTTACGAGTCCGCCCGCCTTTCTCTCGCTCTGAAGATTTCCAAATCCGCCCGCTCTCTCCCGCAAACCGAAGACTTTCGAGTCCACCGCGAATTCTCTCCCAAGACTTACGAGTCCGCTATCTCTCTCTAGTCAACTCTGTACCACGAAGCTTTGAATAAACAACGAAACCTACTTAAGTTACCGAATTCTCTCCACTGTTCTTACTGGGAATCGGGGGAATCTCTTTTAAAGCTACCACTCGGACTACTAGGCGGACTCTTGCCGTCCCTGAGCTATCTGGGGAACTGGGCGGCAGACCGTCACAATTTCTACCAAGTGTAGAAGAATTATTTGCCTCTTTTTAAATCTGGTCAGTTGGAAAGTCCGATATTTAACTCAACTGAATTCCTGGATTCTTTAAGCCAAAACAAAAAGATTAGAAAAAAATAGTTTTATATTTCGTTTAAAATTCGGGACAGTTGAAATTCTAATATTCACCAAGCTGTTATCCAAGAATTCTAACCTCTATTAATATTGTTGGCAAATAGGGTGTATGAAAGCCTTTAGAGATTGTTTCTGTAGAAGGCTGCACAATATCCGGAATAGAATGCTGATGAAAATCACTTGCACAACAGGCCCGAGAAATAAATTTGACTTTGATTGGATGTGGTATGGAGACGCACGTCTGTTTTATTGGAAAAACCTAGCTTACAGAAATAACTCCGCGCTTCCGCTTACAGAACTTAAGGAAAAACGAGAGCGGGAGTGCACCGGCGATCGGCATATCGCGATCCCGAACATTACTTAACAGAGCAGAGATCGGACGACAGACGCGCTCTTCGACCCGCTCTGGCCGGCAGCGGTATAGTGGCTCCTGGCCCGAACATTCCGGCCGTCCTTGCAACCATGCGGGTTGCAACTTGGTCCGCTGATCCTCATGACTGGTGAACGGCTCCGGACAGGACCCAGCCAAACACGGTGCTGTGAGCTACCGGTAGTCCCTCCTGTACTTTAAGGAAACCCGGCTGCATCACGTACACGTCCGCACCAAGGACCACGGAGATTGTAGCCGGGAGATAAAATCGGTCATCCGCCAATTTGATGTCCCGGAAATGGGTCCGCACGGTGTCGCTAAGCGCACGGATTGGAGTGCGGACACGCACGTGCGGCTCGATCTTGAAGGGGAGCCGAAGATTGGCATCCACTTTAGACCCCACGACGGCCGAACAAATCTGCTCCCCACCCACGTTGGTCGTCGGCAGGCGGAAGCATCTAGCCAGCGAGGCATCGATACAGCTCGTCGGTGTACATGGGTCGATGAGAGCCGAGGTATCGAAGACTCACGTCCCGGTATCGATTCGCACTGCCGCCGTCGGAAGGACGTTTACGCGGTGCCGCTGCAGCAGTGACGACAATGACGGCGCCGTTGCCGGGTCGGCAGCGCTCTGCGCGGCGACAGCCGCCACCGGGGAACGCTAGGAGCAGGCTCACGTGCGGTGAACGTGGGCCGGGGCGCGGTAGACGAATGTCGCGAGGGCGGAGACGCCGGTTGATGTGACTGCCGGCGGGGTGCCGGACGCTCGTGTATTTTTTTTTTTTTTTATTATTTAAAAGATATAAGATATAAGATATAAGGAAAATATACAATTGGATAGAATAGGTGGGGGTAGGGAAAGTAAGTCCACTCCCGCGGGACTGCCGCAGAGCTATACTTCGCGGGGGCGGTTGGCGGTCATGCCGCTCCTCGTTAGCCGACCGAGCGTCGGATCTGCTCCCGTCGCCTCAGCTCTCTGAGCACGGTTGCTGCCATGTTGGCAACCGCTTCCCAGTTCTCTGGAGTCTCCAGCATGCACCCTACAATATTCTCGGGAGTGAGGTGGCATCCCGTTGTTTCTTCCGCGGCCGCTCGTTGGGATCTAAATAGCGGGCAGGCAAAAAATGTGTGCTCCGCGTCTTCTCTTGCTCTACTGCCGCAAACGTCGCAGTGTGGATCCGCCTCATGTCCGAACCTATGCAGGTATGCCTTGAAGCAGCCATGGCCCGTTAAGAACTGCGTCGTGTAATAGTCAACCTGCCCATGCCTTCTGTTTATCCAGGGATCCAGTTCGGGGATGATTCGATGAGTCCAGCGTCCTGTGGTTGCCCCATTCCATCTCGCTTGCCACTGCGTGAGCGTGCTGCTCCTCTGGGTTGCGCTACCAGAGTTGCCGGTCCTGCGCTCCGCTGCCAGTAGGTCGATGGGGATTGTTCCGGCTACAACCAATGCGGCTTCTTCTGATACTGTGCAGAAGCCGCTGGCGATCCGCAGTGCGCAGCGTCTGTAGACCGTCTTGCATTGGCGGCTGTAGCTGGCTGTCCGCATGGCTTCCTCCCATATCGGTGCTGCGTACAGGATGGTCGAGGTCACCACCGTTGCTATAAGCCGTCTACTGTGTTGCCTTGGTCCTCGTGTGTTGGCCATCATCCTCGAGATTGCCGCCGTGGCCTTGGATGCCTTGGCCGCAGCGTACTCCAGGTGGCTCTTGAAGTTCAGCCTGTGGTCGATCATCACTCCAAGGTACTTTAGCGCAGGGCTGGACTCAATGGTGGTCGAGCCGACCCGGATGCTCGCCTTCTCTACTGCCTTCCTGCTGCTTATGAGCACTGCTTCCGTTTTGTGCTCGGCGAGCGAAAGCCCGTTATCTGCTAGCCAAGCCATCAGCATGTCGATCGCGTGGCTGCATTTCGCCGAGACGTCGGTCAAGTGCTTCTCCACCGTGACCAACGCAATGTCGTCTGCGAAGCCCACCACAGAGCAGCCTTCAGGAAGTTCCAGCCTCAAAATGCCGTCATACATGACGTTCCATAGGATTGGCCCAAGGACTGATCCTTGTGGAACGCCTCCCGTCACCTGGTACGCCTGGTTGCCGGCGTCCGAGCTGTACATCAGGACGCGGTCCGTGAAGTAATCGGCTATGAGCTGTACAAGGTAGCCCGATATGCCGCTGCGCTGGAGTGCTTGCAGGACCAGACTCCAGTTTGCAGAGTTGAAGGCATTTTTGACGTCTAGGGTGCACACCAGACAATACTTCTTAGTGCCTCCCTGCCACCTTTCGCCTTCGATGGCGTTTGCTGCCAGCTGCGTTACCTCGCGTATCGCGTCGATTGTGCTCCTCTTCTTCCGGAACCCGTGCTGGTGGGTAGATAGGGCTCCGCGCTCCTCTATTTCCTTTTCCAGCCTGTTGCATACAATGCGCTCGAATATTTTCCCCACCGTGTTCAGCATGCAGAGGGGCCGGTAGGAGGAAGGGTCATCGTTAAGCTTGCCAGGCTTCGGGATGAGGGCGAGCCTTTGCTGTTTCCAGGCTCTCGGGAAAGTCCGCTCGCTGAGGCATGTATTAAATACCTGTGCAAAAGGTGTCGGGAACGCCTTGACTATAGCATGCAGGGCTGCGTTGGGGATGCCGTCGGGTCCTGGGGCCTTGGATACTTTGCAGCTAGACAAGGCGCTCAGGACTTCCTCTTCGCAGGTCGGTTCCGGTCTGCCTGTGATCACGCTGGGCAGTCTTAGTGGCGGCTGGGCCGGGAACAACGTAGAGACGATAGCTCCCAACTGTTCCTGCGATGTTGGCGTGGGCTGTCTGGTAAGTTTTCCCATTACCAGCTTGTATGCTGACCCGAAAGGCTCCCGGTCTGCCGCGTCGCAAAGTTCCTGGAAGCACTTGCTCTTGCTTGCCTTGATCGCCACCTTGAGGGCTCGCTTTCTTTCCCTGAAGCTGGCCTCGTACTGCTCATGCGCGGGGCGTCCCCTGCTTCGCTGACACCTCCGCCGTGCAGATAGGCACTGTCGTCTTGCCGCCTCTATCTCCTGGTTCCACCAGGGTACTGGTCGTCTGCCGTTTCCCCTGCAGCATCTCACCATCGCAGCGTCGCAGGCTGCCTTGATTTTCGCGGACAGCCCCTCCGCGCAGGTATTAGCATCCCCTGCGGTTGTGGTGGCGTCCATGTTGGCAAGTAGCGCATCAGTGTTGAGGGTGCCCGTCTTGTAGGCCATTTGGCGGTTTTGCGGGCTCGGCTGGTCAGCCCTAATCTCCATGGTGATCGCCGCGTGGTCACTATGCGTGTATAGGCCGCTGACTCTCCAGCTGGTGTTCCGCGAGAGCTCAGGGCTGGCAAAGGTCAGGTCGATAGTTGACTCTCGTCCCGCCTTGCTGTAGGTGCAACGGGCCCCATCGTTGAGCAGGCATACGTCCAGGGTTGCAAACGTGTCCAGTAGGATCGTTCCCCGCTGGGTCGTCTTCGCGCTGCCCCACTCGGTGGCCCAGGCGTTGAAGTCTCCTGCTATTAGCACCGGCGATCTCCCGCGGGCATCCTGGGCGATTTCCAGGACTATGTCCCTGAATGCGTCTATGCTCAGACTCGGGGCTAGATAGCAGCTGTACACCGTCATCTTGTGGAGTGTGGCCCTGGTGTATCCCGGTCTCGCCACTCGCTGTGATAGGTGGCCAGCGGGCTGCCCGCAGCTCCAGATGGCTGCCCCACCGTCGGCACTCTGCTGCCATACTCCCTCGTGTTTCGCTCTGTATGGCTCACTCAGTATGGCGATGTCCGTCTTCGACTCAGAGACAGTTTGGGACAGGAGGTCTTGGGCTGCTCTGCAGTGGTTAAGGTTCAGCTGGAGGAGCTTAACCATTTTGCATGTGCTTGGTGGCCTTCTGGTACTCGGGGCAGGTCCTGCTCAGGGTCGCATGCTCCGATTCCTTCGCGCTCTTGCCTCCTCGTGCGCACAGAATGCACTTAGGCTTGCCGTGGCACGCCTTGTGTTGGTGGCCTAGGCCCCCACATCTAAAGCAGGACTCCTGCGTGACCTTTGCTGCTGCGTCTGAGGCCCTGCACCTCACCGAGGTGTGCCCGAAGCCCATGCATTTGAAGCACCGCCTCGGCTCCGTTTTCTGCCTGATTCGGCAGACTACCCATCCGATCCGGATTTTGCCCTTGTCCAGCAACCTCCTTGCGTGCTCGGGTCTAAGGTTGACCGTTGCTACTTGGGTCCCGCCGAATGCTTTACGCATCCTTGGCGCCGCATTGCTTGGGATATCGCAGTCCTCTCCCGCGAAAATGGCCATGGTTACCTCCTCCCCGCTGGTCATGTCGTCCAGGTCGCGGATCTCCACCTGCACCGTCTCCTGCATGACAGACACCTCCGCTTTGTCGGAGATGGCCGTCTTTAAGGCCGCCTGGAGCTGCTGTGTGGCTGGGTCCAGCGGCTTTTGCATCCGAAGTAAAAGGCCACCGTTGGCTGTCCTTCGCAGGCCTTGGACGTTGCCTTTGAGTCCCTGTAGGGAGGGCTCCGTCTTAACGATCCTGAGCATATCAGCGTAGGATCCTTCGCTGCATTTGATGAGGATCGCATCGGGGCGTTGTTTCCTCGGTAGGGCGCGGGATTCTCCCTCCTCACTGCGCGCGCTGGTCGTGCTATTGGCCTGGGAGTCCTTCGGCTTGGGTTTTGCCTTGACCTGCTGCCATGCCGGTTTTGCTGGCCTGACTGCGGGAGCTTCTGCTTGGGCTGCGTCTGCCAGCGTAGGGGATGTCTGCTGACTCGCACAAGTGGTAGGCCGCTCGTGGTGGGTGTTGGCCAGCGCCGAGCTGAGGTCCAGCTGCACCTTTTTCATAGCCAGCATCGCTTCAATCGAGCCCTGCGTGACGTGGCGGACTACTTTTTTGTTGTTGCTCTTCGTGTCCGTAAACTTGGCGATCATTTCGTCGAGCATCACTCCCAGCTTATCGGCCAACTCTACTGCATTAGCCTCGACCTTCTGCTGCTCGTGTATGTGCAGCAGTGTGTGGTGATCCTGATGGCACACTTTGCAAAGATCACACCGGCGACACGCTCCATCGGAGTGCTCGTGAGCCAGACAATTCGCACAATAGCGGTTGGCGAGCACAGCGCGGAGCCTCTTCTCCACACGCAGCCCAAGAAAACGGCGACACTTTCGTAGCGGATGAACTCCGTGGCAGACTCGGCAGCGGTAGGAATTCATACCTCGAGTTCGTCTGCTCTCAAGAACGACGGCACTGCGTGGACGTGGGTACATGGTGCTTGATCTGCTTGATGGGATAATAAAAAAACAAAATTAGTAGGTGGTAGCGATGGGACTTAGACTAGGGGACGCGGCGGACTATGGATTTAGGAAGAGACTAGTCATTGCGGCCGGTTGGAGGCTAAACCACGAGCAATGCGAATGTTCACTACTCTGACATGACAGTCCTGTCCGGGAAACACAACATCGACCCTGCCGAGCCGCCATTCATTGGATGGCAGATTGTCGTCCTTGACCATATCGCCCACGCCAAGGTTCTCTGTGGGTGTTTGCCACTTGTTGCGTTTATGGAGCTCCTTGAGGTACTCCTCTTTCCACCGGAGACGAAATTGCTGATGGAGAGCCTTAAGGTGCTGCCACCGGTTGATTAAAGAAGTTCTGGCACCCTTAATTTCAGGTTCTGCGATGGCGAGGAAGGTCCCCCGACAAGAAAATGACCCGGCATGAGTGCCAGCAAATCTGTGGGGTCCTCGGACTTTGGAGTGATTGGCCGCGAATTCAGGCAGGCCCCAACCTTGGCTAGGAGCGTGGAAAGCTCTTCGAAAGTATATTTTCGAGCTGCTGTGGACTTATAAAAGTGTTTTAAAGCTCTTGACTCCAGCTTCCCTCAAACCCCCCATATCGGGCGCTCCCGGAGGAATAAACTGCCACAGAATCTGCTGGTGACTATAGACACTCGTCACTGACTTTATTCCATGCCAGCAGAAACTTCCTGGACAACACCGCGCCCGCCCTAACAAAGGTTTTCCCATTGTCCAACTGAACTTGGCGCGGACCCTCTCCGGGACACGAAACGAGAGAAGGCTGCGAGAAATTTCTCGGTAGTCAGGTCGGATGTGGGTTCCAGATGGATTGCCATTGTAGAGAAACACACAAACACTAGCACATACCCTTTAGTAACGAGACAGGCTCGTCCGGTGTAGTTCTTAATATCGAAAGGACCCGCATAATCCATACCTGTATATGTAAATGGATGCGAAAAAGATGTCCGCTCTTTGGGCAATTCACCCATGAGCTGGGTCTGTAGTTTTCTTTTGTGGATCACGCATACCTTGAAGGAGAAGATTGCAGACTTAACCAGATTCTTTACCCGGGGTATCCAAAAATACGCACGGATCAGCCGGACCATCAGCTGATTACCTCCATGCAGCGTTATCCGGTGCGTAAAATGAACGAGGAGACGCGCAAAATGGCAATTGTACGGAAGAATGACCGGATGCCGTTCATCGTATTGGAGGACCTCGGAGGACGTCACCCGCCCGCATGCTCTTATGAGACCATGATAATCCAGAAAGTGATATTCTTGATGGAACTGGATGATTGCACTGAACGTTTTTGGCTCAGGCAGGCGTATTCTAGCGCGAAATATCGGCGTTGGGACGTGGAAATTAGGAGCTGTTTGGCTGCGGCGATCTCATCATTAGACAGTTGCTCTTCACAAGGAACCGTTATTCGTCGCGAACGCTGAATGAAGCGATATACATAAGCGAAAACTCGCAATGCCTTGCCGAGCTTAGAGAATCGCTCGAGAATATCCTCTGGGAGTACCTCTGCGATATGGACCTGGACCGCTCGTCTCTCAAGGTCAGTTTCGGGCGACTCCTCGCGTGGCGATGGCCATTCAGAGCGGGGCCACCACAGCTGACTGTCTGCAAGGTCTCGAAGCGACACTCCCCTTCTAGCGAGATCGACAGGGTTCTGTTCGGAGCGAACATGTGCCCATCTTCCAGCATCTGTGGACTACGTGATCTTGATCACTCTATTAGGGACGAACGTTATCCAATGACACGCTGGCTTGTTTAGCCATGCCAACATGATCGTCGAATCGGTCCAACAGTGCAAGCCTACAGTGGACCCGGGCATCTTTGGAAGAATAGTGGCGGCCATTTCGGACAACAGCAAGGCTCTACACAATTCTAGCCTTCGGAGCGACACCGTTTTCACCGGTGCCACCCTCGTCTTCGCCGAGAGCAGACCATACGCCTTTTGCGACGCATCACAGAACCCATGATGCTCCACCCTTAGCCCTGGCTGGAATGCGACCCAACGAGGAATGCGGATCTGACCGAGCGAGGAATAATTTTCAAGAAAGTCGGTCCATTTTTGAGACCCTTCCTGGGGGAGAACGTTGTCCCACCCTTGATCCTGGAGCCAGATGTCCTGCATGATCATCTTAGATCGGACAATAAAGGGGGCAAGCCAACCTGCTGGATCGAATAGTTTTGCAATCTGGGACAGGACACGTCGCTTCATAAAGGACGAGTCAGAGGACAGTTCAGGCGGAACAAAAAAAAAAACTGATCGGATATTGCCCTCCAGCGCACCCCCAACATTTTCGCCTTACTCTCAGAGTCGATCTCGAGGAAGTCAGCGCGAAGGAGATGTTCACTCGGAATATTTGTCAAAATTGCTCGGCTATTGGCTGTCATTTCCGTAGCGGAAAACCTGCCGAATCTGAAGCTTTGTCTAACTCTTGAATGGCCAGCTCAGCTTCGCTTGGAGTCTGCTCTGGCTAGAATATCGTCCACGTACATGTAATTCCGAATAATATGACTCGCCTGCGGATACCTCTCTTCCTCGTCATCTGCGAGCTGTTGCTCTTGCGAGCTGGGGCGCAATTGACCCCGAAGGTGACTGTCTTTACCTCGTAATCTTCGATTTCTCCCTCCGTGACAAATGTCGCCTCAGAACCGGAGTCGATAAGCGCACGCGCTTGAAAATCACAGCCCAAATAACATGTTAACAATGGCCGTGCCTAGTAGGACGGCCCTTGAACCGGACGCGAAGCACACCTGCACATCCGAGGAATCTTCGGGGGCTACCGCACCTACTGGAGTAGTGGTGGGTGGTGCCCACCAGAGCTGGAAGAACTCGCAAAAGGATTGCCGCGATGTAACAAGGAATGATGCCGGCTATGGCACGTAAAACGGCAATGCGGACTGGTACAATCTCGCTGTTGATGGCCCCGAGCAAAGCAATTTAAGCAAAGCTGCTTCCTCTTTTTGTAGTCTGACCGACCATTGACGACCATCTCTAAGAATCGTGGATATAGCCGCACAGGGTGATTTTTCCTCAAACACAGATCACACCCTTTGGGCGCCAAAGCCACTCGGGCTTCGTACGCGTTGAGCCTGCGTGATGGTCCATTGGCATTTGAAGGTCTCGACGGACCTTGCACGGGCCCGATGGGCCGGACATCGTCAATGGCTTCCAACGTATGATGGCGCTCGGTCAGAAAGGAATCAAGTTCCTTCCAGGTAGGAATTTCCGCCTTGTAATGGATCGACTGCTCCCACATGGAAAGTGTGAGCTTGGGAAGTTTTGACGACACAATATACACCAGGAGGCAGTCCCACACTTCGACCAGAATGGAAGACATCTCTAAGGCAGTCAGGCAACTCTGTATAGCGCCCTGTAGCTCCTTTAAAGCGCTCCCGGACTCTTGGGGAACAGCCTGGATGTTAAAGAGAATTTTTAATTGACTATTGACTAGCAACCTCCTGTTCTCGAAACGCATCGTAAGATTTCGCCACGCTGAGCTGAAACCTTCGTTGGTCATTGGTGCCTTGGAAACAATGGCATGCGCATCGCCGCTCGTCTTGGACAAGAAGTGGAACAACCGTTCCACAGGCGTGAGACGCGAATTGTTTATATAGATCGCCGTGAAATGGTCCCAAAAGGTGGGCCACCGAAGATAGTCGCCTGTTAATACTTCAGTATCCACTGGCAGACGACAGCCGGTAGAATTTGGGACGCAATTGCTTGCGGACGCCTGAACGGCCTGAGGCGCGCTCTTATCGATCAACTCTTGGAGATTGGAAACACATCTTTCGTAGACCGAGATATACTTGGACTGAAGTGTTAGCCCGATAATCGTACTCTCCTCGGATACCGCTATAAATTCAGAACAACTTTCATAATCCCTGTCCACCTTTTCCCAAAGTGACCGACTCACACGCTCTGTCGTGGCAATAAACTTCCTTAATGCAATGTCGATGGAGCTGTGAGCCATTTTCGTTGTCGTTCGAGTGACCCTCGACGATGGACCTGGGCGAGTATCTAAAAAGTCGTTACTGTTCGTCCTTGATCGGGCAGCGGTGGACCCTGACCTAAGTGGAGAGCGGCGCGGAGAGACGGATTGGAATCTTTGCAAGCGGATTGATGGAATCGCCTGTGCTTTTTGTCGTTTCCTTCTGGCATACTCGACTACGGACGTTGCGACTGACCCACTAGTGTTGACACACTTGAATGAACCAATACCAATCGACTAGAAATGAATGCGGGCACACTAGACCTCACGGAGCCGATAAGAAACCCAAACTCGAAGATAAGAAACCCAAGCCAAACGACTGACGGCCGTGAAAGGAAGCAGCAATTGGAGGAAACGAATCACGAACTCCACTTGGTGACCGATGAATATGCGCGCGTTGTGGCACCTATCGACACAATATCCAACTCTTAAATTGTTATCCTTAGAATCACACGCCGCAGTGGGTGGAAAAAATACCAACCAATAATAATAATATTAGTAAATGAACGGATATATAGCTTTTGCACTGGTTGCGTGGGTGAAAAAATACCAACCAGTAATAATAATAATAGTAAATGAACGCATATATAGCTTTTGTACTGGTCGCGTGCGTGAAAAAATACCAACCAATAATAAAATTAATAGTAAAAGAACGGATATATAGCTTTTACACTGGTTTCGTGGGTGAAAAAATACCAACTAATAATAAAAATAATAGTAAATGAACGGATATATATAATAATATAGCTTTTGCACTGGTTGCGTGGGTGAAAAAATACCAACCAATAATAATAAGAGTAAATGAACGGATATATAGCTTTTGGCCGGTTTGAGTGGGTGAAAAAATACCAACCAATAATAATAGTTAATTTAATTAATTCACTTAATTCAATCAATTCAGTTAATAAATAATTTAACTAACTCAATTAATTAATTAAATAATAATAAATAAACAATTATTAAATAATAATTAAGAATTAATAAATAATACCTAATAATTAATTAATATAATTATCATTAATTAATAATAAAATAAGAACAATTAAATCAGAATGATGGGAGTAAAGCAGCAGGTACACTCAAGGACAATATAATAATAATGTGTTTTTTTTTTCGTTTTCAACTTGTTATTTCTAAGCCATCTCCTTTCCAATCTCAACAAATCAGGGCTTTTTAAAAACGTATTTTAATTGTTTTTAAATCAAAAGTAAAAAAAGTTTCACAAACTCCTTAATATTCAAGTAAATTAAATATATCCTTAAATCCACCAATATCGGCTGGCCATAATAATAGGTGTACAAAGAGAAATGCTTAAATAAAATCCATATTTCGCTATTTTTGGTCTTGTTTTATTTTAAGGAAAGTATCTAGCAGCTAATAGACGGTATATCCGCCATTTTTGGCAAGACTTAGTGATGCGCGCGCGCGCCGAGAAAAGGCCATACTAGCTTCCACGGTCACACGGGAAAAGAAGAGGAAGCAGCCGATCGCGGCGGGCACACTAAAACTCGCTGCACGCTATATAAGGCGAGCTGCTGGCCTGATGAAATCACTTAGCGGCCGACAGCGATCGGGAGCGGTAAGCCTCTAGTAGCACACTCCTTGTAGTCAGCAGCGAAAGTCACTTTTTGGGCGACCAGAATCTTACGATTTAGATTGCAAAATATATTGTCGAAGGACTTGCAAGTCGCGTCATAGAATTCGGCCCGCCGAATTCTCTCTCTCTTTGGACTCGTCGCCCGCCCTCTCTCTCTCTGAAGACTTACGAGTCCGCCCGCTCTCTCTCTCTCTCTCTCTCTCTCTCTCTCTGAAGACTTACGAGTCCGCCCGCCC
This sequence comes from Drosophila birchii, assembly GCA_035046345.1. NCBI lineage: Eukaryota > Metazoa > Arthropoda > Insecta > Diptera > Drosophilidae > Drosophila > Drosophila birchii. The sequence goes on along the minus strand of JAWNOA010000141.1, from coordinate 1,237,967 downwards.
TCTCTCTCCCCCGCAAGCCGAAGACTTACGAGTCCGCCCGCGAATTCTCTCTGAAGACTTACGAGTCCGCTATCTCTCTCCTGCGACTGAAGACTTCCGAGTCCGCCGCACTTACTCTCTGAAGATTTCCGAATCCGCCCTCTGGGAAGACTTCCGAGTCCCCACCGCCTCTCTGCTCTTTTTCTCCACAGGCTCCCGGGCCCATCCCCATCCGAGCTGACCTGTCGGACGTCCCGAAACGCCGATGTATTCCGGGCCGAACTGACCGGCGGGCGCGTTCCGAAGCATAGAAGACCAGGCTGCAGCGGAACCAAGATCCAGATCGACAACTCTGTACCACGAGCATTGAATAAACCGAGAAACCTACTTAAGTAACCGAATTCTCTCCACTGTTCTTACTGGGAATCGGGGGAAAGACCTCTTACAGCTACCACTCGGACTACTAGGCGGACCCTGGCCGTCCCTGAGCTATCTGGGAAACTGGGCGGCAGACCGTCACAACTTTCTCTATTCGTCTTGGCCTGGAAGATATTAACTTGCGACAAGTTCCAATTGGAATGTTATACCATGGCCTTTGGACAATATCCCTTTTTTTTGGCAGAATGTCTTACCAACCTCTCCTTTGAGTTCACCCCAGAGATTCTGGATAGGATTTAGGTCCGCAGATTGACTTGGCTACTCAATAACAGCTACCAATCTCGGAACTAATCCTTTACTACTTGAGAGTCGTGTTTCGGGTCGTTATCCTGCTGGAACTTCAATAAAAGTGGCATATTATCCTAGGCATAGAACCGTCTCCAATAGATCTTTGTAGACGAATCTGTCCATTAGTCCATCAATTCGATGAGTCAAACGGACAACATACCATGAAAAGCAGCTCCATACCATTAGGCTACCACCTACATGTTCCACAGTTTATATGTGTACCTGCTGTTGACTTTGCTGTTGCTAAAAGGAACGTTCGTTGTCCGAGATACTTTCTTTAATATAAAACAATACCAAAAATAGCGAAATATGGATTTTATTTAAACATTTCTCTTTGTACACCTATTATTATGGCCAGCCAAAATTGGTGGATTTAAGGATATATTTAATTTACTTGAATATTAAGGAGTTTGTGAAACTTTTTTTACTTTTGGTTTCAAGACAATTAATATACGTTTTCAAAAAGCCCTAATTTGTTGAGATTGGGGAAGAAATGGCTTAGAAATAAATAAAGTTGAAAACGAAAAAAAAACACACCTATTATATTGTCCAAGGTTGTATATTGGCTTATCAAGTACGATGCTAGCAACCCTCGCTGCTGTATAAATGTATGACAATTTGAAATATTAACACCGCGCTGCTACCTTTACATATGAATGCATGAAATGTGGAATGCCGAAACTGCGCTGTCATATGGATGTATGAGATGTTAACTGTTGCACAATGTACGTATGTTGTATGAAATGTTAAAATGTAGAGCTGCTGCCGATGTATTGGATAGTTGTAGTTGTAGTTTTCCGTAGCTTTATAAATATTTAATTGTTGAGTAAAAAATATATAAGTAATGTAAGCCAGTATTAATAATAGTGTAATTATGTGTGTGGATATGTGTATGGGCGCTGGAGAGCCTTTGGACTGTATTTGGGAATTATTTTATCGATGGATGGACATACGTATGGATGTACATACATATGTACGTATGTATATTCTTCGGAGCTTGGACTTGATTTGTGTCAAATATAATCACTGTAGAGGAATATGCAACCAAGGGTAATTATGTGCGTGTATGGGCGCCGGAGAGCCTTTAGTGGACTGTTTGAATTTATTTATATTGATGTATGTATATTGTTAGCGCCAAAAGGACGCTTTTTTTCGAGAGGTAGTGTAATTCGAATTACAGCCTCAAAGTGTCCCGTACACTCTCTCTCTCCCTCTTTCTCCGGGCTTCCAAGACAGAACTTCCAATCCGATCTTCCAGCTAGGTTTAAATTTAATGTATGTTAGTTCCAATTTACCTACAGATAAATAAAGAGATCCGACGCTCGTCGCGTAACACCCCGAAAAGTTCTACCGTGTTTTTATTCCGAGTGATTTTCAGCCAAAGCCGCCCCCTCCAGAACATGGCCCTTCGAGCCGGATAACTCCTTCTCCAGCAGCTCCGGTGGCTTTAAAATCGCTCAGATAAGTTTGTGACGGTCTGCCGCCCAGTTTCCCAGATAGCTCAGGGACGGCCAGAGTCCGCCTAGTAGTCCGAGTGGTAGCTGTAAGAGATATTTCCCCGATTCCCAGTAAGAACAGTGGAGAGAATTCGGTTACTTAAGTAGGTTTCTCGGTTTATACAATGCTCGTGGTACAGAGTTGTCGATCTGGATCTTGGTTCCGCTGCAGCCTGGTCTTCTATGCTTCGGAACGCGCCCGCCGGTCAGTTCGGCCTGGAATACGGTGGCGTTTCGGGACGCCCGACAGGTCAGCTCGGATGGGGATGGGCCCGGGAGCCTGTGGAGAAAAGAGCAGAGAGGCGGTGGGGACTCCGAAGTCTTCCCAGAGGACGGAATCGGAAATCTTCAGAGAGTAGGTGCAGCGGACTCGGAAGTCTTCAGTCGCGGGAGAGAGAGAGGGCCGCGCGTGCATGCACTTTTCTGTGTAGTTAATTTGCATTAATGATCACTTTTTAGTTTTGTGCTAAGACGTTTATCTTATCTTATTTTTCCTCTTTGCTCTTTTACCGTTTTTATTTTTCTCTCCTCCGCTCAAGTATCGTTTGCTATAAGCTGCATCTAAGCTGTTCATAGCTCTCACCGCTCTTGTGATTTTCTGCTGCTCAAATTCTAACTCTTGCGCTCTTTTGTTCTCTCTCTTCCTCTCTTTACTTTTTTGGTAATGATAGTGGCACAGTGCTTCTAGGGTTGTTAAAAATTTCCCAGAATATTTTCTGTGTTATAAAGAATTGCCAAAAAAACGTTTTGGCAGACCAGCCCAGTTTCCATTGCTGGCTTTGAGAGGCAGTTGTGCACGCTAAGTGCATTAAGATGACGGGTCGAATGGCCGACTCAGTGTCCAGCAAAAATGCCTGCGTTATTGCTGTGAGGCCTGTCGACCGGTTGAGAAGGAAATATCATCCTTCATGCGTCAGACCAGGAGTGAATTTTCTGAGATCATGGCCACTTTTCGCAAGGCGAATGACCTGTTCTCCGCGCTGGACGCTCAATTTAATAGTATGAAGCTATTAAATGAGTCGCCGAAACGCAAAAAATCCGCTGCTAGTCGGCTGCAACTGAGTGAGACACAGCAACCGATTTCCTGCCACTCTCCGTCGCCACAGCTCCTGGTCCCCGTTCCAATGCTTCTGAGATCAGGAACGATCAAAGATTCGGTAACCGAATCGGTCGTTGAGGTGTCGGAAGCCGCACAGCCAGCAATTTCCGCGTCGTCCGTATCTGATGTGCAGACCGCTTCTTTGGCTCCACAAATCACCGTAGAAAATTCTACCCAGGGTCCAACATTGCCCGGAATACCGGCCGTTGTTGGTAAGAATTCGTTACGTAAGACCCTAACAGCAGTCCCACCTTCGAAAACTATATTTGTTTCAAGGCTTGCTCCTGATCTCGCATCGGAAGATGTTCTAGCCTATATTCAAGGCAAAACCCAAGCTGGCAATATCAAGGTGGAAAAAATCAAATATTCGTATGCCAGAGACATTTCGTCATTTAAGATAAATGTCTCATTCCAGCTCTTTGACACTATTTGCTCGGGTGACTTCTGGCCCGAGTACGTTGTAGTCAAGGAGTACGAGGCACGGAAGAAGAGAAATCGGCCTGCGGGAGTTCAACTGCCAAGCCGTCACAACCCTCAGTGTCCACTGCAGCACCTTCTGTCCCAAAAAACTAACCTCTTCCCTACTACTTTCCTATCATAATACTAGGGGCTTACGCAGTAAGCTCTCTAGATTATATTTGGTTAACCTTTCTTTCGCATCCCAGGTGATTGTATTTACAGAAGCCTGGTTGAAGCCGGAGATCCTCTTCTCCGAAATTCTTCCATATAAGTACACTATTTACAGATTAGACCGTCTTCTCCAGCGTGGTGGCGGAGTTTTAATTGCCGTTGACTCCAGCCTCATCTCGGAACGGGTGGTATCTAATGACTTTTTGGACATCGAATTTATCTGCGTTAAATTATCATTCACAGGTAGTTACATTTATGTAACCTGCTCTTACATAATTCCATCTTCGGAAGAGCCAATTTAAAGGAAACACCTTTCGGCAATTCGGGCAGTTTCCAATAGGCTTTCTGATAGGGATCTATTAGTGGCTTTGGGTGACTTCAACATACCCGGAGCTCACTGGTCTTCTGACGGGGTGTCTAATGTGCTTCACACTGCGGCACAGCATGACCTCCTAAATGGCTTGCTCGATTTATCATTATCTCAAGTTAACCATATTTTTAATTCTTTAAACCGCTTACTTGATCTATGCTTTGTCTCTGATCCTGCAGGTGTAAACCTAATTAGAGTTCCTCCATTGACGCAACCTGAAGATCCTTATCATCCAACTTTCGATGTGACTATCTACTCTGGGACAGTCTTAGCTACTACACCTGATAGCAGTTTAAACAGAGTCCGCTGTTTCCGAAAGGCTGACTATCAGAGGCTAAGCACTTTAATAGCAGAATTTGATTGGTCTAATCTTTACATGAGCTCTGACATGGCATCCGCCGTTGACATTTTTTACAATGCCATGAATTCATTCTTCTCTTTATGTGTTCCTAAATGCTACCCGTCGGTCTCTAATAAACCACTTTGGTTTAACAAGGAGCTGACGCGTCTAAAAAACGTAAAATCCAGGCTTTATAATAAATATAAACTCACTGGTTCAAAAACGGCTTTCTCATCTTATCTTAGTGCTCGATCTAACTTTACCGTGCTTAACGCTCAGTGTTACAAAAATTATTTGACTCGTTGTAACGTCCAGTTCACGCAGGACCCTAAACAGTTTTATAACTTTGTTAACTCTAAACGTAAACCCACGTTATACCCTCCCTCGCTGTCTTTTAAGAATACTACAGTAAATTCTGATCAAGCAATTGCTAATCTCTTTGCTGAGTTTTTTAAAACGACATATTCGCCCTCAACATCTTCAGATCATACATTTTCTAAAGCTATGCCCAGTTCGTCTCTAATCTTCAGTCCTATTTTGAACGAAAGCTCACTTATTCTTGATCTTCAACGTGTTAAGCCAGTTTATTCGCCAGGTCCCGATGGAATACCGGGCTCTGTGCTTAGGTATTGCTCCGAGGCGCTGTGTAACCGCCTTCTTAAATTGTTTACCTTATCTTTAGAATCCTCAGAATTTACCCTTATTTTGAGGGAATCATTTGTTATTCCTCTCCACAAAAAAGGTAGCAAATCGGATGCCAGTAACTATAGGGGTATCTCTGTCTTAAGGACGACAGGCCGTTCAGGATGGTTATCAAGAATTTTTCCAGCACCACGCCGAGGAACTTTATTATGGATGAGTTCTCTAAGTTGGGGCATACGATAGTTAATCTGTATAACCCCCCGAACCGTGCCCGGCGCCAAGGGAGTCAGGATGTAGTCACTGAGCAGGCCAGACAAAATGTCTGGTTCGTTGATCTCAAACATGCTGTAAACAACAGGGAGGCTCTGTTGTTGTTGTGGAGCCCAAAAAGGACTCAAATAGACTTAAGCAATGTTTTTTTTTTTTTTTTTTTTTTTTTTTTTTTGTTTGTTTATTTGGTTGTATGCAAGTTTGCTGCTAAACTTATTTGGCTACATATCTATTATTATTTAACAATTTTATGTATCGAATATGTATCAATGTTAATTAAAAATTAGTTTAAACGCCGGGTTGGCAGCTCCCGGATTATGACCCTCTTCAGGCGTCTCCTGGTCCTAGTCCAGCTCATCCTCCTGGCCAGCGGGTTTGGGTGACTCCAAAGTCTGGTTCTGTGTCTGGCAGCTAAGGTGTTCACGGCATCTCCGATTGCAGGGACTTGCAATTCCCTGCGTATGTCGGCATTTCTTATGTACCACTCCGCTCCAGTGATACGTCTGAGAAATTTCGCCTGGAACGCTTGAATTCGATTCAAATGCGTCCTGGCCGCACTGCCGTATATTGCCATTCCATATTGCCAAATCGGTGCTAGCAGGGACTGGTAAAGGCGAGTCTTGCACCTAATACTCAGCTTCGACTTCGGGCAAGTTAGCCAGCTTAGACGCCTGGCAGTGTTTTCCAACTTGGCCCTTGTCTTTTTGATGTGCGACGCGAACGTCAGCCTCTTGTCCAGGACCAGTCCCAGGTATGTGTGCTCCTCGCGTTGCGGCAACAGCTGACCATGAAGAAAGACCCCTGGACATGTGTCTCTTCTCAAGGCGAATGTGACCACCGCACACTTGTCTGTGTTGATGGCCACATTCCATCTACAGGCCCAGTTCTCAAACCTCTTCAGGAATATCTGAAGTTTGTCCGTGGCACTGTAGACGCAGCTGGAGCTTGCAAGGATTGCAGTGTCGTCTGCATATGTCGCTACACACACGCTTCTTGAGCTCAGATGAAGTGGGGCATCGTGCGCAAACAAGTTATATAGTGTAGGGCCCAGTACACTACCTTGTGGAACTCCGGCAGTTATCCTCCTGGTAGTTGAGGCTACTCCATCCTGCACCACTTGGAAGGTTCGATCGCTGAGGTAGCTTCTGACTAACTCGAACAGTTGAGGAGGCAGAAGTTCCTTGACCTTTGATAGGAGCCCTTGGTGCCAGACCCTATCAAAGGCCTGCTGGATGTCCAGGAAGGCAGCCACCGTATATTGCCTTCTTTGAAATCCATCCACGACGAAGTCCACTACACGGTGAAGTTGCTCGGGGGTGCCATGTCCTTTGAGAAAGCCGAATTGGTGCCTGGGGATCGCTTGTGTGACTTCTGGTATCCTTTGCAATCTTTCCAGAATGCACCGTTCAAAGACCTTAGCAAAGGTCGGCAGGAGGCTAATCGGCCTATAATTGCCCACATCCTTCGAGTCCTTGCCCTTTTTGTGTATCATTACAACATTTGCATGCTTCCAGCATTTCGGGAAATGTCCCAGCCTGAGTGCAGCGTTGAACATCAAGACCAAGAAAAGGAGAGCCTTCTCCGGAAGGAGTTTTGCTACTCGGCTGGAAATGCCATCCGCTCCTGGCGACTTCCGGTGCTTCAGCTTCCTTATCTTGGCCTGGACTTCAGGCAGCCGGATTGGGGGAATAGGAGGCGTCATCTGGTGAGGTTCCTCTAGTGCTGCATGAACCTTTTCGACTCTCTCCCTTGACGCAGTTTCGAATGGAGTGAACCGCTCCTCCAAACTCTCGGCAAACGCCTCGGCACGTTCAAGCAGAGACTTGGCCCAAGTCCCATCCGCTTTCTTCACCGGGTATTTGGGGGAGGCTTGCCTCTTACTTCTTCCCGCGATTCTCCACAGCGCGAAGTCGGAATCCTTATCTGGAGTAGCCTCCTCCAGCTCCTTGTCCAACAACTCCTCCCTCAGTTGGTTGAGCAACTTCCGAACTCGATTTCCCAGCCTGCGGAAGATACGCAAAGTCCTTGGGTCATGGGTTCTGCCATACTCCCTCCTAAGTCGGTGTTTCATCGCCAGAAGAGCACTAACTTCCGGTGGTAGTGGAGAGCAGGCTCTCCTGGGGTGAATACCCGAGGGAGGCGACGCTTGCTCTGATGCTTCCCAGATTTTAGCCTCCAGCAGAAGTGCAGCATCATCCAGATCCTCCGCAGTGCATATCTCAATATTGAGGTGAATGGAGTCATCCAGCGTCCTCTGGAAAGACCTGATGTCGGATCCAGTGGGCAGGAGCAGCTTCCTAGGCACAGTGAAGCTTCCTGGGAGGTGGAGACTAACAATAAGCGGTATGTGATCCGAGCTGAGCTCAAAGGAGTCTTCAATAGTCAACCTACGACCTTGAAGACCTTTCAAGAGTGCGAAATCCAAAGCAGAGGGAGTTCCGCCATTACAGGGGAAACAGGTGGGTCTTCCTGTGGCCAACACATCCGCTCCCAAGTTGTCCAGAGCTTCCACAATTGCAGCTCCTCTCCTATCCGCTCTGACACTACCCCATCTGCGATGCTTAGCATTAAAATCACCTCCGATAATGGCTTTGTCTCCACAAATGTTAAGCATGGCCTCAAAGCCATCACATGTCCAGGCAGGACGAGGCGGCAAGTAAACTGCAGATACATCCAGTTCACCCATGTCAGTGCTGAGCACAATCCTCGCCATCTGTAGGAGTCCCAATCGTATCGGGCTTTGCTGGTAACAAGTCAGGCCGTGCTTAACTAGAATAGCTGCTCCGCCCCTAGAAATCGCACTCGGGAAGTCCGCCCTGTGTAAACTGTATCCTGGAAAGCTTATGTACTCTCCGTGCTTAAGGTGGGTCTCAGACACCAGCATTATATCAATGCTGTGCCCAGAGAGGTACACCAGAAGCTCCTCCCGATTGGCAAGGAGACTTCTGGCATTCCATAAGCCCACCTTAATGATTCCCATGAGCGATATTCCTTCCAGCTTGTAAATCTCGCACCACCATCGAGATCGTGGTTAAGATGTTTTAGGTGTTTTGGCTTCCATCACACAAAGAACTATCAAGCCGCCTGTTTGCGGTAGATGTGCGGAGGATCATTGGACGGGATCGGAGAACTGCAGAGCTTTAGTTGCAGCTGACCTCTGCTGTGCCAATTGTGGTGACAATCATGCTGCATATGATAAAAAATGCCGGATTTATGCACTAAAGCTTAAGGGTGTTCTCCCTTAGGTGATGCAGCAGCCTTATAATTCTACAAGGTCTGCCTATAATGGGCAGTCTACGGTGTCCTCGGCTATGCTGCAGTCTGGGGTTTCTTATGCCAGTAGGACAAGAGCGCAGCAGTTCCAGCCTACTTCAAATCTGGGAGTAAGAAACAATCCTCCTGGATTTAAGCAGGCAGCCTATGACTTGCACGATGATTTCCCGTTACTAGGAAGCCGTGGTAGGGCTAGCAATGCCCAGCAGCCTCCCAACGCTGTCCCTGATTGGGATAAGACAAGGGTAGTGACTATGCTTCTTTTTCTAAAGAACTCTGTGGAACAGTGGTTAAGGAGGCAACCACGATCTCGCTGGTGATGCGAGATTTACAAGCTGGAATGAATATCGCTCATGGGAATCATTAAGGTGGGTATATGGAATGCCAGAAGTCTCCTTGCCAATCGGGAGGAGCTTCTGGTGTACCTCTCTGGGCACAGCATTGATATATTGCTGCAATTGTGGAAGCTCTGGACAACTTGGGAGCGGATGTGTTGGCCACAGGAAGACCCACCTGTTTCCCCTGTAATGGCGGAACTCCCTCTGCTTTGGATTTCGCACTCTTGAAAGGTCTTCAAGGTCGTAGGTTGACTATTGAAGACTCCTTTGAGCTCAGCTCGGATCACATACCGCTTATTGTCAGTCTCCACCTCCCAGGAAGCTTCACTGTGCCTAGGAAGCTGCTCCTGCCCACTGGATCCGACATCAGGTCTTTCCAGAGGACGCTGGATGACTCCATTCACCTCAATATGGAGATATGCAATGCGGAGGATCTGGATGATGCTGCACTTCTGCTGGAGGCTAAAATCTGGGAAGCATCAGAGCAAGCGGCGCCGACTTAGGAGGGAGTATGGCAGAAATCCAAGGACCCAAGGACTTTGCGTATCTTCCGCAGGCTGGGAAATCGAGTCCGGAAGTTGCTCAACCAACTGAGGGAGGAGTTGTTGGACAAGGAGCTGGAGGAGGCTACTCCAGATAAGGATTCCTTGCAGGGTATTATATTTCATTCAGAAGTTTGCAACGCAGTGAAGGAGGCATCTTCGACCCTATAAAGTATATATATTCTTGATCAGGATCAACAGCCGAGTCGATCTAGCCATGTCCGTCTGTCCGTCTATCCTTCGGTCCGTCCGTCTGTCCGTCCATCTGTCCGTCTGTCTGTCCGTCAGTCTGTCCGATTATACGTGAACTAGTCCTTCAGTTTTAAAGGTATCTGAATGAAAGTTTCCAGTTAGTCTTCTATATGCTCTCACTCCTACATATGTTGGAACGGGCCGGATCGGACAACTATATCATATAGGAACTATGTCAGATTTCAAGATATGTTAACCAAATATTATATTTGGCCATTATTTCAAAATTTCGGTTTTAATTTCATGAAACTATATACTATTGCTGCCATAGGAACCATCTGAAAAATACAAAAAAAAAAAACATAACATAAACCGTTTTTCAAACCATTTTCATCAAATTTGAGATTTGGCAAATAAATATTATTCCATAATTTCGGTTTTAATTTTTTGTTCAAATTCTGCAAGGGTATATAAACTTCGGTGAGCCGAAGTTAGCTTCCTTTCTTGTTTTGGTTTAATTTACAGTTTATGAATGTATATATAATTTAAAACCAAAATCATCCCGATTGGTTGCAAAGTTTTTGTGTAATATTACCTGAAAGTCAACCAATTGCACTTTTTGTTTTGTGTGTTTGAAACACCGGAATATTTTTTAACTTTGAATGCTCAAAATTTTGGTACTGAAGGGTGAAGTTGCATTCACAAACACCTATGAAGTTTCGGTTTTTCTTTGTGTCACTGGGCTTTATGATGGTCGCGAGAGAGCAGTGCGAGCGTCCATTTGTATCACTCATTGTTTGATATTTGGTAAGAGATTAGTATTAGGGTTTTAATGCGAGCAAGATGACTGATAATGCCTTGGCTGAGAATTCGATAGATTTACAGACCTGGGGGGAAATAGATGTCATAAATGGAATAAATAAATATAAGGAACACATAAATCATGAAGAAGCTTGCAGATGCTAACGTACACACACAAAAACACACGCAAATTACCCAAAATATAGGGAAATTTTTTCTTAAATTAAAGGTGATTTTTTTTGTTTTCAGGGTTTTCTTTGAAGTAGAAATTTGATATTTCTGAATAGAACATAAATACATACATATATGTATTTGAAATGACCGCCTACCGTTACTTCATGCTTTGGATTTTAGAACCACTTTGGAATCGCCTGTAATATTTTTTCTGTCCAGGTCAAGTGCAATTTACCCGTACATTAAGAAAGGAACTGAACAAAGAAAATCAGAAAAAACTCTCTTAATTTGAGAATAATAGGAAATTAACCCTAAAAAATGCATTTATGGTGCCATGCCCTAAATTTATGGAAACCTTTTCTTAATTTTAAAATAAAAAAAATATTTTTAGGATTGTTAGGCTCCACTTGGGTTGTACCTCACAGCCAGTTTTTGTGTTCCATGTAAACAACATGTATATGCTTGAACGAAATTAAATTCTAGTTGCCAGTTTTATCACTTCCTGAAATGAGGGGTTAGCCAAAGTAGTAGATATGCGCCAAAATGCTCTTTCTTAAACATTATACCGATACACCCTTTCCTATAGAGCTCATAACCATTTATTCAAGTCCCTTGTAAAGATATAAATGATTAGTGCAATTTTTAGGCAGTTGGGAAATATGTACTCATTAAGCTTAACTCCAGCAATTGTGATGTTCCCACGTTTAAAAACAAAGTTTGGACTCGAAAGGAAAACTTGCTAACTTTTGTAACGCTCTAAAAGGGTATTTTGATCGCATTCTTACCTAAATACATGAGAGAAGTCGTTATTTCCACTTGCATTTCCTTTAAGTTGCCTATTAACCGCTGATTTAGTTATTTCAATTAAATGTGTTGGTCTTTCACCTTCGAATTTTTCATAAATTTCTTTAATATTGTCTCTCCATTCATGAAAACGGCCTGTTATTCCTTGATAATCATGTAATTTCTCCATTGTGTCTTTCTATAACATGTACTAAAGAACAAGGGTTTTAACTATTAATACTTATACACTCGTTTAATGTTTCACAAGTTGTTAATAAAAAATATGTTAAGTGCCACTACTGCAATCTTGGCAAACCAATCACAAATTGTGCTTGCACGGAAGCCATTTCCACTACCTAATCATTGCAATTTTCTGGGCATGCGCCAATGTAGTGGCATTCAAAACATTTTCAGAATGCATAGCCATATATACACTTTCCAGAAAAATTATGCGTACAAATATGTTCGCTAACTTTAGCTTGAATAAAAATGGTAATAAAATAAATCATAAATTCTTTTTTTTTATAAAGTGGTAAATTTAACTAGCTATATCGGCATGTAACTTCATTTTTTACAGCCGTTAGACTTAGAAAATATAACAAAAAATTTTAAATACTTTTCAGGTATATATTGTATATTTTCTACATTTATCCAAAACAGCTAGCACTGAATGCTTTACAATGTTAAAAATTAATTCCATTCGCCACCGCAATCCCCTGATATCAATCCCGTTGAGCCCACTCACGACAAAGAAAATTTTTTTAAAATAGCAAGAAAATGTTAATATAAATATTAATTGTCAAAAAAGTCTTGCGGTATTTTCGGTAGTTGTCGCAAGCGCGTAGTATTAGTTTTAGTTTTTTTCACGCGCTAACACGTGTTTGATTTATTATTGTTTCTTTTAAGTCGATCGTGTGTTATAGCGTCGCAAACATGGAGCAAAATAAAGAAAAAATACGGCATATTTTACAGTACTACTACGATAAATGCATCTCAAGCCGCCAATAAAATTTGTGCAGTTTATGGACCCGATACAGTTTTCATTTGCACCGCACAACGATGGTTTCAACGTTCTGGTGTAGAGGTGGAAGCCTATCGTCGAAAATTGCGATAAAATCTCTGAATTGATTGAAAGAGACCGGCATAGGAACAGCCGAAGCATCGGTCAAGAGCAGGGCATGAGTCATCAAACCGTTATAAACCATTCAATAAACAATACAATAAACAATTTAATAAAAATGCCGCAGGACTTTTTTGACAACCTAATATATAAAAAAAATAAAATAGGAATGGATATGGAGAAATGGAGCAAAGTAACGACTCAGGATTGTAGCGCTTTTAGTCGGCTAAATATAGAATGTCATAAGCGCCGTCTAGAAGTCGATCTGCGATAAAAGATGTTGCAAAAAAAGAGTGGCAATGAGTGCAACACACCTTTCTGTCAACTTTCCCTTTTTCGATCTCACATATTCGAATAGGGGTAACCGCCACTTTTTTTCTGTCTAACGCTTTTTTTCCTAATCGTGTCATCAAAAGGCCAAGTTATGTTTGAGGGAAAAAATATCGAAAGTTTATATTTTGTGCAAGGTAGTCTCAAGCTGTCCCAAGTTAACAGGAGATAGAAAAACAGATTTATATATCCAGCTCGGTAACTGGTAAGTTATTAAAGCTGAGGTTTTGGTGGAAATAAAATTTAGCTGTGAAATTCATTTTATTAGACTTGGCGCTTAATAAAAAAATAATTGCGGCCGAAAATAAATTAAGCAACAGTTTGCTGGAATTTGGCGAATGAAAAAAATTCCACCGAAATCTCTAATAGCTTGCAGGAAATAATTTAAAAACCGCCGCCCGAGCTTTAGTTTTTTTTACTTCCACAGAAGTCGCGCAGCCGCCTTTAAGTGCAACTTTTAAAGTCGCCATGTAGCGAACGGCTACACCAAAATAAATAACCGGCTGGATGGTTCCTCGAAATTAAATAGGTGTGCCTTCTTTCTCGACACTCGGATGGCCTAGGATAATAATTTAGATACTCGCGTATAAAAATTTAAAAGAAGCTACAAAATAAAATAGAATAAAACATGAATAAAATTGAAATAAAAACAGAAGCGAACAGATAATCCGCTCCTCATTGCTGGACTCATCTCTCGACCAAAAATATAAAGACGACCAGTGGAATGACGGGACAATATACAATCATACATGCTCTCTTCTGCAAAAGTTCATTCATTTGACTCTTTTCATGCCAGGAGGACCCCTCAGCGCCGCCTCTGCCCACCGATCATCAAAGGGCTCTTCCGCTCCCGGATATCGGCCCTCCGCGCACCAACTTCCGAGCGAACCTATGTTCTCGCGCTCTCCGCTCCTTAGCATTTCCCGATCTGCGTTCGCTGTGAGGCGAGCTGGGGATGGCTGGCCCGCTTTCCGCCACTCGGGCCCACTTCCGCTCAGCTTATCGGTCGGGAGCTCGGCACTTATGTTAAGTTAAAAATAGTCTCATGTATGCAGACGGCCCAATGAATGTTGCCAATCCGGGTTACTGTTCGTTAACGGCGTGGGAATTTCCTCTGGGCCTTCTTTATCCTACTGGAAACTTTTTGCGTCGGAAGCGCCCCCCCAACATTTGGTGCATCAGAGCCGGATTTAGTTTAGTCCGTCAAAAAGATAAGTACGTGTTCGTCTTTCTGTTGGTCTTCAGCGGTGGTCCAAACCTTAAATTTCGGTCACACTGCTGCAAGATTTTCCTTCCGTGACAACTCCAAGTCCGAGTTTTCCGACACAACGGCAGTTGGTAAATTCCTCGTCGCTTCCTCTTAGTCACCAAAAATTCTACAAAATATTCCATCCGTCTGCGCTTTGTGTGCGTCGCCATATTCCCCGCCGTTTTTCGGCTCTCCCGTTATCCATTAACTACCAAAGTTCTAGGCTTATGTGCATCCATAGTTACACAATTACATAGTGCATAGTGCACTATGCAATTACAACGTGAAAAATTCGCAAGTGAATAGTAAAATTGTGTGGTGACAAAAAGGGCATATTAAATATTGGCCACCCGGTGTGAACTAGTTTCGGGAATTTCCAAGTTCGCCGAACAGTCCGCCGCTATCGTGATATGTTTTTTTCACCAACACTCCACTGTAACAACATAGGCCCGTAGACATACGTCCATACTGACGCATTATATGCCCTTGCCTATACTTATATCCGTACATGCATGCATATCCATGTATATGGACGTTGATGCACTACGGTCAGTACACTCAAGTGGCCCTTATAAAACCAGGCACGTGGCTGTTAGGGTTAGGTATTAGTAGACGCGATGGAAAATATAGAAAAGAATACGAAGAAATTTCCCACGCCCATCTTTCGCCCAACCGACCGAGGGGCGTAGCCGTGTGACGTACGGCACGAAACGCGTGCTAGATAGACGCGAAAGAAGAAAAAAATAGAATAGAACGAGGAAAAATTAGGATACACTACGGGCTAGTACTACAAGCAATACAGTTTTTAGTTTTTGAAGGCTTTCAATGCCTTCAATACTACTAAAAAGACGATTGTAATCAGAACATAAAACCCTAAAGGGCTCATGTACTTCAAACTCACGCCTACAGTGGTTAACTACTAGTGGTAAAAAAGCTCTAGATGAAAGACGGGGAACATGGAAATTAAGCTAACCTAGAAGGTAGGGGCTCTCCACATCACCGTGAATGAGTTTATGTAAAAAGACGACGCCAAGCATCGTCCTACGGTTAGCTAAATAAGGTAGATTAAGTTTTTTTTTTTTTTTTTTTTTTTTGTTTGTTTATTTGTTTGTTGACCCTCTTCTGGCGTCTCCTGGTCCTAGTCCAGCTCATCCTCCTGGCCAGCGGGTTTGGGTGACTCCAAAGTCTGGTTCTGTGTCTGGCAGCTAAGGTGTTCACGGCGTCTCCGATTGCAGGGACTTGCAATTCCCTGCGTATGTCGGCATTTCTTATGTACCACTCCGCTCCAGTGATACGTCTGAGAAATTTCGTAGATTAAGTTGGAGAAGTCAACTAGAGTAAGACGGTAATCTAAGGTTGGCATCCCAGGGTAGGCCACGGAGAGCGAAAAGCAAAAAGTTCTTTTGGACAGATTCAATGCGGTTACTATGGACTCCAAATTGAGGACTCCAGACGCACGAACCATACTCCAATATAGGGCGAACTAACGAAGTAAAGAGAGTGTTCGTTACATAAGGAGAATCGAATTCCTTCGCCCATCTTTTAATGAATCCCAGCATGCCATTGGCTTTGTTAACCATACAAGAAATATGTTCAGAGAACGAAAGTTTAGGATCCAGGCGGACACCCAGATCATCAACGATAGTAATTCTTTCCAAAGAGCAATCGTTAAGCATATAGGTGGCAAGCAGGGGAGTGACACGTGAAAATGTCATCAGTTTGCATTTTGAGCTGTTGAGATGTAAATCGTTAGCATGACACCATGCTTGGAAGTTATCAAGATCCCATTGTAGGTCTGATTGGCACGATCTGTCCCTATACTGCAAGCAAAGTTTAACGTCATCAGCGTACATGAGTACTCTGGATTTGGTTAGAACCTGCGGCAAATCATTGATAAACAATGTGGATAGCAGTGGGCCAAGGTGGCTACCCTGTGGGACGCCAGATGTGACCCTGAGGCTATTGGATAGAACGTTTCTGAACATAACCTTTTGGGTCCTGTCGCTTAGATAACTCGAAATCCACATAAGAAGATCACTAGGAAACCCCATTGAATCAAGTTTCTTAACCAGAAGATTAACCGAGTCGAAAGCAATTTCAGAAGGGGCGAGCATAGGGCATTAGGCCGGTCTTGGGCAAAAAGATCGGCACTTACTTGATCGCCCTTCACAGTAGCGTTTTCAAAAGAAAGCGATGAAGGATGAGTTACCGCCTCACATTTAGTATTGACAAAATTATAAAACTGTTTAGAATCTTGAGAGAATTGGACCCTGCAAAGAGTCAAATAGTTTTTGTATCAAAAAATAGGCAGTTCCGACAATGGAGGAATGTAGGAACATGTAATAACAACAAAGCGACCATTATATAATATGATAGCTTGACACAAAGGAATACAACTTCGTTGCTTTTCGCGAAAGTAACTAATTCTGACGTGAGAGTGGAGTTGACCGCTATGAGGATCCCACCCCCGCGCCTGACAGGCCGATCTAGCCGATAAATCGTGAACGCCGCTGGGAAAACTTCGGAGCTAAGAATCTCCGGCTCCGGTCAGATCGGGCTTAGAAAGAGTTATCCCAACAGCCCGCTTCTTTTTCTAAGCTTCATATTCTTTGACGACAGAATTTTGTTGAGCATATCGTGCCAAAGAATTCATTTGAGACATTTATTTTGAAAGATGAAATATCCCTAGCGTAAGAAAATTTGAATTTTTCCACCTTTAATTTTAAATTTTCAGCTCTGACTTTGCCTCGTATAAAGGCAATGACATCCTTAGATGTTTGACCAAGGGAGAGCCGCGAAACAAATATCTGTTTCGTAGATGGGATAGCAATGAGGGCTTGTGGTGAGACAGATTGAGTGACTGGAGTGCCCATATTGGCCGGTAGTTCCTGGGTGGATAAATTTACGGGGCTATGGGGGGTCGAAATTTGTGATTCCATAGGAGACGAAAATGAAATTAACAGTGGAGCGGTTCGTCTCACTGTACTTTCTGATACCGCCTCTTTCCTAACACTTGACCTCAGAATTCTGGTATTTAATTCTGAGGTCGAGGGATGTGACAAAGGCGGCTACTGTTGAGAGCCCGCCGCAGGTTCTTGGAATCCGTCGCAATGCTGCACTCTAGTTGCATTATTTTTGCGACTTGGAGACTCATTTAAAAGCGTAAGGCTATTAAATTGCTTATCAAGCGCTAAAAAAATGTTATGAGTTTTGTTGAAACTCGATAACAACTCCTTAAAACTGCCCTTGGTTTGCCGCATGAAAGACATCATATTCCTTTCAACGTCACGACGGGCATCGCAATAGTAGCGCAAGCCGATGTTTTTTCTCACATCGTCAACATTCCGGCCAGCAACACCAATGCACTTTGCATGCAAAATGTTGTCGCACAGCCAGCAGCCGATGGTTAGATTACTTGACAAAACTGCCTTCTTACAAGTTTTGGATAAGCTAACGATATCGGAAGACATTAATGACAACTTACCCCTATACTGGTAGCAATAGGATGAGGGGCGACAGATATGAGATGAAAAGTGCAGCTTCACCGAGAGAGTTGAAGCACTAGAGATCAGGGGAGCGTGAGAGTAAGCGAGCTTAGAGAACGTTTAGCTGCCACGACAGAGCAAGAACGGCTAAACGAGAGAGGTACAAAGAGGAAATGCAAAAAAGGCATGAAGAACAAACAATGGCAGAAAAATTAAATAGTGAAAATAAAAGGATTAAAATAAATTAATATAGCTGCATGCTTACGCGAAGTGAACGGGAACTATATAGAACACAAAGTAGAAGATTTAAGCAAACCCCGGTGGTTTTAACGTAAATATTTTTACAAAAACCAGAGCGCACGACCGTTCACTTAAAAGAGAGCAAGTTATGCGGGCCCTGCCGACAGCATAACCCAGTGAACATTTTCCACCACAACGAAGATTCAGGGGTTTTAATTCCACCTTTCCGGCTAAATAAATTTAAAAACAGTTTATTATAAAATTATTGATTATTGACAAATCGGTAAATTATTAACGTCAGATCGGACAGAAGCCTAGGGTTTTAAATTCACTTTTCCGGCAACGTAAAAAATTAAATTATTATTAATTAAATTTCCGACAACAATTAAACCACGAGAAACAGAGCCATCGTACGTGAGGCCTAGTGGCTCCGCAAATCTTCCGCAAGATCGTCAAATGCTCCCCCACCTGTGCGCAGGCTCCATTCTTAAGAATCTCGGTTGGCTCCAGCAACTAGAAGGTTTGGCCTGTGTTCCAGAGAAAACCACCCACTTCGTTTGTGTCTGCGGTTCTCAAAATGCATGTCAATAAGCGAGCGAACTAGTCTGAAGGAAACAACTGTGCTTAAATTGTATCTCAAGAGGCCATCAGCATTGTGAATGCACAAGTGTTTACTCCTGCCTTACGTGCCATAGCCGTCATCATACTCTGCTACATCGCGGCAACCTTTTGGCAACCATTCCATTTCCTCCCGTTTCGTCAAGCTCACGACCCGTGACCACCGCGAAAAGTTTTGCCGCTCCTGACGACAACTCGAATATCCAAAAAATGTTTTTTAACGAGTAGCGCTGTTTCATTGCTTGTCCAACTCAGTCAGCGCAGAGGATCTTGAATGGTTCGTCAACAAGGAGTGTGAAAATTTTTTCCACTGCTTTCTCCTTAAATCGTTCGCTCAGGCAACGTCGTATGCAGATAGCTACTTCGCGGAATAATCCAGGCCAGTAGTATCACATCTCTCGGATGTGTTGAGTCATGGGTTCCACTACGTCGGCAAAGTTCGGTACAAAGCGTCTGTACCAAGATGCTATGCCGAGGCATCGGCTGTTAGTTCCCGTATGGCGGAAATCTTCTCTGGGTCGCTGTGAATACCGGCTTCGCGGATCACAAGTCCGAGGTGTGTGATGCTCCGTTGGAAGAATTTGATTTCTCCCTGTTCAGAGAAAGATTTGCGTCTCTTAGGCGTCTGAACTCTTCGCGTAGGTTCCGAATGTGAGGTTCGGCAATGTGAGAGATGCCGGCCAGTCTGTCAAATTGGGATAGTTCCCGTTCGGGGAACGATTCTATCCATGGCTCTGGATAGTTCTCGACGCGGTTGTTGGAGCGTGGCTCCTCCTCGGAGTCGTATTCCGCTTCGGCTATTCCGCTTGCTAAAATGTTTCCGGGCTCCGTTAGTTCTGGTTCCTGGAATCTAACTCGTCTTGTCTTCCGAGGGAAGCGGTTCCGCGCGATCGCCGAGGGCTCAGCGTGGAGCGGCTTGATGATACACCCGTGGGGCGGCTTGATGCGCCTCGTGGAGCGACTTGTGGATGCGTCTGTGAGGCGACTTGTGAGTGCGCTCGTGGAGAGGCTGGTTGCGCCTGTGAGGCGGCTGGGGATGCGGTTGTGCGGCGACCGAAGGATGCGCTCGTAGAGGGGCTTGATGATGAGCCTGTGGGGCAGCCGTTGGATGCGCCCGTGGAGCGACTTGTCGATGCGCTGGTTGGAGCGACTAGTGAGTACGCCTGCGAGGCGGCTGGGTGCGCCTGTGAGGCGGCTTGACGTCCATTTGAGGAGCCGGCGAATGTAGTTGTGGGACGGTTCGTGTCCTTGGTGAATGTGTACGGAAGGCGGCTTGAGGCATTCCATGTTGAGTGGGCGGTTGGAACGTGATTCCGAATCCACCGCACTGTTGAGTGGCTGCCCCGTAGCAGAGGAAATCTATCCCCAGCAGGAGGATCGTGGGTGTTAGTTTGATTAGGCTTTTGGCTGGAACCTCGGGTAGTTCCCGGATATTGTCCGAATGCTCTGTCGGCCACAATCCCAACAGAATAGGACTCTGGGACTGCGGAAGTCCACTGATACGTGTCCGTCCTGTCCGCAGTTGCGGCAAGCTTTGGTCACGTTGATGCGCGTGTGACATCGATTGAAGTGATACGTGATTGTGGCTGATGTGGTGTGGTAGCGAGAACCGCGGAGCTTAAACTTGCTCTGGATTTAGAATTTGTATGCTCAGCTTCGGTCCCGTTAGTTGTGTGTACTCGGAATGTTCGGCATATTCCTTGAACGGCTCGTTGGCCCGTTAAAAACGCGTTCGGCTTTTATCATTCAGGCGTTGATAGAACCGAGGCGGTAGAAAGAATTCAGGAATTCTCAGCGCACCTCGGCTCATGTTTTACCTTGGACGCCGCTGGTATGGAACCAGTTCTCCGCTCAGCCTACCGGGCTGTTCTACTAACGTAGAACAATGAGCGTATAGGACAGATACTTTCGTTCAATACGATAAGTGCCTGGCCGTTCCTCCAGATGCTCTATGAAGCTAAGCGCATCTGAGCTAAAAACTAATTCCCTGATGACGGCGGCGACAGAGCGACGTCGTCGTCCGTCTTCCTACCTCCTATTTGTGTCGGGTCGGGGTGCATTCGTCCGTCTTCGTTAAGCTTCGTGTGCCTAACATGTTCGTGCCTATATTTCGCGTCGTGTGCGCCGACGTTTAGGACTTCGGGTCCTGAGTGAGTACGTGCCTAAATTTCGCGTTCCGAGTGTGTGCGTGCCTATGTTTTGAGTCGTGTGCGCCGACAGTTTTGGGGACTTCGTGTCACGAACGTACATTAGCTGTACCTCCTCGCATATGATAATGCACCCCGAAAAATATGTCTCTGAGCTGCCGCGTGCGTCCGTACGATATTCGTTCCTAACCTCACTATTTCTATTCTTATCGATGCCTAAAGCATGGGGCTTAAATCCACGGGAAACATCTTCGTCCTTGATGTCCTTTAAATCCTGCCTAATGCCTGCTCGGGCGCCATACTATAAGGAAAAGGGGCGGAAAAGGTGGGAGAATGACGATCTACTCCGGATTTGGCTCTGCCATTGGTTGGCCTGCGACGACCCCATATCACCGGGTATCAGTGCCGAGCCCGCCAATGGCCGTGCGTGGGCACGCGCTGCCCCGTTCGGGTGGCAGTTCGGTTGACCCTGTAGCCAGGGGCCCCCTACTAGGGCCCCCCCTTGATAGTTGCCGACCCCGTAAGCCAGGTATCGGGTACACCATGGCCTCGTACGAAGTTTAACCAACTAGGGCACAGGTTCGTCAAGCCATGTGGGCGGCCGCCGACTGCAGGATCAGGAAGGATGTGCCGACGGCCAGCGCGGCCTCGTATTACCGAGTACCGGCTGGCGTTCGAAATTTCGGAAGAGAGGGAGGGGAGGTGTGTTGCGGTAGGATGCAGGGGAGCTGCACGTCGGCAGTTTATGTTATAATTATATTTCATTGGCTAACTCTTGTTTTCCGTATCCTAATTCCCTAATATATCTTCGCCCCGCGTGCTCCTCTCGAAGAGGCACAGAGGCCGGCTCACTGTGATACTCCAGCGTCGTTGTCTTTGGGCCCGCCTATCCAGGCGGTGGGGCCCCGGGGTCTCCTTTGCGTTGGTGGTGCTAAGTCCAGGGGGCCCCTTGCCTTTGGCACTTAGAGCGTTCTTGAATTCAACTGCGCACAACTCTCTCGGTCGGAAGAGGGGCGTTCGGCTGTCCGCCTCTGCCGCCGATCTGTCGTCGTTAGCTTCTGCGTGCTTTGCACAAGTATTTTTCCATGTGCAGGTGTTCATTGTTGTTTGTCTGTTTTGCCTGCACGTGTTCGCCTGATCGTTGGCGTCGGCAGCGACGCCGCTGATTGGCTGCGGCCGTCGCCCCTGTCGCTGTCGGTGTTGTTCTTGCTGCTGTTGCTGTTGCTGTTGCGGGCTGCAGTCGCCGCTGCGTCGTCGCTGTTAGCCGCTGTGGGCTGTAGCTGCCTCTGTTGTTCGGGTCGGGGTGCATTCGCAAGCTTCGTGTACCTAACATGTTCGTGCCTATATTTCGCGTCGTGTGCGCCGACGTTTGGGACTTCGGGTTCCGAGTGTGTACGTGCCTAAATTTCGCGTCGTGTGTGCCGACATTTGGAGCCTTGTGCTCCGAGTGTGTGCGTGCCTATGTTTCGTGTCGTGTGCGCCGACAGTTTTGGGGACTTTGTGTCACGAACGTACATTCGCTGTTGCTAAACAAGACTGTACCTCCTCGCATACTCCTTTAAATCCTGCCTAATTCCTGCTCGGGCGCCATGCTGTAAGGATGACAATCACGGGCCAGGATAAATACTCAGCGGGAACAGGCCGGAATGGCCAAATTTAGTCAGGGAAAGGGGTGGAAAAGGTGGGATCATGCATGATCTAGCTAAGGCTTCGGTTCAAATCCTTCCGCCCAAAGCAGGAGAAGATGAACCATTAGCCATATGTTGGAGGTGCCTGGCGGTAGGCATAGAGCGCAAGTGGGTGTTTCCCCTGAAAACTAACCAGTATTCCGAGGAATGGAGACAGAGAAGTCAACCGGTGCTGGATTGTCAGCCCAAACGTCGGTGCAAGGCGTGACTGCTACCACCGGCGGGCACGCGGGTGAGCAATTCCCTCGTGTCGCAAGCGGATACCGTCACTGCCACAAAAAATACTCAGTGCAAACTTCGCAGCTCGGGTGCCGCCGTCGATACCGGCACGGGCCCGAAAAGCGAGCAGCCCAACAAAAGCAAGGAGGAGAGCCTCCTCAACTCGCCGAAACCAGGCACCAGCTCCCCGCGTAGGGACGGGCTAAAACGGTCAAGCAAGGGGAAGAAGGCGTAGGCGCAGTATAAAGCTGCCCTTGGGATCTAAGGCCGGCTCCGGAACAAAGCGAGTCTCTCCCAAGGAGAAGTCGAAGCTTGCCTGGGCCGAGCACAAGATCGAAGAAGGCAGGTTACACTACGCCACTCTTTCGTACATGTTAACGACGGGCGGATTCGCCAACAAGGTGGAGGAGTTGCTTGACACCAAAAAACCGCGCTCAGCAGAGACCGCCACTATGGAAGTTCCAGCGAGTAAGCGGAAAGGCGGGCCCAAGCTGGCAGGCCCCCCACCCAGCTCAACGAAACCTCCAAAGACGACAGCAAAGGCCAGTGAGGTGACCAAACGGCATCTGATCGTTTCACTCATTGACCGAAGCGATGAAAACGGGAAGATGTCCGAAGCTAGATGGAAGACGGTGCATGCACGGCTCGTCGAAGCGCTGTTTGCACGGATGGAGGATGACTGCCTAGCGCCTATGCCCACACTCAATGGTTTAGGGTGGCTAAACGGGGTCAACCCGACTCGAAAGTGGCTGACGCAAACGGTTAACCAAATGGAGAAGTTGTGGGAGGGGGCAAAGCTCGAGGCGGTGGACAAGGAAATAGTAATAATATATCTTGACTCCATCAACGACGCTACCCAGGAGATGACTCTGGACGTCTCAGAGGAGGATAGGAAAAAGGAAAGGAGGAAAATCATAATCAACCCGCCCTGAGCTGGTACCCATGACCCTGAGGGTACTGCAGCTCAACCTTCATGAAAGCAAGCTCGCGTCGGCGGGACTCCTGATGGCCATGGAGCAAGGGTTTATCGATATAGCCTTAGTCCAAGAGCGGTGGATTGCCTCGGGCAATTCCGTCGCCGGAATAAAGTCCTCAACACTCAATGTGCTATACACACCACCGGTAAGCAGAAGCAGAACCGCCGTACTTGTACGGAAGGGTCTCCAAGGTAACCTTATGTCTCATTACTGCACGGATGATCTGACTGTGGTGAAGCTGGAAAGCAAGAAGAAGCGCTTACTGGTTATTTCCTGCTATATGGCTCATAACAGGAAAGCCCTAGCCGAGGAACTCAGGAGCCTGGTGGAAGACAGCCCGAAAGACTGGAAATCGACGCAGACGATATGCCTTGCGTCTTTCTTACTGAAAACTCTAGAAAAACTGCTGGACCCATTAATCAGGAACGATGTGGGGGGACTATTGACAACCCAGAAGCTTGCCTACATAAAAGGGAAATCGGTAGAGACGGTACTATTATAGAATGGCACGATAAAGAATACGCCCTCGGAGCGTTTGTAGACATTTCCGGGGCCTTCAAAAACGTTAGTACAGACGTAACAATGGAGGCCTAGAGGCGACCGGAACGCACACCGTCATCAACTTCTGGCTACGACACCTACTAAGTTGCAGGCGGGTCAATCTGATTGGGGCACTGCCACCACGGTGAAAGGAGCGCACAGGGGCTCACCACAGGGTGGAGTCCTCACGCCCTTCCTATTGAATATGGTGGTCGACGACCTGATCAAGAGATTCGAGAGGAAAGCCCCAAAGATAAAAGCCTATGCGGATGACATAAGCATACTTATCACGGGTGTATGTCAATCGACCCTCAGCTCGATCATGGAATCAACGCTCAGGGAGATATGTGAGTGGGCAGACAAGGTAGGACTCAGTCTTAACGCGGATAAGACGGACCTCATTCTCTTTACCAAGACATACAAGGTACCGCTATGTATCCCTAATAGAGAGGGTAGAAACGGCCAACTTAATGCATCTAAGAAAAAGCTTAGTAGCACATGGGGTCTCTTACCTACTCTGTTGCACTGGGTCTACACTGGGTGGTGCGTCCGACACAGCTGTACGGGGTCTTAGTGTGGTGGCAAGTCACGGAAAAGAAAATATACAACAAGCTTATGGAAAGAACCCAGCGGTAGGCACTGCTCTGCATATCAGGGGCGCTAAGGTCAACCCCTACAAAAGCACTCCAAGTCATACTCGGTGTCGATCCCCTGGATATTCATGCTCAACTGACTGCAGGAAAGTCCGCACAACGCCTAGCAGCATCAGGAAATATTGTGGTGAAATTTTGATGTCATATATTAAATAATATCCTTTGTAGTGTAAAACACAAGGGTTTAGTTTGGTGATCTTTATTTATGAGCAACATGTACGTGTCGCTTCAATTGTTGGACAATCAGTTTTGTACAAAATCATTAAGGCTATGCTGAGGCTATACATATACATACATATATGTCGTTATATATTGGCGGAAGGGATATGTTATGCGCGCTCTTTGTTATGAATGTAAAAGTGCGACGGCCAGCGAGGAAACGCGTGGTCAGCACTTTAGGTTCAAAGCGTATATATGTGATCATGTTACACATGCACTTGAATTGTGATGTTTACAATAACACTGCAACAAAGTGTACACTGTGACACATTCATACATATAAATTATGTATGTCTTGGTGCTGTATATAAGTACAGTAGGGATTCGATAAGTGCGCATAGTACATCTCCTTCCTTTTGAAAAATAACGTAACTAACTGAAGTTATTTTATGTTATATATGTAGGATTCTGAGTTAGACAGAATCGTAGTTTATTATAATAGTTAATTGATTAAAGTATATGATTGAACAATAGTTTTGTGAATAATAGTGAAAATAAGATAATTGTGCATAGTGAACTTAAAACTGATCTTCCGTCTTGCTCTCGCGCTCGCTTTGACTCTGCTGGCTTTCGACTCTTAACTCCTCTTCGACTGCCTCGCTACCGTGTCTGCTCTCAACTCTGTGTCAGTAGAACTGTCCGCTCTCGTTGTCTCTTCTGCCAGGCTGCAGCTACGGGGGTTGCCATAGTCTACGTGTAGCCAGTGGTGCCATCTTACACTCGGCCATCCTGCTCGTCATTTGCCCCAGATGATTCAATTTCGCCTTCGCTGTCGTCGTAATTGTGGTATTGCCACAACTTCATATAGTCACCGCTTGTGGAAGTTTGGTTTGGACCCTGAAAAACAGCAGATTTTTTTACTTCATACCTACTGTTCCTTTTAGCTTTGGTGATCTCGTATGGGCCGATGAACTTCTTTGCCAGCTTATTTCCGGCTACGAACTGTGTGACCTTGACCGCAACTAGATCGCCCACCTTATAGACATCTGCCCTTTTGCGCTTCTTATCGTAGTTTCGTTTGTAGACTTCTTGGGCTTTGAGGATTTGATTTCTGGCTTCTGCTCTTAGCTGGTTGCGTTCATATTGTATGCTGCATTCGAGTTCTTCTTGTAAAATTTGTAGTAGATCGGCTGTAGCTTCGTTGCGCATCTTGACTCCAAAGATAATCTCGAACGGTGTAAACTTGGTTGACGAATGGACGTGAGCATTAATAGCCTGCTGGACCTGTGCTGTGTACTTGTACCATTTTGTCGGCTCTGCAACTGAGACTTTTGCCAATACTGAAAGGATAACTCTGTTGACCTGTTCTATTTGGCCATTCCCGCGTGGAACTGCCGTTGTTGTCTCAATATGTTGCATCTTCTTCTCGGCGCAAAATGCTTTAAACTCGTTCGATGTAAACGCTGACCCTATATCGCTGATGATGCGCTGTGGACTACCGAAGATTGTTACCAATGAGTTTAAATGCTTGAGAACTTCTTGTGCATCTGTTGACTTCTTAGGATATATCCAGGCGTACTTAGAAAATCCATCTACCATTGCGAATATGTGCCTGTAATTTTTTGATTCTAACGAACCCAAGTGCTCAATATGTAATGTGGCGAGCGGAATATCGCCCTTGTTGATACAATGCAAAAAATCTTCCTGCTTTCCCAACTTTCGATTGTGCGTTATGCACTCAATACAATTTGCAATGTGCTGATTAACTTTTTTCTCCAGATAGGGTATGTAATAATCTTGTTTGATTGTGTGCATCGTCTTCTTTGTACCCATATGACCAAAATTGTGAACTTTTCGGATGATTTCTTTTTCCATGCATTTTGGAACAGCTAACAAATCTAGACCTTCAACTTGCTTGTAGATTAATTGATTCTTACTCACATAGTTTGCATACGCCTTCTCTTTCAATATTTCTGCTACCGCTGCTAAATGGTCATCTCTTTGCTGTGCTTTAAGTATTTGTGCCTGTACTTCTGATGTTACTAGCATGACAGGGAATCGACTCAGACTATCCACATGCTTCATTCTTGTACCTGCACGGTGCTCCATTTTATAAGTAAAATCTTGTTAGAACATTATCCACTGCGTAACTTCTCTCGGTATATCATTCTTGCTTGTTGTCATCTTGAATGCTGCGCAGTCTGTTACCAAAACAAACTCGATGCCCATAAGATAATGTCTTAACTTTTTTGTGGCCAAGTATAGCTGTGTAGACCTTCTTCTTGTCTTCTTGCTCCAATAAAATACTGGGTGCCACTGGTTATCGTGCTGCTGTAGTAGGGTTGCCCCAAATACGTGCTTGGACGAGTCAACGTGCAACTGAGTCTTCTCGTTCTGCTTGTAGATCTTCAAAACCGGTTCTTCAGTTAGAGCTGTCTTCAACTTCTCTATGGCTTCGCGTTCAAGAGCTCCTATTTTAAACTCAGCTTCCTTCTTTAATAATTCGGTTAACGGCCTTGCCATAAGTGCATAATTATGGATGAATTTTCGGAAATAGCCAGTCAAACCAAGAAATGACTGAACTCCTCGTATGTTCTTCGGCAACGGAAACTTCTGTACGGCTTTCATTTTCTCTGCTCCTGGTTTTATACGCCCATTTTCAATTTCGTGCCCAAAAAAAGATATTTTTTCTTTGAGGAATTGGCATTTGGACCACTTGATTTCTAAGCCAAACTGCTGGGACTGCTTGAGGACTCTTTGCATGTTTTCCAAACATTCTTCTGCTGTGCTGCCGAATATAAAAATATCGTCAACGTAAACTTCCATTATGCCTTCGTTTATTAACTGTTGAAAGACATAATTAATATAACGGACAAATACAGCAGGGGAATTACAAAAGCCAAATGGTGCTTTCTTAAATTCAACGATCGGCTTTTCTATCGGCTTCTAGTTATCGATAAGTTTCTTCACTGCAACTGCATATTTTGGATCGACATCGATTTCAGGCTTGGTCTCTGCTACGTTCATGACGTTGAACATTGGGTTATCTTCTTTCTCGGCAATCTTTCCAAATGTGTAACCTGCAGCATCCAAGGTTATTGTAAATTTTTGTATGAAATCAAACCCAATTATCACGTTAAAAATTAAGCTTGTCTTCTGGAACAATTAGGAACTTATGTTGGGTATTGAAGCCGTCCACTTCAACTTTTGCTTCCAACTCGCCAATCACCTCTGTGGTTACATTGCCAAGACCAACTAGTCGGGCAATCGATTTACTCAGTGGTAATTCTTTAAAATTTTCGTCGTATTTATTTTTACGGATTAGTGACACATCTGCGCCAGTGTCTATCAAACAAAACATTTCTTTATTGTTTATGCTCATTTTTTTTCCGCGATTATTGTTCATTACTAAACCGATTGTTTTCTTTTCGTTTGGGCATTGCTTTGCGATATGTCCTGCCCATTACACTTAAAACATTTAATTTGTTCTTTGCATTCTGATTTGTTATGATCTACCGCGCCGCAATTAAAACAATGTTGTTTACGCTCGTCTGTTTTGTTTGTTTCCGTTTTACCGCCTACCGCCTACCGCCTGTTTATGGTTTGTGTCTTTGCTACCGCTTTTTCGATTGTTCTCTCTAACCAACTGATAAATTTCAAATTTATCGTGCAGTTCTTTAAATGTTTTACACCGATGCATTGCGCACTTATATTCGCTTTTAATTGATAAACCGTCTACAAATTAACGCAAAACCGCTGATTCTTCTAT
Source organism: Drosophila birchii (assembly GCA_035046345.1). NCBI lineage: Eukaryota > Metazoa > Arthropoda > Insecta > Diptera > Drosophilidae > Drosophila > Drosophila birchii. Next base: position 1,209,118 of record JAWNOA010000141.1, on the reverse strand, counting down.
ATTCCCGAGACTCGCTATTTTCTTCATTTGCAATACGTATTCATGGAATGTCTCTTCTTTGTCTTTTTTCTTTAAACGCAATTTTTGGTGAATGTCAGCACTGTTCAACTTTCGATCAAATTCATTAATTAGTGCATACTTTAAGTCCACGAAATTCGATATAAACTCTGACTCTAAAAACAAATTGGCAGCTCCACTCATTTTTGCCCTTGCTTGTACGTACATTTGTTTTTCTGTTAAGTCATAAGCTTCGGCGTTGCCTTCAAATATTTCAAACCATTTATTTACCGGCACATTATAACCATCAAAATCACAAACAACTTTCTCAAAATGTTCAGCTGATATTTTAATTAAATTTTCGCGACGTTCATCAGATTCAATTTTTAATGACAGCAATGTAATTATTTGTTGCATTCTATCATCCATGTTGTTTATTTCATCTTTGTGTTGTTCACTTGCATTTGCGACGATACTCTGGCCACACTCATCCATGGCGTTTCGTCTGCCTGGCGTACGTTTTGTTTTCGACATTTCTGTTCAACTTTTGGCGCGACGGTTGTCTGGCGCCAGTCTTAACTAATCCAGCGACAACAGAGAATTTTTTCAAACGAAATGTCTGGCAACAGCAACAACAAGAGAATTCGACTTAAGCACTGCGATCTTTTTTCTTCTTAATTTTTTAATTCAAGGCCAACTTTTGCAACTTTTCGCGCATTCCTGTACAACTTTTAAATGCCACGATCTCTTTTACAACTTTTAGGCAATGAATTAGTTCAACTTTAACAACTGTTTCTCAACTTTATCACACGTACTCTTTCATCTGTTCTTCTGTTCTGCTTCTCACTTTTTGCTTTCGTTTTTCATGTCTTCTTCTGTTCACTTTTTCGTTTTTTTGATCGACGGTTGAGCCTTCGTGTAAAATTCTAGATTCCTCTTTTATTTAGGATTCTGAGTTAGACAGAATCGTAGTTTATTATAATAGTTAATTGATTAAAGTATATGATTGAACAATAGTTTTGTGAATAATAGTGAAAATAAGATAATTGTGCATAGTGAACTTAAAACTGATCTTCCGTCTTGCTCTCGCGCTCGCTTTGACTCTGCTGGCTTTTGACTCTTAACTCCTCTTCGACTGCCTCGCTACCGTGTCTGCTCTCAACTCTGTGTCAGTAGAACTGTCCGCTTTCGTTGTCTCTTCTGCCAGGCTGCAGCTATGGGGGTTGCCATAGTCTACGTGTAGCCAGTGGTGCCATCTTACATATATTTGGTTATTATAAAATGTAAAAATTTGATTATTATATAATAATTTTTGTATATAAGTATTTTGTGTTTTTACTTAAAAATTTTTCTGTTTTTTTTTAAATTGTTATGTAAATTTTTATGTATATTTTTGCATTGATAGTCTTCATAAACTAAAAACTTTAATCCTTACCCACCTAGATCGCATACAAGCAAACATTCAAGCAGCTTGCCGGTAGTTTATTCGATCTTTCTCTTCGTAGCGGACGGTCGTGTTTTTGTTTTGCGCTCCGACTTTTGTGTTATTTTGAATCTAAACCACCGGGGTTTCATCTAAACTTATTACCTAATATTTATAACGATATACCGTTTTGCTACCGCGCGTGCATGTACTTTTCTGCGTAGTTAAGTTGCATTAATAATCACTTCTTAGTTTTGTGCTAAGACGGTTATCTTATCTTATTTTTCCTCTTTGCTCTTTTACCGTTTTTATTTTTTTCTCCCCCGCTCGAGTGCCGTTTGCTATTAGCTGCATACAAGCTGTTCATAGCTCTCACCGCTCTTGTGATTTTCTGCTGCTCTAACTCTTGCGCTCTTTTGTCTCTCTCTTCATCTCTTTACTTTTTTGGTATTGATAGTGTGCACAGTGGTTCTAGGGTTAGTGAACATGTCCAAGAATATTGTCTGTGTTATTAAGAATTGCCAAAAAAATGTTTTGGCAGACCAGCCCAGTTTCCATTGCTGGCTTTGCGAGGCAGTTGTGCACGCTAAGTGCATCGAGATGACAGGTCGAATGGCTGACGCAGTGTCCAGCAAAAAGGGCCTGCGTTATTGCTGTGAGGCCTGTCGACCGGTTGAGAAGGAAATATCATCCTTCATGCGTCAGACCAGGAGTGAATTTTCTGAGATCATGGCCACTTTTCGCAAGGCGAATGACCTGTTCTCCGCGCTGGACGCTCAATTTAATAGTAAGAAGCTATTAAATGAGTCGCCGAAACGCAAAAAATCCGCTGCTAGTCGGCTGCAACTGTGTGAGACACAGCAACCGATTCCCTGCCACTCTCTGTCGCCACAGCTCCTGGTCCCCGTTCCATTGGTTCTGAGATCAGGAACGATCAAAGATTCGGTAACCGAATCGGTCGTTGAGGTGTCGGAAGCCGCACAGCCAGCAATTTCCGCGTCGTCCGAATCTGATGCGCAGACCAATTCTTTGGCTCCACAAATCACCGTAAAAAATTCTACCCAGGGTCCAACATTGCGCGGAATACCGGCCGTTGTTGGTAAGAATTCGTTACGTAAGACCCTAACAGCAGTCCCACCTTCGAAAACTATATTTGTTTCGAGGCTTGCTCCTGATCTCGCATCGGAAGATGTTCTAACCTATATGCAAGGCAAAACCCAAACTGGCAATATCAAGGTGGAAAAAATTTAAATTTCCGTATGCCAGAGACATTTCATCATTTAAGATAAATGTCTCATTCCAACTCTTTGACACTATTTGCTCGGGTAACTTCTGGCCCGAGTACGTTGTAGTCAAGGAGTACGAGGCACGAAAGAAGAGAAATCGGCCTGTGGGAGTGCAACTGCCCATACCGTCACAATCCTCAGTGTCCACTGCAGTACCTTCTGTCCCAAAAAAACCTCTTCCCTACTACTTTCCTATCAGAATACTAGGGGCTTACGCAGTAAGCTCTCTAGATTATATTCGGATAGCCTCTCTTTCGCATCCCAGGTGATTATATTTACAGAACCCTGGTTGAAGCCGGAGATCCTCTGCTCCGAAATTCTTCTATGTAAGTACACTATTTACAGATTAGACCGTCTTCTCCAGCGTGGTGGCGGAGTTTTAATTGCCGTTGACTCCTGCCTCATCTCGGAACGGGTGGTATCTAATGACTTTTTGGACATCGAATTTATCTGCGTTAAACTTTCATTCATTTATGTAACCTGCTCTTACATCCCTCCATCTTCGGAAGAGCCAATTTATTGGAAACACCTTTCGGCAATTCGGGCAGGTTCCAATAGGCTTTCTGATAGGGACCAATTAGTGGCTTTGGGTGACTTCAACATACCTGGAGCTCACTGGTCTTCTGATGGTGTGTCTAACTTCCTGCACACGGCGACACAGCATGACCCCATAAATGGCTTGCTTGATTTATCATTATCTCAAGTCAACCATATCTTTAAACCGCTTACTGGATCTATGCTTTGTCTCCGATCCTGTAGGCATAAACTTACTTAGAGCTCTTCCAATGACACAACCTCAAGATCCTTATCATCCAACTTTCGATGTGACCTTCGACACTGGGACAGTTTTAGCTACTACACCTGATAGCAGTTTAAACAGAGTCCGCTGTTGAGAGGCTAACCACTTTAATAGCAGAATTTGATTGGTCTAATGTCTACACGAGCTCTGACATGGCATCTGCCGTTGATATCTTTTACAATGCCATGAACTTATTTTTCTCCTTATGTGTTCCTGAAACCTACCCGTCGGTCTCTAATAAACCACTTTGGTTTAACAAGGAGCTGGCGCGCATAAATAACGTAAAATCTAGGCTTTACAATAAATATAAACTTACTGGTTCAAGAACGGCTTTCTCATCTTATCTTAGTGCTCGATCTAACTTTACCGTGCTTAACGCTCAGTGTTATAAAAATTATCTGACTCGTTGTTAGGTCCAGTTCACGCAGGACCCTAAACAGTTTTATAACTTTGTTAACTCTAAACGTAAACCCACGTTATACCCTCCCTCACTGTCATTTAAAAACACTACAGTAAATTCTGATAAAGCAATAACCAATCTCGTTGCATAGTTTTTTAAAACTACATATTTGCCCTCAACATCTTTTCATACATTCATTTTCTACAACTACGCCCAGTTCGTCCTTAATCTTCAGTCCCATTTTAAACGAAAGCTCACTTATTCTCGATCTTCAACGTGTTAAGCCAGTTTATTCACCAGGTCCCGATGGAATACCAGGCTCTGTGCTTAGGTCTTGCTCTGAGGCGCTGTGTAACCCCCTTCCTAAATTGTTTACCTTATCTTTAGAATCTTCAGAATTTCCCCTTATTTGGAGGGAATCATTTGTTATTCCTCTCTACAAAAAAGGTTGCAAATCGGATCCCAGTAACTATAGGGGTATCTCCAAACTTTTCGAGTATGTAATCACTCCTCACTTGCAACATCTATGCAGATCCGTCATCTCTCCATGCCAGCATGGTTTTATGAGGCGAAGATCAACCATGACCAATCTTCTGGAACTTACCTCTTTCGTTATTAGGGGCTTCCAACAAAACTTTCAAACCGATGTTATTTACACGGACTTTAGTAAAGCTTTCGACTCGGTTAATCATTCTCTTCTGGTTAAGAAACTTGATTCAATGGGGTTTTCTAGTGATCTTCTTACGTGGATTTCGAGTTATCTAAGCGACAGGACCCAAAAGGTTATGTTCAGAAACGTTCTATCCAATAACCTCAGGGTCACATCTGGCGTCCCACAGGGTAGCCACCTTGGCCCACTGCTATTCACATTGTTTATCAATGATTTGCCGCAGGTTCTAACCAAATCCAGAGTACTCATGTACGCTGATGACGTTAAACTTTGCTTGCAGTATAGGGACAGATCGTGCCAATCAGACCTGCAATCGGATCTTGATAACTTTGTGACGCCCGTTGCGCGGGCGTACAAATAATCTTTTCTATTATGAATAAATAACGACAATCTAAAACACCGCCCGCTAATATCTATATCTAGTATATAAGTAGAGATTCTCTTAGTATTTAAGTTAGCCTTTAAGTTAGCCATTTCCTAGCCGTTAGTATATATCGAATAACCCTTTCGATAACCCGGCGGTCACGGTCTCACCAAAAAGCTTGGAATCGCCGTTATGTTTGGCGGGCCCCGTTATTTATGTTTTTTACAACCAGCTATAAAAGGGCAGCACGTGCCGGCAGAAGCTCTCTTTTATCTCATCTAATCGCCTGACCCACACGTGCCGCCCTCGCCGGGAAAACCAAGTCCGCCACGCGGTTTGCCCGATCCGCTGCGCCACTGTCACCAGCCCAGCCGAGTCCGCCGCCGCCGCACAGTCACCCCCGCTGCCAGTGCCGAGAGCAGAGCCAGTCCCCGCGCCTGCGCCTTCCGCCAGCAGCCCGTCCGCGTCCGCGTCCGCGAGTGCGCCGTCAGTGCCCCGCCCACCTGTCACGTGCGCAGCCGCCACGCTGCAGGTATTCACCGCCCGTGCGCCGCCGCACAAGTGACACCGGCCACGACCGCCACCCGCGCGCCGCCGACGCAAAGTCTCCCCCGCTGCCAGTGCCGACGGCAGAGCCGGTGTCAGTGCACGTGCCGCCCGCCTACCGAGGCCGCCACGCCCACCGAGGCCGCCACGCCCACTGAGGCCGCCACGCCGCTGAGGCCGCCACGCCCACTGAGGCCGCCACGCCGCTGAGGCCGCCACGCCGCATAGGCCGCCACGCCTCTCCGGCCGCCACGCCGTTCAGGCCAATTTAGCCGCCGAGGCCGCCACTCTCTCGCGCCCGCCGAGGCCGCCACTCTCTCGCGCCTGCTGGTATTCGCGTCCGCGGCCCGTATGTCGCCGCCTCGCCTAGCTAAGGCACGGGGACGCATGTAAGTCTTTATTTTCCCCTTTTTTTACTGTATATCCAAATTTCAAACCAAGATTTAATCGCAACTATATCGCCGCTTTCGAAGCCGACCTACACGCGACCCTTTGAGGTTAGGGTCACTATCATTACGAAATTTCCATTAGTGTCCTTCGTCCCAACCTACAAATATCTTGTCGGGTCCTACCTGGACACGACTGAGTATCGTCCCGTCAAGAAGGATCGTTACAAGTTGCGCCCGAACAGGGACCAGGACAGGGAGAAAAACCCGGAAAGAATAACATCCGTAAAAGTGCCCTAACCTCAAAAATTGCGACTTTTGTTGAAAATCTCGGCTGGCTTCAAGCAGAACTCGACCAGAGTGGGCACAGCGCATCGCCAGTTCCGTCAAGTGCACGTGTGTCGCACGTGCCGACGAGCAGGCAAGGCTAGGTCATCCTAACCTCAAAAAAAACTACCGTCTTCCTACATTTTGTTGCTGCTTGCTTCCTCTGCTATCCGCTTTCGTTTTCACCCTTCCATGCGGCCTGTCATCGTGGCCCAGCTTACCGGCGTGAATACAACAAATAGCGCGAGTGAATATATATCGGCCAAAAATTTTTACAAGCCCCGGAGAAAATATATCGGCTGAAATTTTCCCAAATTATATACCATACCAAAACAAACCACACACTATATATATGAATAACTGAAAATTATATATATATCGTTTGAAAATTCACAAACCATATATAAATAAAAAAAATCGAAACAAATTTATCGGTTAAAACTTACAAACTAGATAACCGAATTAAGAATACCGATATATCTATCGGGTTAAAAATCACAAACTATATAACTAAAAGATATCGGTTCGAACTTACGAACTATATATAAATATGTGACGCGTGCCGCGCACAAAATAATTTGAATTTGAATTAAATGCGCGCGCGCGCCGATAAAGGGCCACACTAACGGCCAGGGTCACACGGGAAAAGAAGAGGAAGCAGCTGATCGCGGCGGGCACACTAAAACTCGCTACGCCCTGTATAAAGCGAGCCGCTGGCAGTAGGAAATCACTTAGCGGCCGACAGCGATCGGGAGCGGTAAGCCTCTAGTAGCACACTCCTTCATATTCGCTACATAAAATTGTTAAATAATAAAAGATATGTAGCCAAATAAGTTTAGCAGCAAACTTGCATACAACCAAATAAACAAACAAACAAAAAAAAACACTCCTAGTAGTAAGCAGCCAAAGTCACTTTTTGGTAGGCGACCAGAATCCGAGGATTTGGGTTGCCAATACATTGTCGAAGGACTTGCGAATCGCGACATAGAATTCGGCCCGCCGAATTCTTTCTTTCTCTGAAGACTTACGAGTTCGCCCGTCCCTCTCTCTTGGAAGACTTACGAGTCCGCCCGCCCTCTCTCTCTGAAGACTTACGAGTCCGCAACTGAAGACTTACGAGTCCGCCCTCTCTCTCTGAAGACTTACGAGTCCGCAAAACCGAAGACTTACGAGTCCGCCCCCTCTCTCTGAAGACTTACGAGTCCGCCCTCTCTCTCTGAATACTTACGAGTCCGCAAAACCGAAGACTTACGAGTCCGCCCCCTCTCTCTGAAGACTTACGAGTCCGCAAACCGAAGACTTACGAGTTCGCCCTCTCTCTCTGAAGACTTACGAGTCCGCAAACTGAAGACTTACGAGTCCGCCCCTCTCTCTCTGAAGACTTACGAGTCCGCAAACTGAAGACTTACGAGTCCGCCCCTCTCTCTCTGAAGACTTACGAGTCCGAAAACTGAAGACTTACGAGTCCGCCCCCTCTCTCTGAAGACTTACGAGTCCGCAAAACCGAAGACTTACGAGCCCGTCCGCTTCTCTCTCTGAAGACTTCCGAGTCCAGGGCGAGCTGGGATCACCGAGACGAAGACGACCCAGACGCGAGAAGCCCAGACGACCGAGACCAGGCTGCAGCGCACCCGAGATCCCGATAGTCAACTCTGTACCACGAGCATTAAATAAACAGAGAAACCTACTTAAGTCACCAAATTCTCTCCACTGTTCTTACTGGGAATCGGGGGAATATCTCTTACAGCTACCACTCGGACTACTAGGCAGACTCTGGCCGTCCCTGAGCTATCTGGGAAACTGGGCGGCAGACCGTCACAAATAACTGTGGGAAAAAAAAATATATATAGGAATTATTTAAAACCGAACCAACTATATAAAAAACGGAAATAAAATTACATCGGGACACGAGCTACGTGTGCTAGAATCCCCCTCGGCTGGCTTCGAGCAGAACTCGACCAGAGGGTCAAGCGTTCCGTCAAGCGCACGTGTGTTGCACGTGCCGACGAGCAGGCAAGGCTAGGTCATCCTAACCTCAAAAAAAAAAAAAAAAAAAAAAAACTACCGTCTTCCTACATCTTGTTTCTGCTTGCTTCCTCTGCTATCCGCTTTCGTTTTTACCCTTCCATGCGGCCTGTCATCGTGGCCCAGCTTACCGACTTGAGTACAACAAATACCGCGAGTGAATATATATCGGCCAAAAATTTTTACAAGCCCCGGAGAAAATATATCTGCTGAAATTTTCCCAAATTATATACCATACCAAAACAAACCACATACTATATATATGAATAACTGAAAATTATATATATATCGTTTGAAAATTCACAAACCATATATAAATAAAAAAATCGAAAAAAATATATCGGTTAAAATTTCACAAACCATATATAAATAACAAATCGAAAAAAATATATCGGTTAAAATTTCACAAACCATATATAAATAAAAAATCGAAAAAAAATATATCGGTTAAAATTTTACAAACTATATATAAATAACTAAAAAAAATATATATAAGTGTACACTTCTCAGTTTTTTCTTAATGTTCAATAATGCAGGATGGCTTAATTTTCTTAATTTTCTTACTTTCAATCTTTATTTTCGACTTGTCTTTTTTCTTCTTATTTTCTAGTGTTACCGTCTATTTCCTTTTCTTAAAATCTAGTTTTTTCATCGGGTACTTATCGATATGTCTTGTACGATATTTTATAGAGTAGGTTTACTGGACACTTAAAAATACAATGTTTACATAAGTAACTAAAAATATATCGTTTAAATTTACAAACTATATATAAATAACTGAGAATATATATCGTTTAAATTTACAAACTATATACATAAATACCTGAAAATATATATCGGTTAAAACTTACAAACTAGATAACCGAATTAAGAATACCGATATATCTATCGGGTT